>JARFJA010000075.1:1200000-2400000 GCA_036326145.1 Rhagophthalmus giganteus | reverse complement strand
TTGTCGACTAACTCTCCATGTATTTATAAAGTGTAAATACATGGACCTTTAAGCTGTAACACAAATTCTCTGAAAATTCAGCTTGGTTAGGGCTCCCCTAAAATATTTAACGGTTCAATTTAGCGACCTATTTTACATGATAAAGGGTCAATTATAGAGTACGAAACCACTTCTTGGCCACTTCAAAATCGTGTCCTTTACTCCCCACCATCCCTTAAAAGGTAAATATTTAAAAAGTCGCTATCTCACTTATATTTAAAGCTAAATATCTAGTTTTAACGTCAAAACAGGGCAAATTTTATGGGAATAAAAAAGTTTCCGACAATAATTACTGATTTTTCAATATTAAGCGAGATATGATGGAGCGTATGATTGGAGGTACTCACGTTTCCGCATGTTATAGAGGGTGCTAGTTATATAACATTTTCGATCAACTTTCGTTTATAACTGTTTTGAAAACAGGCTTGTAGTCACGACAATTGAAAAAACTGAAAGGAAACTCAATTTTACGTAAAAAAATTGTTCTTAATGAAAGTCGCCCAGATGCATCCTTTTCGAGATATTTCATGATTAATTATATGATATACGTACAGAGCAAACAACTAATTGTAAGTAGGCCGGTTATTTTAGTTCAGCATTTATTCATGAAAACATTTGGATACCAAACTTCTATACGACATCGTTTGTAGTTTTGATGTAGTCGAAAAACAAGTAGGTATACATATTACGAAAAGCAATTTTCAACGTCATGAATCTCGAAAACGGGCGATTTTTGGGCAAAGGTGTACCAAGCAAACCCCACTTATTTTTCACATTTCTATCACCCCTAACAATAGTGCCGTGCAATTTTGAAACATCCAGTATAATATATAGTACAAAATATCACATTTGCACACAAAATAAATAAAGGTAAAGTTTATATTACGATATACAAATAAAAACGTAAAAATAAAGATAATTTTTAATAACTCAAATTCGCGAAATATTAATTTATTAAGCGTTAAAAATTACCTCCCCTTTACGAAAAGAACAAATAGCCATAGGTAAACATAGGTATTTTTTCCTGCTTGCCTACCCTAACTGTGTCGCATAAAATCCAATTTATTTCTATAAAGAACACCGTTAAAAACATATACCTAGAGGGATATGTATCGGTTAATTTATTAAAATGTAAACTTTAAATTTCTAAATTACTGGGAAAGTTCGAATAATTAACAAACGATATAAACGGATAAACTGGAAACGTCCTTTTAAAACGTACGTTTGGTCTGATATTACTCTTGACCTAAGGCCAATTTATGCATTAGCTCATACATAAATAACCGCAAAAGTGCGGAATAATAAATTTTGCAATTTACGGAGGTAGAATGTTGCACGGGAATGTTTTAATTTCGATGATTAATAAAGAAACTCGAAACAGTTCGTAGATATGTACCTTTGTAATTCTTAACAATGTCCGTTACGAAACCGGAATATTGATTAACGAATTTTTATTTTTAAATCGAAATAAAATTACCAAAACGTGAGTCATTTTGTTTCGTCAAGATATTTCGCTTTTATTAAAACACGCGGAACGATTGTCGACTCGGCGATACATTACGAATTTTTTAATTACCTATACTTATGGGTGTATTTAACGAGTAAGTGGGTATCTACAGTTGGGTGCAAATTGGGGCACACACGACACAACGAACAAATTATGATTTCGAATATTGAAACTTCAACTTGTAATCAGTCTCACTTGTAAGTATTTTTGCACTAATTTTGCATCCGACTGTACATATACTGATTTAGGTTGTGTTCGAAATTTATACTTGTGTTGTCTATTTATTAATTACCACATAATAATAATATGCAAGTTAATGTTAATGTCTAAAAATATCACTAACCTTTTAATTATACTTTTAAAACACACATATAATCGAATATCACCCAAATAAATGCAAGTAAAATTAAATATGCAAGTTGTAATATTTCTCCACTAGAAACGCCAATTCTTATTCACTTGCAGGATTCACAGGATCTTAACGTTTAAGCAACACCCTATGAACAGAAAACACAGCTTTTCGAAAAGTGAAAAGACGCGAAACTCGCATGGACAAGTCGAAAATTGCGAAATCGGGCGTTAAATAGGCGAACAAATTGGTTTTAGGAATTGTATTATAGGAAAAGTATAATATTATTAGTGGAAAGGATAATCGTTTTGAGGAAGATCACTTAGATAAAGTAAATATTTATGAAATAGGTTCATAAGCGTTAAAATCAGAATGCAACAATTAAGTACATGAAATGCGAGAACAGTATAGGAGATATATGTGCAAATATGAAATATACAGAGGTATTACGAAGTATAGCTTATCCAAACCTATATGATGTTCACGTCATCAACAAAAAGTTAGTAGATTGTTTATTTGTAATACGGTTTAAAGTTTGGAAAGTGACATATTCTATAGATAATTTACTTGCGCACATATTATATGGTATAGAGAGAGAGAGAGAGAGAGAGAGAGACTACAATTTATTAGAACTGTCAAAATACGAGGTACGAGGCGACAGCACTGTGTGAAACGTCATCATCTAGTAACCTTGTATTGACGACATAAATATCATATAGGTTTGGATAAGCTATATAAAGCTAAAAATGGCCGAAAACATGTAATATTGTTTTCAAGCACTCACTATATTGGCATTCATGGTTTTTGCTGTTCGATGATTTACAAGTTATCGTATGCAATATTGAATTCTTGAAGAGTGAGAAGTTGTGTGTTAATGTATAATTTGATTTGAATTGTTTTCAAACTGGATATCGTTATACTGTGACTCAGAATAAAGTTAATTCTATTTGTTTTTGAGTTTAACGTGGGATCCCCTCCCCGGTATCAAGGCAACAGGAGCATTCAGAGACCGTAAAATGTTTAAGACAAAGAGCTTTTATTTTTGAACATTCACATTCAATAATACAACACAAAGTCGTTAGGATGCACGTGGCAAATACATTCAAGATGGTTACTCGTTAAGCGAACTAAAAAGGAATGTTCTAAGTCTCATGGAGCAAGTGCGCCGGCGTTTTTCGGGCGCGCCGCGGTCGCACCATTGGAGGGGGGTGGTTGTTACAATACTAAATTGTTATATTTTTATATGAATGAGGATATTCTTATGTTCTTATTGCATATTTAAAATATTCATGCATAATTCTGACGGAATACATTGTTCGATAATTAGAATGAATATTTAGATATTGTCAGCTAACCACGGATACCGATTGTACCGATTTCTGTACCGATCGATGAGAATTCTGTTATTAGATGAAATTACATATCGAAAAAAAGAATTTTGGTTGTTTTCTTCAATTTCATACTGGCATAAGTTTATAATTAGGATACACGCAATTAAATATTTTAAAAGTTATGGGGGTTTTGTTTGCTGCAGTCAGTAGGACATTATGCATTATTATGGTCGGTTTATACAATATATAGTTTTATGAGTGGTATTCGGTACAAATATCGAATGTTGATGGTCATTTGTTACATTTATTTTCTATTTTACTTTAGCATTTTTTTATTATTATTGTTGATGGTCACGTATTAATAATAATTTAAAATTTTTTATTGATAATGTTTAGTAGGCATATTATATATTTCTTTTTTTAGTTTATTAAGTTTACAAATTGAAAGTTACAAGGTAATTGATGTTTGATACATTATTAGATGAAGTGGAACACATACCGTAAGGATACGATTTCTGTTTAGATAGTAATAGGGATTATATGCGACTAAATACATTTTATTTTTATTATTATTATTTTAAATAAGAATTATGTTCAAACATGAATCAAAAATGTTTTTGTAGCACGAGTTAGATGCGAGGCCAGGTCAACTGCTCGAGTGCGAAGTGCCCGTAGGGCACAAGCACAACTCTTGCCCGTCTGGTTTTTTTAATAATGCATCTAAAATATCAAAATGTTTGTAAAGCCGTTGAAAAACTTAAAAAGAAAACATAATAAATAGGAAACGCTACATATTTCGAACGCTGGCACTCTTACTATATTTTAAATTTACCATGACTACCACTTTTGTTTAGTAAAGGTTCCGAAATGACACTTTTTAAAAGTGATTAATCTAAATTTGCTGGTCGCCGAATTATGAAATTGTTTTTACAGAAAGTAGCGTTCCCGAGGGAATATAAACGTCAATAATAATAATCTGTTGTTTAACAAATTTTTTAGAACGTTCGCAATATTATTAGAACGTTCAACCCCTCTATATCATTTTAATAATAGATGATGCCTGCCTAGCCTCCAGAAGTATTAGTTAATTATGCGCATAATTGGTAAGCTTCGTAGATTTCCCAAGTTTAATAATTTATCGCTTTCAAATTAAAAACGATAATTACTAGTTCGATAATTTACACCTTGTGCCCTCTGTACAACCATTGTCGTAGCCTAAGATACCTAAGGTCGGTTTTATATGCCGAGGTACTCAAATAAGAAACGAGGACAAACCAGAAGGGAACAAACACATTAATAGTTAATTTTATAACCGCTGGTGGCTGTTTCGGCAACGCACTGTTCAGTATATAAATTGAACGATACTGACGAAAAGTTTATTTTCGAATCACGTACACCCCAATTATATTGCGTTACTCGCTTATACGGGAGAAAAAATGAAAAGCCCAAGAAGGTTAATCGACAAATAAAAATTAAACGCGATTAATCGATTCCTACCTAACTGTTTGCTAGTAAATTAAGGTGTAGGTCGAATTGGGACTACCGCAGAACATCGCTACCTGAACCCTTTGTTAATCCTTCGTATTGTTTACTACTTGCAAATGATAGTATTAACGAACGTAGGTCTCTAGAAACGAACAATAAAATACCATGCATTACAAAATCGTGTTTATTTTACCTACTAGATGAATGCTAACTTTTTATTTGTTTAACCGTAAATTTTATGCTTCGCTAAACGATTTAAAATTCGAATAATTTACACTTTTCGTCAAAAAGATTTTTTTTAAGGTCGCATTAAGTAATTTTTAAATATTGCCACAAATTTTTATAGACAACACTATTAAGTATTTAAATTAAATACATTCACCGGCACAAAATTCAATCCATCTACAATTTTTAGTAAAAAATTGCGATAAACGTTTGTTTTACCTAATAATGGGGAAAATTCATATTCCAATGACATGTTTAGTGCGATAAAATTTTATTCGTTTGGGGAATTTAGTTAGTTTGTTTATTTGGATGGTATCAAATTATAATAGTCAAATTCTGAGCGTACTTTATTATTAAGTTTATTACGCGTATTAGTCTTAATTGTTGGAAATACAATTGAATTTACTGTCTGTAAAAATTGAAATATAGTGTTGAATCCAACCGATACTGCCAGAGCAATTGCTTTGATTCAAGATGGGCGCTTGCAGTACTACGCCGCTCGAGTGTGGTACCTTGGTGTTTCAAGGTGTAGTATTCAGAGAGCTGTAGAAAGGTTTCGAGAAACTGGAGGCTACACCAAGAGAGTGGGATCAGACAGGAAAAGGTGTACAACTGCTAGGGATGACCACTTCCTTACATTAAAAGTTCTGAGAAACAGAGATACTACTGCAGTTAATGCACGTAATGAGTTGCAAGAAGTACGGGGTGTAAGTATTAGTGAAAGAACTGTAAGAAAAAGGTTGCAGGAACACGGATTGCTAGCAAGAAGACCCGCAAACGGCCCACAATTGACCAGAGAACATCGAGTGGAGCGGCTTCACTTTGCACGTCAACACCAAAATTGGAATAATGATGACTGAGGTCATATTCTTTTTACCGACGAGTCGAGATCTGCGGATGGCCGTCAAAGAATATGGCGCAGGACTGGAGAAAGATTCGCCCAATGTAATATTGTGCCAAAGCTTAGTTTTGGTGGTGGTTCAATCATGATATGGGGAGGTATTAGCATGGAAGCTCGCACCGAATTAGTAGTAGTAAATGGAGGGGCGATGACTGCTGACAGGTACATTAGGGACATTATAGAACCACATGTCGTACCTTTCGCCCCATTTATTGGTGACAACTTTATGCTAATGCATGATAATGCCCGTCCGCATGTTGCCCGAATTGTTTGTGAGTACTTGAGAGAAGTAACAATCCACCGTATGATGTGGCCTGCAAGAAGTCCCGATCTAAATCCGATCGAACACGTTTGGGACATGGTGGGGAGACGAGTTCGTTGCCGAGTTCCTGCTCCTTCTAACTTGCGAGAGTTAAGTGTAGCAGTAGTCCAAGAATGGGACGAAATTAGCCAAGATTACATTCGTTGCCTTATTGAGGGTATGCCAAGGCGAATAGAAGCTGTAATTCGAGCACGGAGAGCTACTACACGCTACTGATTTTTTGCTTTTTCGTTTTTTTTTACTTGTTATCTACAATAAATGTTGTTTACTGTTTTATCTAGTTATGAGATGTTGCCGTATTTTTGTTGTTAGAGCAATAAAAATGTTCCCGTCGGTTTAATTACATTTCAACATCTGTTTTACACACCCTTTAAACTATGTGTAAATATAACCAATTTGTAAACTAAAATAATTACATCAATTAACCGCATGGATCGAATTTTGTGCCGGCGAGTGTATTAAAGGTGGTGGCGTTTAAATTAAACCTCCAAATATTTAACTACAAGCGCGCCTTTTACTGAAAAACAACTCATTAAAACACGCAGAAATGAAGTAAATCTTTAATATCGGAGGAACTTTGCCGCGAAATTTGAAAATTGTTCGCCGAAGTGTATATCGTAGGATTAGTAGGAATTATTCTTAAAGTTTGAGGCTCGTTACCCTGAATTAAGTTTAATTTGAAACTTGATTATTTGGAAATTAATTAAAATTGACGATCCGTTAAGTAACCGACCGATTTTAGAAATAACATAACACACCTAAAAAATATTTTCCACGGCAATTAATTATTGTCTTGGTATCGGTAATTTTAAATTTGCAATTTTAGTTGTTTTTTTTATATTTAGTTTTAAATTTTATAACCGTGAATTAAAACGGGTTCGGTAAAATAATCACAGTGTGTTTTTATAGTAAACAATTACATTCGGAATATTTATTATGGAAGAAAATTTTGTACAGTTAACGATCAATCCTTAATTATAAAATATATTTAGCGAGGCAGTGGGTAGTCGACTAAAAAAGTGTTTTAAGGCAAGCTGCGCTTGTTTTTTTTATTAGTCTATTGTTTCCTAAAGTTTCTTACTTAAAATTGAATCACCCTGTAGGTATAGACAGTGAATGTGACATCTTATTTGTCGATCAAGTGGTTTGACGTCGGATGAAATCAGCTTTCTAAACCTACCTACAACACAGAAAGAATGCGATGCCGAAAAGATGAGGGTGGGAGTCGATCCCTCAGTTAACGGACGAGCTCCCAAGAAAGAATCGAAATGCCTACCTATTGAGAATTAATCGATTATTATAGACAGAAAACTATTCTATATATCGCTTAAATCTATTTACATAGGAGGAAATCAGAACCAAAACGATTATCGTTCGTCTAATACAAGTAAAACAAGTTGGGACTGGCTACCACCTCTCTCTTCTGATACAAAAAGCAAATCAAAATTTAATTATTCCTGCGTTAGGTTACCGATCAACTTTGCGGGGAATTTCTGTCGCTATCATTCGTTATAATGATCTCCAGTTACATAAAAAAAATCGCGCTAAAAGCAAACTAAATATTTTATTTTGCAAGTACAGGGCGACCGACTTGGATCGAACGGTTTTGAAATAAACAATACTTCGTAGATTTTGAACTTGATATGGATTTATTGTAGAAAATACAGGTCGGGATATGCCGTTTGAGTTAGTTATTCAGGTATAAAAAATAATAATGTCATTTAGGCAATTGTCCATCACTCGGGCCAATAGTTGTTGATCAATCATGAGCATTTCTTGTCACACGGTGACGAAAATGGGTTTTGAAGTATCTCCAGAAGAATAAGACCTTAGTGGCCATGGCATATCGCCGAAACGCGAAATGAAGCGCCCAGGGAACGTGTTTCGAAGAACTTCCAGTGATGCGTTGTAGCACCATCCTGCTGAAAATGAACATTTCTCACGTTTATTTGGCGTTTTCGCAGTTCTGGTTGTAAAAAGTTGTTCCGCATGTGTTCGCAGTGGCTGTTGCGCCATTGTCCTCGAAAAACTACCTAAATGACATTATTTTTCATACCTGAATAATTAACTCGAATTGACCTCCAATTTTGTAAAAAATAAATTCATTTCAAGTAGAAAATCTACGGAATACTGTTTGTTTCAAAACCGTCCGGTTGTCGTCGGTCACCCTGTATGCTCATTAAAGAATTCTAATAGTAAAATATAAAACTAAAGTAGATAATTCCTACAAAAGAAATAAAGATATTATTGTATATTTTACAGAAAAAATGGGTATATAAGTATAGGTATACATTTTTTATACGTGTTCTTAAAGTTACTCTCAAATTCTATTTAGGCATTTTTATATTTTCCTTTTAAATCTGTAGAATGTTATTGCATTTGGAAAAAGGTTTTCAATTGTCACTCCTCTACTTTTGCACTGACAGGAGTTAAATAATATTGTTTGTTTGTATTCGTAAAAAATTTTTACAAGCATTTAATTACTTTATAAGTAGGGATGCTAATATTTTTAAATGTAGATTAGATATCTCGTATTCTTTCTTTTACCCGATTTCACACCCCTACACGTTATTATGCATTTACTTTGTTTATCTACGATATAGTCGTTCCGATTTGCAGTGAGAGTTTTCTAAATTTTGATACAATTTCTAAATTTAAATATCTTATAATCTTAATTCAAAATGGAGAGAAGCGTAATACTGAATTAACAAAGTCGTAGTCTTAATTAAGACGATAGATAAAGTTCTCGCAAATTTAATCTACTAATATTTATGTTGTCTATAAAAACAATTTAATTGGATCGAGAAACGGGAGTACCTTCAAACGACAGTTTTCTAGTTTTGATTAACAGAACAATTACAACTATTAATTAATTTCGAAGTTCGACATCGCTGCTGTCATTTTCATTCTTCGACGACAGTAAAACGAAGCGACGAAATAATTTCAAATTATTTAAAGATACACTGTCAATTAAAAATTGTCGCAACCCAACTAGATGTTCAATGTTCAGTGTAATATGGAAAATTGTCGGTGACGACTCGAAAAAGAAAACAATAAATTTCGAATATTTGCTCATTATTGGTAGAAACTGTTGTTTCTTTAAAACATCAAACCAAACCGTCTTTGATTTGAGTTTTTATCTCGTTAAATTGTTCTTTTTTACCGTGCAAATCTTTATTATACGAAAAATAAGTTTCGTATCGTTTCTCTTTGATAAAGTAGAATGTTGTCGCCGATTAAAAAAATTGGCCGAACCAATTCTCCATACCTTCGTAAAACAAAACATTATTTACCTATAGATAAATATTATCGGATCTAGAAACTAGAGATTCTATGTATAAACAATTAAATTTACCGTTTGAGGAATATTTAATAATTCAGAATAAGTTCGTAGCTTCTAAAACTAATTTTCGTATAACCGTCAATCACTTGCTACATAATAACTTAATGAATTCACTTTATTAACACGGTACAGCCTGTTCTAATTTACGTGACACGATGAGTCCCGTAAAATCGCAACAATATACAGTAGCCCTGGAAACCCAAAGACCAACTTGGCATTAGTCGCTTGAATACCGGCGTAATGAAAAATGACAGCGATGCGCTTGACGCTCGAGAAACGCAAATTAACCTTAACGCGGTTCTGGAAATTTGAGAACGTATTTGAAGTTTAAAGATGGAGGAAACACAAACTTAAATCGAATCTCTTGCGCGAATAACAATAGTCGACAATAGGGCATTAAAGGTGTTCGAAAATAAAATGTAATTTCTGTTTATTAATAATGCAATAAATATTGTTCGATATCGGAGGAAATAGAAAAACTAAAGCAGGTATACCGATCGTTATCGATACGGTAACGAGACACCTCGGTTTATATGACAACAACAATTCGGGATTCTCAATATGTACTCATGTAACAATGTCGGCTTTGTGATTAAACAACATTCGATAAGTACCTAAAATACGAACGTCCCAGTTTTTAAAATAGTTTACCGGAAAAAGTACAAGCGAAGTACTTTTTCATTTTCAACGTTCGACTTTCCAATATCCTGTACGAAATTTACTACATCGTGAGCGCCCCTTCCAAAAGTTAAATTAAATTTCGAAAGCAAATAAATACGTTTCGGTTACAAAAAGGTCAAAAAAAATCTTTTACTTCAAATTTTATATTGACACGTTAAATACTATCTCGGTATTTTTATAATTTATTATGTATTAATTTCTCATACGTTTTGTCTTTTTGTCTTCATTATCCGAGCGTCCCCTGCAATATAATACACTACCTGAAATTAACGTCCTGCATTTTTCCTCTTTCTTTCTAACTTCTCCTATTTCTACTATATCTCATTTAATTCGTGATAATTCTTTCAGTTGTTTTCCAGTTTTCCCGTGTGGGGTTATTAGTCCCTCGTGGGTGCCTCCCCAAGAAATAAAATACTCGGGGCGAACCATAACTAACAGAACAACATCGAATCTTAAAATTAGAAGCGACTGATTTAACTCGCCAACTTGCCTGGCAAGCACGAAACCTTCCCTTATATATTATCCATATTAGTGTACAGTGTGTCTCATTGTCGTATTTGCAAGGTATCTCCGAGTTGCGGATTCCACATGCTTGTCTTACTTTTTTTCGCCGATTTCAGTGGCTAAATAAAAAATTACATTTGATTTCGAGTTATAGCTGAAAATCAATTTTTTGACTATTTTAAAAAAGTTCCATAATATCTCATTCTGTGTTTAGAATTCAAAATATTTTATCAATCTTCTTTATCTATTTTTTACCGTAGAATTCGGTGGCATACATAGTTTTTTTTTCTTTTTTCTATAGGGTACCTATTTCGAATAATAACACAAACTTGTATTTCTTTAAATGGTAACTATTATCGATTTTGGCACCATTATGATGAGCGTTTCTTAATTTTTTCAAAAATATATAACTCTAAGTTTATTCGTACTTATGTTCTCGTATATATCGAATTTTTATATACGAAAATGTCTCCAACTTCTGCTGTTAAATATTTTTGAAACATCTGGCATTCGTTTTGGCGAAACCGCATATGAAAACCAAAGGATATCGAATAAATTTCTTCCCAAAAATCTTCGTGCGGAAATTGCCAACTTTTTTGGGGAAGAGCATAAATGAAGTTCAACAACTCACGAGTGCTGAATTATAAAAAAAAACAGGTAAATGTGCATTCTGCCACTAAGAAGAATCGAAACTAGACGTACCGAAAAGTTATTTGTGGTAATCATAATATAAAGTACTATACGTTTGTTCAGAGTTCTTTGAAATAGAAAAATCATTTAGTGAATAACGTAGATTTTTCTTACCCAATAAATGTCTTGTTTTTTTCATATATTTTGTACTCATTTTTAATCCATTAATTTTTCATAAATCTCTTGTCATTTTCAATTCCTTTTCGGAAACAAACCAAAATTCTTACTTTTATTACTTATATGAGCTTACAATTTCATCTGATGTTTGTAGTTTTACAGTATAGTTTGAGAAATTGGAAATGGTTATGGATCGAAAAAACCAGGTGTATATATAACACCTACTTTGTCCTACGACACGGTTTTGTTATTCAAGGGTTAAAGCTGTTGAAGGAATCTGCATATTGTAATATGAACTATTTTTAGCAATATCAAAAACTATCAAAGAAATATGTCGTCTAAAAATTATTTTACGGCTATATATAGCTTAAAACTCGTTATAAAATTTTAATCGTAAATTGTGCAGTTATCGGCGATAAACAAAATTTAATCAGATTATTTAGCGAATAACTGTTTCCCTAAAACGCGATTTCTAACATTTATTTGTTGACGTACAGGAATAGCGAACATCGAGCTATCCGATAAAATTTAAATTTTTAATAATAAATGAAATTCCGCGAAGGAAGTCGAGGCGACCACTTGTAGAAACAGAGACTTGTAATATTAATAGAGAAACGTGATCAAAATTAATCATCAATCAAGAAGTTTAACGATATTTTTAATTAAACCAGTAGCGAGGTGTAATTTTGGTCCAAGCTGAAAAATCGTTTTTTTCGCCATTTCGTTTAATTCATCTTTTATTACTCTAAATGGGAGGTAGGTAATTGTATGGCCGTAAACGCAATATCTCAAACTTTAATTCCTTTTGTATGTGGGTCGCGTATTGGGCAGTGCTGGACTGCCTCATCTGTTTCCGTAACATTTCTTTGTATCAAACACAGTTTATGGTTTCCTTTTTCTATTAGTACAGACCCGTCAGAGTCCCCGGGGACCGTCTACATAAATTTTTCGTCGAATCTCGTCGCTATCTTCATTAGTTTATCGACTCATATTGTATTATTCAAGCATTTCTTGTAGACATCCGAAATATATTTTCTTGCTCCGCTGCGGTAACTAATGAAAAATCGGCAGCTCGCAACTTTTAAGGGTAAATACGTCGTTAAGTATTTAAGAAATCGTCAACTTTAATATGTGATTGATTAATCAAGTTGTCGAGTTACTTTTGTGACACCGAACAAAAGTTTCTTTTAGATATAAGTAAGTTAATTTAATTTCTTTTACCAAAACAATACTTTCTTTTTCGGTAACAATTACATAAAACATCTGGTCACTGTCGAGAAATTTCCAGACATTCAGAAACTCTATACAAAAAAAATATTTTCTTTTAATAGTTACATAATCCATAAAATGGCGTTAAGTCGATAATATAATTCATATAACACAATAATATTAATTAACATTCTTTAGTTTGCGAAAACGATTTCGAGGTATCGTTACGTGGGGGTCTGTTCTGTAAAAATCTGTTAATTTTAACACACAGCCTGTTAAGGGCGTACGGTCCCTATTGCCGCCAAACGATAATCCGTAGATGGCACTGTTAGTGAATTTTAGAGAAATTTTAAACAGACCATCCTTCTTGGTTGAAATAGCCTGCCTCTGTAAAGTCGTAAAATCTACCTGCTTTGAAGCTAAGGGTATAAATGTTTAGATACGGTGTTTTTACATTAAAACGTATTCGAAGACGATTTTAAAATTCGCAATACAAAAGTTAAGTACAAGAAAAATCTGAGATTACTGATCTGAAAAACTGATTTATTTAAAGTTCGCTAATAAATAATCTACTTTAATTTTAATTGAAATTAGAAAATTAATTAATAATTAATAATATTATTATTATAACAATATAAATAGGGCGTTCTCGAAGATATTGAATGCGAACGGATCTCGGTTATCAAAAAATGTTGTTTTTAAAAAAATAATAGATTTCACATGTGAAAAGTATTACATTAGGAAAATTGTAATTTAAGTAGATGTTTATTAAAAAATAATAGTATAGTAATATTGTATAACTAGTGCTAAAATATCCACCTTTCCGCACGTGTCATATACTATGCTTTTCCGACGACCACAAGTATTTTTATTAAAAAAAAATGATTTTTGACGTTTACGTAAGTTCGTTTGACATTTTAATAAAATGTCAAATTTGATAATAAAACAGTTTGTGCATGACAGTGTAGAAGACTTTGATTGACCGTGTGCAATGATCGCACACGGGCAGCAACGTTTTCGATTGGCTAACGAGTTTCTTTACGCACGGTCGGCCTATTTGTTTGTAATGGTCAACTTTCCATAATATTTGTTGGTGTAAAATTATGCACTTTTCATAATGGTCGTCGGAAAATGTAACTTTCCGTACTAATAATGTAGGTAATATACCTATTTCTAGTATTTTTATTTGTATTACACCACCAAAGTTTTATAAATATGTACATGTAAATAAAGACCATTTATTAAATAATGACGTCAAAAGTAGAAGGTGCCATATACAAAAAAGGCAATATCGTAAGAACTTCAATTGCAAAATAGTCGTCAAAAAACTTAGTTACAAAATATCAAGAAGAAAAAACAAAATTGATTGTATTTCAGTGATCTTGCGAATTCCTCATTGTTAATTTTCTCAAATTTAAGACATTTTATTGGTGCAATATACGATGTAATGAGATAGCTAATCGTGATTAATATTTTGTTAATCAGGATTCCGTTTCTAAAATGTATGTAAAATGTCATATACTAACCGTTTATTGATGTTACAATAAATTATGTCTAAATTCACGATATTGACTTAAAGGACTTAAAAGGAGAACGTTTCGCTTGATTTATACTGTTAAGTGACCAATGCTCGCGTTAGATCTTTAGGTTGTAAAATTTATGACCTTTTACAATAAAAATAGGGAGGTCTAGTCATATTACCCAGTATTTAACAATAATTGTGGGACGACCCACAACCATTGTCCGATATTGGGCGTCAACATTTAAACCAAAAATTAAAACTTCCAACAACCCGCTTTTGATTATTTATAAAAAATTGATGTAAAAACGAAAATGATCATCAGAAGTGATTCTTAACGGCAAGACGTGTTAAAATTTCTCCAATTTATTTAAATGATCGTTAAAAACACACATTGAAATTTTAAAAATTTGCGAAGCAATTATTTAATTAAAATAAGTATTTATTAAGCAAAAGAGCACGTTGTGCCGTAGAGGGAATGTTACGTTACCCACTAGTTATTAATTTGCAAACTTTGGTTACCCCAGTTTTGAGTTATGATTGCAGTAAAATTGTACTTTTTACACAATCATTAAGGTTTTTAAAGGTGTTATGGAAATGATAGATTTTTTTAAGTATTTTTCTGTGAATCAGAACATTGTAATCTATGGAAAACGTAATTTATTTCATAAAAACTTCAATCTTTTTATTTGGACCGTACCACCTTAATATCTCATGAAACGTTTAGAAAAAACGTATGAAAATCTCAATAATTATGATTAGATGATGTTAGTCCTTATTCACAATGAGCTTACGCTCATTGTGCTCAGTGTAAGAAATTATAAAATAAAAACTGAATCGTAGAAAATTCGTAAAAATATCCGTAATAAATTTATGATTTTGTTATGTCGATATCAACGTTACGTATTGTTTCCAGATGAACATTTGGAATACATAATCTAATTCTTTATAATTCAGTTTTTATTTTATAATTTCTTATGTATTTATTACGTTTGTACGCTCACTATGAATAAGGACTTTTAGGATTTTTTAACGGGCCTTTAAATATAATAGATTTGTTACCGAATAAATCCTAGTTGTGGTTAAGTTTTGCGTTTTTTTCTTTTTAAATTATTACCTACTTCACTTTTGCAACATATCTGAGAAGCTTTTAAAGCGATTTTTCCAGTACGTATAGAAATAGAAGTGGATCTAGAAGTACCAACTCGACGCCATTAGATTTTTTATGTGAGGTTACGTAAATAAAATTGTATTTTCAAAAAAATCGTTACCGAACCGCTAAAGGGTAAAAATTAACATTTATTACGTCGTTATTCGTGGTAATAAAATAACATAAATTCGTCTCTATTTTGCATTAACGCCATATTAAAGTACGTATAAAGATAAAGCCGTTGCACCTCATCAACGTTTATAACATGGTATTAACACTATATGCAATGTTTTACTTAAGCACTAACCCTGTTATTATATTATTAAAGTTTGTTTATATTGTAGTAATGCATATAATAACGGCAAAATCTGTGTTTATTGCACGACCGGAATTCGTCTGTTTACATACCTAGAATTATTGACGCCTGGCAGGTAAATAATACAAATAATAGACGACAATGCGGCTTAGAATTTAACGGAACTATACCAACTCCCGCGATCGTTCGACTCCAGAAGATCACATTTGCATAAAGTGAACTTTAATAATTCTATTATTACGATTTAGAAATATAGCAATATTCGATAAACGTGAACGGTCATAAATTTGAATGCACATTAATTCGCGAACCGTTCGATTCCGTTTTATGATTTTGCACTTAAGACTTCGTCTAACTTTTTAGTGCTTTATACTTGACGGACCGTCAACTTTAACCGATGCTAATTAATCAAATTAATTTTCGGGGAGATTCGGGGAGGGCTTAAATTTTGAATAACGCGATTGTGAAATGCCGGAAAGTTTCGCGTGTCGATCATTAATATTTTCGTCGCCAGCGAAATTAAAAATAATAGCGCCACGAAATTCCCATTTAAATATTAAATTGTGACCTTGGAAATGAAAAGGTGCCTACTGCGCTTCGCAAAATTAAAAAGTCAATTATTCTCCGCCAGTTTTCCTATTTACATACATATTATTTAATTTTAAAATTAATTTCGAAAGTACCACGTTAAGTATAAAATTCGACCACCTTTAAAGGTCACCAGAAACTTCCATTTATTTGTACGGAACGCGGTTCAGCAACGGTTAATTTAAAAAGTCGGAGCTTCGCTTTTCACCATCGAAATACTAATTTGCGACCTTAATGACTTTAAACTTTGTCACCGCCAATGTTTACTACAATTCTCGTTTTAATTGATTTATGTTGTAAAATCGTTTATCACAAAATTATAGATCTAAGAGCTTTGTTTTCAAATTGTAAGTCGCATTCTAAGAATATGAAACCGTGAGTTTGAACATTCTAATTGATATAATTACAAATGCAATTTTGTACGTTAGTTAACTGGTTGTAATTTTAATCTACAATGTTCGAGTGAGTTTAAATTACTTTTATTAAAGACGTCGCACGCTGTTGTAAATAATTGTGAGATTGACTTGCATTTTTAAAAACAATTTTTTATTTGTTTTAGAACCGCTCGTTTGTAGGTTTCTAGTGTCGCGATAAACCAAAAAGCTTTTGCATTTAACATTTTCTTTGTAGTCTTTCTAATAAAAAAATTATAGATTTAATTTTACTTGCACTTATTTGGTGATATTTTTTTATATTATTGTTCATTTCTAAAAATATCACTAACTTTTTAATTATACTTTTAAAAACTCCCAACAGGTTTCACAATTTTAGCATCGTCGGGGGATTATCTGTCATGATTAAGATATATTTGAATCTTTGTTTTTTAATAGTTCATTTAAAAATGGTAAATTGATTAGGTCCAGTTGCTCATTTAAAACAAGGTATTTATTTTGATATTTTAAATGTTTTTTAACTTCTAACGCTTCCAAAAATTCTAATTTTTCAACAACAATACAAAAGTAATGCAAATTTGGAAATGAAAATTAGGACGCAAATAGACACAAATGAGCGCAAAATATTGGTAAAAATAATATTTTTTAATTCAACTTAGCTCGAGCGCGGCATAAATTTGGCGAAATTATAATTTAATTGCGAATTATCTCCGAATGTAATGAAAATATGGGGCAACTAGGTGCAAATTATTTAGTTTAATTTCAGAATTTGCGCCGATAGTTATTTTACCAAGTTCACGCACCTGTACTAGTCGCAATTTTTTCATCGCGTTGTACGGAATTTCACTGTACCTAACCTAAGTTATTTTTGTTATACACTGGTGTACTGCTCATTTTCTTAATAATTAATTAACGTATCTAAGTTCGTACTTTATAATTGAACAAATGATTTTAAGTGGTTTTTAATTTCCTAAATGAACGAGCTACCTAATTAATTAAAATTCACGGATATTCAAATCAAAATAACAGATAACGTTTTTAATTGTTCTCAGAATAATTTTAGTAGCAACGGTTTTCCAAAAAAAAATTAAATTAAATTGATGAGTGATTTTGCACAGCGCAGCCAACCCTATCGCCGTCATCGACTTTAGAAAACCAATTGCCGCCGCGAGTTTTACTTATCATTATTTAATTTTGTAAATGTCCCCCGAATTTAATTTTGTTACTTGGCGGTTGTTTTTGTCGTGCAACCGTTTAAATTTTATATTTTTTCAATCCCTACAGGAACTGTCTTAATCAGATATGATTTAAAAATTTGTGGAAAAACGTAGCGACGATTTTCTTCGAAATTTTTAAAAAACGGCTTCCTAACATTAATTAAGGTTGTATTACGCAAATTAATGTTTATCGAGAATTCGTGAAAATGCTCTACGGAATTCGTTAATTAAGCTCGGGAAAAATTTTCCTAGCTAACAACGGTTTGTTTATTTAATGTCAAAACATTATCGAGAAACGTATTTATTTTAACTTAACAATAAATAGCTACCTAATTTCACAATCAAAAGCAAACAAGTTAGAAGATCTTCGGCTAATTATTGAAATGACAAAGTTACACGCTTTAAGCTAAATATAATTCGAAATAGCTTTTAATTGTAGCATTTTAATGGCTATTTTTTAGTATAAATAAATAAAAACAAACGAAAGTCAAAAATGACAAAACATTCCTCACTCATTAATCCAACAGCTATACTAGCTTAGGTTTTGTAATATTCACTTTTAAAGTTATTATTTATATAAAAAATACAAATCGTTTACAAACGGCAACTTTTCCGTTCTATTTCCGTTTATTTTAATTAATTTACACAAATTCGGAGTTTAAGTAAAATTTAGAAAATGTTTTTTAGGCATCGATTCTGATCGTTAAACTTTACGTCAATAGCATTACGAAAAGTGTTTGTTTAATTTTATGAATCATTAATAAGTGAGTTAGGTATACGCTTTTCGTATATAGAGTAGTTTTCTAATTTGATTAGATGGAAAGTTAACGGGCGAAAATTTGTCGAAACGTTTACAAATTTAATCTTTAAGATCCAACGATAATTTTCCATTTCGGGTTGGTGAAATTTTTAATGATGTTGTATTATATTAAAAATTAATTCAAGTGATAATTCAGAGTAAAAAGAACTAAGATGCTAGTTAAACATTTTGAAGCTTTAATTTAATATTGTCTACCGTCTATCGGTCTTATCGTCTAAATAGAAATAAACAGTTTTTAAGGATGATCGCGACACGACAGGCTATGTGGAAATACCGCTTTAATTGTCACTTTATTACATATTACATTTATTACACAGAAAGAAAAACGATTTGTGTCATCTTTTTCGTTTTTCTACGACATATGCTTTTAAAATAGTTAAAACACCTGACCAAATTTGCAAAATTTTCATTTAAAAAAATGACTAGTAAGTACTTAACTAGCGTTGCGCTTTCGGTAAGAACATAATTAACACATTTGGTACGGTATTCAGTGAAGTTTTAGCAATAATATGACAAAACTGGTTTTCGAATTATATGGATTAAATACAGAAGTTCAACCTTGACGGGTTTATAGATACTGAAATGATCGAAGACTTAGGTTTTAAGATAAACAATTTTAAAGGGTTGGCAAAACTATTAATAAAAGGACGACCGTATCTACATACATTATATCATATACATTAACCAAATAATGCCAGACGCGAGGTGTATTAATTTTGAGAAGATGAAAAGGATGCCTCAAAATGGGGGTTAAAGAAGAGCCGCGCTCAACCAACCAGTCGACAGATCGGTATCTAGATTTGAAGGCGAGGACAGGGAAAATATGCCTGGACGCAAATTTTGGAGAAGAGTTAAGTTGTTCTTAAATCGTTGTTTATTATTTTCACGCCCGATAATCAATATTTTAATTACAGTGAAAGTCGAAAATAACGACGACGAAGGAACCGCGACATTTACGACGCTATATCCGACCGTCGTTATATCCGAAAATTTTTATTTTTTCTTTATAGCGGAAATATATGTACATATGAACTTATTTTTGGAGTAATAACGACATATTAAATAATTTAAGAATATTTTATTACAATATATAAATTTTAAATTGTATGAAATACTTACGGAAGCGTAGAAGGTAGGCATTGTTTTTAAATTTTTAATTTCTACTAAATTTCGAGTACAAACTTGGAATTTAATAAAATTCCGATTTTAAACTCGGAATTTAACAATAATGCATAATAAAAAATAAACGCTTTCTTGTTAAATTCCGAGTTCAACTTGAAGAGAGAGAAAAAAAATGTGTGGTCCTTTTATACTTAATAAATAGGTATTCGATAATTCTAGTTTGTATTTTTTATTTGGTATCAAGAATTTAAAAGTAATTCCCAAAATTTGCATATGATTCACACGCGCGTGGTTATAAACGCTCTAGAAAATTAAAAATCGACTAAAACTGAGTCGTTATAAGCGACTTTGTCAACTATTTTTACGTTATTCACATGGAAAAGCAACCAAAGTATTTATATATTATCGTTATACGCGACTTCTCGTTATAAGCGGGTTGTAAATTCGGATGTGGCGCCTTTAATGACAGTTCTGTGCATAATTGTTATGAAAATAATTGAAGTTAATGTAAAAGTGGAATACTTCAAACTTATATTTATTACATATTTTAACATAAAAGATAAATTTTCTTTTTTGTTTCCGTATGGACAAGCTTTACTATAGACCAGCGGTCCCCAACTTTTTTGTTCCACGTACTCCTTGATTAGGTATGTCAGTTATGAGTACCCCCCACCCCCAGAAAAAACACACATTTACCTGTACTGTCTTTTTAAAGGCGTCAGGTGAGGTATTTTTACTCAACGTCGATATATTATTCTTTCCAAACACTACTAATTTTTTTTTACATACCCCAGGTTGGGAATCGCTGCTATACTCGATAAAAGTACAGATAAGATGAAGGACGTCATATGCTGGCAAAGATACTGATGTCTGTCTTACAACTTCTGCAGTACCTAATTATACTAATTATCGTACTGTTTTTGCATTACATTTAATACATGTCCCGCTTCAACTAGCAACGTGCCTTTATTAACATTTCCTGACTTTTTATGATTATAATTAATGTTTTTAAATCCAAATTTTAAAATGAACCCTATAGTTAAGCTGAAAAAGTGAATTGAAGCGTAGCGCTACAAAATAATATTAATTGGAATAACAATTTTTTAACGTAAAGTGCAACGACGTGCATACGGCGATTCCATATAAACTATATGGAGTGATAGAAATATTTCACGACAATTGTTTTCTTTTCTTTCGCAAGGAGGCACTGCTGAGCAATATCTGCGACTCGCCTATAAGCAATTTCGTAATATACGAGTTTCACTGCGTATTTTTGATTCAATAAAAATGTACTTATAAGTAAGTACTTCAAATCGAAACAGTAATTTTAATCCTCCTGCAACCATGGGCGTTTGTGGTCGTCTTACTAAACACCATACATAGTACTACGTACAATAAAATATATAGGTAGTTGCTCATGGTATATTAACTAAACAAGGTAAGATATGGAGGCGGATCTGCGCATATTGTTTAACGTCACTGGAGGACAAATAAAATCGACCGACGTCACCAGACACCGTCTGACATTCTCCGAATACCTATGGTACGGGTACGTTGCTCACAAGTATAATAAAACGTTGTTTCGGCGTTAAAATTGTTTTTATGTCTCATCATAAACATGAGGTGCGCGGTGTTTGATTGCAATTCTGACAAATAATTGCCAATTTTCTGTTTTCTTCACAGTGAACCTGAACTAAAGTTAAAGTGAATTTATTTCTGTTACCGGTTGTTAACACTTCAAAAATTTATTCGAAACATTTCAAAAATGACTATTTTAAGAGAAATTTGAAATACGAACTATTGAACTTGCCTGAAAATAATCTTTTAAATTTCTACACAAACGTGTTTAGAACAGTCGGATATCCTATCTTGTATAGTCATTGTCATGGTAGTTGCTGGCTAATGGTCAATGACTAAGAACATTAAGGCCTAGTTCAGGTGACCGGCGTTTTACGCGCGTAACAAGATATACATAAGTACCATAAGCTGTTCAGATGGTAACGCGCGCAGTTCATCTGAACGGCTTATGGAACTTCTGTACGAGGTCTAACCAATAAGTAATGAGACTGATTTTTTAGTCGCGCTTGTGGTAACACTGCGAACCTGAAACTTCGGTCGGTTAATCTCCCATCCCTCCTCTATCGATACATGTGCTCGCGACTTTCGTACGTTCGTTAGTTCTCCAGCTGTGTTGTGTTTTCGACAACGTGTTTGTAAGGCGTGTCACGAATATGGAACGACGTAATATTGAACAGCGGTACGCGATTAAATTTTGCGTTAAACTCGGCGATTCTGTTACGGAAACGTACTGTAAATTGGTCAAAGTGTTCGGTGATGAAGCCCCGAGTCGTGCTCGGGCGTTTCGATGGCATAAAGATTTTAAAAATGGTCGTGAGAGCGTCGGGGATGAACCGCGAAGTGGGAGGCCGGTTGAAGCTCGAACTGACAACAATGTTCGTGCACAAAGAGTTTGTACCACCTGGGCAGACCGTCAACCAACATTTCTACCTGAAAGTACTCGATCGGCTGCGAAAACGAGTCATTAGAGTCCGTCCAGAGATTGCCAAAACGTGGATCCTTCATCGTGACAATGCTCCATGCCATCGTGCATTGCATCAGTGTGTCGCAGTTTTTGACATCTAAAAACATTGCAGTGTTGCCGCAAGCGCCCTATTCGCCGGATATGTCACCCTGTGACTTCTTCTTGTTCCCCCAAACAAAATTGGCCGTGAAAGGAACGCATTTTTAGTCCATAACTGACATCCAGGCCGCCGTGACGAGGGTACTCCAGGACATTCCAGTCGAAGCCTTCCAAAAATGTTAGGAAAGCTGGAAGAAACGTTGAAACCAGTGTGTAGTTGTGTGAGGGGAGTACTTTGAAGGGGATCACATCAATGTACCTTAATTTTTAAATATACGTATTTTATGGACTTAGTCTCATTACTTATTGGTCAGACCTCGTATATCTTGTTACGCGCGTAAAACGCCGGTCATCTGAACGGGTTTTAAAACAAAACAAAAATTATTGATGAAATGTAGTCGTTACTAAATCACGTTTATTTCTGTAGAAACAATTGTTATAGCATCGTGTCTTAATCACTGTCTATGAATACAAACCACATTTCCTACAATTACTAGATTATAATTAAATCGAATATTAGTCCCTACAATTGCGAGAAACAGTTCGTTACTACAGTAGTCAGTGATCACAAGGCAAAGCATTATACAATAGGTATGATGTTGACATTCGATAAATTACCCGTGGTTTATTTAATCGTTACCAGTGGTCCTCAAGGATGTTTTTAGATAAAGCGGTTCTATTTCCAGTTTCGATCGTTTAAAACCATCAAAATTAAAATATAGGTACCTGTCCGTAAACATTCCGTTTTTTGAGAATTTTGTTTGAAAAATTGTTTATCTTTCTTTTGCAAAATAAGGTTAGCCTGTTGAATTCGTCCCACTATTTCGACCGTACGTTTCCGTGCTGACCGAGTTCTTTTTGCTTAGTTAGGAAGATGTGCATTCTTTCGATTAAAATGTGGAAAATATCTCTGCGATTGCGTGACCGCGTTGATTTTAATGAAATTTTCGGACTGCAACAACGCGTTCGCGCGCCGCCACCGCCGTCGCCGTCGCCGCCGCCGCTGCCGCTTCATGACAAACATTACTAAACAAATTAATCAAGTCCAACTCTCGCTATCTATCGCACAATAAACGTATGCATAATGGATTTTATTTAAATTACGAGAACGAACACGGCGAAATAAATTATTCGACGTATCTGATAACGAAGTTATAGTTTACGAATTACCTTTAGCGCTACCTAACAATAATCTAACAACAGAAAATGTTTGTCCTTTCGTGGAAAATTTCCATATCGTAAGTTTCGAGAAGTTATCGAAACTTACGATGATATATTTCGATATCTGGCATAAAAAAAATTGAAACGTTTTATCGACGGACATTTTAATTTGTATAGTTTAACATTTCGTCTATCTCCAAATCCGTTAGAATAGATGTATCTATGTGTAACCGTCGCCGTCGGGTGGAATGTTTCCCTTCAATAATATAGGCACTTCGGCTTTAATACATTAGTATAGCTTAAATCGGATTAGCTCTGATATCCAGGCATTTTAACTTCGGTATAGCGCCCTAATTTTTTCAAAAGAAACGATCATTTCGATTTCTATAAAGCGTTAAAAATTTATTTAGACAAATTTATTAATTCGAAAGGGAAAATTTGTCGAGAAAGGACCGGCTTGTCAAAAGCAGAATGTATTATTAACAAGGCAGTGTCATGATCTAAGATTGAATTCCAAAAGGGACAACAGAAAAGAGACCGCTGTCCTTCCAAGTGATATATATCTTCTTGCGAACGTCTTCTAAAGAATTTTTTTATTAGAATGCAAAAAAAAATTAGATATAGTCCGGTTGTAGTCCGGGCACGGTTTAATTTTCCTTTCGATTATTTTAATAGCGCCAGGACTAGCGCCAGGAAATGAGCAGCCCAGAACACTTATCGTGTTTACTTATATTTCGCACTTTCGCTTTTTTGGCGGATTCGCGTATTTTCTTAAGAAAATAACGATGTACCGATACAATTAACCGTCGAACGCGTATTTACATAACTCGATAGTGTGGACTAGGTATATTTATTTACTGTGGAAGTGTATAGCGATTAAAGAAACGGCCGTCTTATAACGTCTTCGATGTAAGTATAATATGTAGAATTTTATCGCGCTAAAACTATTACGATTTTCAATAAATATCGATATCGATATCGATAATGTATAATAAACATGCGTATAATAAATTTCTCGACGTGTTTAATTTTTGCTTTTTGACAAGGTTTATTCACATTACGAAGTGATGTTAAACCATAATTCACGAAGGCCGTCTCGACTGTAAATGACGTTGGAAAATGAAATCTTTTCGCACGATGAACTTTATAAAATTTCCCTCCGCGATTGATAAGTTAAAAGCCGCGAAATAGCGGACTCCGAATAATTAACGCAATTCACCTGTCGTCGAACGAGCCCCCTACGACGCTTTTAAATAAATAAATTAACGGCTCCATGCGAAAACAATTATATATTAATAGGTAGTTGCGCAAATACAGAGAGAAACGTATTTCCTTAAGGAATAACATAAACATGCTCTTATCATACCTTAACCACTACTTGATGTATGAAAAAGTCTTCCCCGGATGGCGGTGCGCCCTTATCTTAAATTCGAAATAAAAAATTCGCGTTATCAGTTCAAACTTAACTACATATAGTTCACATTAGGATTACGCTGCGATAAAACGAGTGTGATCGGATTCGGTGTTCGCAGAAACTGACGCGGGTGAGTTAGTTATGGGGGTGGCGCCTGCGCTTCCACCGATCGCAGTACGAGGCGGCGGTGACCAACTTCGCTGAAAGGTGCGCGTTTCCCGATCGTCTATCCGAAAACCACTGCAAAACCCCAACAGCAATTATCAAAAGCTCCTCTAACCACTAAGTGATGTATACAAAGTGATATCGGTTTACTTTACTAAGACTCGATACTAACTATTACATAAAATTATGTTATAATGGAAGTTCGACGTATAAAGTACTCCCACGAGCGAGAAAGGCATTTTCCAAAAGTCCCCGTTTGATATATTGGCCAGTTCTTTACTGCGTTATTCACAGTCACGAAAACTTTTTAGAAATACGGGCTCCGGCGTAAATTTCTTTATTTTTAATAAGTTAAATCGAATTACCGTAGGTGAATTAGTGTTTTGTTTTTTGGCCGTATTCGAACGTTTCAGATTAATCGTCGAAATAAACTGCAAAAACAAACCGTTTTTGTTCATTTCCACTTGGGAAAAACACCATCAATATACCTACTACGAATGGGCGTGCTCGCTCGCTAAACCCCCCACACACGTAAATTTATTAGACATTCACATTTAATAACTAATAACATCGATTTTCGGTAAAATACGGCAAAAAACACGCTTCACTCCCTCTCGTTTTTCGGCAACAAGAGATCCCTTATACCTGCCAAATTTTACGGTGGCCGGTTCGCCCGTTCGTAACTTATCGTGCCCACAAAATTCCGACCGCGTACGTACACCGCATCGCATCGCATCGCATCGCATCGCATCGCATCGTCGCAAAACCCATATCTATCAAAATCTCGACGTTGATTTTTTTGCATAACCAAAATCACACGGGGCAAATAAAAACGGCGAGAAAAACCGATCCGATAGGACACTCATAAAACGGGAACGTCAATGAAATAACAGTCTAACAAATATATTTTGCTACGTGGCAAAAATAAAAACGAAGTGGAATGATTAGTTTAAGCCGACTGACTATCCGTTGCGCTGGTGTGGGTCAGTTAACTCGATTCCTCGGGAAATTTCGACATTTACATTTTAAAATGTTAAATAAAGAACAATTCCACTTAATACTTATTTACTTCTAGACATCTATTATGGACTGTAGATTTAAATTAATGATCCGCCTTGCATTTCGATTAATCTCGGAAAAAGTAAGGTAAAACTGAAAATTTGCGCGGCGCCGCCGAACGGCATAAGGAAATCCCACGGCGAAATGGGCTAAGTGCCCTTAAACCATCTAGACGCGTATGACAAGACGTAGAAAGTTTATTTATGATCCACTTTTTCTTATATTGGTTTCGAAATGAGTATTACGAGTTTTACATTACATATAAATGTTCCATTATCCGTATTTGTCTTTCGCACGTGGAATTGAGAGAAATTTTCCATCTGAAAACGTACAACGCAGATATTTCGTTTCAATTAAGGAAACGTCGGCAATTGTTTAAATATTTTTGATATCGGCAGTTTCGAAAAAACTACCCACTCCAACGTCTGACATTTTGATTACTGCCAGTTGAGAAATCGTCATTGTATATGAAAAGGAAACGTTACTATATGTAGTCGAAACGCCGCCGTACCGCGCAGCATGAACACTGCCGCGACTGCGGTCGTAAAAGCGTTCGTATAAATAGGTCCGGACGCTTTCTATAGTAATAGATTAAACAACCCCAACCCGAGCATCGTACGACGATTTCGACAACTTTCAGTAGTCGATTTGAATATCAAAAACGCCAATGTGTTAAAAAACAGAAACGGTAGAGGTCATTTTTATAAATTATAAAAAAAATAATGACCTCTCCCCTCCTCAATAAACGACGACCTTGAGAAACAACCCAATCGACAATGGTCAGAAACTAATTTGTTAGAAAATTTCTAATAGATGCGTAGTGGTACTTGTGACGATCAATTAATTTTCTCGTCGTAACATAAGTTTCCGTGAAGATGAATTGACTTTGCACTTTGACAAATTACATTCCAACCACAATTTAAGCGTCGCGTCGGTTGAAAAATTTTGATTTCACTCATACAGTTATGATGTGAAACATAGAAAAATGGTTTTCATTTCAAAACTACGTGGCGCGGGTCCAACGTTTTTTTTTTGTTATTTTTTTTATATCGAATGGAAAGCTACACGTCATTTATAACAGATTGCACTACATGGATTTTAGAATGTTAGTTAAGTCCCATCTTAAATAATGGGTTGCTAATTAATAGCGTAGCAGGTAAATTCGTCTACAGCAATTCGACTACAACAATTCATCTACACAACAATTCGTCTACCAACAATTGATCTACAATACAATTCGTCTACAACAATTTTCCAAATTGTTATTTTCATAAATTTTTGTCTTAGAAATATTAAATTTGATTTAATTGAATTGGTTTTAGATTTGATGAATGTTTGGGGCGTTATGAAATGTATTATTAACTTTGGATTATTTTCTCTTAAAAATCACACAAACTAAAATCACGTTTTAGTATGAACTTTTATGGTGTGTGCATCTAATTTATTAATGAATTTCTTTCAAGTTTGTTTTAGTTTCTATAGATAATTTAAATATACAGATTAAGTGGTCGTTAAATTTCGCTTATGTTGCAAGGACCTACCTATAGTATTTCAAATTAAAAAAATTAAGACGATTGTCTTTGTGTCGATAATGATTATTATATCACTGCGATATTCAAAATGTTTAAGGTTTTAGATATCTAGGTATAAAAATGTCTTCCTTCATACAGATCTGCATTTTTAAAACATCTGTTTCTAATTATAATACCTACCTATTTTGAAGATCACGGCAAATTGTTTTTCTAAAAAATGTTTAAACTAGAACTTACAGATGTTTGCAGATTTGCACATTCGAATAATTATTTAGGTAAAGAAAATACTACCTACTTCAAATATTTGATGGTTCGACCATAAATCTTTAAAAGCAGTAGGTATTACATATTCTTAAAATTCTTTCATAAATATTTAGCAATAAAGAGATTTGATGATCTTCAACTGATAATACCTATTGTTGTTTTAAACGTCTTGAACTTAAATAGGTAGGTACATGAAAAAGGTCTGTGTACAGTACACCGACCGTTCAAATGTTTGGAAGCAAGAGTGTTTTTAATGTTAAAACATTTAAATCAAAATAAACAACAAATTTATTTATTGCCATTAGGTAGTACCTACATGCCCATTCAAACATGTTCATATATCAATCATCATGTTCACGTATGTTCATTCAAATATTGATGGTTACGTGATACACATTTTATTAAATATGTGATTTTTTGATAATTGTTTCATTTAATATAATAGGTATTTTTATTTATGCCTATAAAGGTGTGAGATACTGGATAAAACCTTTTAAACAAATATCAATTAAATCTTCTGGAAATCAAAATATTTAATAAAATGTGTATAACGTAACGATTAATAAAATTTAAATGACTGAAGGTCGGTTTCATAATCAATACTAAAATTATTTTAAAAGTAAAGTAGATTTTATATCATTAAAAAGCGTTGCATCAAACAACCAAATTTTGAAAAAATAAACTTTAAAACGAGTCGTTAACCGATATATGCATATCATCCGAAAATAGATATTTTTTCATTATTAATAAAAATTAATCAATGGTTTTTTTGTAAAATATCAAAATTTCACAACGTAAAAAATAAAAATAGAAAAAATGTGTGCATGTAGCCAATTGTGTATATGGCAACAAGTTAAAGAAACTGAGTATTCATTAAACAAAAATAAAGCTAGCAGCACCTTGAAAGTTTACAGAGATTGAACCGCATTCAGAAAATTTCATTTTTAGTTTACGTTTTATCCTACATATTTGACAAAACGTAGAAATTTACATAAGGTCATAATGGAATTAGGTACCTAGCTTAAGCTAGAATTTGTAGGTGAGGGATGTTCGATGTCGGTAAGTTATTGAAAAAATTATTCATACTCCCATTACATAAATAATATTAAACGCAATTAACTGATGAATGACGGAAATTTAAGAAAATAATAATTCGGTAAATTGTTGTAGACGAATTGTATTGTAGATCAATTGTTGGTAGACGAATTGTTGTGTAGATGAATTGTATCCAATTAATAGGTATCGATCTGATTCGAATAAAGACAGGTCTTGATTTAAGTAATGTGTATCGTGCATTTGATATTTTACCCTCTCGAACATAACTCTAAAAAATAAAAATGACGTTTCCGATTTTTTATTCGAGCAATAAAAACTAAAACTTATTAAAAAAGATGCTCCAAACGTTGCCCTTCAACGTTTAAACATAAATTAATGAGCTTTTTCATATTTTCGAAAACATTTATCAACTAATAAGAGGAGGCTCAAGTTGGCTCAAATTTGGCATACTTATAGACCACAATGCAATATATTTATAGATTAAAATGTTAAGAGCCACTTATTAAACATTTTCGAGTAATTAATTTTTGAAAATTGATATAGTTCCTACGGTGCATACCCACCAATACGTTATTCATGATAGGTTCCAATTCACGTCTTCGTATTTTTACATTACTAATAGATTGTAGTCTTTCTTTGTCGTGTCATATGTGTGCAGGTAAATCATTGATAGATTTGATTGGTCATGTTTAAAACTTTAAACTGAATATTACGAATATACAATTTAGTAACTTTTTATGCATGACGTGCATTAGAACCTATCGCGAATAACGTATACCTATTGTAGAGTGCGCGATCACAATATAATTACAATAATACTCAAAATAAAAAAAAAACAAGTGTTAGGAAATCGAACCCGTGGTTCTCTGCACGGCGATCGCACACCTATAATAGATATGTACTGTAGGAATTATATCAATTTTCAAAAACGCTTGAGAAATGGGTCTTAAAATGATGACCAGGAATATTTCGTACTATGTAGTACTAATAAGTATGCCAAATTTCATTAAAATCGGTGAGTGGCAAATCTGAACCTCCTCTTGTAAGTTTCGTCGATTAACTCGCATTGTTTGATAATAGTGTTTCTTAAATCGTCTATGGGGTAACAAAATGTTTTGAAACGAAAACATGAATTGACTTCTACACGTCAGAATTTTATTACTACGACACCACAAGTAATAGTTTACGACATGATTTAAATTAAGACATGCCTTTATCTTTTCACAGCCAATCAAGATCAAAATACTTTTTGGACATTTATTAGATTTATTAATGTGAAACGCATTTATAACGTAAAATATAACTCCATTTTTCGCGACATATTAAAAACATTACAATTTGTTTTACACGTTTTATCAATCGTCCTAATTTTCTTTAGTACCTACGTCAAAAAATAAGTAGGTACGTATTTCTTATATAAACATAAAATACAACGGAAACATTGGCGCAGAATTTGTTTTTGAAAGCAGGGGAAAAGCTTTCTGATAAACACAATATTTCGGTGTTTTTTTTTTACAAGAAAACCGTCCCATACGTTTCAGTGGTATATTTTTATTTGATTCGTGTTTCCTATTGATAATAAATAGTGAAAAGGAAAACTCACTTACATGATTACGATCACTTACATCGATATACGAAGAAAAATAGAGCGTTCCATTTAAGAAAATTAACTTTTAACTTGAAGTTATTTTTGTACTTAGCTCATTAAAAAAACAATTTTATTTAAACCATCCGATAAGATGCGATTTTTTAAATAAACCACATGTTTTGTCACATTTTTCATTTAAAGGTAGGAATGTTTACATCAAATCTATTCAAAATTTGATGCGGAATTTAGAAATGTAACGAAAAGTTGAAATTAGTTTCCAGTATAGGTAATCGGAAATTTCATCATCTTCGAAATACTTTTACAAAGAAGTTTTCAAATAATTACGTATGTATATCTTAAAAATCCCAAATTTTTGAAAGGTTTATTTCTTTAAAAAATGGTAGAAAGAAACTGTATTCGTCGTGGGACACCCTATATAACTGAGAAATAGAGACATGTGCAGATGCTTAAATTATGTTTCTATTTGTTCTTGAATTATTATTTTTATTGCCCTTGAAAATAAATTTATCTGCGTCGACGTTTTAATTTTCTTGCATCGCTATTTATTGACGTAATATTTTTAGAGAAGCAATATTTTTTGAACACGTGGGGGTTCAACAGTTTTAACGTTGCGTGTAATATACAATTTTGTGATAATCAACTTGTCTTTTCGGTGATAAAGAACCCTACGTTTGAAGAAGACATAAATCAAAATTCAAATGTCTACAATTCAATAGAATTATGTTTGTTAATTTGTTTACCATAAAAATATTATACAAGTATCTACCTACCCATTTTTAGAACATCAAAACGTTTTAGAATTAAGCGGAATGTTTCTAAATAATTACAGTAAATTCTCGATTATCTGTTGAATTAACCGGTCGGACCGAGCGTTTTTTGTTTTTGTTTTTTTAACCGCGGAGATCTTTATAATCGTCAGATTTTACCCTAGTAGAAACTAATGTTGTAATAAGATTGTGTTTATATTGCATCAATATTTAAATATTATATATTAAAAAACAACATTATACATTATTCTGCATTATTCAACATTATTCTGTTTATACTAATAAATCAATATTTAAAATTAAATATTATATTAACATCGTTTTTAATATGTTACTGTAATATGGTACGATCATTATTGTATCAATATTAAATAAATCGCACAATATTATGTATGGTTGTAAACATGATATTTACTCAATATTGTGATAATGATATTAAACAACGACATCTCGTGCATATTTTTCTATTTCTGTAGTTGGTATTAGTTAGTTTCTAGATTGTGGTTATAGTTGTAGCTCACTTGTTATGCTACAGCCCTATTAATTTTAATAGAAACTGCCGTGTTCCGAAACTTCGTTATCGTGATCAACAAAACGGTTCATCAGGATAAGGTCCACAATATTACAGCAATATTATGCCAATATTGCTTTTCTACTAGGATATATATTAATTAAAATAGGAATGAAAGAATGACAAGCAAAATGTATTATTACAAGTAATTAACCACGCAGGCCTACGTTAACACACGCGTGCGTCTAGACGCCAAAAAATCTCAAACATAGTGCGTGCGTTATCTGCTGCTTAAATGCAGTGTAAAACAATTCCTTGTTTAATCGGTCGATTTTCTGTACCATATGAACCAGATAACCGAGGATTTACTGTATTGTAAAATTTTCTTATGTCTAGAATACTCGAGCGTCTCCTTTTAATATCGAACAAAAACTTTCGTAGACGTTTCTTGTGGTTTATTAGAAACGCCGTGTTGAAGAAGACTTGCCGAAGGCCCTACAATTGTATTTCTTCATTTAAATAAAATTACGCCTAATTATGAGAACTAAGGTACTCGAGCCTTTTCATTTAATATCAAAGAAAGGCCGTTTTTAACGTAGTTCATTTTAAAGGTGTTACAGTAAACGAATGAAATCAAACTTTAAACTCATTCTGACAATGAGTACATCAAGAAATTGTATCGCAATACGTATTAAACGGTTTTCCTTTGAAACTGTTTTATAGCATTACATTAGGCGTTGTATGAATTGCTTTTGAAACTTGTTAGGTTAGCTTCTACAAACTTTTTTTGACTTATTGTTAATATTAAGTACTTGTAACGGCGTTTCACAATTACACGGAGTAATATTAATTGCTCCGTTTATTGCTAATTAATTACTTTCGTTTTTTATTTTACATCCGGTTTTAATAAACCGGATGTAAAATAAAAACGACAAACTTAACAATATTTTTACGAAAGAATATAATTACGTTTTACGTTAAATTTAATAATAATAATAAATCGAAACGCTGTGCTCTCCTTCATTTCTGTAAAGAAATTCCAAACGCTCGTGCCTCAAAAATTGCGTGACTGATTTCTAAATTATGTTACTCTTTAACACCGAACGCCCCATATACTAAACAACGATTTTACATTGCCACAAAATGTTCCTAAGTAACTTTTTCTTTCTCAGTTACATAGTTCAAGTAGTGTCGCTTATTTGTCACAAAATCGCTACAATAAATTTTTCTTTGAACGCTTTATATTTTTTCATAGCGGCGACGCTATCTTTTTACATAATAAACTATTTGTTGCCACAGTAAAAGTTGGAAAAATATGTTTCATTTCCAAATTCGAAACTGCTCGTATATTAATCGTGAAATATGATAATTTTCTATGTATACAAAGCTTTGTGGTACAATGAAAACAATGAATTTAACAAACTATTCTACCAACAAAAACAAAGTTATTTAGGCGAAGAATAATTATATTTGTCCATTTTATTTTTAACTAACGAGATCATTTTTGTTCAAAAATAAGTCAATTATTCCAAATTACAATTAACGCCCCGGCTTAGTTAGGGAAACTGTTCAATATGTAGTTGGGTGAATGAATTAAATACGACGCGAATGAGCTTTAACAACTTAGGTAGTTACCTACAAATTGATTGCAATATTCGTTAATATCTATCGCGTATCGCGTAAATTTTAGTTATATTCGTATTGCTGATTGATGACTAACGATATTTTTTCGTCGAAATTTAATTATTAAAAGTAGAAATGTACATAAATTTATCTTAGCAGAGTGATCCTGTTGAGTGATTGCTTGACGATAAAAAATTCCCAGATAGTAAAGCAAGTAAAACCCAAAGCATGGTAATTTTTTCTTGTTTACTTTCTTATAAACTCCTTAAAACTTGAACTTTGCAATAAAAAGTGTGGCAAGGAAGCGTCTCCCAAGAAAGGAAACCATTGTATGCAATGTAGAAGTTTCAAAAAAAGTTATCAGAGATTCAAAAAGGCACGATAAGGTCGAAATCGATAATAACAACTATAATACTTTCACTCCGAATTTTGCAAGTCGTAATTTTTCGGTCAAAATTAATTTTAAAGTTTTAAATATCGAAATTAAGGTCTCCGATGTAAAAGAGGCGAGATTAGAACACGCTGGTTACACTCGGACAAGGAGTGCTTCATTAACAAGGCGGCCCTAAACTTACCTACGTCATGAACCCTGTAAATTGAGATTTGTATAAAAGGTTTAATTTCTGCGTACGAAGGATATTTAAATTTCATTGGGTCTAACGCTATTGCAAATTCCCTTTCGCAAGCTCGGCACTCATCAAATTGTTAATAAAAAATGTTTGATATAAAGATTTATTAATTTTTTATTAATGTTGGGAATTCTCTTTGGCGTTTTTTATATTTAATTATTTTTAACGCCTTTCGCCAATAGAAAAGATCATATTTTTTACTTTAACAACATACATATACAGGAAGTTCAGGAAATTATGGCTTATCTCTCGGGAGCGTATAAACCACGTCAAAATAATGCCACACATTTCTATAATTTTTCTCTACGGCACTTCTCCCCCTCCCCATCGTTGAGATATTAACCCACAAAGTTAAAAAATAAAAATCTTTTTTTTTAATTACATTTTTATTTTTCGTTGAAATTTAATAATTTATCGTCTATCTACGTAATAAATGAAGGTCTTTAAAAGTGTGCAATAGGTTTTTTGAGATCACGTCAGGCAAGCCAGGGGTGCATTACCCCTAAATTTTCTAACCTCAAAATTTTTAAATTTTTAAAATCATTATCGGATTTCCCGGACATTTTAGGACAAAGAAGGTACTCTTGTTTAATTTCGATAAAATGAACTATATTCGAGAAAATTGTACATAAAACAGATGCAGAGTATCAATCCCAGATATTATACAGTAAAAACTCTTAAGGGATGAAAGAGGAGTGTATGGCATGCCCTATTAAACAAGATGATAAACGCGTTTTATATGTTTATCGAATTTTAACAATTTTGTTTGTAATTTGTATCAAACAAACATAGGAATAAATACGGACCTGCTTTGCGTTTAAAGAATCTAATTATTCTGCATTGGAAAACATCGCGAAAAAGTTCGCTAGTAGTACAAAAGCAAACACACAAACAACGATATGAAAGAACTTTACGCTACTGTGAGCAATAACACAACAATAACTATCAATTGGACCTTTACAAAAATTTTTAACTCTTTGCACTAACCTACCTGCCAAAAAAATAAAGTAAATGTGCTAATGTCATGCTATCGGCACTAAACATAACAGTTAATATCAGATTTCTGCCTGTATTGACGTTTTGATTACTTATAAACTATATTGATGTTCGTTTTAGCTTGAAAATGAGTCATTTCTGTACTTTACCTCCTTCGTTAGCATTATGAATTTAAATTAAATTTTGTAAGGACACTGCCATATTTAAAATTTGAAAAGGAATTTTTTGGAAAACTGTCAATAAGTCGTCATTTGTTAATAAGGAAAATATGTTTCGAATCATTACAGCTACCCCCACATTAAGAGGTTTAAACTTATTTTAGTTATACCTTGTATTAATTATTTTTTCCCGACGAGCACATAAATTCATACGTCTAATTATTGAACATTGGCCATTGCAAATAAATATAGTTCTCGGTCTTGTGCAACGAAGCTTCGTTAGTTAATTCGAAAGCTTACGATATGCGAACCATCTTTGTTTTGGTTACCCTATTAATGTAATTATCTGAGGTCTGCGGTAGTTGTAGTTTCAGAATAGAATTTTTTACAAGTTTAAATATCATACTGACATAGATCCTACAGTTTATCTCCTTTATCAGAGCAAATAATTAAAATAAATATCTGGGATAGTCTATGTCTTATTCTTTATGTATGATTTTCTCGAATTTTATCGAAATTAAACAAGAGTACCTTTTTATTCTAAAATATTTGGCAAATCCGAAACTATCCGCAACAATTAAAGAACCTAAACCACTGAAAAATGTTGATGTTCGACAGGTTCAGTGTAGCGCACCCCTGGCTTGTCTGAGGTGATATCAAAAAACCTATTATGCCATTATAAAGTTCTTTATTTATCGTGTAGATATACCAAACATTATTAAATTCTAATGAAAAATAAAAATTTAATTTAAAAAAATTGATTTTTATTTTTCAACTTTGAGAATGAATGTCTCAACAGGAGAGCGGCGTAGGAAAAACATTTATAGAAACTTGTGGCATTATTTTGACGTGGTTTATACGCTCCCGAGAGATTCTCTACCATTTCCTGGACACTCTGTATTTCTTGTCAAAAATAACAAAAAAAAAATTGTTAAACTAAATCAAACATTGAGGCAAAATTCATATTTCTGTATCACTACTAAAAAATTCATCTTTAAATGAAATAATCAAAAACGTACTTACTTTTTTTTAATTTCTAGTTATCCGTTAATCACTATCAACATACTTAAATGATTATAAATTAATATTTTAGTGCAATGTTTTTACTAACTCGTGACAAACAATAGTTAAATTTTATTTCTGGTTCATCTCCTCTCTTGTAATCCACGCGACGATCGTAATAAATGAGTTTTCGAGAGTAAAGTCCTCGTCACCTATCATTACAAATTACAAATCGCTTTAATGCCTGAGAAGCTGGGAGAGATTTCGATAATTGTCCTAAATTTTAATCCCAGAGCCTCCAAATATTGACAGAAATTCCATTTCTCCAAAAACTGTAAAAACAATACTTTTTTGGAATCGGCGTTATTATTAATATTGCAGAATCGTAAACTTTTAATTTGCGTCCAAACTAAACTATTTCATGCAACGTGTATATTAATTGTACTTTATATTACATCTAGTATTATAATTTCAAGATTAAAAAACAGCTTTAAAATATTCAAGAAAATATTTTAGCCCAGAGATTGTAATCTCTAAAGTAATTGTAAAAAAGGTGTAAAACGTTCTTTTTCTGTTCTTTATCGATATTTCAAAAGTTGAATTCTAGCAACTTAACGCAATGATTTAACAATTAACAATTATTTAAACTTATTTAATTTTGCCGATTCCCGAAGTTTCTATATATGTATTTAAAGTTGAATCGCCCTGTATAAGTGACGACGTTAAATGAATTCTAATATAAAATAAGTATACTGATATATAATACGTTTTTATTGTAACTCGTAATTTAAACAAACACGGCAGAAAACTTTAGACGGGATTTCCTACATGTATAGTGATAAGAGCAACAAAGCACAATTGACCTCGAGCTCGTACATTTTATAATCGCAAGTTACAAGAATTATACCTGATAAAAGAAACTTTCTAAAATTTAAACAAAGCGTTTTAATATTTATGTAATAAGTCGAGTCACATTCGAATAAAAAAGGTTTTAAAAATTCTCGTTAGTTATTATTCCTTGTCTTTTACAGAGTGCAGACGTGTGGCGTTTGGACTTGAAATTATGCTTTTGCGTGTACTGTATCCTGATCTCGACGGAATATTTTTTGGAACTGTTAATCAACTAGAAGCAATTTTATCCGAGAAAAGGTAAGAATTTTATTAATTTAATAATTATTTTTAGAGACATTAGATTTTAGGTATTGCAAAAAAAGCAAATAGGCAATATATTTGTGTCTTAATATTGAAATCTCCATATAACATGTTTAATTGATCCGTTGATCGACGAACTTTTGCAGTAAAGTCATATATTTTGACTGAATCTGTTATACAAACGCAAAAACGTTTTCGTCGCGAATTTAATCTTCCAATATGCGGGCAGATTTCGTCAAGCAATATTTTTTTGAGACAGATTTTAACGAAAAACGCAGCGCGAGATCGAAATTTCCTCTTTTCTTTTTTTACAAGTTTCTTCACCGTCTAGTTTTAAGGTATGACGACATTGCATGACCGATAAGATCTTCGGAACTTTTTGTTTGTGGCTTTCTAAAATCGAGAGTTTACAATTCAATAAAAAACGAGCGTCGGACAATTTCGTTCATCAAAAACTATTAACCAAGACCCGACGCGACGTTTCGAAAATAAATTATCTATTTCAAATGCCAGCTTTTTCGTTCAAAAAAATGTAAGTATCAGCTGTATTCGAGATTCCTTGTGGTACCACAACAAATAAAATGGAATACGCATAACGCCACAAATTACACAATACCGATTTTGATATCCACAATTTTTTCAGAATAATTTTAAATAAGAAACATAAAATAATCGTAATCTTAATCTATATTCAAACTTTTTAAGCTTCCTGTATAATCCCCGGCACTTGAGAGTTTATAAAGAATAATAATTTAAACAGAACGGTCTTTCAGCAAACTTAGTAAGCTATTAAGGCATTAGCATTAACCGTAGTGTTGGCAAATCCAACGGCTGCGTTTTGTGAAAAACTGGATGTGAATATGTGTAGACAGTGATGAAGAGGTTACAGAATGTTGTAAATACGGCGGCGATCCCTGTTTTTACTGAATTAACAACATTTATCACAATCTGTCAAGAAGAACCGCTTAAATACTTTTTCGCTACCGATATCCTTGCATTCTCCGTAATTTGGAGGGGAGACGGACTGATGATTAATCGATAACCTTCTGTAACTTGTAAACATAAAATGCTTTAAAATTTTTGCTATCATTGTTACACTGGAAAATTGCTTAAAAATCTAGGATTTACTGATCGCACTATGTCATATTGAAAAGTCCTTCTAGTGTACACACATCATAAACAGATAAACCTCAATAACTACGGTGATTGTATGGGAGGAGAGCTGGTAAAAACGTCATCGTTTGAATGTTGAGAAATATTTGAAGGAATTTTTAAACTATAAAATAACGCAATACATACAGAATTAAGTCATCAATCCTTTCATTTCAAAACCTATTAATCTGATTAATTTTATATATCACACGAAGTGTTAATAATTGTTTTTAATTTTCAGATGGCGAATTCGGGAACTAATTTTAGTAAAACCGATTTTTCGAGGACTTCGACGATGGCCTCGTATTCAGCACGTACTTGTAGCTAAAAGATATCGATTTTAAATAAATACAATTCGTTTCCTGACTGGCCTTCTCTAGCGCCACTTTGGCTGCGGGTTCGAATCCCGCTACAACCATGGACGTTTGTGAATGTGTTAATTTTTTTAATACTAACCCGTTCTGCTAACCAAATAATAAAAGTCTGTGGTCAATGGGCAGCGATCCCGAGATCATAAAAAATATATATATATAATAATAATTACTTATTTTTAATTTTTAGATGACGAATCCGCGAGTTTTTTCTAGTAAAACCGATTTTTTGTTAACTTCGATTACACAATTGAAGTTAACAAAAAATTCAACACGCACTCGTAGCTATAAGAGATCAATATCAAAGAACTGAAATTGGAAATAAGCCCCAGCTTGGTAATTAATAAAAATTTTAATTTTATTATATAATAACTGTAAGGATGATAATATGAACCTAATGTGAGAAAACAAATAGAATGAGTAATTATTTACATAATACTATTAATTTTGTTGATAATTGTTTGTAATTTACAGATACGAATCCGGTATTTTTCTAGTCAAACCGATTTTTGTGGGCATGGTTTGTGTCATCGTATTCAGCATGACTTGATTACTAGAAGATGTTGATTTCAAAGGACTGGTGCAGAAAACTTTCTTTCGGTAATTGTTAATATATATTTTTGTAATTTTTAATGATCGACATCGAGAATCCCGAATAATGAATTCGAGATATCATCGCCAGATATTTTAAATTATTATTTTAATTAAATAGTGACGTATTGCAAAGGGGATGTCGCTTGTAAGTTCAGTAAATTTGTTTTACGGTACTTTAATTTATTTACTTTTATAAATTCAATTTAGACATATTTTTTGCAAAATTTTGAGATAACGTCAGTCCCATTTTGTTTGTTTAGGTTAAGTAAAGTAAAATGTTTCCCTTGCTGATCATATCGATTTTTAAGGGTTTTTTGATAGCAAAATATTTGATGCTCTTGAGTGCGTGTATGTTTCTCGGTCAGTGGATTTTATTTTTTTTTTAGAGTTCAATTTCGGTTCAAAATATAGATTTGGTTAAATAGAGTGAAATGTTCAATGTAACAAGCAACATATATTTTAAACTCTTAATAACTATTATAATAATTGCTCGTTATACGATCGAGCTTTTATTTGTTCTTCTCCAAAAGAGAGTAAAACAAAATGTTTCGGTATTAATTTTCCTTATGGTAGTTATACTTGTAAATTGATATCTAAGATTTGCAATATAAGCATTCCTCCCGAGCTAGTATTACGACTTCGTGACTGAAAATGACTAACGATTTTTTATTGGCCTCTTACAATGTCATCTCGAATAAATTAACCGAATTAAATTGTAAATAAACTGTTACATGTTTTTATGATTTCGATCAAATGTACATATTTTTAATTTTCGACGATTTTTCATACTGTTGAACATTTATTTAATATTAACTAACTAATTAAACCTGAAAATTTCTTTCGCACGTGGTTAAATTACGAAAATTAATTTATTCCAAAGTTGAGTATTTCTAAGTTAACCAAATTATTGGTTTGGTTATTGGGAAATTGCCGACTGCGATTTTTAACAAATAATTTTGAGCGACATTAACGTTTATTACATTTTAAATATAAAACTCTGTTATGAAGTTATTAACGGTTATATTAAACAGACATAAATTGATATTAAAAGATAATCGTAAATTTTATTTTTAACTTTACACAGCTTTAAAACTACAAAATTGCTCGCCATTCCGACCTTTATCGGAAAGAATGTAACAAACAGAGGTAGTAACTAAGGATTCATCCTTTTATTTATACCATTTTCAGTCTTCGCAACGGCCGTTTTAGAATTAGTTCGTTGTTGATATTACAAAGCCCTTATTAGCATAATTTCATCTAAAAAGTGATATTCCAATCCCCGTTCGATTTAAATAAGAAATAGTCATGTACTTGCGTCGAATTTCACATAAATATAGTTGTTCCTGTTAACTATTTATTAGAAAACATAAAAATAAACTTTTTTAAATAGTATAATATGAGGAATATTCTATTAATTATATACCAGCACTGTCATCTCATCTGCCGGTGTATTATTTTCCTTCTTTCAACACATGCTGCAATATGTCGATACCTATTTATAAGGGGTTTAATCTTTAACCGAACCTGCTAAACTTCTTTTATTTAATTATAATATTTTAATGAAATATATTTTAGGAGTCGCTTGTTTGTGTCCATACTGAAATGTTAAATTCGTATCTAAAAAACGTACAAAACGCAGTTACCGATTTTACGTCGTTTTTAACAAATATTAGCTACCAAATAGAAATTTAAAGAAAATATATAAACGACGAATTAAACGACCACGCTATTTTTAAATATCTATTACCTGTTTATGTAGTTTGACGCCTTTTTTAATGATTCACTTATAAAAAATAATTATGTATAGGTACTCGCGTGCAGAGGGAATTTAATAATAACGTTATGGAGTCCAACTACCTACATTTTTGCAACCTCCAAGCTTCCATGACGTAGAGACAGGCCCATGGAAAGTTGGAGTTGTATTGGTCGATTGAAACTTCTAAGAAACCCGTTCACATTTTATTATTGATCATGTGTAGGTATGTGTATGTTGTCGGTTAATATTTATTAAAATTCGTGTCAACAAACTACGTCATTTTTACTAATTTTGTTAGACTACCGGTGAAAGTACTTATAGGGACTTGTAATTCAATAAAACAGTGTTACTCAACATAATGTTTATCGAAAAAAACATTCCTCAAGGTCTCTACACATATATATATATAATTTACAAGTACCACAACGTCAAATTTCATCTGTAATTTCCAATAACTATACATTGTACAGTTCGTTGTTTCGGTTGAGAATTTACCTTGTACTTTGTATTTGTCCATTTTAATAGTAGGATAAGGTTGCAACGCATTAATTTAAAAAATATCGGTAGGAATTAAGCGTACGACGAGGACATGTTTAAGTTATCGAGTTATTTATAACATTTTATATTTCCCGTAAAACAGAATGTGTACTTACAATACCTATACTTACTTGAAGGTCGTTAAATTACATTTTCTAAAACTCAAAGGCGGTCTTAAATCAATAGTGCTGGTTAATTAGAATCGATTCATAATATATTCGGACCTGTTTGGATTCAAATGATTTGTATTTGTATATACAGGGTCGTGCAAATGAGTTAGTTTCTTATTGTTTGTAGGGTAGCCTTTTGTTCTTCATTTAGAGAAAACGAAACACTGATTTTTCTCGTTTTTCGACTATATTCAAATTATAATAATAAACATATTTGCCGCAAATTGATCAGAGAATCGCTTTTATCGATTTTTTTTGATAACGATCGATTAAACACGTTATCCAGATATTTACTTGGATAATGCGTTATTTTTAAAGTTGTTCATAAACAGACGTAGATAAGCTATCACAAACAACTACCAAGATATTTTCTAGGTAGCAGACAGCTAGGGAATAAATCGGTTATTCCAAGGTTACAGAATTATTGCAACTTTTAAATTAACATACTTTGTATAGTGACACAACTCTTACTTTTGAGCAATTTCTTTTAATGACATTTTATCATATCTTCAATATTAATGGCCGTTTATTAATATTAATATCGAATATTTTTTAATTAAACACCTCGTATAAAGTCACTTCAATTTTTTTCATTATACATCTTAATTTTAGACCACACAATGCTGGTTCCCAAAGTATCATTTCAAAAATTCAAAATTATTTGTCATTTACACCTATCGCAAAGTCAATCCGGGGACACACTGCAGACTTGCATATATTCATTTAACAAACAACGTATTGTGCTTTTTTTATTATACAGTACCTTATAAATTATATAAAAATATTAAATTGAAATAAATTAACTTATTCCCTTATTGCCTGAGGTCGCAAGTTTACTAATTAAAGCTTCTTCGGCTTTCCTTTTGTATATAGATAGAAAAATTGTGTAAATGCTTTGGTTTATCCTCTCGTTCATCTTTTACTAGTTATTGACGTAACGTAATTTAATTAAGCCTCCAGACAAAATTGTTAATTTTAAGAAAAACACTTTGAACAATAGACGAATTTTAATTGAAAATTTACCCTTTAACGGGATATCAGCTAATAAGTTTTCGGCATATCAAATTCATACTTGAAAAGGAACGATATTGATTAAAACAATAGCGAAATTGCTTTAATTATAATCTATTATTTCCCCCACCTAATCGTTTCTCTAATAAGAAACACAGTTAAACTTATTCTCGATAGCTGACCGTACAAATACGCTTTATCCTGCGCGAAAAAATGAAGTCTGTTGATTCATCTAAATTTTCTTTCGTATCATGGTCAGTTATTTTCTACATATACACCAGGTGGGGCAAAAGTATAAAGTCAAGTCTCATGCCTAAACTATTTGCTTTAAAAAAATACAACTAGTTTAAACGTGAGAAACTTGGTTCCATAATTTTGCCGTACCTGGTATATATGGGCAAACTTATTTTGTTTCATTCTTGAGCACGTTCTTTCGTGTAATTGTAACTCATGGAGAATTAGTCCAACAAAATTAGTATAGATTTAAAGGAAAAAATTGGAGAATTAAAAATAACTTGTGAAAGTTATTATTTTATTCTATATATACTGTAATAATGCGATGAGTCCCGAAGTCAGAGTGTCCCGGAAGTAGGGGCAAAATGCTCTTTTTTCATTTTTTCTAAAATTATTATATTTTAATTGACCAATTACTAAAAAAATTAAGTTTTTATTAAAAAACAAATAATTGTGGTGATTAGGATAAACATTTATTAATTTAGGCTATAAGGAACTGTAAAAACTTAGAATTTTCGTTTTGTTAGGTTATACAATCTTTAGTCACGTTGATATAGATTATGCTGGCCCAATCTTTTCATTTAAAAGCTCTCATCAAAAATATAACACTTCCCCTAAGCATAAGTCACGAAAACGACGTACAATATTTTTACGAGCTTTCAACTATTTATATATAAGCTTTGTCATTAAGGTCATTTATCGATAGAATACATGAACAAATCCTCGTGAGTCATATACAATGGGAAAACGCGCTTCTAGATCTACATGATGGTGCCAAATTCGACGCGATTATATTTTTATTGCTGTGAAGGTATTTTTATATGGGCTCAGACACTTGTAAACCTTAATAAAAGTGTACTCGCGCCTGCAGCTAGGTCATTCAATTTTGCACCAACATGTAGATTTCAAAGTGCGCTTTTTACTGGTAGATACTCATAAGGGTCTCCCCTCCACGTATTTGTGTCCTAGATTAGACGGTTTACAAGTGTCTGATGAGTTCATATACAAATACTTTCAAAGCAATAAAAATGTAGTACTCGTGCCAGCAGCTAGGTCGTCGAATGACTCGTGAGGATTTGTTCATGTATTCATTCTATCGATAAATGCTCTTAATGACGAATCCTATATAAAACATTTGAATGCTCGTAAAAATGAAATACGTCGTTTTCGTGACTCATGCTTAGGGGAAATGTTATAATACTCGACGAGAGCTTTTAAATGATATATGGTTTACTGGTATCTTCAGTGGGTCCAGGTTCCGAAATAGTTGGTCAAAATCAGAGATTGAGCAGGACTCGTTATAAGGATGAAAGAATTTTCATTTAATTATTAATACCCCGATTAAAAATTAATGTAAGTCATGAAACAAAAGAAAATGTATTTTATTTTTATTTACAAAAGTTGTTGAAAATGTTCACCGTTAATCATAACGCATGCTTCCATACATATAATTTGATTAAATTAGCTATAATTCCTGAGGGATGCTTTTCAGACTAATATTTATAGGAAGATTTTTCATCCCTATGACGAGCCTTGCTCAACTATCTGCTGATTTTTGTCAACTATTTCAGGATCACTCTGAATATACGAACCCGTAGGATCAATAATAATTTATTTTGACATGTTCTCACAATATTTTCTCGAGACGTATTCATGTTAATTCGGCTTCCAAGGACCAAAATAGTTATAAAATATTAATAGGGAAGCGTGAACGCTCGAAGCACTATGAGAGCTATATAAGAGCCGATCTCGGAATGCGTTTACCTCGAGACTCATCGAATTCTCAAAATATACAATGTAAAAACGAACATAGTTAAAGAAAAATTTTTATTGTCCCAATTATTTTCCTATTTTAGTCGATTTTTGACTAATTCTGTTGAACTAATGAATTATGCGCGTGGTCATTTACATGATTCGATATCATTTCGAAATTTCTTGGGTATTAAGTTAAAATTATTGTTTGTTCTCTTGAATTAATTTCCTCAACCTATAGTGTCTTCTTTTTTAACATCTAAGATTGAATTTATTCTGTTTATTTTTAACGGTATATTGAAGATACCGGGCTACTTGTTGAGCATATCGAGCTATTTTCCTTCCTTCAAACGTGTTTTTGACATCGAATTTGTTTAAACGTCAATAACAAAATAATGACCTTTTCCCCAATTTCCATTTCAAGGCGAAAGAAAATTTAATGTAATTAAAAGTATTTTACGCCTTGTGTATAGATTAAATTTCGTTATTGGCTTTTAAATCGATTACTCGTACATCTAAAGTGTCAAATTTGACGTAAAACAAATTATGTAACAGTTTTTCGAAGATCAGTTTGGTAACTCAATAAGGGGTATCCGAGTAATTTATTTTAACGACGGTCGTCTAAATAAAAAACCGATAATGAGATTTTGCCGTAAGTAAATCGAGTAAAAGTGCAACAACGCCAATAAAACAGGTTTCTCAAAATTAGCAACTATAACGATAAGTCTTTATACTAGCGACGAAGGTTACTTTAGATAATAAAATACTAATAAAGTCGTCTCGTGTAAGCAACTCCGTTCTTCTTCTTAATCGATAAAAATTATTACGAACTTTATTTATTAGTTAATCGCGATAAAAGTAGCAATAAGTATCGATAACGCGCTTTGAGTGATCTACTAATGAGTGTTAAAAAAATTATCGTATAATCCGTAGTGTTCGATTTTCATTAATACAACGACAATAGAGCGTTTAATATCTCCAATAAACTTTAATAAATAAAAATTAACGTGATAATGTACACAGGGTGCGCGGTAAGTAATTAGACGATTTATTTTCTAAGCACGACTCTTTATGTTATTTTCTATTTGAACCCAATCCAATATACAGTTAAATCTTTATTGGCGACGTCGAGGACTATCTCTGGTTCCCGAATGTTTATATTTATTTATTTATATGGAACGGACGTTACCATCTGATTAAAAAACGCGAAACTCCCAATTTAACGGAAGATAGGTCGAAATTTTATTTTCTCGACTTAATCTAAAGTTCACATTTAACGTAAAAAATTTAGTTTGAAATTCCTATTAAATATATTTTGTTTCGTACAAACACGTGTCTGTCCGTATTTGAAAATTTCCTTTTCAAAATCAAAAAAATCATCAAAATACGAAATTGTTTCGATAGAATTTTATTTTCTATCGCTTCTTATTGTGACAAATCAATCTTACAAATATCGTTGGTTATTGAAAAGAGATGCTGCACACATATACGAATGCTTATCGTCGTCTATTGGGGGTTTGATTTTTGTTGAGCGGCAAAATCTGAAAAGTGTTTATTAAACAAATGATACGTTATTGTAGTTCATGTAGTATGTTATAAAAGTGAAAAACGGTAAAAAAAACAATGACCGTTAATAAACATTGCAATTTAATAAACAATTTACAAAGAAGATTGTATATAAATCACGACGATGAATGCAAATTAATTTAGTTATCTATATTGCACGATCGTAATTTGTTAATTAACAAATTTTAAACAAAATATGTTCGTTGATAGTGCCAAATTTGCCGTTTATATGAGACGGCGTTACTCGCTATAATCTCTCTCTCCATTTCACCTCGTTCCTCGGAGACCAATCTGCCATCTACTACAAGATTTTATTTCCTTATAAACAACATTATTTTTAATAATAGTAAACCTGCATTTTTAAAACATAGGTATTTAATTAATACTAATTCTTCGTAATTACCTCGTTAGAAATATAGCGAGAACTGATCAATATTTATTATTTACATAAAGCAAACGAATACTTGCCACTAAAATTTGAAACGCAAATAAATCGACCACATATTGTGTGCCATCGCTCCATCTTGATCGAATCATATATTATCGTAGCGACAGTTTAAAATATTCGCGCGTCACGGTCCTATAACATTCTGGTTATTTGATCAGCCGTGTTTATTTACATTTACAATTTTTGCTAATCATTCGGCGTGATTTGCAAAATGTTTTTTAGTCTTCGAGATATCGATCTTTTAAGCAATTTGAGTTTCATGTAGGTGGTAATTAGAACCTTTTAAAGACGTAATGGGAATTTCCACAGATAGCGGATATCTATTGTTTCGGATTTCCCCGATCTTTTGGTGCTGCGGGGGGTTGAAATTTGCCTAAGCGAAGTGGATGGCCTTTGGCGTTGTACAAAGCCACGACTCACGCCTACAATCTAAGTTCATGATAGTACAACTATAGTTATTGAATATAATTAATCTTAATTCTAAAAGTTTCGTTAAAATGCTTGGTATACATTCGGCCAATAAATCAATGTTAAATTATCCGTTATGAAAATTTTATACATACATATGTATTAAAGTTTACATTACAAAAAATGTAATCTTACTACAACTGTAATTAACAGTTGTTTAAAGACGTGTCATCCGAGTTTCACAGAAAATTATAACAAATTGCAAAAATCGGTGTGATGTCTAAACTGGGGCTAATTCGCCTTAAACGTTTATGCAAAACAAAACAAATGAGCGGCGATGATCTAAACCGCGTAAGAACACGAACGAAATATGTCTCTTCATTAGGGTTGACTAATATTACAATAGTGCAAAGTTTCAAATTTTTCTGAGATTTCCACCTGCCTAACCTTCCTTGTTAGTAAATTTAAGAGATGATATGGTGGGAAAAATCCAACCGGTGACAGACAAATGAATTTTTGTTGCTGCCTTCAAAAACAAATTAAGTCTGCCATACTTGGGTACATTTTTACATCGGCAGACATATATATTCATGTAAATAACAATTAAAACTATAATTTGAAAAAAAACAACGCAATGTAGTTTTATACAGTAGGTGACATATTGAAAATTTATTCATTTGGAGAGAGGTCTGCCAGGTTTGCGAAGCAGACCACAATAATTCTAAATAATTAATATTTCTCTAAAGTCTATAATAAATTTTATCAAGTATCAAGTTTATCAAAAATGATTAAAACAGAAATTCAATTGACTACCACCGGTTGAATATTTCCCACCATATTATCTCTTAAACACAATAAGAAAATTTTAGTAGTATTGTGACGTAGGTTTCTGTGCGATGGGAGCTTGCGCTATTAGAGGTCGTAGTGAAGTTTGGTAAAAAACTTTACCGAAAATTTATAAATATGTACTTTTTAGGAAATTTATTCTAAAATTATGTATTTTTTATGCAGTAAAATTATTTGAATGATCACTATCTACTGCCTTTATACCGTAGAATTATAAATTTACACTATTTTGAATTTAAAACTATTCATGTGCCCTTAAACATTGAAAATTTCCCTATTACAAATCATAAACCAGATAAAAGTTTAATCGCATTTTTATGCGACCGATAAAATACAAAGCAACTAATAAGACATGTGCGCTACCTATTTTCACGTGATAACTTATCGGTGTACGAACAAAGAACTGAATGTTTTTAAAATAAATGCGGGATTTCCTAGTATCCACATATAAGTTCGAATTCATTTTTATATAGAATTCTGGCAAAACCGCTTCTGATCTTTCGCGTTAATGGTACAGAGCGGTAGTGCTTGTTTCAGTAGATCGAATTTTAAATTACGGCGTCGTATTGTTCGTGTGTGCGAGGAGTGCTCGTTCGGTTAATAAGGCCTTTTTGCGTGTGAGTGTGCGAACGTTGTGTGTTGTGTTCTCTAAAAGGATTACAAACAAAAAGGAATAATACGACGAGGAAAGGTAGGATCTTTCTTTGTCGACTAACTCTTCGTGTATTTATAAAATGTAAATACATGGACCTTTAAGCTCTAACACAAATTCTCTGAAAATCAAGCTTGGTTAGGCTCTTGAATAGGGACTCGGTTAGGGTCTTGGTTAGGACTTCCCGCAAACATTCAGTGGTCCAATTTCGCGAATGAAATTTTACCTTACGTAGGTATAGGTATGTAATAATACAAGTTCGCAGTCAACGGAAGAATCTACGCTGGAAATTGACGATAGAGGGAAAACGATGAGGAGAAAAAGGTAGGAAATACAAAGACAAATTTAGAAGTTTCTAATTTCTTCTTATAGTCTGTTGCAGACAAGTGGCAATCGTAACGGCAGCAGTGTAAGCGTCCACTAGTCCGCATCGAATACACAGTACGCATCGGAAGAAACGCATGGATTTTAGGTACTGTGTACATCCGCAGTATTCGGATTTCCGAAAGATCCCTATTTCGTTCTTGACATTTTTAGTCTAGGTTCTAAATTTATTTTGGTTAGTTAGGCCACAAGTGTAATGCAATTTTAACGCATATTTATATTAATTGTTTATTCTAATTACGAAATATTAAAACACTTTAGAATTTACCGTGTGATATTTATAGTTTTAAAGTAGGTATGTGCGTTAATTTAGTTTTTGTATAAAATCAGGCATGGAAATCTTTGATCACTCATTTTCGTTGTCAAAAAACAATTATAACTGTTTCAGACTTTCGTAATTATTATTTAACAGAATTCAGTCAAACTTAAAATTTGACGAATATTAATTAATAAATGTCAATCGCGCCATTCGATAGTTAATGAAAAAACGAAAGAAATTGATAGGAAAGCCACAACTGCCATTTGCGATTTTAGATTAATGTACCTACATATTCCTCATTAAAAATGCATTGCTGTCAATCATTTCTTCTAAGCAATAATACCTCATAGCCCATTAAACTTATCCTTTCAGTGATTCTAAAACTTTTAAACTTTTGGACGTAAAGGTGTAAATAGAAACTAGCTATGGAAACCAGGACCTTACGTTCAAAAGTTTAAAAGTTTTAGTGTCACTGTAAGGATTAATTTGATGAGCTATTAGGTGCTGTTGTTTAGAAGAAACGATTGACAGCAATGTATTTTAAATGAAAAATATATTAATCTAAAATCGTAAATTGCAACTTTCCTATCAATTTCTCCGTATTGTGCAAATTGTTTAAAAATCAACAAAATCGACTGATCTTTAGATTTTTATTTAAGTGGTGCGTAGTGGTGCGTATTATTCTGTTGTTGATGGTTTATGATATAAAAAGTTTTACGTTCACGTTTTGGAGTATGTAGAATATCAAATCAGTCGTTCACGTTATAGAGATAGCTCTGTACGTATAATTATTCCAATTTTTCCAAAAATGAAAGTGTCGAATAGTCGTTTATAATGTAAAATCGGTATGCGGGCATTTCGTTTGTTACTAATATTGTAAGAGCAAAGCTGGATTTACGCCTACTAATAATACTCGATAAAACATAATAACCTTAAGGCTTATACATTTTGTACAAATTCAGTTGGGAGATTATACATGAAAGGTAAGAAAGAAAAGATAAATGTATGTTTGAAGTTTCCGTACAAAGGAAATATAATCTCTCAAAAGAGACATAAAATACTCAAAAGGTATATAAACACGATCTATTTGTCTTTTATTATTTTTCATATTTTATACGTTTTTACATTTTTATATCTGATATAATTACGATTTGCTAAAAAAACCTATCGTAGGAAACGAATAATGCAAATCGGAGAAAATTTACAGGCAATTTTATAAAATACTTTGTTCGTTTTAAGAGAGACTAGTTTTTAAACTTATTTTGATACTTAAAGGTATTCTGGAAGAATTTTAAATTTTAACTAACACGGACAACTAATTTGTAACGTTTTAACCCTAGATAACTAAGCTATCCAATTAATTATCTGCGATAATTAAAATAAAACGAATTTTCTATGCTAGTTTAGTTGAGATATTTTTGTTAATTGCGCGAGTACAATAACAGCACCGGTGCTTTTTATTGAGCAATTTTTAAATGGAATTAGTAATTTAGTAATATTCTGTTAGTAGAAAGTAATCAATAACCTTTAAAAGACAAATGACAATTACAAAACATTGAAATTACCAGTATGGCGACCTCAATGTTCTACAGTTGATTAAAATTAGAAAACGATTAACTTATATTATTACTCGAATAAATCGTCCGAAATAAATTTGATAAAAATAATTTTGGAAGCACCTAAGTGATAAAATTTCTATGACATTACTGTCACAAAAATTGCCCCTTCAGGTTTTGATGTACTTATTTCGATTTTGTTTGTCGAGTCTTCTCGAATTTGTCCACTTTTTTCGTAGTTTAACAGCCAGTCATAATTAATTGCTTCTAAACTAAAAGTAGTGATGAATAGTGATTCATTACGTGTCTATAAAAAAATTTGTTAGTGTAATAGTGTATTTAACAAAATCAATGTAAAAGAGGAAACACGTAAAAAACGATCTTTTTCGTCGTAATTAAACAACAAATACGAGAGACTACGTACAAGTAAATTGTTATTTATAATATGTGGTAGTTATTGACATCGAATATTAATATAACCGTATAAGTATGAATTTTTAAACTGCATCTACATCCAAGATGCAGTTTCTCGAAATTTTCTTTTATAATAGACTGAGTGAGTCGGCAAGTTTTTAGTTACGGTATTTTGGTGCTTTATACAAAGGAAGATTTCGTCTTTTTCAAAATCGCGCATCTAGCAGCCTTGCGTGGAGTAGTTTATCAGCCCTGTGAATAGGTAGAATAGGTAGATGTGCGCGTAGAAAAGTAGGAACTAGCGAGGCATAACGTTTCGGAGTCTTACACATCATTCTTTAAATAGTAACGTGCATCGGAGATCTGCAACTGCTCCGCTACACACGCTCGTTTTTATTTGTACGTGTACATATACATGATATTCTCCTGCTTTATGTATTGAACTTCGAGAGCTCAAGGTTGCTATATTATCCTAAGCAGGACTGCCAGACGCGCGATTTCAGATAGGAAAAGTTAATACAAATAATATTTCTCCAAAGTTTCGCGCTTATCAAAGTACCATAAGTAAAAACGCCGCCATTAGACATTGTATGACATTTCACGAAAATGAGGCAAAAGAATATTAGACATTACATCTTTCGGTAATAAAATACTGCCAAAAGATTTTCTTCGCTCGGTAATTTGATATTGATGGAAAAAGTGGCAATGATGAGAATTGTTTATTTTATTGTGGTCTACATTTTGTATTTGAAACTTGTCTCAATCTGCAACGATCGAGGATCTCCAAACAGAAAAAAAAAAACAAAAACGGGACGCGCCATTTTTCAGTATGTCTGCAGTAACATAGCTTCGATTTTATGAAACTTTTATAGTCGATATTTTCTTGCGTATAATAGTTTATTCAAAGTTTTTCTGTACTTTTAGGTTTTTAAATAAAAAGAATCGAGTAATATAAAAACGAAAAACCTGTATACCGAATGAGTCATAATTAGATGCCTACATTTTTTTTTAAAACCGGGTTTATCGTGAGGTTACTAACACCAGGGAATAGTAATTGTTGCAAAGAATTTTAGAGGCTACGAACGAAATTCGTGAAAACTTTAATATTCGACAAGTGATTACAATTCCGTAATACGACGGTGTCCTGCCTGTATTGCGATCGAAGGCTATATGTAGTTTTCTATTTTTCAATATTGTCGTTTATTTTCTATCAAATAATTATAATGAATTTGTTTCTTTAACCTCTTTGTGCCTAACACATCATAATGTATTTGATATGAACCAATATTTGCGTCGTATTGCCTATTTCAAAAAATGTTTTCAAAGAAATTTTGTCGTTGTTGCCACAATATATTTCAGACGCAAAGAGGTACCTTCTTAAGGGAGCATTTTAGTACTATAGGGTATATTTGGTTCGTTGTTTTTATTTTGACCTAAAGAAACTTCATTCAAATTTGTTCTACCTACTTATGACTCGCCCTGTATAAATGTAAATAAAAGAACCTGTTTCGTTTGACGATTCTGTAAGATAAATAATTTTTTAATAATTCCTCAGAAGCCTTAGGCTCTCGACTTGTTTATCTAGGGGTTAAATATGACCTGAACAGTCCTGTGCTGATATAATACTGTTTACTTAAAAATTACATTCTTAATTTGTAATAAAAATAATGGAAAGCTTCGATTCTTGATTTACGCAAGTCATCTATAGTACAGGTGCTGTTATTGTGTAGCGCGTGTGATTTGATGACATAATATTCTTGCAATGTCTCAATTTTTAATCGGAAAGGAATTAGTTTCACCCCACTCGGTTTGAAATACACGACCAGGTATAAATTAGCCCGCAATATAAAATTTCAATCAGTTTAAAGCTGGTCAAGCAAGTTCTATGCGCGTTTCGCTTCGTTCACCGTGCTAAAACGAAACATTAAATTCCTCAATTGAACGCCTTTTTCAAAATGGATAGCAGTAAAAGTGAACACTTACCACCGCCACCACATTCAGGAATAAGTTTTTCATACAAACGTGGAAATTATAATCTATTTTGGAATAAATTCGACAATAAAAAAATAGGTAATTAGATACATTTTTAAGGGAGGAAAACACATGTAGCCCACGACTTTTTTTTTTAAATAACATTTAATTTAATTACACAAAAGAAGGTACGACCACGGAAGTTTGTAACTATCATTCAAATTTCGTCCTTGGCTCTTATTTGCCATTCCCTCGATAATAATTAAAAAAAAAACGCAACAACAGTTGGTCGTAATTTGTTTTAAGGAAAGTTCAATGCGCTTAATTTCGAGAAAAATACTAAGAAAGTAACGTAACGCATAACGGGAAGCATCTCCGCTTATTAATTCATTAAACCTAAATAAAAACTAATGGGAACTTAACGTTAATTGAAGTCTTCGACAAAACTAACTTAAAATAAAATATATCGATGTACGGAAAACAGTATTTTCCGGTAAAATCACAAACCATATTATGTTAAACGATATCAAATATAAATATATGTATATATAGGTAATTATAAAATCTAACGATCCCTTCGAAACGTATTATCATTTAGGTAATTTCCATAAGTTTATTTTTAAATTGTTTCCTAAAATTAATCGACTTTAAAAAATAATTGGCAAAAATATTATAATACCGTGATCAAGCGAATTTTTTGACAATTCGTCAATGGGCATTTTACCCAGTTAATTTATAATAAATAGCTGTTTATTTTATAGCGGTTATCTTGCGATTCAAAGAGAATACTCATCGAAGAGCAATTCTATTCTAATTAGACGTACACTTATTTCAACTTACATACACTTAACGGTTACCTAGAGAGAAAAAGAGAGAGAGAGAGTGAGTCATATTTACACGTAACCGGTTTTGCAAACCATAGGTTATAATTTTAGAGAACCATAACAAAATGATTACGAACATCGAATAATAACAGCAATCAGTGTTTAATTCAGATTTAAATTCGGAAAAAGTTCGGAAAGTTGGGGGGAGGACGCAACAAAAATAAAACCGATCCAAAATAACGATAGAAACTTTAAAAAAAACAACACCCGTCTTCCAAATTATTAACCGTAACCGTAAAACGATCACCCATTTGCGCCAATAATTAGTAACCGAATTAATGGTACGAATTAATGTTTTATGCATCCTTAACAAATATCGTACATTTATTAAACGTTTTTAATAAAACCACGAAAAGGATTTCAAATCGCATAAATCAATACCGGTCTGTCCGGTACTTAAAACTGCAATAAATAATAAAGCTAGTAATTTATTTTAGATGTACCAGTAATAACGACCATACCAGGCAACTTCAGTCTTACCGATTGCAAGACACCGGTAAGTTCTTACGACATAGATGCCACGGCAATTCCTTCGGAATACAAAAGAAGCAAATGCCCAGGAAATGGACACGGTAGATTTGAAGATGGCGCATCCGGAACTCGAAGCTTTGAGGGTTAATAAGAATGGTCGAGCTTTTAATAATTGTATCGTGGAAGTATGCGGAATGAGCGTCAGGAAGCCACGATTATTTAATCAGGTAAGTGTTGTTTATTATTTACTTTGTTTCCGTCTACATTTTTAAACGGTACCCGTAAATCGGGTTACGAATAAAACGTGAACATCAATTTTAGAACAACCATCTTACTGTTTACCATCAACTGTTTATTGAGAAATTTTTCCAATTTTTAAAATGCAGCTCGTGTTCTAAACAAAACTTCGGCTTTCGTCGCTTCGATTATTGTTTATATTATGATATTGCTTAATTTGCATTTTCGACTTACGAGGGTTATTACATTATTTTTTACATTATATAATATTTTAACGATCACGCGTTCGAATTACAATTACAATTACGATTATACATACTAGATTATAAAAGATCCCATTTACTACCTAGTATAACTGAAGAGCTTAGGTGCGTGAAGTAGGCACGTCATTAAAAGCACAAACCTTTAGTTACATACCAAAAGTTAGTACTTTGTTTGTGCACGTTCGTGCACAATATAAAAATTTTGCACGACACGCCGTTTTCGAATTATTCAAAAATTAAAACCTGACACTTAGCACGTCGTAGTTGAAGATACATATAAACAAAAACAATATTTCAGCATTCATTGATAGGTATCTAGATACTTCGTGGAATATTTGTAACCATCGTGAATTTTATAAAACACGTCAAAAAATATTAACTGTTTATACAAAGTCGTTCAGAAGTTATATAAACGAACTCTTCTACCGAAAGTAGTTGATTTTCGTACAAGTATAAAAATGCAGATCATACTATATCTATATTCTTAAAACTTGTAAGTAGGTATACCTACTGTCTTTTTGAAAGGAGATCATGTTTTGGATAGTAGCATTATCTTTAAATTTTAATAAAAATATGTAAACTTAATATTTTTAGATCTGAGGTGTTCGACTTTTTGGTATTTTTGGGCCACATTGAGCCCATGAGAGGTTATCACGGGACGCATATAAGATCTAACATTTATTAATATACCTACTCATTTGGTTCTTCGTCGTCTGTATTTTTCTCATTCTAATTTTAAGTACCTAAATAATATGTAGGTATGTATGTAAACAAATAGTAGTTAGTTACAATTGAAGGTTGGTAAGATTTGCTGCAAATGAGCGATAATGACCGAGGATAAGCATGTGCAAGTTATTACACGCTGGTAGATTAAAAATGTTGATTTTCTTCTTTGAAGTTCTGAAAATTGCTGTGTCAGTACCATTTTTCCTAAAATTGATCTACCATCCTATAGAACAATGCTCAAAATATATATCCTAAATATTTTATACAAATTCGTTCATTAATAAAGGCACAAAATTTAAAACAGTTTTACAGCTTTGTATATTTCCCCTTATTAAACAATGAACGGAATAGATACTTTTATTTTATTCTCGTATTATATCACACTACATAAATTACATAAAACACCACAAATATCTATGACAAAATTGAAATAAATCACCGTATTTCTATATCAGGGAACTTTCCATTGCCACAAAGGAACACATACAGACGAAATAAAAATATAAGATTTTGCTAGGTAGTGTATCTTTCATAAACATACTTATCAGTTTTAGAAATACTAAATAGCATTTTTCGAAACTTATACAATCGTAATCTATACATAAGAAAGCTGTATGTACACTGATTAAGTAGATTTGTGGTTTTTAAAATTTTAAAAAATGGTAATAGTCGGTACAGCCATACCACTCTGTACCGCCTAAATAAATGGCCTGCCATGTTAAAATTTTTCATTGGTTATAAATATTAGAAAATTATGCAATATTGTTTTTGATTGTATGTACTTCCAACGACGACAAAATTTTGTGTCGTGTAAAAATTTTATAATGTACACAAACGTTCGCAAACAAAAAGCACCAACGATTGCCACAATTATTTTCGTTTGTGCTTCCAAATACCCTGCTGAGCGTGAAGTTGGCACGTCATTTTGATTTTTGAATAACTCCAAAACGGCTTTACGTACAAAATTGAAATTTTCACTATGCAACTTCAAATAGTGAATAAAAATATTATACAATTTGGCCTCGGCGGTTTTAAGGTATAAGCTTTCAAATTCTGCCGCCAGAACTTTTAATTTCTATAATAGGTACGACGAATTTGAACACGGCGTTCAATTTGGTGTTTTCTTCAAAAACTTAAATGTTTCAGTTTATTAAGCACCTACATATGTATACAGATTCGGAATGTTCTCGTTGCAACTCTGGACATTCCATGTATTGAACTAAAATGACATAACAAATTCCTTAAGTGGAAGCGAAATTTCCCAGAAACTACACATGCGTTGATTGTTTTATTCTCTTTAACTCGACCGTTGACATTCTTGTAAGTTATTTCAGTCTAACACGTTAAAATCTCCAGACTTGCAAGGAAAACGTTCTAAATCTGTATAAAAATTGTGTACCTCATATAGAGAGAAAAAAAATAATTTGAGCGTGGTCTGAATGGTGGAGTACTTATCTATAACTTTAAACGTTTTGAAAGCATTTCAAAAAAAAATTGTAATTGTTTAGAAATAATTTTTATTCGTTAATTTGTTATTAAATGAACCGTAGAATTATATGTTTTTTTTACATTAGTAGTGGAATTTATAAGAATCAAAGGTAAAGAATAAACGAATCGAGAAATCGACAAAATTCTCATAAAATTTTATTATTATAATATTATTTACATAAAAATCTATGTAATTTTAAATAATTAAATAATAGTTAATAAACAAAATTAAGTTATTCCACGATCGATATTGAAGTTTTGATTATTATTTTGATTTAAAGCTTTCGGATATTTTTTAAAAATATTGGACCGAAAACTTTAACGTTTGGGTACCTACCATATTTGTAACCGTTTTAATGTACCAAAATTTTGAGCGCCCAGTGTATACAAAAACATTTCGTTTATATCATTTTAGTAAAACTACGTTAAGTTTTTATAGGACATGTTTTATTAGATATGGTTAATGGTTAACAACCATGCACGTTAAAATAATAATATGTGCGAGATGGACAAAGAAATTGGTTTGGGAGTCAACTATTTAACATCATTATTGCTACTTTATTAGTAACAACATTGAGAAATATTGTTTATATTTATAATTAGTGGAAAATTAGAATAGCGAGGAGAGAAAAGGACGGTGTTATATTAAAGGTCGCCCCAGGCGCCAATTTGTCTTGCTACGGGACTAAGGAAATAATTTAAACTTTAATGACGATGTAGAAAGATTAATAATATAACCAAGTATCCGTGATAGATAAACAATTGTGTAATAAGTCGGATAATTATCGCAATTTCTCATTACATCTTCAACAACGAGGAAACGAAATATTTTAACGATTCGGAACCCTGATAAAATAATAAACACAATTATCAGCATCTCGTTTTGCGACATTTTTCGAACCATTAAATGTAGCATATCGTTAATCGTATTAAAATTAATAACGGCCGAGGCGTTTTCAATATTCCACCGCGTTACCATTGACCCGATGCCAAAAAAAGTACTACTCGGTCTGCGAAAACAGGATTTTAAACATTTGGTACCCCCTACATAGAACCCCCTTGGCGACAAACCGGCTCGCCGTGTCTCAAATTCGACGTGGAAGATATTTCGTTTGTACGCCGACGTCAGTGGTGATAAATATTTATCGCAAAATAAAGTCTAGTACGCTAGGGAATCTCGTTTCCTTAAAAAGTACATTTCAATTTCTCGAAGAAACCCCTCGTACTTATACATTTATCATAAAAATTATGAATTATGGGTTGGTTGGTTTGATTTCTTGAATGATAACAAACGGGTTTTATGTTGGTAATTGCATAGTTTAGATGACCTTCGCCTATTTTTATATTTATTTAAAATTTCGACTGTATATTTTTTTCGTTATTTCGAAAATTACGGAAAATGTGTCTTTCTATTTGTAATAAATAGGTAGGTGCGAAATCTATGCGATAATAAAAATTGCTATTTAACCTTGCGAACCTCGTTTTTTTTTGCAAGAAAATTGTGTTTAATATAGCAACGTTAATTTAAAATTAAAGTACACTGGCCTCCAATTGCTGTATTTGAAGTATCGACTGTTAAGAACCGTTAAACTAAATTATATAAGTACTTTAATTAGCAACTAAAGATTCCGAAACAAGTTTTTCAAACATTGTTTTGCTATAAATTGTTATATAGATCGTACGCCCATTAAAAAGTTACAACATAAACAAATAATATTAAAACGTTAAAAAACGTTAAAGATCTATCAAGGTTTCGTCTGATAAAAGCTGAAGTAACTCTTTCTCGATTAATTGTTTATTTATTTAAATTAATCAACGTAAATGGATTGACCTTTGGAACACAATCGTAACATAAAATTATACAAATTCGAGTCATTAACAAATACTCGAATAAAAACTAAATTAGAGTTCTATTCACCGGGTTTTAATTATTCAAGGTCGACGATTGCACAAATTATGCAAATAATTTGAGCTAAAAATGTTTCACGCATTCTCAGAAATAAATGGATGTCGGTTAAAGTTTAACGGTACGTTAAGTATTTAACGGAGCTGCGATAATTCAATTATCGGATTTATTTGCGATACGGATATTTTATTAATTAACCCAAAACGAGTAAACCACTATTGAAATTAAACATTACGTTACATTAATTAACCTTACATAAACCACCGCTAAAATTAATACAGATCTGTATGTGCTCGTTTGTTCGAAATAAATACGACGATTAAAATTAAAATCTTGCACTAGCTAGGTGAAGTATAAAAGGTTAGTAATAATAATTGGTGCGAATTTTATGCATGTATAGTGATGAGCGAAATTAAAGCGACAAGTTATTATTTTGATCAATTTAACAATGTTGGACGCAAAGTTGCAGAATATTCGCTGTGTCCGCGCTACAGAAATTTGCTGCCAACAGTTGTTTTAGTGTTTCGACCCATACAAAGTTCCAAATATTGTTGGAAACGAGGCTTTATGATGAAAAACTTTGAGAAGTAACTAACTAATCTATTTTAATGTTTAAAAGACATTTTATTGTTTATATGTAGTTTGAAATGACGCGGGCGTAATAAAAATTATACAGTCAAACTTGGATAATTCGTAGTTGAAAGGACCAGAGAAAAAATTTGAATTACGTATGTTCCCTCAAAGAGAAGAGGTAAATAAAAAAATATTATCTCCACGATCAAAGATTTAATAAACAAATACGAAATACATGTATATTATGACATTTTTCAATTAAATCAAATATTTTTACTACCGTAATAATTCACAACGTTTAAAAAAATCAGATATTTGTACTTGCTTCTTTGAATACAGTCTTTAAGTCATAGCATATGATTCCAACATATCAATTGATAAAAAAATAGAATCTTCTACATTAGACTGACATTCAAAGAACCGCCGAAGTTAATGTATCGTGGCTTCTCCTGCACTAGGTAGCGGTTTTTCTTGCATTTTCTTGTCCTCTTTATCCCCAGATACTCCATCCTCGGCTTGTTGTTCTCCGTCACTTGAGCAATGATGTCCGCGTCAGTTATCTCGCCACACACAGTCACATCTGCTCTACGTTGAGATAGTTCTCATACGAGATTAATGGACCAGAAGTTGTCTCTTCCCAATTGTCGATAGCAGGATGAGAATTAGTTTCATCCAAGTTTTCGCCTACATTTCCTCCTTCAGTTTTTTCCTTTACAAATCCCGCCTTATGAAAACATTTCACAATGGTTCTCTCAATTACCTTGTCCCATGCCTGCTTACACATTCTTACTGTCAAAATCTGCGATTAGGGTGTTTTCAATCAACATTCCAAGGTCCCTCGCTTTCCTTATCATTCTCAGTCATCATGACAACAAACTTTCATGAACTATTTTTACCGTAATGTTATAAGATTAAGATTTTTTACCATTGTTTTAATGCAGAATTCTAGGGACCAGACAAAACATTAGAATTATAAAAGTTCAAATTATCCAAGTTTGACTGTACTCGCGTATTAACGACTGTTTAAAAACATTTGTATTATTAAATTTAAATGAATAATTGAAGTGACAATTCAGTTTTCATTAATAATACCTCTATATAACCGTTATAAATGCACGAATCGCGCGTGTAACAATATCATTTAGTTTGATTGCACGGTTGCATCAAAGTAATTGGCGCACTCGAATGCAAAGCTTCCCCTGAATATTCATGTAGTAGTACCAATACGGTGCTAAAAGTACGACGCGCATTAAAATTTACGATTGATCTAATGCCTCCGGTAAAGACGAACGTAAGTAGTCGGAAATGAATTTTTAGAAAAAAAACATCAAAGGTATTAAAAATATAATTTTAGAACTGGAATCAATTTCGTCAAACTTTTGATTTTCTGTAGTAGGTGTACCTATACATGTATACGTAACAGACCTACGAATTCGACATCAAAGAAATATGTATATCCAATATTTTTATTGGTCAGGCATCGCGTCAACCCACTTTTGGGAATACACCTACTATATTACTTACAGCCTGTCAAACAAGAAAGGAAGGGCGATTTTTTGAATAGTGCAAAAGATATTTATTTGTAACTTGTTTGGCTTAAAAGTACATGAAAAATGCTACGTGAAAATCGTGTTAAATCACCACCGCTGTTGAGAATGACTCGTCACCTCGATACGTTTTTTTTTTTTTAATTCAAATTCAATTTCGGCGTAAGAGGAGTTGGCTGGCGTAGATTTTCAATTATTAAGGGCGGTCGTTTAGAAACGAGTTAGTAGAAAATAACAACATAAAATAGAAAGTCACATTTTTAATTTTCCAATATATACTCCGTTAATCTTAGTTCATTTTTCCTAGTTTGTGTTTCGGTTATCGCTTTAGAGCGGAAAACAATAAGAATAACGGCCAGGGTGTTGAGGACCCACCGACGTAGTCGGATTAACTAAAATATATATTGTAACATCTTTGAAATAATAGGACCTCCGTACCCTCCGTAGGAGGTGAGTAGGGCTATGCCTAGATACTTCTAGGTAATCATAGTAGTCTTTTTTAGGTCCTAGATTTGGCGCATATTTTTCTATTTTGGATTTATTTTTGTTATTGTTTTTGAATTGGATTTACTTGTTATTGGTTGGACTTGGATTTTGTTGCCGGAGGTTGACTTGAAAGATCGATTTTAGTTACCACGCGGAGACAGCTAAGTTTCATCAATTGCCGTTCGGAATAATTTATATTTTTGTTATTGTTTATATTAATTATTGTTAACGAAGTGTTTCTCGAGAAGCATTAACGTATTTACGTATTTATTTAACGTATTTAAATTGTTCATCTTAAATTTCGACTTCATTTAGGCCAAATATCAAAATTAACTCTTGTATTGTACGATAATTCTTGTAACTATTTAACATCATATAAGTTTAGTAATTTTCCCATTCTTAATAGTTATTGGTATAAGGAAAATTACTTGGCGCCCTTTATTTAATTATTTTGTCATTAGTAGAACCCGACCGCATTCCACTGTTAAAAAAAAAGCTAGCCGACAAGCCTTTAAATTTTGTTAAGTGCTACTCTAAGTTTTGTTATTGTTAAATAATTATTTTTCGATCAAATTTTATTTTATTTTTTTTTTGCACGTAACAATAACCTTCTGGGTCAATTTTTCCGCGTATTCATTCGCAAGGGAATGCCATATCGATCGAATAACTCATGACCGCTGCTTGAAATTGTAGACAGGCTTTCCCGCGAGTTGACTCTTCATAATGGCCCACACATTTTTACTCAAATTGGCATCAGGAGATTGGAAAGGCCAGTTCATCGATGTGATACATTTTTCTTTTTCCGGGTTCTACAGAATTGGTTTCGTTGTTTCGAGTGATCGATCATCTTCTCGCGAAGACCAAATCTTCGTTGTTGCTGATTTTAGAAAACCACGCTTGTAAATTTTGACTATCTTCTCTGCGTTCAAATTCTTATTGAAGAACTGGCCCTTTTCAAGGATTTCAAAATGTTAATTAACTAATGAAAGTTCTTTTAACACAAAAAATTGGTAAATATTCGCCGAAAATTATTATATCAAATTACATAAATATACGTACCTATATATAATACTTACTAATGTTTTCGTTTCGAAACTCTTTTATTGTTTGATTATTTTTTGTATACCTAATATCTATGAAAATTAAAAAAGCTAGCAAACCGTTTACGCAGTACGCAACTGACAAAAAAAAACAACTCCAGACGGATAAAATTCGATTATCGACGTGTTATCGAAATGCGAAATTTTATTATTATCGTCGTCTGAAATAAAACGCGTGTTGCGAAGTCCGAATTATTTATTTAAAAACTACTTTTTTCAGATTTTAACGTCCGTATCCATTGCGTTAGTATCAACGGTTACAGGATTCGTGTCAGCATATACGTCACCGGCAACCGAAAGTTTAAAGGACGAACTAGAAATTTCGGACGAAGAGGTAAGTAAGTTAATTTAATTTGCCTTAATTGCAACGTTTTATTTTAGATTTCCTGGATTGGAGGTTTAGTACCTTTGGGAGCATTAATCGGTGGTTTAGTAGGGGGGCAACTGATAGATTTGATAGGGAGGAAAACGACGATACTAATAACAGACATATTGTTTTTGATTTGTTGGACTTGCGTATCGGTAGCGCCGAGTGTAGAATATTTATTTATAGCGAGATGTATTATGGGATTTTCTGTTGGTACGGCGTCTTTAGCGATGCCCGTTTATTTAGGAGAAACCCTTGAACCGGAAGTGCGAGGAACGTTGGGATTATTACCGACAGCATTTGGAAATATAGGTATATTAATTTGCTTCGTCGCGGGAACCTATTTATCTTGGAGAAACCTGTCTTGGTTGGGAGCCGTAATTTCCTTACCTTTTCTCTTGTTAGTATTCGTGATTCCCGAAACGCCTAGGTGGTACATGACGAAACGAAAAGAAAAGCAAGCCTACGATGCTCTACAATGGCTTTGGAGCAAAGAAATGAACATGGAGGAAGCGTTGGGAACACAAGCGGATTCACAAGAGGAAGTAATCAAAAACCCTTTGTTGAACGTTGTAGAACTTTTAAGAGCGCCCAATATTAAACCACTCTTGATATCGTTAGGACTAATGTTTTTTCAACAAATGAGCGGAATTACTGCCGTTATATATTATACCACCGATATTTTTAAAATGTCGGGATCTACTATCGATAAAAATTTATGTACCATTATCGTTGGTATAGTTAATTTTTCGTCTACATTTATAGCAACAGTACTTATCGATAGATTGGGTCGAAAAATACTACTATACGCCTCCAGCGCTTCTATGGTTGTTACTTTGACAATTTTAGGGGCGTACTTTTATTTGTTAAAGCTCAAAATCGAAGTGTCAGCGTACGGATGGATACCGTTAGCTAGTTTTGTAATATACGTACTAGGTTTCTCTCTTGGCTTTGGTCCAGTTCCTTGGTTAATGTTGGGTGAAATTTTTCCGGCAAAAATACGAGGACCAGCCGCCTCTGTTACGACAGCGTTTCATTGGACGTGTAGTTTTATCGTGACTAAAACTTTTATAGATATTATACAGTTTATAGGACCACATAGTACATTTTGGTTGTTTGGGTTTATGTGTGGAATTTCTTTGGTTTTCGTTATCGTTTGGGTGCCCGAAACGCGAGGACAAAGTTTGCAAGATATCGAGCGACAAATGGTAGGTTCGCCGTCCTCTAATGCATCGCCTTAATTGTTTTAACGACTAATCTCATTTAAATCGAGTTAAAATAGTGAAAGCTTTAAAGACAGAATCGAATGAAGTTTAATATGACTTCGAGTTCTTCTAGTCATAAAGTTAAAGCGATTTGATAATTAATAATCAACAACCGTTTCTACTAAATTACTCATAACTTAGATTTGTAATTATTGCGAACAGTTTTGGAAATTTTTCTACTGTATTGTGATTCAAACATATTCTTTTAAATAAATAAATAAATAAAGGTCGCATTTTAAATTATTAAATTGATGATTATCTTCAAAAATCGTGCATTTATTATACCAGGCGTTCTTCCAAAATTTTAAAAATACGTTCTGTTTTAGCTAAAAAAATTCGTAATTTCTGAAGAAACGAACGATTCGCCTTTTTTCTTATCCCTGAAAAATATTCTATAGACGTCCATTCAAACCAAATTAAATTTGAAAGCAACGATTACACTACAGGTATGTATAACCAAGTATGCATTTATTATTCTTATCGATTTTCTAGAATGTATTTGCTAAATAACAAAACAACATTCGAATACGTGGCATTTGAATGACGAAGTAAATTTTCGGAATATACCCATTGTTTCAGAAAGTTGCAAGATGCATTATTTCAATTTGTTGAACTTGAAAGGTATCCTCGTATTGTTCGAAATTTACATTCACGTTTTATAAATTGCTAGATATCAAAGTATACTACACCAAGTTTCGTAATAAATTTTATTTATTAATTATTTTATTAGATAGTACTCGATTAATTATCTACGTACCTATCTAATTTAAGTTCCTTCAAAGAACTACAAATAAACGTATCAAAGATAGAACGCAAAACATTTGTGTAATATGTTTCGGTATTTTGTCAAAAAATATCAACAAACAAAACCGCCATTTTCGTACAACTTTTAACACTAATATTATTAATAAGTATAAAAAAATCAAGTTGAATATTTTGTCTATCTAACTAAAATGGGATAATAGACATGCCTCTCTGGGTTGTTTATATTTTTGCATTTGTGTATGTACCAAACACTCCAAAAGATCTTTTATTTAAATTAAGAAAACTCTCGTTTGAGACTTATTAAAAATCTATTTCAAATTTCCAATTTATTCTGCATGAAAATTAAGAAACAAATAGCCCTATATAAAAATAGTTGTCTGCTTACTAAAAATAACTTTATGTAAATATATGCTATTGTCGCATTGTGAGGGAAGGGGGGAGTGTGTTATAACTCTTTCCAGAGCTTGACATCAGATTAAGTTAATATTAAGTAACTACTTAACCTAAATAAATAAAAATAAATGTTTGTTTTTTTATAAAACCTTTCTCCTTCGAAACTCTTCTTCAACTTCCCCCCAATTCAATTTCTGGATGAGCCACTGTATTGTGATAATGATTACCCTTGACTTTCGATTAAAATATATTTATCGCCACTTTTTTATTCGCTTTTAACACGGTGAATTTAAAATAAACAACCAAAATTTAAAAACGGTCGGTTGTACATAATTTCTTATACAGTTAAACTTTTAACTTATTAATATTTCGTTATTATTCTTAACGAGAAATTTATACATTAACGAATTTCTAAATCGAAATATTATTCTTTTGTTCTATTGTTTAGTTAAAAATTAGTGAAATTTAATTTTTCCAACGTACATTGCAATTAACGAGTTTGTAAAATCAAATGTTATTTATAAATCTACTTGTAAAGTAGAAAAGTTAATGTGCCTGTTTTTTAAAAATTAATTTCTTAAATCTGAGTTTTCGCTCGAGCGGGTGGTCGCAAACAAACCTTTCGCTCAAAAATGGATCGCGTTTTTAGAAAATTTGGAAGCCGTTGTACTACAGGAATGACTGCTAGTTCATTACCAGGCCGCGTATCTGTATTTATTAATAAATAATAAAGCAATTTCACTACTTCCGTTACTTTAACAACATTAAAACGACCTCTCACGCATTCATATTATTATCCTAATACGTATAGTTAGTTTCTTTACATTTCACTGATATATTTACTAAATTTTATTTCTCTAATGAATTGTCCGCGAAAGAAAAAGGACGTAGTTTTCTGATGATATCTTGATACCACTCTATATTATACGTAAAACGTATTACTAGAATTAATCCGTGTTAAATCCTTAATAGTATTGTACAACATAATTAGCCAAATTGTAACGAACGGCAAATTTTAATTCTTTAATTAAGATCTCTATTAAAATAAAAATCAGTTTCCATAAATTCGTATATGCTAAAAGTAAATTTTAATACCCTACTAAAATTAAGAAGAGCTTAAAAACTACAAGCTTTTTCACTGTGTTATTCCAGTAATAAAATTTATCTGCCTACCGAAATTGGGGTACTTTTCAAAGATTTTATTCAATGGCGCTTTCCTGTCGTTAAATATTAATTTTATACATACTTAAGCCTCCTTTAAATTCATATTAACTCGGAGAGTGAAATTTCATTTTCTACCGCAATCGGGATACTTTTAGTTATCTAATTATTATAAAATAAAGTACCGCTAAATTGGTAATAAACATTTTTATATCCATTCTTTCTCGACTAATTTTTTATTATTACTTTTAGTTAATAGATCATATTTGTTTTCTTTGCAATTTTTTCGCTTAAGTAATTAATAAAAAAATCGATTTCTTGCGTAACGTTGCTATACTTTATAATAAATTTCGCCAGTACTCACTTAACTTTTTTTAAGACGACCTATCTAAAAATAACCTCCTATATATCGATGTTACCCTAATCATTTTTATTTTTTATTAGAATCGGACCACATTTAATAAAATGGCGCCCTCGTAGTGTTCATTATTTTTATACTTTATTCCTGACAATAAATAGGGTTTTCTAATAAAAACAATATTTTTTATTAATTCTTGTTAGCCGTGTAACAAACGTTTTCTTCCTGAATTTAAGGAGCATTTCAAAGCGACAGTTTTTAATAAAACAGTCCCCTTTAAATGCGTATTATACTGATAGTAATTTAATTAAAGAAGATTCTAAATAGACATTTCTTTATAGACGACTCTTTTATTCACGTCTGCTTTTCTCATGGCGAACTTTATTTTTCTCTCAACTTAATAAGAGTTTCTTTCGAATTCGCATCACCCTAATACTAAATATTATTCATCTATTTACCTACTTAGATCCAGAAAATCTTATTCAACTCAACGTGACTACTTTTCCAATTCGAAATATCTAAAAATTTCATAATAGTTAAATTATTTTCATTGACAGTTAAAAAAAAAAACGGAATTCTGCATTTTATTATACAGGACGATTCATTAAGAATAGACAATCTCATAACTAGTGATACTAGGCACCAAAATATGACCCCTTCGTAAAGGCACTAGTTACGCCCTAGTACATTTTGAATCACCAAAACGAATTTAGCTGAAACTTATAATACACTAAACCAAAAAAGTACGTAAATACAATAAAAAAATCATTATATTAAGAACTGGCGTTCCTTAATTTTCGTCCGAAGTACGATTTCATCATTACAACGTATATCCAAAGATTACTTGATTTTTTACGATTTTTAAACTCTACGTGTCAAAAACATAAACAGAAAAGTTTAGTTAACACTCGAGTGATTATAAAAAAGTTAAAAAAGTATAAAAGTCAACAAGTAACAAATAAATAACGAGACTTGTAGTTTCGTCCGAAAATAGTTATCGAAAATGAATATTTTGCATTAAAATATTAAAATATTGAATAATAACAATAATTACTAGAGTTATATTTGAAAATAATTTCTAATTGAATTATTTGATGAATATTTATAACATTGAAAGAAAATAAGAGTCGACAATAATATTTATTAAAAACAATGGAAATTATTAAAACTGAAAGAGTGAAATACATAAATTAACCACTGAATGAAATACAAAATAAAAAAATATATACATTCTTTTTAACACGTAGTGTTTGCGCAAGTTTGCGCCTTACAGGTCGTTCCAAACTGCAAAAAAGCGTTGTTTAAATCCAGCTGCTGTGCAAGTTATTCACACACTGCGACACGTACATACGTAGAGAAATTTTGTTAGTGACTCTTCGACACGACGAGAACAGAGATTTTCGTCAGGACAAATACTACCGTAACGGTAAGATGTTTATTTAATGCTATAGCCCTACTATGGCTAAGCTTAAAATTGTATTATTTATAGAAATATGAGTGATTTAAAATGTGCTGTGTGCACAAAATATTTTGACAATATCAATCGGTGTAAATGCATACGTGTCGTACACATCCTCTAACAGTATAGAGCTCAACAACCACGTACGCGTCGTGTTATTTCCCAAAGTTTGTTGTTGATTAACTGGTACAATACATATATGAAAAAGAAATGAAGAATAATCAACTAGGTGCCTAATATCTCTAGTTTCTCGCGATTGTCCTGTTCTTAATGAATTACTACTTTGTAATTTTTTTTTACATATTCTAACAAATTAAACTGTTCTAAATTCAAATTTTAACAAATACAGAAATACGTTTCGGTATTCTTGTACTACATTGTAAAGGTTTCGTGCTAACGAGCATTTTTAATAAACGATCCTTTTCATGTTTATTTAATCTTGGCCCTAACTTTTTTTCGCTAACAAATTACAAAAGATTTGAAATATACATTTCTTAACCCTTTACTCTTTCTTTCTCTTCATTATATTAGAAAGTCATTTTTCTGTTACTCACGACGTTGTCGAGCCCATTAACTTACATTCAAGCCCCCTAATTATAGCTTGTATTTTCTTATTAAAAAGCATTTTCTGTTAGCCTGCTAGAATGTATAATTTGCCATTTTATTTTACAACCTTTTATTTTCGTTAAATTACGTATAGATTTTCTTAGCGCGAATTATCTCTAATGAGATCGATGATAAGTAAATGACAGCTTGCGAACCGCGCAAACATCTGCATATGAAAGTTTGTTACTCTGATGCAATTTCATTCGCAACGCTTTCCTTTAGATGTTTGACATGAAAGGAACGGTAGCTGGATAAGATATATAGAAGCTGGAGAAATGTGCTTAGTTCTCCTTTTGTTCACCTGTAATTGAATATGCTGAAAACAGCAAGCTAACATATTTGTATTTTCGTTAAAACACTACTCCACAATAACAACTGAATTAATATCATACAATTGTAAATCGTGTACTAAAGTAATAAATTAAAAGCCACTATATCAGGTAACACGAGCGCTTGAAAATAAATCGAATAAACGTATTGTTAAAAAATTTAAAGATAAAACGTAATTTGTAGAGTAAAAGCTTCCATTCACTACGATATCATAATGAAAATTCAGTTAATGAATGCAACAGGTTAATAGAGTAAGTGCAATGCAAATGAGTTATATCAGGAGTAAACGTTTATAAAAAATCGTCATAATCGCTACATCGGCATTCAGTTTTTGAATAACTTTAATATATATATATACGTTTTTGGAAAGTAAGGGTTAATTTATCTAATTCAAGTCTCGCAATAAGTATAAGTGTCACAACGTAACAATAGATGATGAAGTAGCAGGTGCAATTTTTATAATCTTATTTTTAATATCGATGATGCAAGTCTTTATTAGAAAAAATTGCCTTCGGGAATTTCTATCGTCCGTGAATAGAAATCCAAGTTAAATTTTGTGGTTATAAAAGTCAAGATAATGTTTTACTGGGTGCTCATATTTCTGATGCTTTTATATTAAAACTATAATGATGGCGAGTTATCGAAGAAATCATGTTTCCAATTTATTGGAAATCAAATGAAACGGCTCTATTTTTGTCATGGCCAACACTTACCAACTAAGGATGTTAAATCATGACCATGTCACAAGCTTAGCTGAATCAGAACACCTCAGAATATCTAAGACAGTTTTGCATCTGTGGACTGTTTGAATAGAAAATGGGGAAAATGACTGTCAGTCGAAAAGGCCAAACGAAAGAGAAAAAGAACACTTTATTTGCGTTACAGGAACGTTATGCCATTTATCAATATTTTGCTCCATTACTTCTCAACGTTAGGATGATAAAAATGCACAACACAGTCTTTCTATTGACATACCTTATAAAATGGTTTCAATTTATTCTGGTTCTCTCATATACATATATCGAAAGCTATCTGTATCTATACATATAGTGGCGTGCGTTGAAATTTCCAGACTATTCCAGACTAAATTTCCAAATTTCCACGATGGGCAATGATGAAACTTTCTAATAGTAGATTAATCGTAGGAATTATGAAAATGTTTGACATTATGACGTTATTAACCTTCGGGAGCGTTCTAAGGTCAACAACGAAGTATAAATACGCGACGACAGAGTTAAAAGTTAGTCGATATCGACTTTTGCGTGTAAAGCACTTCCAATTAGTAGTGAAATAAATAGCGTAAATAAACGGATACGGGCCAATAATTAGCGTTTATTGGCAAATATAAAAGCGCAAACAATTAAACGAACTCTACAGTATAAATAAAATTAATTATTATTTTTGTAATTTTTTACGAATTTTTATTTGTTTATATTTCAAACGATTTTAACTGTAACAATTGAGCGTAGGGGCTAAAGAACCAAAAAGGGAATCAAAGATCGGTGCATTCGATTGCTACATAACGAAACTTTCGCTATCGTATTTTATCGACGTCAGAGAACAGAATCGCTTATTTATGTATCATTACGTTAGACGTCATGATAGGAAAGTAGTAAATAAAAACTTTCGTGTACCTACTTTGATCGACGACTACTACAACTCTTTCTTACAATTATTATAGAAATAAAAATTTTCTGGCGGCTGAGTTTGAAAGATTATATCTCAAAAAGAGCCTAGCAAATTTCGCTCAAACAAACTGCATGCTAAAAATACTTTATTCCTACATAAGTATGTGTAATTTTATAATTTTCCAAAAAGGCATTAAGTTACTACAGTAATATATGTTTTAAAAATATGATTTTTACTCGTATTTTAAAAACGCCTGGATTAATAACTTGATTATTCAAAGACTATTAAACGGAAAGTAACGATATTTATGTATTTATATGAGAGGAAAAACCTTATAATATGATAGTTTTTGTGGAATTTAGTTAGTTAATAAAAAAAGTTATAATAAAAAATCTTCTGCTAGTCCAATTCGCTCATTTGACAAGATATTTAAAAAATTCTCAAAGAAGGTAAATTACCAAGTAAAACAGTTAATAAAAATATTAACGCTTAAAAGCTCCAGAACTTATAATATATTGATAAACAATGTGCAATGTTTGCGCATTCAGACCAGGGCGGAGTGTAAGGACGGAATAATGTAAAGGAAATAATGGGAATTATATATTATTTCCTTCTCCTTCATCATATGCTTAAAAGACATATTCGCAAAGCGTATGAAAGACATACACGACTTAAGTTTTGATGTAACATTGCTTATTCATCGAAAAGACGCTTATAATTGTATTTAGAAATACACATATGCATGTATTAACCGTTTATTATGTAGAATGACGAAGTTGCCGGCCAATCTAATACTGCGTCTCGTTTTAACCACAACACATTATATTATTTATTATAAAAGCGTAACGAATTATTGTATTATTTAAACAAAGTAATGATGCAATTTTTGTTCCAAAATATAATGTTATTATATCCACAAATAATTTTGTCATTTTATACCAGACGTCGGCAATTGCGATGGTTCGATTTTTATCGTTTTCAAAGGCGTATTAATTAGCGAAATTAAAATTCATTATATACACTTCCTTGAGGTACATTATTTCCAAATTTCTTATAATTTGGTGCAGAAATACTTTAGTTATGACGTTTTAAAGTTGTCAATACAGAAACAAGCAGCAAAATTCGACAGTTTTCGTAAAATACCTTAAAAAATCTCCAAAACGGATTTACGTACAAAACTGAAATTTTCACTACGCAATTTCAAATAGTGGATGAATACCCAATAAAAATATTATACAATTTGGCCCCACCGTTTTTAAGATATAAGCTTTCAAATTCAGCCCCCAGAACATTTTACTAGGACTGTAGATGTTTGTTTTACATAAATAATTAACGGGACGTTTTAACTGATTTTATCATAATTATTCTAGATGAAGGTATTTTGTTTATATTAACACAATGGTAGTTTTTACAAATGTGTATTCTAAACATTATAATTATTCTTCTTAAATAATGCATTTGTTTGTTGCTGCTATCCTGATACGTTACCTTTTTTTTTGCTCCAAGCGGTTGTTTTCTAATAAAACGACTTTCTCTAAATTATCATTATGTTGTCGTGATAGTAAACGTTTATATATAGTATAAAAAAACAAACTTGATACTGCTAGGTAAAATTGAATTTAATTATTAATTTATTAGACAAGTTAGAAACTTCGTGAACCACAAAAATGTGACGAATTTAGGATTGTCACTGGCCACATTATTTATTATCCTTTTATTATTAAACTATCGAAAACGAAATAGCATTGTTTTTTTGAAAGTTAAAGTGTAGGAATAAATTTAATATAATAACCTTAAAGTATGTAAATTATTCGTCAAACTGTTACAAGTCAAGAAATATCAATAATATTTATAATTCACAATGGTCGGTTCAGTGCAATAACTTAAAATTTCATTAATTGTTCAATCTATAAGGACATTGAACTTTCACTTAATTGCGCAGATTACGTATAATGGTAGACCCGCTTATGTTAATATTATGTTTGTCGTGTGCATCGAATGAAGAAATTTAGCGACTTATTTTACTTATAGAGGGTCAATTGTAGAGTACAAAATCACTTCTTGGTCACTTCAAAATCGCGTCCTTTTACCCCCACCTTTCCCTTAAAAGGTAAATATTTCAAATGGCTCTATCTCACTTATATTTAAAGATAGAACTCTCGTTTTAAAACCAAAACATTAAAAATTTCATGCGAAGTAAAAAAAAGTATATAACAATAATGACTAATTTTTCGATATTAAGCGAGATACTAAGAAAAACGCACAATAAAAATCTACCCTCCATAAATTTGTAATTATTTCTGAAACTGATAAGTTTACCGTCAAAATGCTTCAAATAAAATTTATGTCCCACACTTTCAGCAGCACAGCGTAGTGGTAGTTGTAATAAATATTATTGAAATTACATATTAATTAAGGATTTTTAATTTTGATATTACCTAATTATCTAGGTATTCATATGTAGATACTTATATACCTGCCGACCTGGTAGCCGAGTGCTTAGGAGACTAACCTCTCGCCTAATGGGTCTTGGGTTCGAATCCCGGTACGGGGGTTGTGAAATATCCCCCTGGTGGTAGGCATTGGATGTCTTGGGGGAGGGAGCACTAGAAGAAATTACATGACGGCGGTTTCCTGGTGTTCTTTAAAATATGTGTCACTAATTTTTAACACAAAAAAAGATATATATATATATATATATATATATATATATATATATATATCGTATTAAAGCTGAAAGTGCGAGGAACAAATTTTATTTGAAGCATTTTGGCCCGTAACTTATTAGTTTCAGAAAGAATTATCAATGTTTATAATGGATTGATATTTAAAGTGCATTTTTCGTAGCATCTCGCTTAATATTGAAAAATCAGTCATTGTTGTAGCAAAAATTTTTATTCCCCATAAAATTTGTCGTGTTTTGGCTTTAAAACGAGATAGCTTTAAGTGAGATAGCAACTTTTGAAATATTTACTTTTTAAGGGATGGTGGGTAGTAAATGACACGATTTTGAAGTGACCAAGAAGTAGTTTCCTACTTTACAATTTGTGCTTTATTAAGTAAAATAGGTAGCTAATTTTCTTCATTAAATACACACGAAATTACACATGCGGGTCTGCTATAAATTGGTATCAAACATTTTCGTTAATTATAATTTGTAATTTTTAACAAAACAACGTAACTTTTAGTAGAACTATTGTTATCGATTTTTTTATTATCTCCTAATAAAACATCGAGTAATCCTATGAAAGAAATTATTATTTTCTGGTTTGTTAAAAGTTTTTATTGCAAAAGTTTTTGGAAAACTACATTTTTTAACTTATGTCATTCTTAAACTTTCTATTAAAACTAAGGGAAATTTATAGTATCTAGACGTTTCATAATGAAGTCACGCGTTATTCACGTTTATTATCCTTGTGGAAAAATTTTAATTTTCTTTTAATTAATGGAAGGCTAAAACCGTTTTCCTTAGTAAACGACATAACCAACTTCATGTTATCCTAATAGTAACAGTGTTATTGTTGTTTAATATTTAACGTTGCTGTTATCCTGATATAAGTAACGCTTATAAACCTGGTGTTGCACATATTCCCTTTTTCAATTTATGTTAACCTAATACTCTTGTAAAATATCAAAACCTACATTTAAAAATATTCTTTCATTGAATTTCGGGAAAATTGTGTTAATTATTTTCTCGTATATAAACCAACTTTGTTTTATTAACCGTACTATGTATTAATTAACGGTTTATTACCAGTGTTAGAAATACAAGCTGTAATTATTGTTTTTCACGATTAGATTCTTTAAGTTACATACATATGTGGATACGTATGTATGTATACCTGCAGTTCTGAAAAAGTGATTAATAAAACCCAAGCATTTTCAAACCTTTGAAATTATAAATAGTACTTTGATGTGAGTAGGTCGGCGTCGTGAGCTGTTATAGTGAACTTGTCGAGATAACGAAAAGAACGTTCACATCTGCACCGCATCCTTACAGAATAATTTCACTTGATTTCGATATATGCACAAAGTAATCGCTCGTTTTATACTTCGTTTATATTATACAATTATATTCAGGATTCGGTTAGAATTTTATTTTGTAGTTGAATTTGAACTTTTGCTGTAGAGTTCAATAATTCTTTACTTGAAAGTGAAACGTGGCCTTTTAAAAACATTAATTTTTGCCTAACGCGAGCATTTCCTAATTTATGTGTGCTTAACATTTTTAACGGTTGTAGAAAAAGTCGTATATGGAACATGGTGAATTGACCTTCAGCCTCGGTGAATAATTTTTACAGCTTCGTGCGTAAAACTCGTCCATTTCACAACTTGTTATCCACATAAATAGCTATTGTGGCTCACAATTTAATCGATCTAAATAGCGCCCAATTAAAATTAAAAATATTTGAAAACAGTATTATCTATAATACATAGATGTTACCTTTATTTTATTAATTTCAAATCTTTTTGGATTAGGGATTAGGCCTATAAAAATGTGTCGACGGTTTATTAACTATACTTATTAATATTCGCTTCTACACTGTTCATACTCGCTTAAAAGTAAAAAAAATAAATTGCGATGTTTTTAAATAAATTTAAATTTAATTTTATAAAACGATCGATAATTTTATTTATTTTGGACTGCTATTAACATCATTTAAACTACAACTACTATTTAACTACATTTAAATCTAATTTTACAATTATAGAAATTCCTGTATAATAATTAAAAATCGTCGTCTTACAACAATGTTTCGTTAAAAAACATACAGATAATTTAATTTCGTTTACCTTTGAATATTTACATAAAGTGTTTATTCATTTTTATACAAGCTAGTAATATTTTGATGATACGATGACTAACATGAACTATACTTTACAAGGCGAGCTCGTTTATTAGAAATACTTAAGGTCATACGGTCCCTATTGCCGCCAAACGATAATTCGTAGATGGCACTGTTAGTGAGTTCTAGAGAAATTTTAAGTAGACCAGCCTTCTTGGTTGAAATAACCAGTCACTGTGAGTCATAAAATCTACCTGCTTTGAAGCTAAGGGTATAATTGCTTAGATACGATGTTTTTACATTAAAACGTATTTGAAGACGATTTTAAAATTCGCAATACAAAAATTAAGATTGGATTTTAAGTACAGGAAAAATCTAAGATTACTGATCTGAAAAACTGATTTATTTAAAGTTCGCTAATAAATAATTTAAATTAGAACATTAATTAATATTATTATTATAACAACATAAATAGGGTGTTCTCGAGGATATTGAATGCGAGTGGATATCGGTAATTGTATTGTTATCAAAAAATGTTTTAAAAAAATTAGATTTCACATGTGAAAAGTATTACATTAGGAGAATTGTAATTTAAGTAGATGTATATTATTAATCCTTTAATTGCCGGTATTTTTTACCATTTCAGTCGCCACCAGGAACAAAAAAATAAGCAAAAATTCGTTTGAAAATATGTTTAGGTATCTAACACTAATTTCTAATGCAAAAAAATATATAAATTGCAATTTAAATATTTTTCGAAAATTTGATTTATTAAAAGATTTGATCAAAAATTTATCGTATTTTATAATAAAAAAAGTAAAAATATACCTACATTGAACATTGTAAATACCTACGATAATGTAAGTTTCTTTGACATATATATTTATTTATACAGTTATGGTAAACTATTTATTACATTCGATGACATTTTGCCAAAAGGGCGTAACTCACAAAAAGTAACTTTTATAGGAGAACATATTCTGTGTCGTCACGTAGCTATAAGATACGTTTCGCCGAAATACAAATCGATTTTTCCGGTGGAAAAAATCAGAATATTGTTAACAGATGATGTCTTTGCCCTAGATGCATAAGTTGCCGTAAAATTGTACTTTTTACACAATCAATACGTTTTTTAAAGGAGTTACGAAAATAATCAATTTTTTTTAAGTATTTTTCTGTGAATCAGAACATTGTAATCTATGGAAAACGTAATTTATTTCATAAAAACATCAATCTTTTTATTTAAACCGTATCACCTTAAACTATTTGTTTGGTCTCGATTTTGACCCGACTTGAATGTCCTTGCTTCCTCTCCGTGCGTCGAGAAATATCGATATCAACGCGAAATAAACGGAAAATAGTGAATTAATCAGGTACTCGCCAAACATCGACTTTATAAAAAATTTTAAACTATTTGTTTGGTCTCGGTACGTCGAGAAATGTCCATTTCCAGGTAAAACACGTATAAAATAATTTATCAAACGCGTTTTCGCCGATTTCGAGTTTTTGTTGATTTTCGATAAAATTGCCTTAAATTGCCTTGTTCAGGAATTTTGGCAAAATTTTGACCCGACTTGAATGTCCTTGTTTCGTTTCCATAGGTCGAGTAATATCGATTTCAACGTGAAATAATGAATTAAGCGCATTTTCGCCGACATCGAGTTTTCAAAAATTCGGAAAACTATAGAATTCAAGTGCACTCTAATAACTTAACTGGAAATTTTCAAAATTCTCTAGTCTGCGCCTGAGGGGGGTTGTAACCACTTGTATGTCGTCGAATAAATTAATGAACTCAAATTCATCGCTCTTAACGCTAAATTATTAAATATTAATGTAATGCAAAATTTAGGAACACCTTGATTGCGTACATACACGCTACATCTGCCAGTCGACCTCACCTGACTTTATGTTCCGTAATTTGCGAGTAAACAATGAACAATAAACAATTGATAAGTTGTCTATATGTCATTTAATTTTTTTTTCGTCACGTCATCGATAAAAAATTATTAAATTGTAAATTTGTGATATTCAGTTTAAAGTTTGAAAAATGGCATATTCTACGGGTGGTGATTTATCTGCACACATATTACTTGGCAAAAAAAAGACTATAATTTATTAGTACTGCAAAAATACGAGGTATGAGTGATGACGTGTTAGAATAAAATTTGAATGGCCAATATGTAAGTAAAATATTTCAAAATTTTTAATTTATATGTAAAGAATGATAAGATGATAATGAATAAGTAGATGTTTATTGATTATTTAAAATCATTTAACTATAATTTTAAAGCTATTCATAACTGTTTTATTAATTATTATACAACTTACATATCAATCGACGATTGAAAAGTCTGATACTTATAATTTTCAACAAAATTCATATACTTACGATATTTTTATGAATTACAAATAATATAGAACCTAATAAATTACAGTTTAACACAAACGTAATATGTATATTTCTTATGGAAGGACACTGAAATTCAATCTCATTCAAATAACGTAAACCTCTCAAATGTATTGATGTTATCAACCCCAAAATATATTGAGTAGCTCCCTCTAGCTACAGATTAGCAACCTATAAGGTAGGCAACCAAAATACAAGAACTACTGCAATTAAATAAAATTATGCATATCGTCCATATCAATATACATTAAACGCACACACTGCAGTTTTATGGACGACCACAAGATACGAAACTGACGAGTGAATGTTTGGACGCCAAATTAGATTCTACTATCAAGCAGTTTTACAAACGAATCGATCTACAAGTGTTAATTAAATAGTAAAGTTTCATGATTGTGCAACAGTTTTTATTTTAGGTTTTGGACCCATCTTCTCCTTCCTCTGTTGAACATAGACCTAGCCAAGTCGTTTTAAGGTTATTCTGTCGTGTTTTTGCTGAATTCATCTATTGCGCGCAATCTTTTTTATATCATCCAGCCATTTTTTTGCAAATCTTCCTGCACATTTCTCTTGGGTATTCTAGTGTGCCATTCTTCTGATGTTTTTTCACTTTAGCTTCGCTATCTCATCTACATCAATAACATTTGTTCTTCTTCTGATATCGATGTTCTTTAGTTTGCCTCTGAGTTTACTCTCAACAATCTCCTCTCCGTATAGCTCTTTGTGTGACCCTTAAGTTTTCCGCTATTTTTCTGTTAATGTTAATCTGTTTGGACCTATGGACCTATGTACGTAAAATTAATAGGTACTTAATTACGTATTTTTTAAGTGTACAGTTTACAGTCTATTTCTAAATCAACTCTTGTAAACATTTTCAAATTTTTACAGCTTTAGGTTGGTATTACTTCAAACTATATTTTATCAGTAGCGGTCGAAAATCGAGCGAGAAACATTTTTAATAGTTCAAGCCGTAATTTCAGTTATCTATGTTTCAATATTTATTATTTTTTTTAATAAAATAATTTACATCCAAAATATTGGGTATTTAAAGCCTATGTCACAATATCAATCAGTTTGATCAAACTGACTGATCAAATTGAAAGCACCTCTATACTCATCAGTCAGTTTGATGTGATCGCCACGTTTATTGGTCAGTTCAAAATTCTAAAATTGGCGCTCTTACAAACATAACCATATTCAGTTATTTGTGTTGTATATATAGGTCCAAATATTTTGATACAAAGATAATTGACGTTTAAACATCATCATCTATGATTTAAACCATACCCCGACTTTGGTTTAACTTAAACTGTAGATTAACCGAAAAACTGATACTGAAATACGCATTATTTTTGATAAGCGACGTTTATCGTTAATCTGAAGTTTAAATCGAACCTGAAATACTAGGCCTTAAAAAAGGCCTTAAGGAAAAACGTTGAACAGTAACAAACAATTCGCCTTAATCTCCCTAAAATCCAAAAATCGATAATAAAAATATAAAGCTATTTCGGACTTTTTCAATTAACCAATGAAAATGCGTATCCTGTCAAACCCTGAAAACAATTTGATGAATTAATTTGATAGTGTGATCATGCAGTTTGTTGGTTTGTTCAAAATTTAACTCATTTGTATTTAAAAATAATAACGCCGCCGTTATAAATTAACCGTTATAACAGCAGTAATATCATACTTAAGTTATCAATAGTTAAAAAAAAAACAATAAGTGGTTATTTGTCACAGTTTAATATTGGTAGGATGTTTATTTCGAATTATAACGAGGATAGGATTTCCCTATAATTTTTTTAAACCATAGTTTTATTTATAAATTGAAACTTTAACTACCTATAAACAACCATTAAAAGCAAAATATACTTCATAGGTTTATATTATTTATAAATTAGAATATAATTCAGTAATTGATCTTTTACAAAATTCTTAAAAAGCCTTAATCTTTAATCTTTTCCCATTATCAGACATGCTGCGTTACTTATAAAAAAAGCTCATGTTTCTAGATCTATACATAAAACGAACCTACTTATTTGCGTCTTATTTATAAAATATAGTCGCAGCCAATTTAAAAGTTTTTACGAAAATAATAAAAGATTTAAGAAACTAGTAGTTTATTCGTTGGTAACATGAGTAGGCTAACACAGTAATGCTTTTGAAAATATATTAATACTAAGTAATGTAAACAGACTATTAGGTATAGTTACATAAATATACGGTATATATGAATTCATATTATAATATATGCTTATAAAACTTGTGAAATTGCAGAAAACACTAACAGTTTAACAATTTGGACCTCTGAATATATAATGCGCATTAGGTGCACCATTACACTATCACACCGGTATTTCCACTAAAATTCTTATAAAGCTAGGTAGGTACTACTTATTTGTTCGTTACTACAGGGAAACTTACATTGTTTTCTTGGTGTGGAAGTACTGCGCATTAACTAATGCATAAACCTATGTAAATTTCCTTGTAACAATCTACTTACAAATAAACGTTATTTTACTTGGTACGTAAAATAATTTTTCCCCTGAATCCGAGGCTTCCTTTTCTCATACCAAATAAATTCGAGTAATCTATGTATAGCTAACTTTATAATTAATCACAAGATGTGTCATTTACTCACTATACTCAAAGAACAATTTACTTACCCTTCTGATTCTACTTCTTTGTATATATAAATATTATATCTACATGTGTATCCGCAATATATGGGTGACTATTTTAATTTAAACTACATATTAGTTTATTTGTGCTAAATACTATAATCATACTACACATTTCTAGAAAAGTTTAGGCAGATTACGGGAGCGGCGATTACTTTATTACTTCTAATCTAATACGGTCGATTGTAAATAAATAATGGATATGTTTTACTTACTTAGATTTATACGTATGTTGCGGTTGCATCTAAACGAAGCTTCAGTTAACGTTTAACAACAAAGCGTACATTTACATCTTGTCAAAATGGGGCTATCGCATTAGGTAGTAAATTAACCGTAACTTCCTTATCCTATAATGTAATAAAGTATGATTATAGCATTTCAATATTGACCATGATATTTACATATCATCAAACTACTACATCAAATGAAAAACGTTTACTTTGTCTTTTTCTTTTCATCATCAAACTTCGGCTCGGCCACGTCTAACCGGAATTATAATATGATGTAGGCCAAATGTTGCTAACATAACACAATCCGACAACATTCTTCAGTATAAAAATAAATAATATAGGTAACTCGTAAGACGACTACTTCACTTCATCATTCATTCATTCATTGTATCATCGAAAAGTAATTACTACATATTAGGAAAAACGCTGCCAATCAACCAATATCGCTTTATCTTTGTGCTGTCGGCAAACAATGTTCATCAAACAATGAGTTTACAGTAAACTTAAATAACACCGATATGGAATGATGACAATTTTATACATTAGTGAAAATTTAGCAAAAGACTAGGAAGACCTTGACTACAAACTGCAAACAAACGAACAGGAAGGCATTTTGAGCAAACGTGATCTAAATTCGTTTCGTCTCCATACGAAGTCCATTAAATAAAGGTAAGTAGACGTTTCTCAATTTCATAGTGTAATTGGTCGATATTTTATCTCAGTGAGTCGCCTATTATATAAAATGAGTTACTAATATCGATGACTAGTTTCATTGTGATCTGAAAAATTATAATTATCTAAATTAGAACTAATACTGCACATATTTAAGGCTCTAAATAGTTTGAAATGTATTTATATTGTGTATCATAATCGGCTTAACAAATAAACTCGATAAATTATCATTTAGTATAAAAGGGACCTGCAAATATATTCCTACACAATCGGTAAAAACTAGGCGAACGAAAAGTTACGAATCTATGATACACAATAAAAATGCTTAATTAGGGCTAGGTTCTTGAGTTTATTATCGTAGGGCAATCAGCTATGTGACGATGATGTTGTCGGCGGTTTACTTAAAGGTGGTAAAGCTGATCCTGGCCAGGGACACGCAGGTGGCACGCTACGTGCTTGTTGAAGACCTGCGGCCGATTCTGGGTGTAAAAAATTGCGACGTTGTTCCATTTTTTCGGCCTAAAATTTATAAACGAAATGAGTTTTAACTAAACTTAGCTTTAGTTACATTTTATACAATTACGCTTATGTTATTATATGCATTCGTTAGATAATTACAATTTAATTGGTATTACAACGTTGAAGATTTATCTTTCATTTAGTTTTTTTTTTTGGTTTCAGGGAAATGCTTCGAAGAACCTAAAAGAAGAACAAAAACGTGTCGACGACGAGGACAACATAAATATACATCGGTAAGGAATTCGAGTTTAAAAAATTGCCGTTCGTTTCAAAATATCTACATATAGATTAGTCTTCGGCAGATGTGCGATTATAATATATTTTAAACTACGTAATAAATGTAATAGGAAAGCCCAACTTAAATACCCCTCACAAATCAATTTTCGTACGGATTTGCGTCACAGCACAGCTGCTTCAAAATGTAGGTATCTTTTTTAAAATAGTCTAGAAAATGGTGTCTGTGTGGAGTGCATGTATTTCCCAGTTGCCATGTATTTACGTCTATTGCCATGGTACAATAACTATTAAGGTAAAATATCGGGACGGTTCTGCGCATCGAGATGTGATGTCACTCGTAAAAATATCAGAAGTCTGAACAGTTTTCGAATAGGTACATACGTACTCTCACGGATGACGTTACTGCGCGATTGAACGTGTTTAGAACACTCTGATATTCTACCTTAGTAAGTTATTATACCAGGGTATATTGCGATTCTGTAGTCGTAAAACGGCTTATGCAAAGTAATAACGAATTTGAAACCCGACGAACTCTAAATGAGTTTTTCGGTAAGTAAGCTTTAACTCAATTAAGAACATTTGAGTGGTTTAAGAGGCCTTTTACACGATCAGTTCAGTTCAGTTTAGTTTAATTCAGTTCAGTTCTTAGTTTACGTTTGCTACATGTTGAATCATCGCGTTCCGTTTCAGTTTCAGTTTCAGTTTCGATTTGAGGCATCAGTTTTCTGATTACACATCAGTTTTACTGACAGCATATCTGAAACTGAAGACTAAACTGATCGTGTAAAAGGCCTCTAACGCTTTCAAAAAAGGTTGGGAATCTTCATACATAATTCAAAAAACACGAGACAAATTGTTATGAAATTTGTTCCTCGTCTATTGGTCTGAACTTGGTCTCTGCGGCGCTCATTTCTAAAATGAAATTAAGTGTTCTTTTTTTCTAAATTACTTCTCCAAAATTTTGGGCAGTATCTCGTAAATGAAATGTAAAAAATTTTACGTTAAATATGGTAGGTGCCTTCAATGAAATTTCTTCTTTACTTGACAATTTATTGTTGAGTATAGACTAAAAATTAGCAGTTGACGAATAGATAGAAAAGATAGAAATGTTACAAGAATTGATAGCATGTACATAAACGTACTAAAATAACAGCATGTAGATATTGACACTACATAACAGATAAACTCGTTTGGGGTAGGTTTTTAATTATAATAGAATTGGTAGGTAGTAATTATTATTACCGATTTCGGATAATTTCTAAAAAAAAAACAATTACCAACGTAATTTCAATGATATATCAGAATATTTAAAGATCAAGAGGGGTCGATAGACCAATCAATATAAGAAATAGGGTTCAACAAAAATTACGCTACATCTAACGCGCTAATAATAATAATAATTGATAGGTACAAAAAAGGTTCAAGGTAATATTAAGTGATATATGATTAATATTGACAGACATGTAAGTTGGGAAATAACATCGATTGAAATTCTTATTTGGTAACTTAAATAATAGCTATTTTATTCGGTCGGTCCGATGGTGGCGTACCTAATAATTTTTGCTCGTATTGTTACACGTATGGGCCGAACAACTTTCCTTCGTATATAGGTGTTCTAAACTATAAGTAAAAATACCTGAGCTTGTATCCTCGTAGCTATTAAATCCGGCAACAAATCGAGTTGCTCCTGTAACGTAACTAACTTATCTTCAACTGTCGCAAGACGGTCTTCTAAAGTATCTTGACGCGTGCTCATATCGGATACTATTTCGTAGACTGTGTTCTGAGTCTATTGAATAAATAACTTTGAAAGTTTGTATAATAAATTGGTGTTTGTCTTACCTTTGCCATGTCTGTAATCGTGTTTGCGTTGTCCATTAACTTTCGTTGATCCATTTTAACTTTTCGTAATCTAAAGTGCTTCGCTTAAGAAAATATAATCGAATTTCACGTTTACTTACGCATAAATGGCGAGCAAGAATTTTCTTTGATGAGTACGTACTCTTCCAGGATTAACTCTTTTCACTAGCCTTGTGTGTTTGTAAATTAACCACGTTTCCCTTAGAACGTTGGCCGCGGCATTTTTAAGCTGTGAATATTTTATTATGAGAAACACGATCGCTAATTTTATTTCGCTTGTTTACGAAAAATTTCAATGCATCAATTTGAAAGTTTAATTAAGATTCATCCGGGTAACTTAAATTTTGAAATGACTGTGGATGCAGATGTAGCACATTTCCAAAATATGACAACTTAAGTTTGAGACTAATTTGGATTACAAAAATAGACGGCGTTAGATAGGAAGATATGCAACAGATATAAGCAACTTTTATTGGTTCTAGGATTAAACTGGATAAATTTTATCAAATGTACTAAACTATTATATTATTAAATAGTAACTGGAATGGATCGCGGGCCGATGGTTATCGTTACCATACGTGATATACACATATGGCACGACTTACCCGTTTTGTCAGTTGAGTATCCATCATAAAATTATGAACGTGTTTTTCCGCTCGTGTTAATTCTAATTTACGTGAAACGACTGCAACTAGAAGAGCTGTACATCCCGCGCCCTATAATTTGCAGAAAATAACTATTATATAACGACGTAGGTATTTGTTAAAATTTCATGCGCGTAAATATGTGGAAATTCCTTACCATAATTCCGGTGCTAACGGCAATACCTCTTCCACAGTAAGTATTTGGCACAATGTCTCCAAATCCAACACTAAGGAAAGTTATTGCTATTAACCACATCGCATTTAACAAATTGGCGTGTTCTTCGTCGTGAAATCTATAAAATTATACGGTTTAAAAATGATTCGTGAAAATTAGTTTCACTAGCCTTTCGCACTGTCGTAATGTCCAACTAGCAATTATCCATAGTGACACCATAAATACTAATAGTACCGTTCCGGGGCAAATGGTCATGAGTGTTTTAAGTACAAATCTAGTATTGAAATTAATTCGATTAAGTGCTCCAATACTCCTAGACGAGGCATCGGTGAATAATTTACTGTGCAGTAGCATAACCCGACATATTAAATACAAGCGAAGAAACATCGGCAGCGACAAAGGAACGTCGTATGGGACGCACTTTTTTCCGATTCCTCCATTTTTATTTGCTAATTTCGTCGTCCAGACGAATTGATTATTTCCAGGAATTGGATGTACAGCACATATTACGAGTTCCATAGAAATTTGGCCGATTCGCTGCCAAGTCATAGCTATCCGCCAATCGTCAGCACAATTGTCTATCATAAAAAGCTGAAAAAATACAGAATAATTGTTCGAATAACGATTAAAAGGCGACAATAGAAAGGCCACCTTTTCGCTATAAATCGTAATAAACTAGTTCCATATAGGTACGAGATATTATATGTCTATATGTAGCAAATGTTGACATTTGAATTAATTAATCGGAACATTTTGATGAATTACCTACATGAAAAATTGTCTTAAAATGTCGAATTTATCATTTTCAAAATTACATAAGAACAGTACGCTTTTGAAACATGCCCGTGTAGGAAAATTACGTTCCAGAAACAGCTTCGAACTTGTTCTAGTAAAACACGAAACGTCCCCTTATTTGACATTCGAAAAACAATTTTGAAATCGGCATGTACCTTTTAATGGAAATTACATTCGACATGTCCAATCTGGCAGTAAATGACTTTGGGTAGTAAATAATAATATGACACCGTTATAACTATTAGCCTTTCTAACTAATAATAAATTGCTTGTTTATCATTCCTCGTAGATATCAGAAATTTAGGCCGAACAAATATATGTTTCATAAGTCTATCGACTAAACCTCGATCTAAAATTATTACACGACTGTATGTCGAAATAATTCAATTTTGCAATAAAGCGAAATAACGTAAATTACGGGTTAAATTGTAGCTTCGTGTGGAGGAATAAAGGAGGAATTGTTTGACCCGATATGCCACCCCATTACGAAAATCCACTTTGGACAAATTCGAAAAGTTCGCTTGTTTTGTCCTCTAATATTGAGATGTAATCAGATTATCTCTTAAGTTTTTTCAGTAACTTAATTAGCCGTCCAAAGAGAACTATCTGAACTAAACTGGGACCATTCATTATGTACTCCGATCTTCTCAGAGAATTTCTCAAAGGCGAAATTCTAATTTTAAACCAGTGTCGTTCGAATCTGGAAGTTTCTCCGCATTCATTATTAAACGAGCTTTTATACGATAATTAAGAATCATATACGAGGGAATTGCGTAAAATATTATAAAACGATACGAAGCTGGTGATCGATACAAAATTATTTGAACGTCTACAGGGTCATTCCATCTTGTATCGTCTCCCTCTTTGTGTAATTGAACCCTAAAATCTAACTTTTATTCATTTTTTTCGAAATTTGTACTCCATAGGAAGTGGTTAAAAGTCCGGCTTTATTTATTCATAGATGATAAATATACATATATATCCACACCTTTTCCAATTGTATTTCAGAAAGCAATTTCAGTCAATTCTATTCCAGTTTAAACATTTATTAATTAAGAATTTGTCAAATTAATTTCAGAAATCGTCATTTGTATTTTCGAAATTGTCAAATGTATTTCAGATAATTTAATGAAATTTTAAAATAATTCGATTGATATTATTTTGTTGTCATGAAAATGATTTTATTTTGTACATAATTTGTTTATATTGTAAAAATTTCTTTACGTAGTATGTGAATTTCGTGTCCTTTTCAATTTGGATATCTAAACTGAAATACAAATGACGCTTTCTGAAATATAACTGGAAAAGGTATAGTAGATCTAGTTTTTTAGAAAAAAACATTAATCGAGTTTCCAACCCCCATGTACTTAAAATCGCATACGAACATGCCGATTTATCTCATTTATCATATCTGACTTTAATCCTATAAAGAAAAATATTTTCAGGTATTTAAAGCTAGAATATTATATTACATGTGTTTTGTAGAATAAGGCACGTGTTGTAGTTTTAACACTTTATTGCTACTAATACTTCGAACAATTATCTCTTACACACACCTTGTTACCTCGACTTACTCCTTCCAACTCTCTTGTCGAGCTGTTCCATCATCCTTGTGGTGTCGCATTCATTATGTGGGCTAACCCCACCCCATGGTATAATAGCTATAAAGGTAAAATATTCGAGCGGTTCTACGCATATTGAAGAGAGGACTTGACAGACATTTTCGGAGTACCGATGGTACGGGTACGTTGTTCACAAGTACAGTGAAACCTCTTTAATCTGGACACCTCCGGGACCAAATAAAGTGTCCACATTTGGGAGGGGGTCTTCAAATTTTGTTATATAAAAAATACACATATTTATCAAGCAAATATAGCAGAAAATTTATTATAAATAAACAAAAAAATTATTGAAAGAAGTCATTTATCTTTGTCTGTTTTTGATTGCACTTGGCAAACGAAATGCAGTCTTCTACTACTATTTGTAAAAAACTTACTATATTTACTAATTTTGGATTATTTTTATTTAAAAAGAATGATTTTAAAGATTTTGTAATCGATAGTGCTTCAGAAAAATTGAAAATTTCATGTAAATCTTGATATTCGCCGATTTCACTCATATTTTCATCGATCTGATCTGCATCTTCGTTGTCTGATGAATCACTAATACTAAAAGAATTTATAATGTCTATTATTTCACACGTTGTATCTTCTGTATGCTCTTTACTGTTGATTTCTGAGTATTCTTCTAGTTTCTATTTTATTTCTGTCTACTTTTAATAATTTGGCTACACTTACAAAATACACTTTACCTGTATTTGTTGTAACAGTTGTTCAAACTAATCCTTTCAATTTGTATTTATTTTTAACAATGACGTGCCAATCAAGATTACTCCAAAGGAAACTTTTCTATTGTGAGTAATAAGCCTTTTCAAGAAAAAATATTTTAACATAAATTCTTAAAAGTCTAAAATGTGCAAATGGTTTTTATTTTTATTTTCTGTTTAATTGTCCAAAATAAAGAGGTTTATGTGTAATAAGGGGCCGCGCGTAACTGTCCATGTCCGAATTAGGGAGTGTCCTCAATCTAGAGGTATATTTTCTATATAATCTTATGCAAATGATTTGAGATACCTAAAATTGTCCATAATATGGGAGTGTCCACATATGAGAGGTGTCCACAGATAGAGGTTTTACTGTATAATAAAACGTAGTTTCCGCGTTGTCGTTAAAATTGTTTTTATATCTCATCAAACATGAGGTGTTCGGTGTTTGATTGCAACTCTGACAACCAAAGTAAAACTTTTGACAGAACAACTTTATTTTTCTGCTTTACTGGCTATAATTTCTACTATTTTTAAATTTGTACACGTATTGCTACGTGCTACTACTCACGGATGACGTCACTGCGCGAATTTGAACGTTTTTAACACACTCGAATATCTTACCTTTAGTAATTATTACACCAGCCGCTAATCCCACCTTCGCCTGTTCGTCTTACAACGTAACAACATGTAATAGAAGAGATGCTGTACGCCGTTTTTGTAACCCTTAGGCTCATTTCACACCAACCCAGTTACGTCAGTCAAGTCATCCCCACTCACACCATGTCAGTCAATAGGTTTCATACCCTGGTATAATAACTTACTAAGGTAGGATATCCGAGGGTTCTAAACACGTTTAACTCGGCGCAGTGACGTCACTGGCGATCAGTAGCATGTAGCAATACGTGTAGAAATTTAAAAGAATATTTTCGGACAAATTCGATAGTTCATATATTATATTTCAAATTTCTCTCACAATCGTCATTTTAAAAATGTTTCGAAAAAATTCTTGAAGTGTTATTGCGTTGTTGTTAGTGTTATAGTGAAAAGCAGTTATTTGTCAGAGTAGCAATCAAACACCGCGCACCTCATGTTTATGATGAGGCATAAAAACAATTTTAACTCCGAAACTGCGTTTTATTCTACTTATGAACAACGGACCCGTACCATTGGTATTCGGAATATGTCGGACGTGTCTGTCGGTCTTATTTGCCATCCAGTGACGTCACACTATATGCGCAGACCAGTCTCCATATCTTACCTTAATAGTTATCGTACCATGGTTTCATACTGAATATATCGCGTCGCGTAGTGCAAGGAGAAATTCTATCAGTACAAATCAGTTTCGGACGGATGCACTTGTACAATCTGTAATTTTACGTTGATTACAATGACGGCGAGCAATTTCGAAAACCAACATAATTTGCGTGTGTCACGTATAGTGTTTGACACAAATGTCAAAATAAATTATTAAATTGAAGTTTATGAATGATTTTTTAGTTATCCTGTATTTTTAATAGTCGTAGTTATTAAACGCTCGTTGAAAGTACTATTTCAGTATTCATAATAATCGCGTATACTCTCTATACGGACTGGGAAGACCGACATAAAAATTCGACCAAATGAATCACGCGAGTCTTGATACGACAGAGCTGGGCATGATGCTTTTAGACTGAAACAGCATCATGTTATTGCCTTCTATTTTATCAATGGCATAGCGTGCGACGCGATTGAACGGACTGGACGTGACTGAGTTGGTGAGAAATGAGCCTTAAGCTGGGAACACACTGCCGACACGTCACGTTACGCCACGCAACATTATGGCACTGATTTCTACTCACCGGCGTGTAAAAAAAGTATAATAATAAGTAAATATATAGGAATTTACTATTTAAGTGTATTTGATATACCAATTCTAAGCCAATGAATAGCGGCGGGAAGATAATATATCTTTACTTGGAACGTGCTGCGTGAGCATCTGAACAAATGCGTCACGTGTCGTCCTATGTGTACTAATGTAAAATTCCATGTCGGCACGTGACGTGTCGGTAGTGTGTCCCCCAGCTTTACGAACACCAAATTTGACGTGCCGCGGCCGATATAAATAGGTCTAGATTCAAGACGGTGAAAGTTAAAACATGTTTACCGGTTATTTTGGACTACCTATGTCAAAATTTTAAAAAAATTCAAGATGGAGGATTTGATGTAGAATGACCCAAGATTAAAATAAAAAATACGATAATTTAACGGATTTTGTTTTAATTTCCTATATATATATATTTATTTATTTATTATTAAATTATAGTAACGGAAAATATATGTTTTCTATTTTATTTTGTAGGTACTTAATCTTCTATTTTATTAAATCGTGTTGGTCAAGAAAAGTACGTCTACAACTCGTTCAGTCGTTTTTGTTTAAACGATGCACAATAGTAAAAAGGATGCTTTCGCTTTGTCCTAATTTTATTAATTCACCTGTACTTCTAGAGCATGATAGGCCACTATGAGGCCTAAAAGAATCACAGTCGAAACGGATATCAGTGTTTTGAGCGCAATTGAGTAAAATTCGTCCTGGAACAGAATACACTACGTTACATAAATAAATAAAATCGCGAAATAATAACATAAATCTTACTTTACGATATACCCCAGCACTTGAAAGTTCGTTTTCGATGACCATAACAATAATTCCAAACATCCCCATCACGAGTGCGTAATCGCTTATTCTTTTTCGTTTCTCGAAAAGAGCTTTACGTCTTCCTAATCGATAACCTACATTGGGTTTATGTTTTAGGCTACCAGAAGAAGGCCCTTTATAAACACCGGTACCTATGGGTCGTTCCTCCATGAAGCGAGGATATTCCGTGTGAGCCACTAAAGCGATACCAGCCTCTTCGGGTTGTGTACGTCCACTAGTGGAATCCCTGCTGGAGTTTTTCACGGCACCAGGAATAGAGAGGGTTGATACGGGCTTTCGCAGCTGCAAACGAGCCACACGCATTCGCAACATACTTTCGTACCGCAATTCACGTTACAAAATTTAAGTTTGTTTAATTGTAAGTACTACATAACTGGAAAGTTTAGGATATAAGTATTCGGTTAATTAGTGAAGTTAGAGGAGTTGCGAGAACTTCGAGTTTCTCGATAATTTTTATGAGAGCTCGTTACGATAATTAATTTGAAAATTGAAAATAGACGACGTAGAAATAATTGAATTTGTCGACGTTCAAAAATGTTGGTCAAAGGATTTCTGAAAGTCTTTCAGACTTTCAGTCTAAATATGTTCTTTTTAGCTTACCGTCGTCATTCGTTACGGAATTACTAAACAAATAATAGTTTTTTTTAAAGGAGTTTTAGGATCATTACAGATTGTTTATCCGGATAATTCATTTAATTTTGTGTTCTATGCTAACGGCGATATAAATCTATGAAAAGCAATTTTTTCCATGCAGTTTAGCGAGCTTTCAAAGCGAATCCTAACGAAATTCATTCTAGTCGAGAATATGAAATTGAAATTTTGATTTAGTAAAGGATTTGCTTAAAAGCGCAAGCACAAAATAAATGGAATTTAAGCGTCTAGTAGTATAAAAACGTGAAACACTAAGCTAATGGTGGCAGATTTTTTAATTAGCGTTTACTAAATGAACCAACGATATTGTCATTTCACTGCCTATCTAACATACATACCTACCCAAAATCACAAGGTGTTTAAAAATTTTCATACTTTTTGAATGAACAGTGTCCGAATTTCCAAGATGTCGATTTGACTTGTATCTTCTATTTATCTGTGTAACTTGTACGTATAGTCGATTTATTTGAATTTTAAACAATTAACAAAATATATTCGTATTCATATACGGCGAGTACATTAACTACATAGCGTTAATTTCAGGAATTGATAATTTTACAAATCCAAAATAAAGAGTAGATAATAAATTTATTAATACATTTCAATTAGTAGGACGAGGTACTATTGTGTGCGACGCAAACCCCCAGTGGTCGGTGATCATCCTTTCTAGTTTCTCTCGCCACATTTTTTGTGACTTATTTTTAGTTTGAGAGTTTTACTTAAAACTAAATATCGATGCGTTTCGGGTCGGTCATAGAATCGGTAGGTAGGTAGGTTGTAGAGGGATGTATAAAATATTTTTGCTGCAGATTTTACTTTTTACAAAGGACAAACAGTAATTGGAAAAGAGCATTTTAATCAATGGTTAAATAAAACTGATTCACCATACGATAACAAACTTACATACTCAAATGTATTTAAAATTCAATTCGGCATCTCTGCTGGCATTCCAAATTACTAAAATAATAAAAAGAAATGTTTGTAATAAATATTTTAGCGATTATTGACCGATTATGTATCTATGGTAATTGGACAAGTACTTTAAATGTTTCAAATAAATAAAAAATATTTATTACAATCGCACAATCGATACCTCACATAATGAAGGCCATAAACCATTTAAGGTGTTGAGTTACTTTTACTTTCAGAGTTCTTAAAGGTCCTTATAAAGGACAAACTCCAGTAAGACAATTATTAAATTAATAATCGTAATAACTCGTAAATTATTTATTTTAGGAAAATTTTGATCTCATCTATCCCTAGTTTTTTCGCGACATTATTCAAAAACACCCTGCATAATAGTTAAAAAACAAAGTAACAGTTTGTTCGAGTTTTATTTTATAAATAAGTGTCTATTGCAATTAAAACTATAAGGAATGTAAAATAAACGTATAAATACATTTTCGATGAACTTATCATGATTAAAAATCAATTTTATTTAACCATAAATTAAAATGCTCATTTCGAATTACTGTTTGATCGTCGCATTTTTTGCGTCAAAAGAAATCGAATTTAAAACAAAAGCATTTTATACATCCCTCTGCAACCTACCTACCAATTAGGATCACTATCTAGCTTTAAGCAAAACTCTCAAACTAAAAATAAGTCGCAAAAATTGTGCTGGAAGAAACTAGAAAGGGATGTTCTGCAGGGGTTTCATTGGGAGATGGGGTTGCACACAATAGTACTTACGTGCGATAAGATCTCTATATAAATACTGTACAAATACAGAGTAATAATATATGTTATAAACGTTTTTCGGATATTTTGTGAAACAAATAATTTTTATTCAAAAGATTAATATTTACAGATAGTAAAGCCACTTGTTGCACTTCGGAAAAGCTGTATATTTACCCACTACCCCTTTGTAATTGGATAACAAATACGATACACCCCAACTAATGAACTTTCGTTTTTTGCTAAATTATTTTTTAGCTTATGCCGATATCAAATAAATCGACTATAAATTTTCTTTTAAAATAATAAATAACATGAAGTGTAAATAGTCCTTGTATTTATTTTGTAACGATCATTTTTTAAATGGTATCACGTTAGGCCGTCGACAAAAACGCCGTACGTCAAAAGGCCATGGCTAAAACGCTGTGAACAAAAATGCCGTCTGCTCAAAACGCCGCTGACAAAAACGCCATCAGCTTCAAAAGTCAATTTAAATTGAACTTATTACTATAAGCATTAATGTATAGCAGTAATAGGTATCTATTTACCTTAATTTGTATATAAATCAAAATCAGTAAATTGCAGAATTCCAACAAACAGTGAGATGCGAAAATTTATTTTTAACAGATACCTAGTTGCTTTTAAAGTAAGCCTAGTATAAATTCAGATTAATTATTGTTATATTTGGCACATGCTACATAATTATAAATATAACCAGACATGCCAGTAGTTGTGCTCGCGCCCTTCGGGCGCTTCGTACTCAGAAAGACGGGTCAACCTCACACCTAACTCGTGTGCAACTCGTAGCACCAAAACGTTTTTGATTTGTTAAGACAGGCCAGTGATTGTGCTCGCGCCCTTTGGGCGCTTCGCACTCTGAAAGACGGCTCAACTTCGTACCTAACTCGTGTACAACTCGTAGCACCAAAACATTTTTAATTTGTTAATCTCATATAACGCATGCGAATCGAAGGCGAAAAGTACGTATTTTTAAGTAGACATTGTGTTTTATCAACATAGGTCTTATTTAAAATAATAATAAAATTTGAAAATTCTAAAATTAGACACAAAAATTATTTTCTAAATTGAGAAGATTGCTTTATTATGTTATGCCATATTGTTCAAAAATTCCTGAATTGAATAATACATAATATATAGGTACTTATATCAAGAAACTAATAGACATCGACTCAAAATTAAAATTTTTGCATACCATGAGCCTGAAAGACTCGCTGCTACTTTTGTGATTTTGAAATAGTTTACTTTTAAGGAGTATAATTTCTAAAATATAATTTAGAACTAACTTTTAGAAAATGAAGAATTGAAAATAACGAGATTAGAATAAAGTTGCCTACATTTATAGAACTATTTAAACGATTAAAATATTATTCATGACACACATTGTATATTTATAATTATGTAGCATGTGCCAAATATAACAATAATTAATCTGAGTTTATACTAGGCTTATACTTAAGTACTTTAACAGTAAGTAGATAGATATCTGTTAAGAATAAATTTTCGCATCTCGCTATTTGTTGGAATTCTGAAATATAGTAGATATCTATTACTGCTATACACTAATACTTATAGTAAGTAATAAGTTCAATTTAATTTGACTTTTGAAACTGACGGCGTTTTTGTCAACAGCGTTTTGAGCAGACGGCATTTTTGCTGACAGAGTTTTAGCCACGGCCTTTTGACGCACGACATTTTTGTCGAGTGCCTTTTGACGACGTTGTTTTAACCTGACGGCGTTGTGCACTAACGGCATTTTTGTTCATGGCGTTTTCGCCGACAACCTTTTGACATGGAACTTTTTAAAATATCCAGTAATCAAGCGTGTAATGAAAATAAATGCTACAGTTACAAGTTTTTAGTTAGTAATTGGAAGGTACGGTGTTAAAAATTTAAATCTGTTATTTTATTTAAATCTTTTATTACCCTATTTATTAACCTTTCAATTACTAATCTAACGAAAATCTTTTAATTACGAAATTTGGTCACCCAATCTACTAATTATACTTACTTGTCACTCAACCTATTGTTTATTTATAACGAGTACACAACAATTAAACATGCAATAATAACTGCAATCACAAACACCGACCTTTAAACGTTTATTAAGAAAAGCCATCGCCATACTTACCAGCGAACAAACATAAAATTCGTTTAATGGAGAAAAATTTAGATTTAGAACAGTGGCGTAACTAATGTTTAATTGTTACTTTTTCAAAAAATTGTACTTATCGTTTCACCGATTTATTTCGAAATTATCGAGCATTTCTCATTTTTTAAAACTATATTATTAGTGCACAAATTATGTTGACATTCTGGTAAATTTCTGTGACACTTAGCATGTCCTTCAGGGGTGGGTGGTAGAAGTGTCAAACATCTTTAATTTTCAACTAACCATCTCACCTTTCAATATATAAAACCTTCAATAATAGACGAACTTATTTGGACCACTTTTAAAATTGTCCTCCCGAAACATACAAAGAAAAAATAACATTTTGATTACAAACACACCAACTTTTCGGCATGACCGAGAAAAAATTTTAAACGAAATTACATCAGAACAAAATTCTTGAATGACACGACGAAAATAAAATGACTATTGCCTACGATATACGAAAATAATGCAACTATTAAATTTATGAAAATTATATTATCGGCGATATACTTTGTAGAGACGCTATCGGTTCAATATGATTGCCGTAACACGAAAATGGTTTCTAAAATTAATTGGAGCTATTCTATTTGTGTATTTCTTTAATAAAACATAATAGTCGAGACCTACCAAACGTTTATAATTAACGCGAATGACGAAAATTTAATTTGATCTCGTTATTAATATTTTTAGAGGTTGCCTTCGAGACTTCGAATGACGTTCGAAAAACGCAAAATAATTGAGGCAATCTTAGATTCTATTGTAGATTCACAATATCGGAATGTATGAGAAACTAGGCATTAATTACAACTCGGGAACAATTATTCCACAAACGATGCCAACAAATAAAATCAATCGAGGAACAAAACACCTTCAGCTGAAGGATACAAAGGATTCGCTCTCTTTAATTAAATTTAGAATTTAATTTGCAGGAAGGTGTGTTTCTTGGTTACCATTAATACTAAAATTGATGTAGAACCTGCATTAAAGTTGCTCATATATGTATAATGAAAAAATTATCTTAACAAGGTCCATGGTTTTCGCAACATTTTGACCCAACCTGAAACGTTTAGGACAGGTCCGGAACTAATAGATAAATCGTTTCTTAGTTGAAACTAAAAAAAAAGTGATGAAATACAAGCGTTTTTGTAAATACTCGCGATTCGTTTTCCATTTAAAGCAGCGTCCGAAATAGTGTTTTGCACTCACTTTCGTTGAATTCGACATCTGAACAAATCTCAAAAAAATCGTCTTATTATAACTACATTTCTACGTTTATTACTAACTTAAGGTCATACGATCCCTATTGCCGCCAAACGATAATTCGTAGATGGCAATGTTAGTGAGTTCTAGAGAAATTTTAAGTAGACCAGCCTTCTTGGTTGAAATAACCAGTCACTGTAAGTCATAAAATCTACCTGCTTTGAAGCTAAGGATATAATTGCTTAGATACGATGTTTTTACATTAAAACGTATTTGAAGACGATTTTAAAATTCGCAATACAAAAGTTAAGATTAGATTTTAATTACAGGAAAAATCTGAGATTACTGATCTGAAAATCTGATCTATTTAAACTTCACTAATAAATAATTTACTTTAATTTTAATTGAAATTAGAAAAAAAAATTATTATTATTATTATATAAATAGGGTGTTCTCGAGGATATTGAATGCGAACGGATTTCGGTAACTGTATTGTTATCAAAAAATGTTTTTTTTTTTAAATAATAGATTTCACATATGAAAAGTATTACATTAGGAGAATTGTAATTTAAGTAGATGTATATTAACCCTTTAATTTCCGGTATTTTTTACTATTTCACTCGCCACCAGAAACAAAAAAATAAGCAAAAATTCGTTTGAAAATATACTTAGGCATCTAATACTAACTTCTAATACATAAGAAATATATAAATTGCAATTCAAATATATTTCAAAAATTTGATTTATGAAAAGACCTGATCAAAAATTTATCGTATTTTATAATAAAAAAAGTAAAAATATACCTACATTGAACATTGTAAATACATACGATAATAAAAGTTTCTTTGACATTTATATTTATTTATACAAGTATGGTAAACTATTTATTACTATCGATGGAGTTTCGCCAAAAGGGCGTAACTCACAAAAAGTAACTTTTATAGGAGAACATATTCTGTGTCGTCACGTAGCTATAAGATACGTTTCGCCGAAATACAAATCGATTTTTCCGGTGAAAAAAATCAGAATATTGTTAACAGATGATGTCTTTGCCCTAGATGCATAAGTTGCCGTAAAATTGTACTTTTTACACAATCAATACGTTTTTTAAAGGAGTTACGAAAATAATCAATTTTTATTAAGTATTTTTCTGTGAATCAGAACATTGTAATCTATGGAAAACTTAATTTATTTCATAAAAACATCAATCTTTTTATTTAAACCGTATCACCTTAAACTATTTGTTTGGTCTCGGTACGCCGAGAAATGTCAATTTCCAGGTAACATGACATGTTGAAAACTTTTCAAATTTAGAAAAACATTCTTAATTTTCCACAATTGGTCATTTTCAGATGGATAATTATTGTCCGTAAAATGAATATATCTTACAAGGAAGGTTAGGCAGGTGGAAATCTCAGAAGAAATTGAAACTTTGTAGGATTGTAGTACTAGTCAACCCTAATCCAGAGTCGTATTCCATTCGTGCTTTTACGCGGTTTAAGAGGGTGAAATCCACCCTTAAAAATTGGAACATTTTTCGATTTTGCTTATTATCTGTGAAATAACAAGAGCTATCGCCAACAAACTATATATTTTTGTAAATGGCTGTTCAAGACCTACATTATGATACAAAAATTAATGGTGAAAATTTTAAGGAATGGTACTGTATCTCCGATGCGGTCTACTGGACGCTTAGTTTAACAATGTTGTCGCTGCTACTGCCATTTGTCTGTAACAAACTATAAGAAAAAAATTAGAAACTTCTAAATTTTTCTTTGTATTTCCTACCTTTTCCTCGTCATCGCTTTCCCTCTATTGTCAATTTCCAGCGTAGATTCTTCTGTTGACTGCGAACTTGCATTATTATGTACCTAAACCTACACTTCATATTTCACCAATAACTGAGATGGCGAAAACGCGCGTAAGATAAAATTTTTCTCGCGAAATTAAACCGTTGAATGTTTTAAGGGAGCCTTAATCAAGAGCCCAACCAAGCTGCATTTTCAGAGAATTTGTGTTAGAGCTTAAAGGTCCATGTATTTACACTTTATAAATACATGAAGAGTTAGTCGACAAAGAAAGATCCTACCTTTCTTCGTCGTATTAATTCTTTTTGTTTGTAATCCTTTTAGAGAACACAACACAACACTCACGCACTCACACGCAAAAAGGCCTTATAAACCGAACGAACACTCCTCGCACACACGAACAATACGACGCCGTAATTTAAAATTCAAACTATTGAAATAAGCACTACCGCTCTGTACCACTAACGCGAATGATCTGAAGCGGTTTTGCCAGAATTCTATACATAAATGCATTCGAGTTTATACGTGGATACTAGAAAATCCCGCTTTTATTTTAAAAGTACTCTGTTTTTTGTTCGCACTCCGATAAGCTATGAAAGTAGGTGGCGAACATGTTTTATTAGTTGCTTTGTATTTATCGGTCACATAAAAATTTGATTAAACTTTTATCTGGTTTATGGTTTGTAATAGAAAAATTTTCAATGCTTAAGGGCACACGAATAATTTTTAAATATATATGTTTGCCGATGTAAAAATGTTCCCAAGTACGGCAAAATTAAGGGTGAAAATTCAAAGGGTTGACACCCCTTAGGATTTCCATCCCTAATTTTTGTATCATAATGTAGGTCTTGAAAGGCCATTTACGAAAATATATAGTTTGTTGGCAATAGCTCTTGTTGTTTCGCAGATAATAAGCAAAAGCGAAAAAAGTTCCAATTTTCAAGGGTGGATTTCACCCTCTTAAGCCGCGTAAGGGCACGAACGGAAGACGACTCTTGATTAAGTTTGACTAGTACTACAATCCTACAAAGTTTCAAATTTTTCTGAGATTTCCACCTGCCTAACCTTCCTTGTTAGTAACTGAATAAATCTATTTCTGGTCGTATATTTTGAAAAAAAAATCGTAACAATCATAGGATTTTTCGATCAATTACTGAAAAACAAATCTATTACTGGTTTGTAAAACCAACGCTCGCGTTAGATTTTTAGGTTGTAAAATTTATGACCTTTTACAATAAAAATAGGGAGGTCTAGTCATATTACCCAGTATTTAACAATAGTTATGGGACCACCCACAACCATTGTGCGATACTGAGCGTCAACATTTAAATTAAAAATGAAAACATCCAAGTTCCTGCTTTTGATTATTTATAAAAAATTGATGTAAAAACGAAAAAGATCATCAGAAGTGATTTTTAACGGCAAGCCGTGCTAAAATTTCTCCAACTTATTCAAATGATCGTTAAAAACACCTATTGAAATTTAAAAAAATTGCAAAGTAATTATTTAATTAAAATAATTATTTATTAAGCAAAAGAGCACGTTGTGCAGTAAATGGAATATTACGATATCCACTAGTTATTAATTTGCAAACTTTGGTTACCCCAGTTTTGACTTACGATTCCCGTAAAATTTAATTTTTTATCCAATCATTAAGTTTTTTAAAGGTGTTATGGAAATGATAGATTTTTTAAGTATTTTTCTGTGAATCAGAACATTGTAATCTATGGAAAACGTAATTTATTTCATAAAAACATCAATCTTTTTATTTGAACCGTATCACCTTAAACCACAAATCCTGCAGTTTTATGGGATCAGTGGTAAACGTTGTAAATGAATCTTTTCGTAGAAAGCGAATTTAAAAAATGAGATCATTTGATCGGATGAACAGATCCCTAGATTTGTCTCTATTAGAGTTTTTCCTGTGAAGTCCTTTAAGTAGAGTTTAAAAGGGACGGCCTTACTCAAAAGGATATAATGAAAGAATTGTTGGTTGTATTGTTTTCTGCCACAGAATGTGTTTATTAGAAAAATACAATGTTAAAAATTTTAGCTCTTAGTGTCAGTAAATTAAATAAAAAGTAAATTTTAAGTTACCTGATAATTAGAAAATGAAAATGATTAAAATTTAATATTAATCCGTTAATAATAAACAAAAATAGTAATTTTGAACACATAAGAAATGTTTACTATTGCTGTCCAATACTTTCTACTGGTAGATTTAAATTGACATTGTAATCTCAGGTTTTTTTATAAGTAAATACCTAATGTATATTACGTTTCTGGAACTTAATTCAGTGGAGATATTTCAATTTTTTTTGTTTTACAATTTCTCGAGGTTTTTAACGGCGATAGGATAAAATTGGGCTTGAAATACTCTGGAATTCGACCGAAAAGCGAAATTAATTTGTGTAAGTATTCACAAGTTACGCCACTGCATATGAAAAGCTTACTTAACTTGACGTCACATTTTAAAATACTGAATATCAAAAGTTTAAATGCAAAAGAAAGACGAGAACATTAAATATTCCAAAAAAAATTGCTTTGCTAGTTAAAGCGAACAATTTCTTACCTTAAATATCTGTCCTTCTCCTGGTAGAATCTAGAAAACAAACATGACATGTGCAGAAGAAACAATAAATGTTAACGACACTTAAAATAAGCTTTTTTTATCAAGAATTACAATTTTATTTGACGGTTAAAGATGGTAAACGTAATCTTTGGTGATAAAATGTGCTGCAAGAAGAAGGTTGAATGTGATTAAATTAATATTAAGTGAGTGAGGTTTCTTTTAAATTTGGTCGAAGGGGTTCCTTCGAAAACGTAAAACAAGCTTTTATTTAAAATAGCGAAAACAAAATGACGAAATAAAGAAAAATACGCGATCAGAAGTAACAGACTGGAAAACTAAGATACTCTAAAAAAATAGATTTTGTTGCTATAGTTACGGTATTTCTAAAAACGATCTTTGAAGAATTACGAATGTTATAAATCAGAATTGATTACGATCTTAATGGTTGGTTCAATATTCAATCCTTTTGTGTTATTATGGGAGTACTGAATAATTTATACGATCTGTACCTAATAAATGAAAAACATTTACATGTTGAGGTTGTGTATGTACACGGACGCAAGAACATGACAATATCACTCTGATAACATGTAAATTAAAAGTTTAGCATGCTAATGTGCTTTGTGCCTCTACAAATTGCTTTAAGGTTGTGGTTTCGCAATTAACTGCTCAATATTGGTACATATTTTAACAATAAGAATTCTATAAAGGGGTTATTTTACAGATTTATTATTTATATATCACCAGCTGCTGTCAAATTCTACAAGAAAACATAACCTTAAAGTGCACTCGGGTTTTATAATTTGGTTTATTTACTTAAATTTTAGACCAAAACTTAATTACAGAAGTGCTAGAATATTTTTCTTAATTATAACATTTCAATAACTAATGTCCGGATTAGTAAATTGAACTGATGACAGCACGAAGACAAATTGAATATTCAGAACATTGAACTGTAGATAATGTTACTGGATATTGATGTGAAACGTAGATAGTGAACATACATGAACGATGTGAAACATACATACAGTCTATCCAAACGGCCTGTCAATACACGTCATCAATAAAAGGTAACATACTATAGATTGTATATTTGTAATTCAGTTCTATGTTTAAAAAGAAACATATTCTACCAATGATTATATTATACACATATTAGATGTTATAAAGAAAGACTACAATTTATTAGAACTGTAAAAATACGAAGTACGAGGTGATAGCACTGTGCGAAACGTCATCATCTAGAAAGGTTTTATTGATGACATGTATTGGAACCTATCTTGAATACCGTATAATTTTAATTTGCAATTTAAACAAAAGAAATTCGTTATGTTATAATAACTAATAAACGTCATCATTTACGGCTCACTTATGGTTAGTTAAGACCAGTTATAGCATAATTATTTATTGTAGCAATTTATTTACTCACTGGATTCATTTATATTTCGAAATTTAATCAATTACCTACATAGTTAATTTATGAGCCGTCTATAAAGTGTTGTATCATATTTAGTAAACAAATATATATATATATACGCAGAATATCATAAAAATATTTAAGTCTAAATACGATCTTAAAATTTTTCATCGCATTTATGACCTAAAAAATAAAATAAATTCCCAGATCAGATAGCACAGGGACATCCATTAGACATTTTATGGATGTCCAGTGGATATCCATTTTAGGTCCAAAGGATATACTATGAATGTCCATGTGTAATCCATTTGTCACAACCCTGAACAAACAGAGGACATATTTAATAGACGTCCATAATATATCCTATGTGGATGTTCATCCCAGGCAACCAACTGACGTTAAAAAGAGGTTTAAAGATCGTCATTTTCCATCTGAACATGAATATATCCTGTGCTATCTGGATCAGTAATTTTGCAAAAACAATTAACATAATTCCGAAAGTTTTCTATCCCTAATCGAAAATATGTAAAAGCTCCAACAACTTATGTATAGGTACACCCTCGTATAATTTCTAATTACATTATATTCCGCAAAGTTTAAAAATTTTTAGCGGACAATTATCATATTAAACCGTAGCAAAATAAATATTAAATAAAGAATGAGCACGACTTAGGTTAGTAGCACGAGTCCATGTAGCTATGGAAACCTTACAAGCTGTGCGTTCAAAAAAAGTGACCTATTGATATTTTTACTCCAAGCAATCTCCTAATTCAATTTAAATAAGTAACAAAAAATCTGTCGTTATCCCGAACGATTTTCTCTCGAAAATAATTAAAAGATTTTAAAAGATGACGACACATCAGCGTACAAATTGCTGGAAATAATTAACAAAAGCAAAGTTAAATGTGCTATGCTGTCAAAATGTAGATTTGCACTTCTGTAATTTTTCGTGTTCGTCAGTTTTCTATAATTAAGTAAATAAACCGACAGTTTAGCCATCACATGTGTAGCACTAGTGGGTATTATAGCTTTTTTTGCCCACCGTTTTCACATAGGTAACAGTATCACTGGAAACTTCCGTCAGGGCGCGCTTTAGTCGAGTTCGCCGCGCTTGCGCCATGGACTGCGACGACATCAACAATCCCGAACCCTGCAGGACCATATAATGTGATGGAACATTCCCCAAACATTGCATTTAAAACCTTTATATATTTATCCTACTCTAGAACGATAATAATAGCATTTCTAACAAATGTGATTAATTGCAAACTATCGTTTTGGAAATAGTTCCATCTGTTATCTTCTTAGTAAAACTTCTAAATTTTAATACGACTAATTAAATAATTTTCGTAACCAAGTATTTTTGGGATCTATAATTTTTCAATAATAAAATGATCAAACTACGTTCATATAATTTGCTTGCGCAACTGTACAAAACACTTATGGCACTTCCACACTTGCCGTCTTAAAAATCTTCCAAATTTTAATAGAATCTAAAACAATAATATTAATCGACGAAATCAAAAATATTTCCAAGAAAAAATGGAATCCTTTAAGAATATTATTCACACTACGATTCACCGCATATAGTTAGTTGAAAATTGTTCATTTACGACCAAAAATGTTCTTTTATAACGTCCTTTTATTTTACAACATTTATTATTGCTATCATTACAATTTATTGTTGGTGGATAAATATCATACAGAATACTAGCCTTAACGACTCCAATACGCCAGCGGTTTGTGATAAAAATTGGCGATAAAAAAAAACAACGCTCGAACCGCAAAATTGAAGACATCGATCATGGAAAACAAATAAAGAACTACGGTTTATGTTATTTGCCGCGGGACTTTAAAGACTGATTAATTTTTCAGTTTTAATCAAATATGTAGAACGTGCCTATCGTGCCGTAATCAAAATAAACCACACAAGATTTATAAATAACAAAAACTCCCGATTAGATTGATCGACATCAAACGTACATAATTATGTTACATTCGTGTTATTGTAAACGAAATTCAGACAAATTAGAGGTACAATAAGAAAGTATGGACGTATGATTATTCAAGAAACGCTTCCTTTTATAGTTGTTTTTATCGATTTCTTTTATTGCCACTTTTAAATTGTAAATTGACCGTATAATTTTGCTAGACTTTAAATTTTCCGAGATGGCGTCGTTGACTTTTTAACGACGTCGTGTACGTATATTTAACTATAAATTTAAACGAACATTACTTTAATTCGAAGATGTATATAATTTAAATATGAATTGTACGAATTTAAATATTTTCCTCGCAAAACCTATGTTCAATACTTATAAACTGTTCCATCTCGCAAAATATTATCTGTTAACAAAGATTGTGTAATTGTAAATTAACTATGCATCGAAATTGTTAACGGTATAAACTACTAAACTAGTTCACGTGAATAATTTACAATATTGGTTTCTAGTCCAAATTAAAATAACCAAAGAAAAGCTTATGGATGATACGCAACCAATAATCCACATTGTATATATACGGTCACATCGATTGCGTTTTGGCAGAACATCGTCAGCGGCAAAAAGGAAATTTTATAGGAGCGCACATTTCGCGTTGTAGCTTTTAACAATAAGCAAAACAAATACGGAGTGAAAGTACATGCCCGATGATTCTGATTTAGACAACTTAATATACACATTGGTACTAATAATTTCTGCAAAAAAATATCTCTAGAATTTCCAGTGGTATAGCATTAATTGCAAAATATTTATTTTCTAATCTATAAAATGTGTCGTAATCCTTACCGGTCAACGAAACAAGTAATATCGAACGTTTCTGAAAAAAACTGTTTTTATGGAAAATTCAGGAAAATATAAATACATTTAAACAGAAGAAAATAAGGACCACAAAAATACACACAACGAACGGCTATGGCAAAACGATCAAATAAACTTTGACAATGCACCTAGTGAAAAACAGAATCAGTAAATTCCCAAAACTTGATTCAAAATTTACCGCTTCTTTACCAATCATTTAAAATCACTCTGTACCTCCTGGAAACCGCGTATATAGGTAATTCAGGGTACGTTTGTATCAAATAACGTATTTATTCTATGATACAGTCGCTGGTTTGAGTGAAATACGTAGTTGTACGACGGTTAGATACTATCCTTAAACGAGATACCAGGTCAAGTATCGTAAGTGCTATACGTTTGTTGTTTTACATCGCCACAAACGCAACTTCCGTACGTAATTAAATGAACCGTAGTCACGTTTCATAATTAAACCTCAGGCACTGATTATATGGTTGTTTTTCCATGATTTTTGCATTTTGTTTGTGGTGATGATGATTAGACATATGGCAACATGTTATTTATTTATAGTTCATTGCTATTTGTAAGTCTGCGCGGTGGCAGAGCGCGCTGGATACTAACTGGTGGAAACGCGTTGTTGCCGCATGCACGTACTTACGGAAATACAAATCTATTTTTCTAGTGGAAAAAATCGAAATGTTGTTACCAGATTTTACCAAATTCAGTCTTTGCCTAAGATATACACTCATTTTCGAAAAAAGTGGCGCTTACATTGTTCTGCCGAAACGCCATCGACATTATTGTGATACTACTGACAACGACGTAAAACACGAGTTTTGTACGTTTGTACAAACTATAAGTACATTACAGTTTAAAAGATATCGCGGTTACATGTTTTTGCCGTAATCAAAACCATTGTGTGAAATAATTCGAAAATTGAATATGTGAAACTTTATCCTCATATAACACACTAACCAATATACTTCATATTACAATAACATTCACTCTCCTTGCTGAAAAAGACAAGAAGTTGCCTTATAATAATTTAAACGATTTTAGAACAATTTGAAATATTTTTTACGATTTACAAGACGTAGACAATAAACGGTAGATAATAAACGGCAAATCGCTAAAGAAACCCTAAAATGTAATCCGGGAGAATCAAAGTTCACGACCGACGGCGACGTTCTCACCCCCTTTAACGAGTAAGAATGATGTTTATATTTTCAGAATCTTCTCTGAATTGCCTTTTGTAATTGTAATCCAAAATTGAAAATATAAGTTAATAAATCAATCCAGGCACTATACGACCGTAATAAAAATTAATGTTTTAGTAACCGAAAAGGTTATGAGAAAAACAAAACGTAGGCTTTTTTAGCCAGGGCTACTCAGTTATTTAGGATGTTCAAGTTCATTCCATTACATTTTTGAAACACAATATCTTTGTAAAAGCTTCGATTCTTGATTTAGAACCGTCTTGTAAAATTTAGATAGTTAAGTAATCTAACATATTAATGTTTTTAACGTTGTTTTTTTTGTAAAGTGTTAAAGATTATCTTTGTCTAAAAATTTAAGTGTCGACAAAACGGGGAAACACAAATCTCTACTCTCTAATTCATTTTATTGATTGATAAAGTAATTACTAACTCGAACTTGGAATTCAAAAAGAGTATACATACTTAATTTGAATAGTTTATAATATAACAAGAACAATTAATTTCTTTTAAACGTATTCTCTATTTTAAACGTATTCGCGACCGTTCAATTTCAATATTTATGTCAGTTCCTCGTTGGTTCTATGTTAATTATATACGCTTTTGAGGAACGTTTTTTTTTATCTTATTAATGTAGGTAATTTAAAAAAGAACGCGATTTCATATTTATTACGATAAACCCGTCCAGATAAGTATATTCGTTTTCTCCCTGAAACTACGTTCCGAATGGGATTTCAATAAGACTCGAAACGTTAAAAATTAGAACAAATTAAAAAGTATGTAGAAAAGAATTTTGCAGTATCTACCTAAACATATTTTATATAAATTAAAACATAAATTTTTGGGAGCTAATATTTTGCTAAAGTTAAAGTTACATCAAAATGAACCTTTGAGAAAAAAATTAGTTAAAGGCCGAGCAAAGACGCATTTCCAATGCTTACCCAACTATGACCTTTCTTATTTTGTAGAACCGATCGTTAAACGACGTTTTTTACTTTTGTACGAATACTTTAAAAACGCTTTGAAAAAATACGTAGCATGGACTAGTATCAAAATTTTGATGCAATTTCGTTAATATCTCAAACACTATGTCAACGGGGTCTGCCCTCCCGACATTGCTGGGAGTCCTTTTAGTCCGGGAGGTGACGACAGAAATTTTCGGGTCATTTTCTCAAGACTCATTTTTTTTGTACGAATTACCCTAATAATATGTAATATGAAAATGCACGTCTTCCATCGCAACCCCACGACAGGGTGGTGCAGGAGGGTTGCAATTACCGCAATAAATTTGGGAAAAAACTTATAGCCTCATACACGAAACTTCTTGTATGTATTACTTTATATATAAGAAGTTTAGAAGACATCGTCTTCCGATGATAATCCACGACAAACCTTGTCTTCCACCCCCACAATTGAAACGCATAAAAAGTGTAAAAAAAATTTATAGCCGCAAAGATGAAACTGATAACTTTGCTTGTTTTCATACTAGCAAATACAAAAAAAATAGTCTTCCACGCATAAGATACGACGAAGATCGTCTTAGATCGGCATAATTACTTATCACATAAGCAACATCGATTGCCAATGTTGTTATGCGATGCTCTGACACTGACATCTTGATCATATTGCTGGGCAATATGACACACATGAGAAAGGATGTAAAATTGTGGATTCATGTTGACACTGGAAATTTTCAAAGATTTGTCAATGTTACGAACTTGTACAATAAATTAGGAGTAAAACTATGTAATGCATTACCAGCTTTTCACGCCCTAACGAGGTTGCGATTACAACCCATCGTTTTATCGAAAAGGTAAAAATGGCCCATTTACTATTTTGAGGAATTGTGATAAATACATAGACGCTTTTGAAAAAATGAGCGATTTGGATACCGGCGACTTATCAGCAGTTTGTACGATTATTGAAGAGTTTGTATGCCGTATGTACGGATTAAAAAAAATAGCTGACATTGATCGGGCTCGTGTAGCTATTTTCATGAAAACGTACAAAATCAATGATGGTGATGGAATTTTTCGTACAAATGCAAAGAACATCGATGGAGCAGTACTACCACCTTGCAAAGCAGAGCTGCAGAAGCAATTACAACGAACTGCGTACATTGCACATTTATGGAGACATGCTTATCTTCCACAACCAACAGAATTCTCTCCCACTGATTATGGTTGGGAAGAATCAGAAAATAAACTCATTTTCCAATGATTTGAAGGTGATCAATTACCAAAATCTGTCGATGACATAGCAATTAATTCGCAAGAAAATCAAGGTATTGTAATAAAACTTATGAAATTATATAACAATAATTCGGTAGTCCTTAATAAAATATTATATTTTTACATTTACACATAAAGAAGTAAATGCAGGAGAAGACGAAGATCAATCAGACGAAAGAGATGATCTGCAACAGATAATTCCGATATCGAAGATTTCAATGTTACACTGGATGAAACAAATGATTCGATTGATCAATTTGATGTAGATGAATGGTCTTAAAACATCGTCAAAATCTGTACAATTGAAACATGAATATAGAATTTTCTTATAAAAATGATGGAACGAAATTTTTTAATACAATTTATGTCTATTTTAATAAGAACACTCGATGGAATTTGAAAAAAAAAATTGTATTATCAAATGGAAAATTTTATAAAAATTATTTCTTAATGTCTTCGTAAAGTAATAATATTGCTGAATATTGTTTATCTGAAGCATCTCAACAAATTTTAAAAAATATTTCAGTCTTGATTTTCATGGTAAAAGATGTATTACAAAATAATTCGCAATAAGAACGACGCGTCTTTCGATTCGGCGTCGTATAGACGTGTCAGTTGCTTGTTGCACTCAAATATTCATAGATCTGGAAGACGATCTTCACCGTATCTTATGCGTGGAAGACTATTTTTTTTGTATTTGCTAGTATGAAAACAAGCAAAGTTATCAGTTTCATCTTTGCGGCTATAAATTTTTTTTACACTTTTTATGCGTTCAATTGTGGGGGTGGAAGACAAGGTTTGTCGTGGATTATCATCGGAAGACGATGTTTTCTAAACTTCTTATATATAAAGTAATACACACAAGAAGTTTCGTGTATGAGGCTATAAGTTTTTTTTCCAAATTTATTGCAGTAATTGCAACTCTCCTGTACCACCCTGTCGTGGGGGTGTGATGGAAGACGTGCATTTTCATATTACATATTATTAGGGTAACTAGTAAAAAAAAAATTAACTTTGAAAAAATGGTGTTATGAAATCTGTCGTCACCTCCCGGACTATTTTTCCCTCGCGACAACAAGAAGCACCGACGCCGCGGGCTAAGCCGTCGATGCGCGCCTGGGGCGAAAAGGGGAAGCAGCCGCGGAATCATTGGTGGTCACGCTGTCGTTCGCTTTAGAGTGACGCTGTGTCGATAATTATTAAAATCTTATTTAAATTTTAAATTGTTCAAATCAGAAGTGGGATCGCACGACGTGCTAGAAGACGATGCCGAAACGTCGTGGTCGATCGCGTGAGCGTCGCGAACGTGCGAGCAGCTCAAGCTTCGATGATGCCCTCCGTCGCGAGACGCGAATGAGGAAAAGGGGTGAGTCTACCAGTTGTTCTTCTATTAATGATGCGAATGCGAATATGTTCATGTCGGGAATAGAGCGGATTATTGAACGATGTGGGAACCGCCAGAACACTGGTTTAAACTTAAACTCATATAATAACATGATCTCGGAATTCGATATAAATAAATGGTTGTTTTCAATAGACGAATATATAAAAATGTATAAATGGGACGAGACGTCGACTATACATCTGGCCGTCTCTAAATTGCGGGGTCCCGCGGAAATTTGGTATAGAAGTCTCGAGTCTCGCATACGATCTTGGGATGATTGGAAATCCCTTTTAAAAACTACATTTCCGTCTAAACGGGATTTGCACTCGTTAATGACGAAAATGCTAAATTACGGCCCAGTTTATTGTTTTAAAAAACTGGCGTTGATTAACGACCTAAACCTCTCGCTTTCGAACGCAGACACATTAAATTTAATGTTAGGGGCTATAACTGACAAACAAACGCGGTTCTCCGTAGAAAACCCCGTTCTCGCCGGGATCACTGACCCGTTCGAGCTAGCCAACTACTTAAAATTTTACTCAAAAAGGGATGATATTCTAATTCCCTCCAAAACTATCGAAAGAGGGTTGCTTGATTTCGCAACCAGTCTTGAGGGTAAAAGATGCACGTTGTATACGGATGCTAGTCGCTTAGGTTTAGGTGGAATCTTGACGCAAAACGCAGAAGACGGTGACAAGGGGTGGCCTATAGCTTATTATAGTAGACAAACGCGCGCGAGCGAAAAACAATATCACTCTTTCGAGTTAGAGACTCTGGCGGTGGTTGAGTCCATTAAGCGGTTTAGGCATTATCTCTTAGGTGAGAGCACTTTCGTTTAATAACGGATTGTGCAGCCGTGCGGCACACAATCGAAAAGAACGAAATAAATAGCCGCATAGCTCGTTGGGGGGGGGGGGGGGGTGATGATGCTTAACGAATTCGACTTCGAAATAAAACATATACCCGGCACTCAGATGCAACACGTAGATGCACTCAGCCGCAATCCTCCGGCATTAGAACACTCTATTCATATCAACGTAATAAAAACCCAAGACTGGATGTTAGTGGCGCAACAACAAGACCCTCAAACGCAAAAATTACGAAGCATTCATAAGACTTCCGATAAAAATAATGATAAGAGCGTGTTCAATAACTATCGTCTAAAAAGGGAAGTCGTTTATATTAAGTGTACCGGTATGAAATGTCGTTTTACTTTGTGTATTATTTTTTCATGAATAAACTTTTTCTCATAGCGTTTGTTTGTATCTATCTTGTAGAGCGTTTAAAGCGCTATCTAATGCTTTTTGAATTTTTAGAAAAGATTCACATATGACATTTCTGGACAATTTTTAAGATGACTGATGAAGTGCCAAAAAAGGAGCATCTGCGGGAAGTTCTTTTGTTTATGTTTAATTGGAAGAAAAGTGCTGTTGAGTCTCACAAAATGATTGCTGATGTTTACGGGCATGATGCAATTACTGTCAGAACTTGTCAGAGGTGGTTTAAAAGGTTTGGAGAAGGTGATGTTGACCTGAAGAACAAGGATCGTGGAAAACCACCAAAACAGTTTGAGAACGATGAGTTACAGGCCTTACTTGACAAAGATGACTGCCAAACGCAACAACAGTTGGCTGACTCACTAGGTGTGGCTCAGCAAACAATTTTAGATCGTTTGCATGAGATGGGCAAGATTCAGAAGAAAGGACGATGGGTGCCCCATCGGTGAAACGGTCACAGCTGCTTGTTACAAAGAGCAATTAATCAGTTTAAATCGAGAAATTGCAAAAAGACGACCAGAATGGCCCAAAAGACACGAGTGCCCTATACTGCTCCACGACAACGCTCGCCCGCATGTTGGAAAAATCGTTAAAGATACATTGAAAGAAATGAAATGGGAAATTTTGCCCCACCCGCCCTACAGTCCGGACATTGCCCCATCTGACTATCACTTGTTCAGATCAATGGCTCATGGATTGGCCGAGCAAAAGTTCACGAAACATGAACAAGTGCAAAAATGGCTCGATGAATGGATTGCCTCAAAACATCCCAAATTTTTTTATGATGGTATCCATAAGTTGCCCATAAATTGGAATAATGTTGTTGTTAATAATGGCAATTATAGTTAATAAAGTTAATTGAAAACAATTCAGAAATTTACTTTTTAAATGTGCAAAAAAAATGACATTTCATACCGGTACACCTAATACAAATACGTCGCGCGGAGCGCGTTGAGTCGCTCCCAAGTCATCGTGGTTTCAAATATGTCGCATGAATCACGACGACGTGGGGCATTTTGCGCTAGACAAGACGCTCGAAATGGTGTCTGCAAAATATTCGTTTCCGCGCATGCGGTGTTGTGTATCAAAATACGTCAAAAACTGTTTGAATTGCTTATATTTCAAAACTAACACTACAAAGGGGGTAGGATAGCTGCATCCCATTCCCAAAGTGCCCATTCCGTTTCACACCATACGTATTGATCATTTGGGCCCTTTTATAAGGACCAAAACGGGAAATACTCAACTATTAGTCGTTATTGACGGCTTTACGAAGTTCTAGTTGCTCTATGCGGTTAAGAGTACAAAAACGGATCTAGTTATAAGGTCTTTGAGAGAGTTGGTTAAAATTCTTGGGGTTCCCCATCGAATAATCAGTGATTCTGGTACGACATTTACTTCTGAAAAATTTAGAGATTTTGCAAAAAAATTGGGTATGACTTACGGCTGTGGCTATGCCCCGAGGGAACGGGCAGATTGAAAGGTACAATCTCGCCATAGTCCAGTCCCTAGCCGCGATGGGGGCCCGGTAAGACAATAATCGGTGGGACGAGAATTTGACGTCGCTACAATTAGGCATCAACAGTACCATTAACAGCGCTTTGGGCGTATCGCCTAGCGAGGCGTTGATGAGCTTTCGTGTTCCTGTACACGGCGGTAAGGAGCCGAGCATAAATGTGTTGGTTGATGTCACAAAAGTTCGCAAAGACGTTGTTTTACGTATGCAACGACAGCAAGAGTATCAAAAGAATCGATTTGATATCAAACGCTGCGAGCCAGGGATCGTTTCGATAGGGGATCTGGTTATGACTGGTATTACCAGTCTGCTGGCGACTCGTTCCAGCAGAAAGTTGCTACCCAAGTGGAGGGGGCCCTTTCGAGCGACCAGGATACTGCAAAACGATCGCTACGATGTAAGCGAAGTGAAAGGTTCCGGGCGTTCGTGGATACCTTACCACGGTGTGGCTGGTAAAGACAACCCTGCCCTGCCAGCTCTGAACCCAGTATAGTGGCGAGATGTAATGTGTTTAGTAAGTGTGCTGTATGTAAATGAATTGTGTTAGTAGTCTGAGACTGCGGGTTCACAGGTATTGAACCTAGCGGTCCGGTGACTTGTGGCAATTCAAGGCAACATTGTGTCAGTCTGAGTCTGCGGGTTCACGGGTATTGAACTTAGCGGCCCGGTGACGTTCGCATCCATAAAAGGGTTCGCTATTTAATACGATGATTACTATCAATTGTGTCTCGTAAATATATTTTTTTAAATGTATTTCTTTCGAGAAAAATTTAAAAAAAGGAATTTTTTGACATACGACATGAAAATTCGAAACCGAGGATTCCGCGCGGTCGGATTTTTTTAAGTTTAATTTGGTATGGCTGGTTTTATTAAAGAAGAAAACGAATGATATTATTATATACCTACCTAGGTATGTTTCCAAACTATTATAATAAGAAATAATTACCTACATTTTCAACAATTCAACTAAAACTTATAGAATAATCAATTGCTATAGTTCAAAACCAATGTCGAAAGTATCGGGGTGTTAGCGTCACATTAAGTCGATTTTTTAACTTTAGGTAACAGCTCAAACAAAAATTTTACGGCTCAATCCGGCTCAAATGTAGCTCAATCGATTACGATAGTTCGAATTCCATTTCGTTATTACGGGAGTGCTGGTGACATGGGCCCTAGTAAATAAGTAAGCAACTAGCAATAATACGATATCATAAAAAATAAATATTCAGAATAACCTAATTCAACTTGTTTAATTCTCATCTTTAAAGCTCTTCTCATAAAACTACAAAGCAAACATTTTGTTAGCACCAAATTATACAATGCAGATCTCTTCTCTTTAAGTTATTTTTTAATTGGAATTTATAATTTTGTTTAAAATTCAAAGACATTCTAACTGTTTCGGTATTTTTTTTAAATAAGGCGTCTTTTTATTTCAATTATTGTTTCTGTTATGACTGGTTATGACTACAATATCTGTTGCAATAAAATAAAGGATAGGTTCTAAACGTAGGGTCATCTTCATAAGTATCAAATCTTCTAACTCAAATAAACGTTATCTCCGTGAAAAACTTAAAAAGTCACAATATCTCGTTTAATATTCAAAAAGTAATAAAATAAAAGGTCGTCTTCAATAAAGAAATCTGACAATAAATGTTCCTTATACGCTTATGTTTTCTATGTTGCATAACCGTGGGCGTAAAATAAAACGTATCTTTTAAGGGCAGGAGGGTATCAAGAACTTAGCGAAACCTCTAAATAGATGGCACACTGGCGCAAAATGAAATCGGGAAACTACGCAATTCCGCGCAGCTTCAGGCGGAAACGCCACCGTAGCGCGACTCGAATCGCTTGTGTCTACTCAATCCGGTCGGATCGACATAATTACGGTGATTAAAATGATTTCTGATTATTTAATTCTTTTAAATAACCTTCCGCGCACATTAATTTTGATAGGGAAAATTTTGAAAAAGTACAAGTATAACGATAATGCGCGCACCATACTTTTTTGTCGCGAAATTTTGAAAAAAATATGCCCGGAGTATTCGCCTTATTGCATAAATAATTGTTTAATTTCCTAAATTACTCATATCAAAATTTGTTCTAATAATTTGAAACTAATTCTAAAAATTTGTTCATCTAATGCCACCTTAAACCATTGACATTAATAGCTCAATATTTACTATTAATTTATTAAATTAACAATTTCAGATCGTCCTTGATTTATTTTTAAATACATACTTTATAATTTTTTTTTTGAATAGTGCCACTATGCTTATATTTGCTGTAATTTCGATAACAAAAACGTGCAGACCGACGCGGCGTTTTTGTTTAATAGTAAATGTGTTTGTGTTTTTATATTGTAATTTAATAGCTATATTAGTTTCTTTCCGTTATACAATATTGTTTAAAATTATTTTATGTAAAATGTATTTAGTCGAAGCGAATCCTTCAGCTTTATTTTAGCGAATTTTCATAGAAAATAAAACTATTGCAGCCTGTCTGATGACGGGACCCAGATATGTCCTTTTGACTTTCTCCGATCATGACCACTAGATCACGAAAATATAGGTCATTCATTTTGGGTCGGTCACATATATATATATATTATATAATAATAAATTTCTTGTGAACACGATTCCGGTTGCAATTTTGCTCGTAGGAGACTGACATTTACTCAGCGTATTGTCTTTATGAAAACGAAGGACGACTTCGTTAACCAGCCAAATCGACCGACCCGTTTCAAAATGGCGGCAATTAATTTTAAATTGCCATAATGTGCTTTATAATTGCCATATTTAGTGCTTTAGTAATGATACTATGAATCGCCATCATTCAAGGTACCCAAGGGGCGTAACTCTTATTACTTTTCTATATTCTTCTAACCAAAACTCCTGAATACTGTTATACATAGTATGTACAGTAACAAGCTTTTTACTTTACGCGTACCTGCGTTGCCCCGAAAGAGTCAATTTTGATAATCCGCTTACTTGGATTCGCTAATGGCCAGTAATTACGAATATGAATCGTTCTCGAAATAAGTGCTAAATTGTGCTAACCTATTCAAAATTCACTCAGAATTCCGAAAATGCAATAATGTTCCATTTGAAAATCAAAAATTGGTGTCATTTCCGGCCAAACCGGAAGTCCAAAAATCACACAGTAAGTCAAAATATGGCATTTTGCGTCTTTATCAACTGTGTCGAGTTGTATTTCAGTAGCTTGGAAAACAAGGGGCAGAAGAGGGGTGCTAGTGATCTCGTTAACACCCGGTATATGAAATTTTGAATTTTATTCATAAAAGTAAACTTATAAGCAATATTTTTGCAATAAAAAATCTATTTCTACTTCAGCTATGTTCATCAAAACTCGTTATCTCCTAGATATGGTATTGAACGTTTTACATTGTAAAATTGAAGCCGCAATTTAAATTGGATTTTGATAAAAGTAAAAAAGTACTAATTTCGTTATTAATAATTTTATATTATATTTAAAAACTCAAATGATAGACAATTTGATGGCGAAAAATCTCCAAGTGAGATAATTTTGTAGATTTCAAAAATAAAGAATATATTTCACATTTAATAGGTCGCCAAGAATAGATCATACCCTGCCCTTAACGCGTGCCTTATTATACGATTTCTTAGTTTTTAGTGATAAAACTGTTACTGATTATATCGAGTGAATAACACCTTCTATAAAATAAAATCATTATGAATAAATAATAAATATAAAAATTTAATAACATTTTATTGAATGGACTATTAATTGTTACGAAAAACGAATAAAGATTTTATCGTTAAATGTATTTGACTGAATGAACGTGGAAAGTTAATTGCCCTATAATTAATTAAAAGGACATGTAAGATAATTTGAAAAGAAATTTTAATAAATTCATAGTTTGTTGTATTAGTTATTTATTATTACTGAAACTTCCTGTCGTGTAATAGATACCTATACATTACTTATTCAACGAGTTATCAGAAATAGTATAATAATCTTGAAATTATTGATTTACAATTTTGCATTCACTTCCCGCGGTATATGTTTATTACTTTTTAAATATTTAACAGCAATGCGTGCAATATACATATATTTACAAAATAATTTGATGTTAATGTATATAGTTTCAATAGAGTTTGTTACTACACAGAAATATCAAACGTTTTGTTCGTTTTAAACATACAAACGACCTTTATTTCATTTTGTCAGAAAAACACGCAACACAATTGTTCAAAAGTTAAATTAGTTTAAATTATTATTAGCGTTATTTTTTTTAATAATTTGTATATTGTAAAATAAATAATCTAAATATTTTCGAACCAAATTTGTTAACTACAAATGCTTATTAATTTATTAGAACCTTTTTCTTTTTTTTTGTTAGTAGCACATCCCAAAGGACACCAGGAACCGCCGTCCATTAGGCATTACTTCTATCTAGTGCCCCCCGGGACATCCATGCCCTACCAGGGGGATAATTTCACCTCCCCCGTACCGGAATTCGAACCCAGAACCCGTCAGGCGAGAAGTTAGTCTCCTAACCACTCGATCACCGAGTCGACGATTATTAGAACCTACGCGAAAGTCCCGCACTTAAAATTATTTTTCCATTTGGGCAATAATATGTGTAAAAGACGTTTTATTATAAAAAAGTGGTAAAACCTCGAGGTTTTGGATTAGAATTGTTACCCTCCAGAAATGTTTTGAGTAGAGCCATTTCGTTTAACTGTACGTGTTGTTAATTTTTTTTAAGTGTTGATTTCTATTATACTTTTCGAAATTGTTAACTTATTTATATGGATTACTGCAAAAGTTTTTACACACAAAATTAAATGTCGTTATTAAATCGATAAAGCGCGCTTTTTTACTTTTGCTCAAATGTTGTTCACCTCTTGTTTTTGATTTTGACGACAAGTAGATAATGTTATTAAACTTTTAAATTCGACGTAAAATAGTTTTTAGCTTTATTTATATTGGTTCACGTTGAATATTTTAAAGCGTAAATATACAGAGACGTCTCGGGGGTTTTGCCGCCATTGTGTAAGCAAGTCATAATTTTCCTTCGAAAACAGGTCCGGTCAAACGGTTCCGGTTGAAATGATAATTCAAAAGCAAAAGGTCGCTAACTGTAAGTGCCGATACTGGTTAACCGATCGAACCGAAAATTAGATAAAAAAGAGGTTTCGCACGAGCAACGACTACGCACAAGTTTGCGTTTGAGATATTAGCAAAACGTTTGAGCGCACCCCGTTTCGAGGGCCGTAACTTTGTAACAAAGCGCTCTCCAACATGTCCATAAAGCTCCTATTTTATGTTGGCGCGTAAAATACGCACTAGAATTTTTACATTTTTATGAAACATCTTGTACATGATACGTGAACGAAAAGCTCGCAACTCTAATCCGTGTGTTTTGTGTTTCGTCTAAAAGTCCTTATAACTAAATTGGCTTAGTTTTTCACAAAACGTAAGATTTCTAAAAATTTCCGACTGTCATGTCGTAAACAAATCTATCGTAGAAACCTTGGTCGCGAAGTAAACGAATAGATTACAGAAGTAACTTTTTACAAAAACAAAGATATAAATTTGACGTATTGGCAAGAAAATTGAATGATTTTCGTATTGAGTGCAGCAAGTAGAAACGGTATTTCACATAATACACGTCGAAATGTAATTTTTTCGACTACAGACTAGAGCATAATGGGTGCGCTGTAAACAAGTTGGAAATATGCCAATATGAAATACAAAGAAAAACAAAATGTTAACTAATCCGTTACAAATGAAAAACTTCGTACAGAAGATAAAACTATCTTCGATAGAGTATTATTTGTACCTACTAAATTATTTGGTTGTTATTTATTATACCGAGTGAAGATAGATCTATTGTACGAGTAATGTGAATGCCGCTTATTTTGTTTACTACAGGCACTACTACAACAACTAAGCAAACTAAAGAACATCATACCTGCCGAAAGTTCCGCATAGCCCCGTTGATACGGAGCGAATCGGCCGCAATTCCAGCGATGCCGCCTTCTCCGTGGTCCCGAAGTTGTCTCAGAGAGGTAGAAGGAGCGGCTCCATGAACGCAACACGGCGCCGACGCTTCGGGTTGTGAACTTTGTCGTATTATCCTAGAGCCTGGAAGCGTCGTTACTACCGTCGGAGGAGCCGGACAAGAACTGCACGAAGCCTATAAAATGAAACAGAGTCGCGCTTTCTGTTATCGCTTCGCTCCTACTTAATTATTACAGCGCTTTTACAACCTTTTAAGGTGCGCAAAGGTGATATTTTTTAACGTTTCACAACTAAGGGTGCGTGCAAAGTGCATAACGTGTTGCCTATCTATTATATTTACTATTTACTCGTTTAAACGTGCCTCCTGCCTGTACTAAATAAAAAGAGTAACATGACATGACGCCCATTCTAAATTTGATTAGTACTTATTTAATTGCTCCGGGTCTACGTTAGAAAGTTAATTAGTTAACTATATAGAATTTTTGACATCGAAACTAAACACTATCCAAAATCAAACAAAACAGATTCGGATAACTTTAAACAAAAAAACGACGAAACGACTCGAGCGTTTAAGCGCCATTCAGACGAACGCGTCCTAAATATTGCATCAGAGTAATCCAATACGAAAAGCAAACTTTGAAAGGTCTTTAACGAAGATTTGATTTTGATTATGGCGACAAATATTTTCCGATATTTACGCAAATACTTCGTTACGTGGCTGTTTTACGTTTTTATTTCACGCCCAGATGTCAAATCTCGATGTAGCGACGCTACTAATTGTATTCTAAACGTGGCGGGAAATAAACCTATTTAAATACGAAGCGCTATCTCACCGGAGCGTTCAGACATGGGCAGGTGCAGTGATGTGCGGAACGAACACTCTCTCTCGAAACCGATCTTACGATTTTCAAAGCCGACGTTGGAGTCTGGGAAGTTCGTCGTTGCTCCAAACCGCCCCGTGGAGACGATGTATGCGATGTTAATTGGAAAGCATTCGAAGAACTTCTATTTCTTTTAGGAATATTCGTTAGCAGGTTTTGTTTACATCCCTTTACGTCAAGTCTGAAAAAAATACGCACAATTAATTGTAGTTTCAAAAAAATACGGTAGATTATCGAGGAGTAATAAAAATTATAGTTATATTAGGCTCGTGTATTTATAAATATTACTTACATTGTAACTATTAACTACACAAAAACGATAAAACTTAGCCTAAGAAATGTATTACTTTAATAAGAGCTCGTAAAAATCGAGCGCGCCCTAAAAAATTTAGGTACTCGTAAAAATATGGTTCCTTTCATAGGGGTTACTAATTTTCTGCGTATAAATGAGTGTTGGTAATGCCATTTCCGAAACAACGTGTCACAGCCATTTTATTTAATTTCATCTAGTTTTTTTTACTAATACTCTATTAGGTAGGTATACACTTTCACTTTTAGGTACATTGTTACGTTCGTTTTCCACTTCTTGTTGACTTTTTGTAAACCAGTTTTATGTCATCTATGTATATTGCACTTTTTCTATAACTTTACTATTTTATTCGATTTAGATTAGAAACAGCAGCACTGGTTAAACCAGTAAAAATTACACTTGTCGAGTACTTAGTCAATCCTTTATACATTAATGAATCCTTTGTCATTATAGCTTTGTTCAGTTAATTAACTTAGCTAATACAAGAATTTCAATAATATTCTACTAAGTGGATTGTTTACAAACGACAAATAAATACAAACGGACAAATTAGCGTTACAAAACAAATGAGAGATAACTAAATAGGAATAAGATTCCAGCGCGAGATTATAGTTTAAAAATCTTTGAGCTTTCGTTCCAAAAACCAAGAGGCACAAGATTTTCACGTTTAATATTTAAATTAGAAGCAGTTGTTTTATGTTTACCTACATACAATAAGAAAATACGGTTAAATTTTGCTTCAACTAAAGATCGCTCACAGCTAGGTAAGTACCTACTCGTTAAATTTAAATGTGGAAGCATAAAACATCCATCTATTAATAAAACAGAAACTAGAAGCAATAATAAGACTGGAGTCGCCCATACCTACCTACATTATATTATAAACCAAAATCGTTCGATTTCTCGATATCGATATCGTTCCGAACTTTACAAATACCAAAGTTTAATCACATATATGTTTCCAAAACATAAAACAAGGAATGTGCTTCAATATAAACGCTTAAAACCGATCCCAGATTTAAAACTTTCTAACAAATTGAATTGTCAGACATTTATTTAAGTAATGCGATATTTTTATCGTCGTAACTATACGACCAAATATCGCGTTTAACCTGTATTATTTATTTAAAATTAATCTACCGCAAAAATCAAACAAAATAGGTAAAATTTTGATAACTTAAACATTTCTTACGTTTTTTTTTTTAATTTTAAACGAAAATAATGTAACCTGTTGAGTATTCGTTTGGCACCAATTAAATTACACGGTATTTTTAAATTTTCCCCCAAAATATATGTTGGTTTGAGAATTTCGTATGTTTTACTTAAATTATTTATAAAAATTAATAATCAAAATTGTAAATCCAGTGGACTTTCAAATCTTTCTCATCATTAGTTAGTTCCAACAGTATCGAAGAGAAGAAAGCGTATTGTAAAATCAAAAAGATATTAAAATGGTTTATGTTGTGACGGGATAACAATAAGAAGTACAATAATTTACATAACAACAACGTTAGACGTCGTTACAATAAATGTTTGTGAGAATCGCTATTTTGATCACCTTTTGATGTTATTTGCACGAAAAAAGAAATAAATACCCTACGTTTAAGTATTTTAATCTATTCAATGTAGGAGTGATCATAGAACAGTCAACACCACTACGATTGGAATTAATGGCAGCAAAACAAAGGAAAAAACAAAAAGAGAAGTATGAAAACATGATGTTTTTCATTTTAAATTGCATATTTTTTGTAACTATATGAATTGATTTTACTGACAGCGTTTTAATTTTTTCGCGTTTTTGTGACGATTCAAATGGAACGAATAATCACCATTGGGGTAATCAAAGTCAGATGACTTTCATGACCTCACTGGCTTCTATTACCCTGAAAATGGAGATGAACATAAACAATGAACTTGTGAACTTGTACCATTGCCTTATAAAGGTAGAGATAAATGAAAAGGACCACAGAAACAACAATCAGAAATACCGACTTCTACAGCACTGAAGACGGTTTTCGAAATTAAAGCTAAGAAAGCAAAGAAAATGCTATAAAAGGCAAAGAAAACAAGAAGATAAGGATAAGGCTAAGAGAAGTTATTTAATCGCCGATGAACAAGTGCTTTACGAAGAAGATCTTAAAATCTTTGATAGATATTTAAAATGAGCGTGAAGATGATCGTTTTCTCTATGAAAAAAGAAAATTCGGAAAAATACGGTTAATTTGGTTAAAATTTAACCATTCTATAATTTTGGCTCGCATTCCCTGATGCGCTGGCTCTCGTTGCCCTTATGTACGGGTAATTTGACTCAAAACTACATTTTAGAAAAATTTCTCTTGCTTTGTTCCTATTAGTTGTAGTGAAAAACTACTTATGTCACTTGATGCCTAATGATGCCTTGATTAGTTATAAATTATTATAAAAAATATAATAAAAGGCTGCAATTAGTTGGCACAAATATTGAGTTTTGCTTAAGTGGCTTCCCATTACCCCTCTTTCCCTAAGTATAAGATAAAAAGTAAAATTGTAAAATTTTACAAAATATAAAAATCTTTATATATTCTATATATTCTAATTCTTTATATCTTTGTAGGCTACTTATATATTTTCAAACAATTTTGCTATTTTACTATTAAAATTGAATTTAAAAAAGACGGCAATTAACCATTTTAAGAACCAATAAAAGGATGTCTTATTGTTAATTATAGATTTTAAATGATACCGACATACAACAAAAATGTCGTTTGTTAGTTGACGATGGATATCGACATTAACAAGAAAAATTATTAGAAAAAAGACTATTTGTTACATAATTGATGAAATTTGTTTACCTGAATGATAATGGTGGTTTGTATATATGTACCTATAAATAAATAGTGAAAATGATCCATTTTAACCGCCAATGATAAATTCTGATTGCATTTCAAATATATGAATGTAGTAAATATGCATAACTCAATTTCACACATATTTACTTTTCCTATTTCGTAAAAGAGCTTTAAATATTTGATAAAGTCTTTGTGTTTTTTTTACATTATTCAGCAGTTAAGAAGGCGGTTTATATCAATTTTCTCCATAGATAGCGTTACGGTAGTGAAACAGATAAATTTTTATCTATACCCCACTTTTATATTGTATAAGATATTTATATTTGCTTACGCTTATCTGATAGACAACACTTCAAGTTAGGTTATGACAACATTTTCTTGCAAAATACGACGCCGTTTCTAAAATATTGATATATTAAATGTGCAGTTTTTTTAAATTTCATAACGATCAATTGTGTACATTTTTGTTCCTGACCTAGTTATAATCATCACGAATCTAAATCCAAAGTATAAATTCTGTTTTCTTCGCCGTTTAAATTTTGCGTATAGATTCGTAAAATATATTTGACAACTTAATTTATGATCACCATTCGTACTGAAAATTAGTCCAGCCATTGTGTGGAAGATAGCACTGTGGTATTATTATTTAAGGCGATGGGATACCTTCAGAATTTTATAACAAATTTCCGAAACGAACAACGATAAGTAATAAAAAAAAATCCATATGGTGCGGACTATTTGGTGGACTATATATTATGTTTAGGTACCTATTAATATAAACGTAATTTTATTCTATTCCGGACATTATTGTAACATTATTTTAATTGTCTATTTTGAGTGAGTAACTGTATGTACCTACCTAATAATATTTATTTCGCTCGCATTACAATTTTAAATTGATTTAATTTGTGATAAATAAAATTAGCGACCTCACTTTAAAATATTTACAATAGTAGCTACGTAATTTCTTTAAATTTTCCAATGACAACTTTTAATTTAAATAAATCCAATAAATAAAAGACATTATACGTTATCACCACATGTGGCCGAAAAGTATACAATGCAAGCATTAGTTACCGATTACGCGACTAGAACACAACGGATTCTGAACGAAAATGATTCTTTAGTCGTGTTCTATTTATCGAAATGTTTGGACGCGCACGAGTGTCGTTTCAACTATAAGTGGAACATTTGTGTGTGTATTAGCGGTTAACGAAAGACTTTATGGATCGTCTACCGCGGAATTTAAATACAACAAAAAGGTCAGAATTTTATTAATTTAAATAGTAATTATTTTATCGACTTTTAAAACATACGTGCGTCGCACCGTACAGGTGATTATCAGAAATTACCTACATTAGAGTTATAAAAACACTAAAAGTGTAAAATTTATTAGGCACTGCACGTTAAATTTGTAGTTACCGTTTGTATTAATGGCCCCTAAAAATATCATAGGTAGGTACATGGGGTGTAATTTTATCTTCATTCGGGCATTCTAACTTTATTTGAAATGGTATTTATTAGTATTCCGCTTAAACGTTATAATTTTAAATTGTTTCACGCGAGAATAATAAGAGTTTTTGAATTACAAAATAATATGCAATTTTTCTTGAATTTTCGAATGACAATTTTTAATTTAAATAAAGGTAATAAACCTGTGTAACATTATGAACACATTTAAGACCCGATAAGAGTACAAGCGTTGTGTGAAGGACTTCAAGCTAATTCATTATAAAACTGTATGATTTACATGGGCGGACATTTACAAGGGACATTTACAATGCACACCTCGTCGTCTTTTATAACAATAGCCACATATACCGATCGTGTTTCAGAGTTTTGGACGTGCGCGCGATGTGTGACATTCGGACTTTGTGCGAAACTTTTACATGAACATTTTTGCGTTTAACGTAGGACTTTTTCGAACGAAACCGTCGATTATCTACCTACGGCAGAATTGGATATCTACGACAAAAAGGTTAGAATTTTATTAATATAAATTGTTTATTATTTGATCGATTTTCCTAAACACGTGTTACATAATATGAAACGTGTTAATAACGCAATGTTGCCAAGTTTTTTGATGTTTTTTAAAGGTAATTAAAATTAGCTAAAATAGCGTACTTGCGGGTTTGTTACGGATTCTCGTACACCTACTCTATTTTTTAAATTATTTTATCTGTCGAATTTCCGATTTAGAAATCGGATAAAAGTGAGCCGTTTATTACACGCTTGAAACTAAAATTTTTCAATTATTAAACTGATTGTTAAGAGCAGACTGCAAAGTTATTAATGTTAAAAATAATGATACGAGTATTAATTACAAATTGTTGCTAGGTGCTGATTCAGGACTATCCTAATGTATCTAATAATAATATGATTTTCATTCATTGGACAGTTGAGTTCTATCTTCGACCTGAACGCATCGCTGCGATCCGAAACGCCAGAACTTCAAGACTTTCACCTGCGCGTTTTGATTTCTAGGCCATTTAGCTCCTAGTACATACCCGCCACTGTCTTTCTAGGCGTACTACGACGGAAACGTAGCGGTCCTGAAGGCGACGAACCTCGCCGAGGGAATTCGCCTTCACCCGGCAACCCCCAACCATCACGGGGGCATCACCCGTTTCTTAAATGAAGCGGGTATCCAGTATCACTTGTTTTTACTGAAGGACGAGAATATGCTGAAGGTGGTCCTACGCGAAACCATTGTCTCCTCTATCACCAAGCCCTCCAGATCTAGTTTTTTTGACCCCATCCCATTTTCTTATTAGTAGAGCTATAACGACTGTGCCCGACCCTAATATTACTCACTTAAACGAAAATAGATTATCATCGTATCAATGTCTGCAACAACTCGTTCAGAATTTCTGGAAGCGTTGGTCAAAAGAATATATTTCAGAGCTGCAGCAGCAATTTAAATGGAAGTTTTCCAGTCGGAATCTCCAACTAGATATATTAGTCATCATCAAAGATGATGGCCTTTCGATAGATGATAGTCGTGCGCTTGATTACAAGTTAGTAAAAGGACGCAGGCTCCGCAAAAGAAGATTAGAATTAAATGTTAATGGCGAACGGCCATGGGTTTTGTTTGTTGAAATCTTTTAAATGTATTGACGCTTGTTAAATAAATAAAAGAAAGCAAACTTAATCTTTAAATCTACACCATATTGCTTTTCGAAAAACCGATTTAAACCGAAAATTTGACGGCTTCGATGGTCGCGTCGCGTTCGGGGCGTCTTCCCAGACGAGACTATACGAATCTGCAAGTCCTTAACGCGAAACAGCCACCCGCAATCGACTATTTAAATTAGGGGCGATTAAATTTTTATTGACGTTGAAATGGGAAATTTTCCGAAATTTTTTGATGCGAGTCTGTTCGGAATGCCCACCAGGCCACAAAAAGTTAATTCCGCAGGACCGGCTAACGAACCACTATAATAAAAAACTTCCACAAAAACATCGTAAGTTCAAACTTATTTCTTTTTTTTTGACACAGTTTTTCAATATTTCTCAATACTGGACTTTTTGTAATTAGTTAATATAAAACATAATCACATTCTAAAATTGTTTTTTAAAATACTTGATACATATCTTTGGCAGAAAGTATTTTTAGATTTCTCAAAAATTGTTTTTTTTGGACTTATGCAGTTTTTAAAATAAGCACCTAAATTTTTTTGTAAAGTCGATGATTTTGGCGTGCCAGTTTCGCAAACTTTACTCTGCAACGTCAATTGACGAAAATTTTATAGCATAGGAAAATTACCCTGTACATTTTGATACGAACATGAAAATTTGTACATCGTTAGACCTACTTAAGATGTACATTTTCAGCTAAGGAACGCAAAAAAATTCCTCCGTGGACAGAAGTTATAAAGTCATAAAGTTGGCCGCCACCACTTAAACTTTTTACCGGTATACCTCAGGAACCGCTAGTTCGATTTTCGTTTTCCTTCTTTAAGTGAAAGACTTTTAGAGTATCTTTCAGATATTAATAAAAAATTTCCGATATGTCGATGATTACTTAGTTAAATAACAGACATGGTAACGACGAGTGTTTGTGTTTTTTTTTTTAATTTTTGCTAAAACTTTTTATCTATTGATTAAATTTAAAAAAGTTTTATAATAAGTAAAAGTTGTTTCTTATTTTATTTTCTGCCGACTCACCACGGATCCGATGGACGATTGCGGGCGTGTACGTGCCACCTCGGGCCGCCTGCTTCTCACAGCGCGTTGACGCGGGCTCGCGCGGCGTTTGCTTTGGCGGCACCGCCCGCGCCACTACTGACCGTAAGAGGGCACCATTAATTATCACAAAATATTATATCTTGTGCTTATATTACTTAAATCACACCGGTGTCAGCGCACAGTGTGTAAAATACCGTTTCTAGGAAATAAAAATTTAGAATAATACAAAACATATTTTTAATGTATTTAATGTTGTTGTTGATCCGATATACCTGGGTGTCGAAAAGACACGCAAAATGCCATATTTTGACATGATGTGTGATTTTTAGACGTCCGGTTTACATATATATAATCTTTGGTAACAGTATCAAAATGTAAAGTGAGTTATTTGCATTATGTTTCATATTACAACAAGTTTTCCTACTGACGCCATATAATAATAATATAATTAATTTAACAAAACTTCCTTAACTATAACAAACCGACAATTTCCGAATAGTTGTCAACCCACACAGTCACCGCTTAAGGGGAGGGTATACTCTATTCCCGGCGACCATTAGAAGTGAATTATATTCTTTATTTTTAAATTCTACAAAATTCTCTCATTTGGAGATTTTTCACCATCAAATATCTATCATTTGAGTTTTTAAAATTTAATATAAAATTATTAATAACGAAATTAAAACTTTTGTACACAATTCAAAATCCAATTTAAATTGCGGCTTCAATTTTACAATGTATAATGTTGAATACAATATCTAGGAGATAACAAGTTTTGATGAAGATAGCTGAAGTATAAATAGATTTTTTATTGAAAGTATAAGTTTACTTTTATGAATAAAATTCAAAATTTCATATATGCGTCAACGTATCTAGCTCATGTTTTGTCATTGCCTAGAAAACGTTTTTTTATATCATTTAAGATGTCGATCAAGTTTTCATCTTTAATAACACATGATAATCGTACAAATGTTTTTATAAAATTTCACAATTAAACAAAGAGGGCTCACAGAAAGAGAAAGAATATGCAGACCTCTACAGCTCGGCACGTGGTCTTGTTAGAAATATTTATTACGCAAATAATCCTGACAGATATATAAAGGTACCTATATACGTTCGAAACTGCAGGCAAGTTTTAAATAGTTAGAAAGCGTCAGAAATTGCTTTTTAAAAATAAAAATGTTATAGGTACCTACCTCTGCTACTACATAATTTTTAATAATAATCATAATATGTGTAATAAAAAATAATGTAGTTTGTAATAAACAATATGAATTATAAATCAGCTATTCAAAATTTAAGTATTATTATAAACAGAATGAAATGGTTGCAAAAGTTATTAGATTTAAACATAATGTTAAACATTTCGTTTTGTTTTGTTTTAAATGGCATAGTTATACTAAATGTCCACAAAGCTTCGCCCCGCACCATTTTTTCGGAAATTGTTGGGTACCTATATGGAAAAATCGGCGAACACGCACTTACCTACCTATTCCATTATTTTTAGGGCACAATTTTTGATGGAAAATGTTTAGGTGTGTAACTTCCGGGAGTGGGAGGTGGAGGTCAACTAAAAAATTTCAAATGAAAACGCATTTCAAGTTGTATGTCATTTAAAAGCTTTTAATAAACAACAATTTTTAACGTTGGTCCAAGATCGATACACCAAACAAGTCATGAATAGCGAATACGAGTACCAAATAAAATTTACAAATAAGTTGAACAATAAAGAAGAAAGGAACGAAGGAAACGTTTATACTTTGCACGTACCTGCGCCACCCCGAAAGGACCAGTTTCGATAATCCGCTTACTTGGTTGCGATAATAACTAGTAATTAGATATGAATCGTTTTCGAAGTACGACGTTCAAAATAAGAATAATGTAGTTTTTCGTTTCCCGTTTATTTAGAATATTTTGCGAAAACTTACTCTCGATCTTAGAGCCGAGTTTTCCATCTCTTGGTAAATTTATCGGTAACCGTATAGGTATTTACCGTGGAAACAGTTTGGTCGTGCAAAGTACGGTTAAAGTAAGATTAGATTCTATGGGAAATACCTATCAGATAAATTCACCAAGAGGTGAAAAAATCGGCAATAAGTTTATGTTTTCGTAAAATATTTTAAATAAATGGGAAATTAAAAACCACATCATTCTTATTCTGTAATAACAGGGTCATTAGCGAATTCAAGAAAGCGAATTATCGAAACTGACCGTTTCGGGGTGGTGCAGGTACGCGCAAAGTAAAATGCATGTTATATTATTTTCAGTTCGGATGGAAGCAGTGTGTTTAATTATACGTTATTCAAGATAGGTTCCAATATACGTCATCAATAAAATCTCGTACCTATTTTTAGATTGGGTACTAATAAATTGCAGTCTTTCTTTGTCATGTTATATGTGTGCAGGTAAATCATTTATAGAATATGCCACGTTCAAAACTTTATAATGAATATTACAAATATACAATTTAGTCACTTCTTATTGATGACGTGCATTGAAACCTATCTAGAATGTATAGATCGAGAATTCGAACTATACTAGGCAAATCCGTTCTCAGAAATAACTTCTACTTGTCAAACCAAACGTTTGAGAAGTCGTAAATCAGTAGGTTATAAATAATCCGGGACCGATAATAAGCTTTTAAATTGTCTCTTCAAGGAACTAGTGTTAATATGGTTGTCTATGTATAAGAAATTTGCTATGGTACCATCTATTCAGACGTTTCGCTAAGTTCTAGGCACCCTCCTGCCCTTAAAGATTCGAATGTAGAACAAATCTGGCGGATTTATTGTAAATAAATAATTACAAGTGTGGCTGGAAATAAAACGATACAACGCCATCTACCAATAAGTAGCTTCCAATTTTTATGTACCCGCGTAAATTAATTTTTAATGTAAAATAAACATCTTGTGCCCTCCTTTAGTAATTCGTCAAACTTATGATTATAAAAGTAAAGTTTAGCTCGTACCCATACTATAAACCGCCGTCTTAACCGCAAATGTCGTGTTTGAAATTCGTGGCGCTGGCATACCTGCAATGCAGTTCTATATCTGGCACAGAACGAGTGCTATTTTCCTCTAGGCAGAGGGAGCCATCTTCTTCGCTGTCGGAAAATACGGATAATTGAGGGTGATGCGAAGATACTAAGAACGTTGTGCATTCTTGGCGCATCAGGACCGGCTTTGAGCAGTTAGCTGGTGAGGACGCCGTAGTTAACGGCGGGCCACCCACTAAAAGGCTCGCCGTTTCGTCCTGACTACTCATGCTACTAAAGCACCTATCGCCAACTCAACCCTGCAACAAAGTATATAAGCGTTACTAGTTTAATTGATTAGCTAACGAAAAGAAATTTAAAAAAAAATTATATATATACAGGGTTAGTTAAAAGTATGGAGACGGCGATTTATTGTCGTTAATATTCATTTTAGGAAATTATGTTCAATACAAAAGTTTGTTATGAAATTATTATCTACATTTGAGAATACTTGAATTTTTTTTTTCCTCAATTGTATTTAAGTTACGACGTCATCGATATTTTTTTGAAATGACAACCTATATTTCTGATTATTGATTTCGATAGTACATTCTATTCTCTTTTCAACGGTATACAATTTTCAATATGTTACATTTGAAAAAAATTGAGAAAAAGTGCCTTAAAGTTCAAATATTAAAGATCCATTAAATTAGCAGAATTAATTAACACGGTAACTAGACTCATTTATTTGCAATAAACTTATCAGTCACAATCTTATCATTAAAAACAAATTAATAACTAACTACATTAAAGTAAGTGTTCAAATTGTTGTCCATTTCTAATTTGACAATGACCTGAACTTTAAGGCACTTTTTCTCAATTTTTTTCAAATGTAACAAATTGAAAATTGTATACCGTTGAAAAGAGAATAGAATGTACTATCGAAATCAATAATCAGAAACATAGGTTGTCATTTCAAAAAAATATCGATGACGTCGTAACTTAAAAACAATTGAGGAAAAAAAAATTCAAGTATTCTCAAATGTAGATAATAATTTCATAACAAACTTTTGTATTGAACATAATTTCCTAAAATGAATATTAACGACAATAAATCGCCGTCTCCATACTTTTAACTAACCCTGTATATATATAAATACAGATTCCATCAATTACGCAAGCATAGTTTTTTGTCATAAGATCGTATTGACGCTTCCAGGCACAAACGCATACACACAAACAAGATATTTTAAAACATATATAATTCAAAGCATTCCAGAGATAGTCTATACTTGGTCGTTTTACTACTGATGAAAAATTTACTAAAGCAAATGGTAAAATAAGGAAAGCTTTAAGACCGAGAAAAATGTAAATTCATTTATATTAATTTTTATTTTATAGCTCGATCAGCATAACAACTAATACACGTCATCAATCATACCTGACATTCGACATTATATAAATGGCGTGCATTAACGGTTATAATGATTTTTCTTATAAAACTTCTGTACGTTCGATAAGCAAAAGTCTAAGAGGTTACTTTTACTGTACTAGTTCATAAACCGGAACTTAACCGGCTAACCGATCAAACTTTGATTAATCAGTAAGTAATCGATTTTACAAGATATACACACCAAGAAGAATTAAACTATTTTGATTACGTTTAACAATAAATAACACATAAATACATCGATACAATTTATACATGATATTAAATATCGCATGCTATGAAACAGCCCTCCCCAAATATTTTCAAAAAAGTATTCAAGGTTACACATATAAATGTAACTACACAATTTAATAAAAAAACGAATCATATTTTTAAAAGTGGAAGGAGAGGGGGGCCGATGTCTTTTTTAGTTCGAATAGCGATAATCGTCTTAGATCTTTTCTATTGAAATTTGCATAACTAAATTGCGCACACTACAACTATGCAAAATCAGCGCAATGCTTAGCAACTATTTAAGCCGATGATCATGAACTAAAAATGACAAACTTCCTTTGTCTTTGCAACCACACATATATCGTCATGTAAAATAAACTTAAATCCATTCACGTAACTCGTTTTATTGAATGTTGAACGCCTTCCACTAATTCAAATAAATCCACCTTAAAAACTCTTCTTACGATCAGTTTAGGTAGGAAATGATCCTAAAATTTCAAACGTCATCGTCATCTTGGAAAAATTCCTACTACACTTTATTACATGAGATATGTTTTAAACCACCAAATGTCCAATAATTCCATCAACTTCTTACTATTTCCTGATAAGGCTAAATCGTTACAAAATGACATTAAAAGTGCCAAATAACAAAACGGACCAAAATATTATAAATAAAGAAGACTAATTGTATCTAAATATAAATCAATCTACAAAATATAAAAGATGGTGTTGGAAAAACCGAGAATTATTGTTATTATCCGATTATTCATTACTTAAAAAATGTTTAATTCAGTTAAATGGTGCCACAAAAAGAAGCTTTAAATCGTAAAGTGCTATTTATGACAAGAATATATTAAGTTAGTCGTTGGTCCAATAGAACAAAAAAGAAGTCTCAACATATCAACTATTATAAAGATAATTAACAACAAATAAATAAAACTAAAAAGCTCGTGTTGATACACAAACAATATACAAGTATCAGCATAATGAAAAATAAACGAAACAAGTTCCAAAATTTAATCCTCGGACCAATACAAAAAAAATTTGAAGTTCTATTTATAGCGATGAAAGAGAGTCATTTGAATGTTTAAAATGAACTCTAATAGGGAGACTATCATAATAAATATCGTTAAATAAGAAACATATATGTATGCATGCACTTATTATATACGAAATGTAAGACTTAAACGAGCGAAAGAATAATTGTCAAAAATTATGAAACAATTTAAACTCATATTTAGTAGTAAAACAATGACTTGTCTTTGTTATAACAATATATGTAAATACGCCGCTTGAAAATCCCATGATCTATCTACAACAACATTTTTCCAAGATAACTATGAAATTATTCTTCCATCGATCAAAGCTTTTGATGATGAACTAATGTTGCTAAAACAGTTTAACTGTAAAACACTTTATACTTTTAACATTTCGACAGGATATATCAGAGATGGACTGATAGTTTCCATAGTTCGACCCTGCAAGATTCGAACGATGTTTTCTCACGCTTTCCAATTAATCCCTAGGTAGCTTTAATATTTTCTCGTCGAAGTCACTTACCTTTAACAAACAAAGGAAATGATGGGTTACAATGAAAAGTAATTTACACCATAATGAATAGACAACACCAAATAAAATTAACAGGAACAACTAACGTTTAGTAATAGATTTTTCAAATGCCTTACAACGTATAAAGAAACATTTAAATGTACTTACGCTCACTACACAAATTAAATACAACGTTTTTGGGATGTGTACAGAAAACTCGAGTTTTCTGCAACTTCCAGATGATATCCGCCTCGGTTATCATAGTAGGACCCTTTATGATTAAAACAAAAAATGTATCGATACCTACTAAGAAAATTAATGGTAAATATAAAATTATTTTAGTAAAACAGCAACAACTTACGTGTGTAAAATGACACTCAAAAACACGACACATTTTCCAAGTTATCGTGCGTTATGCGCATACAATACCTTGCAATATAAAACTGCTTTCGTCGTCAGAATGCAGAAAAACCACTTTTAAAGTAGATGTTTTATAGACCAACTTGAAATCCGAATGTATCGAATTCAAACTTTAAACTAAACGTTTAAAAAATAAATAAACCCGCCACCAGAAATTCTAAATTTAACTTAAACAATCATTACTTACGACAAGTGCCGTGGAAAATTTTAATTTATTGTTTAATTATACCAATGCTTATAAAATAAAACGTTAGTTTAAAATTGCATTTGAATTGTAGAAACTTTATTAATCAAATTTATAACGAATCGCTCCGTTAATACAAAAAAAGGTTAACAAAATTTATCTATGTTATTTACATGTCACTAAGGTAACTAAAATGTTATTTTAATCAATATTTTTCTGTGGACGCTACCATGAAATACACAAAATCATTGCACCACAATAACGTGAAGGGATATTAACGAAACAAAAAATATACTAAAATTCCACTCTAGGAAGAGCATTTTTAAAAACCTACAAGACATACCTATCAGACATGCACTAATTTCACGCCTAGTACCCAGGCAACCCAAATTACTTTCCAAAAACCCCCCAAATCCGCCATAACTAAAACAAATAGACGGCGTCAAAAAACGAAATCGAAGGAAGTAAAAGATTATAAATACCTGATTCCGAGCAAAAGAAGTCCGGATCTGCAGCCAGCAAGTGACTAGTCCAAAGACCGTCAACAACGAGGTTCCACCGCTAAAAGAAGCCATCGACAAAGGAGTTTAGAGAGAGATTCCTACCGTCCGTTTTCTGTCCCAGGCCGACCGATCGTGTACTATATCCGCTACCGCCTTCTAGTAAGTGAACTACCGTTTCCCCATTTACCGTGACAACCTGAATTTATTTCTTCCTGTGCGCGAGGTGGCCGTATGCCATTACACCTGAGAAGAGATAAATTTATAAATTTGTATTTATAGTTCCACGTCCGCGAACGGGGCCCCAAGGCTTAAGACCTCGAAAAGAATACATTTAAAATTTAGTTTGTTCCGCGTTCGACCCGCGTTCGCTTTCTTGATCATGCTAAAGACGAAGATACAAGAAGTCTTTGTGATTTGTACATCTATTTTATCGCCGAAAACGATCGTACATACCTAAATAATACCGAGCAAAACGCGCCAATGGAAGCGTATTTACATGATTATTTCGATAAATCATTTCGTTTAACATTTAGTGTCTTTTAATTAGTTCTCGTTAACAACCGACGCGTCGCCATTCTAACCGAAACCGACAAATCCTCCATTTTGATAATTTAAAAACTTGCGAAGCGAAATTCCCTAGACTTTAAACAAGATTAATGAATAACCCATGTTGCGAATAAATTTCGTGACCTAAAACGACTACATGCCCGCTATTTATTAATTGAATTTCGTGCGAATTTTAAAGCACCTCTAGCAAGTATTAACATACAAATAGAATTAAGATTGTGCATGTTGTACACACTCGAGAACCATCTTATCTATCGCAATATATTAAGTCCGTTTTAACGATGGTATTTATAAATAACAGTTGCTCATTGCGTTTAATGTTAAATACACTCAATTAATATCAGATCAAAATCATCGTTAAGGCTTTAATATTTTGCGTCTAAATGTAGTTAAGTCTGTATATGATATAAAACAGAAAAGGATACGTTCCACAAATTAAATTAAGTAAGTATACGATATCAACTTAATAGTTTAAATTGAATTTCTTTTACTTTGAAGTCCGCAATTACTTAACGTTGATGAGATTATCTAATTCTATTTAAAAAATTAGCTTGAATACTTAACATAAGAGTTGTGTGTTCATAAAGTGAGTCGGAAATATTTTGTGAACAGTGATAACTCTGCTTTATATTACCTATGCGAATAAGGCCGCGTTGATGAGGTGTGTTTATCATCTAACCAACTCCCCCCCCCTCCCTCCTAATATGGTCTCACAATACTCACACTACTCAATACTCTCTCACTCAACTCTTACTCATACGCAAGTTTCTCAAAGATTATCTAAATATCTATTTAGCAACAACTATCGTCCTCTTCGGTCCTAAAATTAAATGCGTTGAATTCCATGATAATGTTTATTATAAGTATCACTTGTAAGACAGAGGAAGTACTGTGACTTTCATGTGACAACTGTGGAGCGTTCGTGCAAACTCAGACATCGTGTCCACTTTTGTGACAAAGTTATTTTTTGATAGGATTTATCAATTCCTGTACTCGAAAATACTGAAAACCAGACCATTCCTATAGTAATTTAGTAAGTCTAAATATTGCAAATTCGATCAAAAGTAGACATCCACCTGAAAAAAAAATGAATCGACCAAAACAAGACATATTCAAGCACATTTAGCATTGTGGATACATGCAATATTTATAACTGTTAGGTGTTATCTACTTTGTTGGCCATTACATGTGATCTTAATAATTATGCGTGTTACTAAACGTCACTAATCTGTTGAGTATTCTAAAGGTTGTTGAGATTGTGTGTATATGTAAAGTGACCGAACAACGAATACTAGTGCGACTTGTATTAATATTAGCAGGAAGCAAACGCCTAGAACCGTTATCACAACAATATTTTGTTATATTTGTTCTCAACAAACCGATTTCAGATAGTTGCGAACGACATTCATTATAAGGAAAGAAGCAACACCGAACACACACCGAATAACCCTAATCGCATTCTTTTGTAAAAACAAAACCAACAGCCCACCATTTGTTTTTTTTACGTTCTTTCTTTCGAAAATCAAAAAGTTGTAATAGATATTCATGATATTTTCAATATTGTCATTTAAAACATTACTTCTTATATAAATTGTATAAATTTAAATTCAACGTCCCACGAGTAAACAGTTTTTCACGTTTATCTCGAAACTACTTTATGTGGACACGTCTGAGTTCGCATGAACGCTCTACAACTATACACGTTGCAATTTCAATAACATGTAGTCTACTGAACAATGTCTTCGGGGCGAATTTTCATATCAAAGAATTTAAACTTCTGTTATTGTTTTGGTTAGAGTACGTGTAGCTTTCCATTGGTTTTTAAGTGTCAATGGCCATAACAATTGCTTATAGCATCTCTATTATTTAATTTATCATATTAATTAATATTGTAAGTATTTCCACGATTAGTACACTTTATTGGACTTCGAATTTCAGCTTATATTAATCCAACGTTAGATTACCTACTACTCGAGAATGCTCTAGCAAAAGATTAAAAAGATTGTTCATTTGAACAACCCTTGTAAAAATAACTAAAACTTTTGACGTGATACAAGAAATACCTTTGGTAGGTATTTTAGATTTTTTGAATTTTGTTAAAATAATCCCCTTTATAGAATAGAACATTAACACAAAACACTTAGGTACTCTCGTACTTTTATTGATTCTATAGCAAGTTCCACCGACCGAACATTCCCCCTAACAATTAACGCCCCCGATTAGGCGACAGTTTATTAATAATTAACACGCAACTACTACAAACTTTAACAAGTAACTATACTAAGTTTTCCGTTTAGTTTCCCGCCGCCATTAAGATATACAATACTAAGCGAAACTTTAGATAGACTCGATTAATAATATCATTAGTCGTGATTAAATTGAGGTCACTAAACGATGTTAATATCGACCAAAACTTTGATGATACGCCGTTTTCTAACAATTTAACTTGAAATTTCTCAATTTCTGGCATTCTTCGCAAGTATCTTAATCGACACAAAATTATTTTGAGGAACAATGGAATGCGCAACAATTTAATTAATCCAACGAGGCACGCCATAAAGAGAAACGCCGATATAAAAAAAATAGAACGAAACGTTTACATACATCCATAGGCCCTATATCAATTTTTCATTAGCGAAACTGTTTCTATATATTAACACGATTAATATATAGATTAATATGAAAAAAAGTGATTGACCAAGTAAAAATGATGAACACGTTTCGCTGTTCCTTTTGTAAAACATTTTCGGCTATATTCTAGAAACCGAAAGACAGGTAAGACCTTTATAGACCCTCGTTAATTTTTAATGAACACTTGAAACAGTAGGTATGCAGTAGTTGTAATCAACATAAATCTAATATTGATTTTTACGTTCTATTTTTAAAAACATATTCGATAAGTATGTATTTAGCTAATAAGTAGCTCTTTACATCAAACAAAAAATTCCGTACGTAATTATGTAACGATAAATTATGCAAAATGCATTATTACAAATCCAATTAAAATTCTATAAAAAATAAAATACTTTAAAAGTCGTAGAGAATCTAAAAGGTATAATATCTATTAATGATATAACATTACAGCTCTATATAGTTGACTTTTAAACTTATCTGATGTAACAGTTTTAGCCGATAAAATATTACCGGTATTACATTAGTATCGACGTTTAATTTTTTTATTACTAGAATAATAGATTTGTACGATTTTTACTGCGAGCTATAGGAAGGAATGAATTTACTTTATATTCACAAACGTAATGCTAGAATTTTCGGTTTTCTAAATCTGTATTTATTATATATCTAACTCGATAATATCTATTAATTAATGAACTAAAAAGACGACACTATACAAAGTTGTGCAAAAATTTGTGAAAGCATTTTCCACACCATCAATTTGTACGGTCGAAAACATTTTCTTTGGGAAGAAATGGTGGATTTCCGTCGAAAAACGGTTTCGATTTATTGTAATTTCATAGTTTATTCTTTATTTAAAATATTAAAAATGAAAATAAAGCCCATCGCGAATTTTCGGAAACGCCACATTTGAAAATAAAACATTCAGATAAATGTTTTATGTAGACTTTAATAGCAATGAAAAAAACTCAAACCTATTCTCCGTGGTTATATTTCAATTGTTTTTTAGATACCGAGGACAATAAAATATTTTTTCAATAAATGGAAATCTTGTATCTCGAAAACAACTTTTTAATAAAATTATAATAAATTAGAAATATGGCGAATGGCGAAAAGAATGCCTCGCGGGTTGAAAACGTCTTTATTTAATTATATAAGGTAGTGGTAGGTAACTAAATTTATTTGGAATCCAAGCAATATATTTATGCACATATTATCATACATAAATATCATTCAGTAGGAAGTTTTTTTGGAGAATTTGGCCCTCGTTCCTAGTTCGGTACACTAAATTGACTACATAACATGTTGTAACGAGTACTAAATTTTAAAATATTACAATACTTGGCTGATAGTAGACAGAGAAAACTGTTGGTAAATAAATATAAAATTTCCAATTTCCTTTAACAATTTGAAGTATTTTAAAATTACTCGCATCTCAAAATGTTATTAAAAAAATTACATCAAATAAAAGTTTTAATAAACGTCTATATAATGAACACTCAAAGCGAAATCTTCATAAAAATAACAGCTTAAATTATAAATTGCGTTCGCTGAAAATTCAAATGTTCGAAAATAAATTGAATTTGCCGTGAAAGGGTTTCAGGTGTCATAAAAACAATTTTAGCAGATTGCTTAATTAATCGTTAATTAAAGTTGAAGGTTTATTAAATAGCTAAGCAAATTAAAGATGATGTAGCTTATATATTTATGCGAAATATGATAAACGTGTGATATATACCAGTCGAAGTCGCTAAAATATGTATACAGTTTAAGGTATATTACGAACAAAAAATACCTAAATAATTAATAAAAAACGGACGAAAGGTGTCTTAAATTAGTTATCCTGAAACAAACAGCAGCTAAAAGGAAGGAGGTTCCCTTTAACTTATAATTTAAAATATCTCACTTATAACAATTAATAATAAATTTAAGGGCTCGATAAATTTTATCAAAGGCACATGTCTGACGCTTATTAAAACTCGAGAATTTGCCTTCTCGTATTTTGCATTTTACATATTTTACACCCTGTGCTCATACATACATACATACATATAAATTAATAATAAATTTTGTAGATAACGACGTTTTAATAGTGAGTAACTGATAAAGCACACTTTCGATTTTTACTCGATGCGTAAATAAAAATTCGAATGATTCCATGATTCTTATAAATGTCTATCCAAATTTACATTTTACTCTTTGTCCATCGGGACACCGAATACCGGAGCTAAAAATACATGTTCCGATTTTAACATTAATACATCTTTAGGCCGACGACCGTCAGAAAACCGAGTGCAGATAGCAACAGCAATTATAATCATCAAAAGCTACCCAAACAAGCTCGTCAAGTAATGAATAGAATTCTAGTTCATTATGTATAAACGTTCAATCAAGAGCAACACAGTTAACCATGTCACAAACGAATCAAACCGTAATAAAATACCTACACAGATTCAATTAAATACCGGAAAATCATTAAAACGACCATTACCACTTTTACTAACATTTAAACGTTTTTCGAATAACCTTCCTCTAAAATTTAATTCTAGTTAAATTAAATAATAGTTTGGAAATCGAATTAAAAATCATGTAAAACTCGGTTATATTAATAGTTTAGCATCGGTGTAAAATCGGTTGAATGTAGAACATTAATTTTTCAAATTTTAAAATAACTGGTGTCGTCGAAATAGTACAAAAATAATGTTCTAATAGGTCTTAATGTTTCTAGATTGTAGCGGCTACAAGAAACAAAATTTTTAAAAACCATTTAACTTTCTATTCCCAACAAACATATACTTTTAAAAAGAACTTATTCATCATAATTCAAACATGTAAGTATGTATACAACGATTCGGTGTATTTTTTACTAGACTTTTCATCTAGCTTCTTTTATTCATACAAGGACTTCTTTATAATAATATAAGAGTCTGTTCAACAAGAAAGATTCGGCGATATTTCGAAGAGTATAAAAGATATTGTCTCCTTTTTTTCTCGGCATGATTGTACTATCAATGGGCTACGTCGCCAATACTAATTCATTACGTTTCATGAACTCACAACCATTACGCCCCGAAGTCCACATGAAAAACCTAAGAGCTGATCTACCGAAAATATCAATCGCGATTGGTTAAATGTTGTGGTGTCTGATAAAACGACTTTTTGGGCGTGAGTTCGTATAAAGCGTGCTTAGTCTGTTCATGTACACATTTCATCCAATGTACTGTGAAACACTCGGTAAAAATCAAAAATCAAACCTAGAGAAGATGGTCAAAATTTACAAGTGTAGTCTTCTAAAATCAACAATGAAGATTGGGTGTTAGAATAAGATAATCACCCGAAACATCGAAACAACTCTGTAGAACTCGAAAAGAGGAAAATGCAACACAAGGATGGACTGGCCATTATGAAGAGCCAAGTCGCGGGTAAGCCTGTCTTCAATCTCAATATGGCATTCTCTTGCAACTGAATACGCTCAAAAATTGGCCCAACAGATGTCAAGCCATTCTCGACAGCGGTGATGATTTCACTAATTATTATTTGACAGAGACGTAGAACTTTGATCGACTTTTATGTCAAACAAGTTCCAAATAAATATCTTTTGAACTCTTCAAAAAATCGCAATATATTCAATATATTCTTGTGGAATATACTATCTCGACAAATTGTACTTATTTATTAAGCGTTTGGTAACTCCGCCAAGGACAGTCCCAAGCCTGTCTGCAAAAGGAGGAGAATGGTCACCCTGCCGAGGTGACCAGAACCGGGCAACCGGGGAAACTAGGCAAGAAACCGCATGGAAACCAGGAATTCGGAATCCAGCGGCACCCACAGCAGCGTACTGGTTGCGTGGTCAGCATACCCCGCCAGCCGCCAGCTAGGGATCAAAGAAGAAAGAAGAAGCGTTTGGTAAAATTGAAATTAATAATAAACAGTTTCACCTTAACCTTAATTAAAAAGTGACTTTTAGGGAGCGACATTTTCTGCACATTAGAGAAAACAATTGGAAAATTCCTAACATCAAAATAAAATGTTTGCAAATGTACACCTGTAAAAGCTCTTCTTTTAGCCACAATTGCAAAATCAATCATATTTTTGTAAAATCAACATATGCAATCGATGCTGATCCATTTAGAAAAACTAAAGGTTTAAAATATCGCAACAATAAATGGTAGGTATTTCTTATTAGATAACTATTGCTGAACCACTGAATGAATACCGAATGCGAATTAAAAGAAGTAGAGAGCCGGATCCGCCCCGCAGGCCGGGGGTTACCCAAATGCGGTTTAAAAGATTAAGAAATATACATTTGGAGATATTGACTGCCAAAGCTTTGACATTATAAGCAACCTATGTACGTAGTATATTTGAAGGTTTAAAGAATGGCATTACAAGTTGCTAAAGCAATTATTTTTTGTCACTAAATAAATTAGATATTCGTCTACAATTTGCGTCACTTAACTCAATTTTTCAAGAATAAGCACTTAAACTCTTATGGCTCTAACTAACCCTTTCAATCAAAATATAACTATAGTGCTGCAATATAAGACAGTAAGTCACAAGCATGGTACAATAACTATTAAGATAAGATATCGGAGCGGTTCTGCGCATCGAGATGTGATGTCACGCGTGAAAATATCAGAAATCTGACAGTTTCCGAATAGGTACGCACTCTCACGGATGACGTCACTGCGCGGATTGAAGTTATTATACCAGGAGTCACAAGTTATACTCAAATGTCCCCCTCAATTTACTTCATTGGGAACAATAATAAATTTAAATAAAATGGCACCAAAATTCATTATATTCAAACATGAATATGCTTAAACAGTAGGGAAGAGTGGGGTAATCGTGGTCACTTAACGGAGATTTGCTATATTGGAAAAACTATTATTTCATTTTTAAATTTAGGTAAGCGAATTGATAGCTTAAAATATCTACTTTTATATAGATACCTGAAAAATTATAGGAGTTACACAAATTAAAATATTACCTAAAAAATAAAAATAGTTCATTGGCCGGTATTTCTCCACTGTGCGGGTAATGGCGGTCAGTATTTTTGCCATATAAAATACATATAAATTAAAGCAAAAAAAAACATGAAAAAAAATCTAACGCTAAAATGAACTTTTACTGTTGCAGTACTATAAATTATGCATGTTTTTAGATTAATAATATTGTAAATTAAAGAAATGTGTATAAAAGTAGTTAAAGGACTAGGCATCACTTAAATGGAAAACTAAACACCAGTCAATTTTCATAATTTTTATACCATTCGATAGATAATGAAAAAACGAAAACATCTTATCATTGGCTCAACACGGAGAAATTGATAGAAAAGCCGCAATTCACCATTTTAGACTAATATATTTCCTATTTAAAATACATTGGTATCAATCATTTCTTCTTAACAATGGTACGGAATAGCTATTAAACTAATCCTTTCAGTGACTCTAAAATTTTTAATCTTTTAGACGTAAGGTAGATATATCTGGTTTCTATTTACATACAAAATATTAAAAGTTTTAGAGTCGGTGAAAGGATTATCTTAATGGGACAATAGCTGCTATTGTTAAGAGAAAATGATTGACACCAATGTATTTTAAATGGGAAATATATTAATCTAAAATCGCGAATTGTGGCTTTCCTATCAATTTCTCCGCGTTGGGCCAATGATACGATGTTTTCGTTTTTTTCATTATCTGTCGAATGGTATAAAAATTATCAAAATCAACTGATGTTTAGTTTTCCATTTAAGTTGTGTCTAGCCCTTTAACAGAATATATGTACTATTATAAAAAACAATATTGGAAATTATGGTTGAATGTTCATGTTATATTATGAGCATATTTGTCAATCTGAACAAGTCTTCTTCCAGTGCTGAATCATCTTCTAAATCATCACTTGCTTTATCATAACATAAAACAGTTTCAGTTTACAGCTTATAGCTACCATGAACGGTAACACAAGTCACCGTAAGAAGCCGACCGGAATTATCTACTATTCAAAAAAAAATAACTAAGTTAGCATGAATTTAAAATAAAAATTCATCCTTGTAAACAAAGGAACTTTTAATAACAGAAATTATAAAAGCTAATTTCACTTCACCATAACTTGTAAAACAAAGATACTGAAATTAAATTTGGGGCACAGGTTTGGAACAAAACCTACAGATTGTACCCCTAATCAAAATTCACGTATATTTTTTCACATGTCAATATTAGCAATGACCGGTACTTGCCGACCAGCGCCGATGTTACCCCGTTCTCCCCTACTCTTAAAATTCATATTGAACTGTTGATTAAAAATGTCGACAAATAACAATTATTAACCGTATCCTCTTCAATCAATTCATAGATCTAACGTAACAATCCAAATTTTACTTTAATTTTTAAGGATTTGTTTAAATAAGTGATCAATTCAATACGGTGACCTGCAAACCAAAATGTGTACGGTGCATTAATACAAATAACTGAAGTATAGATCTATTTTGGGAATGAAAAAATAAAATATTGAATAGAAACGATGTATATACCGTTAAGGATAACTAGTAGACCCGCTTGTATTAATATTATGTTTGTGGTGTGCATTGAATAAAAAAAATTTGCGACATATTTTACTTGATAATGGGTCAATTGTAGAGTACGGACTCACTTCTTGACCACTTCAAAATCGCGTCCTTTACACCCACCATCCCTTAAAAGGTAAATATTTCAAAAGGCTCTATTTCACTTATCTTAAAAAATAGAGCTCTCGTTTTAAAATCAAAACATGAAAAATTTCATGTGAAATAAAAAATCTATAACAATAATGACTGCTTTTTCAATATTAAGCGAAATACTACGAAAAAAACGCATTGAAAAAATCAACCCTCTATAAACATTAGTATTTCTTTCTGAAAGAATAAGTTTACCGTCAAAATACTTTAAATAAAATTTATTCGTCACACATTCAACTTTAATATGATATATATATATATATATATATATATATATATATATATATATATATATATAATTTGAATTATCTAAACCCTGTAAAAACCACCAAGAACGTTCGCGTGCAACGTATAAGTGAGCTGTCTATACGCGCCGTGTAGACCGACACCGATCTCACAAGTACTACTGAGTGGTCAGCACAGCGTAGGGGTAGTTGTAATAAATATTATTGGAATTACATATTAATTAAAGACTTTAAATTTTGATATTACCTAATTATGTAGGTATTTATATGTACATACATATATACCTAGGTATTTAATTTTAGATACGTATCAGGTATAAAATAAAGAATAATAACAAAGTTTTAAACAAATCAAAATTAAAGAAAACATTCAAAATTGTTTTTGTTCTTGTCTTTTGGTATTATTTGATTTTACGTATAAAAATTTACCCTGGTCATGATGACCGGCTTTGAAACTATTAGAAAACCTTGGTGTAGGTATTAGTTTTTGTCGGTAACTTATTTTCGACAAGAATCTATTGCACTGGCTCTTAATATCGTGGGTTACGCTTACCACGCAAAGAATATCAAACAATTTTCGTACCACCACCCTTTATAAAAATTTGCGCATCCAAATAAAATATACAAAAAACCAAATGTCTACGAGTTTAAAATTATTTGAATAATCACTATCTACTGCCTTCATACCGCAGAATTATAAATTTACTCTATTTGTAATTTAAAAACTATTCGTGTGCCCTTAAGGGGAGGGTATACTCTATTCCCGGCGACCATTAGAAGTGAATTATATTCTTTATTTTTAAATTTTACAAAATTCTCTCATTTGGAGATTTTTCGCCATCAAATTATCTATCATTTGAGTTTTTAAAATTTAATATAAAATTATTAATAACGAAATTAAAACTTTTGTACACAATTCAAAATCCAATTTAAATTGCGGCTTCAATTTTACAATTTATAATGTTCAATACAATATCTAGGAGATAACAAGTTTTGATGAAGATAGCTGAAGTATAAATAGATTTTTTATTGAAAGTATAAGTTTACTTTTATGAATAAAATTCAAAATTTCATATATGCGTCAACGTATCTAGCTCATGTTTTGTCATTGCCTAGAGAACGTTTTTTTATATCATTTAAGATGTCGATCAAGTTTTCATCTTTAATAGCACATGATAATCGTACAAATGTTTTTATAAAATTTCACAATTAAACAAAGAGGGCTCACAGAAAGAGAAAGAATATGCAGACCTCTACAGCTCGGCACGTGGTCTTGTTAGAAATATTTATTACGCAAATAATCCTGACAGATATATAAAGGTACCTATATACGTTCGAAACTGCAGGCAAGTTTTAAATAGTTAGAAAGCGTGAGAAATTGCTTTTTAAAAATAAAAACGTTATAGGCACCTCTGCTACTACATAATTTTTAATATAATAATCATAATATGTGTAATAAAAAATAATGTAGTTTGTAATAAACAATATGAATTATAAATCAGCCATTCAAAATTTAAGTGTTATTATTATAAACAGAATGAAATGGTTGCAAATGTTATTAGATTTAAATATAATGTTAAAAATTTCGTTTTGTTTTGTTTTAAATGGCATAGATATACTAAATGTCCACAAAGTCTGGCCCCGCACCATTTTTTCGGAAATTGTTGGGTACCTATATGGAAAAATCGGCGAACACGCACTTACCTACCTATTCCATTATTTTAGGGCACAATTTTTGATGGAAAATGTTTAGGTGTGTAACCTCCGGGAGTGGGAGGTGGAGGTCAACTAAAAAATTTCAAATGAAAACGCATTTCAAGTCGTATGTCATTTAAAAGCTTTTAATAAACAACAATTTTTAACGTTGGTCCAAGGTCGATACACCAAACAAGTCATGAATAGCGAATACGAGTACCAAATAAAATTTACAAATAAGTTGAACAATAAAGAAGAAAGGAACGAAGGAAACGTTTATACTTTGCGCGTACCTGCGCCACCCCGAAAGGACCAGTTTCGATAATCCGCTTACTTGGGTGCGATAATAACTAGTAATTAGATATGAATCGTTCTCAAAGTACGACCATTGACTATATAGTATTATAGACAGCTCACGTAAATGGATCAAGTGGCAACCCATTTTTCTGTGCTATAGATGGCGCGCCTATACAAAATTGTTCCTAATTTGAAATTTCGTATTTGACGGGAAAAATGGATTTAAAAGAGAAATATAGATGTCGGGTTGTTTTTATACATGGTTTGCGACACTACTTTAGAAAAGCAAACCAAAGATGAAACTTGCATTTAGAAATGCCACGAACAATATGTAGTTGTAAAAAGCAGATACCTAGCAGGGTAAGCCAAAGTGGACACTGTTACCATCTCAATGTTAACGTATTTGCGATTTCAATTCAATTAATTCTTATTATTAATATAACATGGTCAATTATCTACTTACTAATATTAATATTACCTGGGTACTCATTAATATTTAAAATTAATATTACAAAAAATAGTTTTTTTTTATAGATTATAATGTACTACTTATAATAATGCAATACAAAAAATTATATAATAAATTACATATTCACATTACCTATAAGTCGGCAGCTAGATGCTAAACTATACTTGTATTATTTATATACTGTCGATTCTCAACATTCTCTGGGAATTACGTTTCCGAGATTCCCGCGAAAATTTGTGGAAAATCCGCAAATAACTAACCAGTCAAAATTTCTTCAATTTAATTGTAGCGTTGATCACCTTCCCAAATCACCACTCAGATCAAAATCTTAGTTAGATACTTAAATAAAAATATACGAAAAATTAAACGATTTAACAAATACCTATTAACTAATACACATAACTAATTTTACTTCAATATGAATTTAACATAGTTTATTTACCCGGAAATAAACATGTAATAAATAATCCTGTATTTTATTTGGCAGTAACCGAAACTACAGTGCACGTCGTTTAATGTGATCACATCTGAACTTTGAGTTTTTAGTAACAATAACCGACTTGATAACAATATGGAATAAAAAATACACAAATTATTCTATATACATATCTACAGTTGAAGTTGCTTATAACGAACTTGTTTATAGCGAACTTCTAGATATAACAAACCATTCCTAAAAGTCCCGTCATTGCAACCCATAAGATATTCCTTATACATTTTGGTAGTTATAACGAACTCCTAAATAACGAACTTTCGGATATAACGTTCAACAAAATTGTTCCCGTATGTTAAAAGTTTCCATAAAAGTAGATAAACATGTTTTTTCGATAATAATAGATTGTTTATAACGCTGCCAGTGCACAGATGAGCTCCATTTCCCCAGCCCCCCACTTTTGATTTGGGGGTTGAAACTTCGTCAGTCGTTAGTGCTACGTTAGTGCTGGTTTGTGCCGTCATTCCCGACGTTAGTGCTACTTGCTAAAGGGTGAACTAACATAAGCTAATAAATAGCTCCATTTCGCCAGCCCCCCCACTTTTGATTTGGGGGTTGAAACCTCGTCAGTCGTTAGTGCTACGTTAGTGCTGGTTTGTGCCGTCAACCCCGACATTAGTGCTACTCGTTAAAGGGGGAAGTAGCATGAGGGGCTGACGAAATTCGAGCCCCCCCCCACTTTTGATTTGGGGGCTCAAACTTGGCCAATCGTTAGTGCTACGTTAGTGCTGGTTTGTGCCGTCAACCCCGACGTTATTGTTATTCGTTAAAGGGGTGAACTAGCATGAGGCGCTGACGAAATGCGAGCCCCCCCCCCCATTTTTGATTTGGGGGCTCAAACTTGGCCAATCGTTAGTGCTACGTTAGTGCTGGTTTGTGCCGTCATCCCCGACATTAGTGCTACCCGTTAAAGGGGTGAATCAGCATAGGGGCTGGCGAAATGCGAGCCAGTTTAGAGTTGGAAATTGTAACTTGTTTTCATTTTATTCATTTTCTTCCTTTAATTTAATTTTTTAAACACGAACCTAGTATGAAAAGCTGCGGCTTGTGAACTAAATAGGTAATTTTTTGTAACATAAGCATAAGCTATATGGATAAATATACATATACTAAAGTTGAACTGTTTTAAGTGGCAAGTGACAAATCTATTTAAAGAGATTTGACTGTAGTTACAAGAAATTTTTATGATCATTTAAGATCCAGCTGTACCGACTTAGGGTTAATTGTAACTCGCAATTTAAACTATAGTTTTTTCTTAGTTATTATTGTTGTTACTACGAAAATGAACAGTTTCAACTTTAATTTAATTGTAAGTCTAAACTGACATTTTACAATCGGTCCTGAACCATTTTTTTAAACCACTTTATTAATGATTTTTCTTTTTATTAAGTAATTTATTGTTTATAAAATATTCGCATATTTGTAGGATGATTATAAAAATTTGCTTAGGTTCATCATTATTTCAGCGCTTGGTCGGTAATAAGTTCATCACAGATTTTGTGGAAAAGGAGGTTTGTATTTATTGCCTTTTATCAAAATTATATTCCAATAAACCTACCGTTTATACGTAATTAGGCAGGTATATGATATAAAAGGAATATATACTTTAAAATTCATTTTGGTAAATATATGTTACCTACCTACTAAACAGCATAGCAACTATAGCTTATCCAAACCTATACGATATTCACGTCATCAACAAAAAGTGACTAGATTGTTTATTTGTAATTCGGTTTAAAGTGGCATACTCAATAGATGATTTACTTGCGCACATATTAGATGGTATAAAGAAAGGCTACAATTTATTAGAATTGTGAAAATACGAGGTACGAGATGACAGCACTGTGTGAAACGTCATCATCTAGTAAACTTGTATTGATTATGTGAACATCATATAGGTTTGGATAAGCTATACACAACTTTATCAGTTGTTATATAAGTATGTATATAGGTAATTATTTAAACCATAATCCAGCTAATTTAACAGCGACATATAATGCACAGTACATGCATGAGTACACATACATATCGACAAAGTTTTTCTAAAAGTACGTAATTCACAAAAAGTAAATTTTACAGATCGCATTTTCTTGCGTCGCGTAAATATAAGAAAATACGTTTCGCGGAAATAACAATCAATTTCTCTGACGGAAAAAATCTGAAAATTGTTACTAGATTTTAACAAATGATACCTTTGCTTTAAATGCATAAAATTAGTCAGAATAACTCATTTTCACAAAAAGTGTGGGTTATGTCCTTTTGGTAAAACGCCATCGATATTATGTAACAGAACCACATCGCAATCAATCACAATCAAGATTTAATAAAATAAGGTGCGGAGGAATTGATGAATTCTCCATGCTGGTTCACCCCTTTAACGAGTAGCACTAACGATTGGCCAAGTTTGAGTCCCCAAATAAAAAGTGGGGGGGGGCTCACATTTCGTCAGCCCCTCATGCTAGTTCACCCCTTTAACGAGTAGCACTAACGTCGGGGCTGACGGCACAAACCAGCACTAACGTAGCACTAACGACTGACGAAGTTTCAACCCCCAAATCAAAAGTGGGGGGGCTGGCGAAATGGAGCTGCACAGATGTTGTCTTTAAAACGTTCATATAATAATTTTTTCTTCTCTTCTAAAAATACGTTTATTAGCTGACCTTCCCAGCGGATATTTAATCTTTTAAACTTTACTAGATAACGGACACAAGTGGTAACCAAGCACAATAGCCTTAGATGTTATATAACAATAATACATAAGACAATTGCGTACCTGATTTGGTACTTCCAAATCACTTTCAAGCAGAGAAAAGTTCAAAATGCAGATTTAGTTCTGGTTTCTACTGAAAAAAAAAATTAAAAGCAATATGTAAATACCATATAATATTGCCGTTCGTTAAGGTTTTTTCAATTAAATTTATATTACCGTATACGCTCGAGAAGTATCCACTATCATGTAATTGACGACACCTTGATTTTCAGCAAGCAATATAAGAAAAAAATATTGACCCGTGTAAGACGGCATTAGTATTTTTTTTTCAATTTCTTTGGAACTGGAATGCCCGTGTAATGTCTACACCTAGAAATTTGCACTGAAATTTTTGGATCAAAAGTGCGAACATTTTATATACGGTAAATGAAGTTTTTGTACCGTTTAGTACGAACTTCAGATGTAACGAACTCATGTTGTGAGTCCCTTGTGGTTTATTTAACCGGATTCTACTGTATATATATATATATATATATATATATATATATATATATATTTATGAACAAAAAGAAATGGGGTTTTCACTCAAAGTGGAAAACTCTGAAATTTAACGATTCAAAATAAAAATCCATGAAAATTACCGATACAAAAGTAAACAATTGCACTGTTTCTTATCTCCAATGATTTGTTATTGAAGTTTAAAGTGGGATAGAACTGTTTCTTTCTTTTTAGGAAGTGAAAATACCGATGGGTAAAAATAAATCCTGATGGGACAGATGAAAATCCTAGAAGGGTCAATTGAAAAACCCAGAATTCCGGGGTAGCCCCAGAAAATAATTACCTCTGAAGTATATTCAAAAAACATTCATATTAAAAAAAACTCATTCGGCATTGTTCGTCTCTGTTGCTCGGTCTATAGGCTAGTAACTTACGGGAGAGAGAAAATCGGGGTCACTTGAACTTGAAAATACAAACAAACAAATCTACGCAAATAAGGTTTATTGCTCGTAAATGAAAACAATCTTTAAAAAAATTGATAACTGGAACCGATGTCATGATTACTATAAACGATGTTTTTCCTATGTTCGCCTATGTTCTTTGCGAAAGTGATAATAATACCCGAATTATGTACATTATATCATACATTATTCGTGATTCTAATAGTCGGTGTGCATTGTATTTTAAACGCAGTGCAGTATATACCTACCTAAAAGTTGCATTAATAATTTATTGCATATGTCAAAACGGCAACTTATTATTGGTGAAATATTAACAGAAAGGTACCTATATAATATCATATGAAGCGAAGTGCTATAAATACATTGTGTACATTGTTTGACAATGTAGCAATTAATAATAATAGCGAAATAATTAAAAGTACAAACTAACAATATTTTAACAAAAATGAATGTATAGCTTACATGAACCTTTTTCGAACAAAATTATCATAAATAGTCATTAAGAAAATTTAGGTGGTAAATAAATACCAGCTTTGACTGTGAACTATACTAAAAAGATTAGGACGGTATATTTAAGGGATCAACAAAAGCAGGTAATTTTAAAAACGGTCTGAAGAATCGAGTGCGATATAGTTGTAAAATGCAATTTTAATTTGCGACATCTAGATGCACTGCGTTTAAATTTTTTTTTTCAAAATCTAACAGTGTTCTACCTACTCGAAAATCGCGACGCTTGTAGTGGGGTCCCAAAACAGCGTTTCTGGTGTCCCTTGAGCGTTACCGAAAAATAATATAGGGTTAGCTGTCTATAATACTATATAGTCAATGGTACGACGTTCAAAATAAGAATGATGTAGTTTTTCGATTCCCGTTTATTTAGAATATTTTGGGAAAACTTACTCTCGATCTTAGAGCCAATTTTTCCATTTCTTGGTAAATTTATCGGTAACCATATAGGTATTTACCGTAGAAACAGTTTGGTCGTGCAAATTACGGTTAAAGTAAGATTATATTCTATGGGAAATACCTATCAGATAAATTCACCAAGAGGTGAAAAAATTGGCAATAGGTTTATAAGTTTTCGTAAAATATTTTAAATAAATGGGAAATTAAAAACCACCTCATTCTTATTCTGTAATAACAGGGTCATTAGCGAATTCAAGAAAGCGAGTTATCGAAACTGACAGTTTCGGGGTGGCGCAGGTACGCGCAAAGTAAAATGCATGTTATATTATTTTCAGTACGGATAGAAGTAGTGTGTTTAATTATACGTTATTCAAGATAGGTTCCAATATACGTCATCGATAAAACCTCGTACCTATTTTACATTAGGTACTAATAAATTGCAGTCTTTCTTTGTCATGTTATATGTGTGCAGGTAAATCATTTATAGAATATGCCACGTTCAAAACTTTAAACTGAATATTACAAATATACAATTTAGTCACTTCTTATTGATGACGTGCATTGAAACCTATCTTGAATGTATAGATCGAGAATTCGAACTATACTAAGCAAATCCGTTCTCAGAAAGAACTTCTACTTGTCAAACCAAATGTTTGAGAAGTCGTAAATCAGTAGGTTATAAATAATCCGGGACCGATAATAAGCTTTTAAATTGTCTCTTCAAGGAACTAGTGTTAATATGGTTGTCTATGTATAAGAAATTTGCTATAGTACCATCTATTCAGACGTTTCGCTAAGTTCTAGACACCCTCCTGCCCTTAAACATTGAAAATTTTCCTATTACAAACCACAAACCAGATAAAAGTTTAATCGCATTTTTATGCGATCGATGAAATACAAAGCAACTAATAAAACGTGATACTTTCATAGCTTATCGAAGTGCGAACAAAGAACTAGATGTTTTTAAAATAAAAGCGGGATTTCCTAGTACTCCCAATAAATCGAATGCATTTATATAGAGAATTCTGGCTAGACCGCTTCAGATCATTTGCTCATTCGCGTTAGTGATAGTGCTTGTTTCAGTAGTTCGAATTTTAAATTACGGCGTCGTATTATACGTGTGTGCGAGGAGTGCTCGTTCAGTTTATAAGGCCTTTTTGCGTGTGAGTGCGCGAATGTTGTGTGTTGTGTTGTGTTCTCTAAAAGGATTACAAACCAAAAGGATTAACACGAGGAAAGGTAGGATCTTTCTTTGTCGACTAACTCTTCATGTGTTTATAAAGTGTAAATACATGAACCTTTAAGCTCTAACACAAATTCTCTGAAAATCGAGCTTGGTTAGGCTCTTGGATAGGGATTCGGTTAGGGCTTCCCTCAAACATTCAACGGTCCAATTTCGCGAACGAAATTTTATCTTTCGCGCGATCACAGTGGTTGGTGAAATACAATGAAATATGAAGCGCAGGTATAGGTACATAATAATGCAAGATCGCAGTCAACGGAAGAATATACGCTGTAAATTGACGATAAAGGGAAAACAATGACGGAAAAAAGGTAAGAAATAGAAAGAAAAATTTAGAAGTTTCTAATTTTTGCTTATAGTGTTATAGACAAGTGGCAGTCGTAGCGGCAGCAGTGTTAGCTTGCATTTTGCGTAAGTATTAAAAAAATATATATTGTTTCAGGATTTTATTTTTTTAATGTTTTTTGATTTTTTTAAATTTCTCTTATTTTGAGAGATTTTACCTTTTCAATGCATTCGTTTTTGGACAAAAAACGAAATTCAAATTTTTGATTGTCGCAACAATTTTTAAACAATATAAGACTGACAACGAGACAAAATTTAATAGATTAACTTTTTATTTTGCCACCTCTTTACTTTGCGTTTTTTCGTAATATCTCGCTTAATATTGACCAATCAGTCACTATTGTCAGAAACTTTTTTATTCCCCATAAAATTTGTCTTTTTTTGTTTTAAAACAAGATCTCTATCTTTAAAGGTAAGTGAGATAGTGATTTTAAAAATATTTACCTTTCAAGGGATGGTGGAGAGTGAAGGACACGGTTTCGAAATGGCCAAAAAATGGTTTCGTACTCTACAATTGGCCCTCTATCAAGTAAAATATGTCGCTAAATTTCTTCATTCAATGCACACGAAAGTACACAAGCGGGTCTACTAAACTGCTAAAACAAATTTTATCCATATTTTAAGTAGGTATGTCATCAATTCTTAGACTTAGAGGCCAAAATGTCAAAAAGTACTTTTAAAGACCAACTTTAAGATCTCCCCTAAAAGCCTTGCCGGGGACACACACTGTATACCTACCACTCATCATAACGAAATAACGAGTTATTTTGATAATAGTACCTATAAAGCATACTAGCTTTAATAAATAACAAACAATAATACATAAATCTACAATAATTTATTTTGAGATTATGCAGTACACCTAACTAAGAAAATAATCTAAGGAGATATAAAATGGGATTTCAATATATCTCATTTCTATATTAATGGATACTTTGACAAGCTTTTTATTAAAACCCGAGCGTGTTTAAAAGCTTCCCATTCTCTCGTCTTTGTAATAAATTAACCTATCCGAGATATCAACTCAACTGTCGCACTTTTAAGAGCCCTACCAATAAAAGCACGTGAATTTAAAAGTGGTTAAGCTAAAAATCGCGTTCCTTAATTATTTTTGCTTTTTAATTACGTTAATGCTAACATTGCGTTCTTTGTACGTTTTCGTGAGCAGTTTTATACACTTGTAAAATGAAAATTATAGTGACTTTTAAGTGCTATCGTAAAGTAACTTATTTCTTAAATATATCTATCATCTTTTTTACCTCGATGTTTAGCATTTTAATATAACGAAAACGGGAGATTGTAATTGTATTATAAATCAGAAACACATTTATTAAATTAGTTACACGCTTTTCTATGGCAACTAAAGCACTTTTTCCGATTAACAATATTTACAACCACAAATTGGTCATTAATTTTTACTAGTTTCCATGACTAAAACGATTATCGTGGCGAAGAAATACTAAAATTTTCATTTGAAATACAGATACATTTACTGTAATTCTGTCTTCTTTTGATTAAAACAAACAAAACCATTTTTCCACTAATTATTAAATTCTTTTAAAATAAATTTTATATAATTCAAACATCATTTTTGAATCGAATTATTAATAAGTAATAGATATTTTGTTAAAAAAATTATTAACTTTATCATTGTAAACTCATTTTAATTAATAATAACGATAACAACTATTTTACTGATTAATTTTTTTACGACTACATATTAGTTATAGTGTTATACAATTAAATAGTAAATGATCCAAAGGGATTAACGTATATATAAGCCAGAATTCGTTGGGGAATATCCCGAAACCTCTTATAATTAAGTTATTCTTATATTAAAACTAGAGCTGCAACCCCAACATCCCTTGGGCGTTAAATTTATCTTCGGTGGATATTAAATGTTAATTATTCTTTTTTCACAAAAGATATCTCGTTATTAAATAAAATGATAATTTTTAAAGAACAAATTATACCATCTTAACTTTTGCGACGAATAATGGCCGTTGCTTCAGGTAAAATTCATAATTCATGCTTTAAAAATTTCATATACAATATTTTCAGATATTAAAAATCCTTTGTAACAACGTTTATTTTAAAATTCAAAATGTTAGACGTTCAACGATAATTAAAGATGATACAAACGTCGCGGTGTTCATAATACATATAATAAGTCGTCCTTCTCCTATAAAATATATGGAAATCGATTGTTTCTACAGTGTTCCGTCATATTAAATCGTCCCAAGATAAATTGTCGCGAAAATGAAAACACTAAAATCACGACGATCTCCTCCATCGAATTTCTTCCATTTTAAAATACTTACTTTAACCATTTACATATTTCAACAACAAAACTTTCAAATGCAATTTTAATTTAGTCGATTTCTCGTCGAGAATTAATTAAATGAACTTCCACTAACTTATTGTGTGAAAAATACTTGTAGAAAACAGACAATTCACCTAAAAAATTGAGCAAAATCTCAGAATTATCACAGATTTTCTATGCTAGATTTTCGAAACAATTTTTTCGCGTAAGAACGAAATCACATGCAAATACTATATAAATTTCCTAATCTAAAAAAAGAAAAAAACTTAATATTCTCTGTTTCTCCCGCAAATGGAAAATTCCGCTCTTTGTACGCACCAAATTTTCCTCGAGATTTCATCTTCTTTTAAAAACGCTAAGAATAAGACACAGTTTACGCATCTTTTACCTTTTGGACGCACTAGACTTCCAAATTTAACCAAAGACAAAAATTCTGAAATGACACTTGCAGGAAATTTTCGGTTTTTCATTCGATTTTCGTGTTTTTGTAGTTCGTTCAAGATTTTCAACGTCCATTCCGATTTTCAATATCAACATATAAATATGTTTTCTTGGAATATGTCACATCCACAAAAAATTAATCAAAAATCGTTCAATTCTATGACCGAACCCTGTAAAAAAGGGGAAAATCGAGGTGCATCGATTACAACTTTCTCCTCCCCTCCACTATTTTTTTAACCCATCAATTTATTATCGATTGAAGTTCAGTTCTTTATTTTTTCGACGTTTGTCAAGACAATGTCGCGATATGCATGTCCTCGCGTTTTTAAAATCGATTTTCAATTCCAAAAACAATTTTTCTTACACTTATATCGCAAAACGAAGATAGATCAAACATTTTATTGTCCTTCAATAATTTTTGAGATTTCATAAAACAAAATACCTATACTAACTAGATATTCGTGCGATAAATTCGGCAAAAATATAGTGAGTCCCCACCACGTCGTTATTTAACTGAGGTTATTAATAGGTATCATATTATATATTTGTAATTATAGAGTTTCCTTGAGAAATGATTGCCTACTTCAGCTGGGGAAAAAATTATGATAATTAAAACCCGCAAAGGTAACGATCTGGTCTCACAATAGAAGAAAGGACAAAAATAATTCAGTAAAATCGATAACATATTTTATATTATTAATTTTTATTTATCTTCGCACAATTTCCATATTGGTGAAGCGCAATATTTAATAATGTGCGAAATTGTTTGTAAAATTAAAAACTTTTAAACTCATAAATGTCAGGCACGCTTTTTTATAATGTTTTCAGCTGTATTTATAAGATTGTGACGTGGATTATATGTAAATATGTAGTACCTTCAGTACCGCTAAGTATATACATTTTATACATATAGTAGGTACCTAATATGCACAGGAATGTTTTTGCATTTGCAAGCTTAACTTTTTATTAATTGCAGTAGAACCTCGATTATCCGTCACTCGATTAACCGTCAACTTCTATTAACCGTCAGGATACCAGCTGTCTACGGCCACTTGTAGCTCAGCATTTTTCCCGTCACATCTACCGCTCCCACCCCACTTTTTTCCACACATCTCTCTCTGCCCTCTGACCGCTCTATTCCCACCGTCCTCTCTATTTTCCCCCCTCTTAGTTATATAACGGTCGATAACTTTGTACATATGTGTACATACACAAACTGAGAAAAAAAATTCATTAAAAATTCCTACTGTTCTGTTAACCGTCTTTTAGATTATCCGTCAACACTCCAGTCCTGTGCTTGACGGATAATCGAGGTCCTACTGTATATTACATTTAAAAATAACTGAATAAAATTTCTGTAAAATAAGGGTAAGATAGGATAAGACATAAAATATTCATTATCTATGCTGAATTCAAATTCGTTTTAACGTATTTACCTGCACGGTTCGGCAGATTGACAGAAATATCTAAAATGTAATGTAATATTGGTTCTTGGACTGTGTTGTTGGACTATTCTATTATTAATAAAATTCTGAGTACGTACCTAGTTAATTGTACTAATTCAGAGAAATATAGCGCAAACATTCATATATGTATATGACACGCAGAACCCTATAAATAATAAATGCCGTCTATACATAAAATAAAAATCCATTATACATTCGCTCAATTTAAACTAAAGGACACCCTGTATGTGGAAAATAAAATTAAATAATCTTCCCTTTAATTCTGCACGAAGCTGAAATTAAAAATACCTTGTTAGCTACATTGACCCAACGACAAAATGTATGCATAAGGAAATACCCCTAAGCAACGTAGAAGGGTTGGTACTGCACCACAGACAGCAATTTAAATTAAAACAAGGAACTATTTCAATAAATTCGAGACAAGAAAATTTATTTACAAGCAATCGCAAAATAAATTACTGTTAAGCCTCGTTCTTAATTTCCCTACTGCGTTGGACAGATAACCGTATCGATATTTATTGGGGTAAACGTCGTCGGTGTATAATAAACATACTTTATGTAGGTAACGACTTTTAATTGCTTTGTTTGCGAACTTTTAAATCTGGGAAGTTTAAATTTTTTTATTTGATACATACCAACGATATTTTTTGTTAGAAAAAGAAATGTAGATTGAAGTTTTTTGGGGCGCTTAATCCAAATTTTCTCCGTAGCATTTCATGAATATTTATTATTAGCTTTATCCGCCACTTTTGTAATTAAGTGTTTTGATTATTAATTTGACGTAGGTACTACGCAACTTGTGTATAATAATATACGTTTTCATTCCGATTCGATTTTCATGGTAAAATATTTGCTTATACCCAGTTTCAAAAAATGTACACCATCATCATCATCATCATCAATTAAGGCTGTATTTCCACTTAGCCAATCAGGCGCACACCGTCATGTGGTGTAACTCTTCGACCATATACTCCTGGACAGAGCTTATTATATATGACCAATGTGAGAAACTTGTTCCCAACGTAAAAGAGAAAGAAAGAGAAATTTCTATCTTTCAGGAAATAATTATTTTAATACGCATGCGTCCAGTTTTGCCGACGCCAAATGTAATATCGGCGGAAGTAGTTTTTATTTAGAATCATCAATACCTAATTAATCACAAACTGTCGAATTTAGAAAAAGGTTCGCGACACCGCAATATTATCTAGAGAAAAAAAATACTTTTTACTTTTTACAAAAATGTTCAACTTTATTTGCAAAACTCGCATTTCCGTCTTAACAAATTGTTCGGGAAACGAGAAAAACGTTTATTCAATAAAGTGAATTATACAAAAATTTTAAATGTTGATGTTTTTAGGGTCGATCTTTCCATCGTCTGATAGATTTATTCGAGAAATATATATATTTAGGTATAACAAACTAACTTATTACAAATAAAATTATCCGAAAACCACGAAAACATTTAAATTTCAAAATAAACTCGAAGAACAAAATGAATCACAAATAAAATTGTTGGTTGATTTAGCACGTGCAAAGTTGCATATGCGCACTTCTTCGATAATTTCCTAAAGAATAGATAGATGCATCTGCACTGTAATGTTGACAACACTTTTAAAACTAAAAGCTCTATCCATATAACCAATATTATATACAAGATCAAAGGTGTAACTCGAGCCGGTCTCGAGTTGGCCAGTGGTATACTGGTTACTACATCATCTACTGGATGCGTACATATGTACGCATATCCATGGGCGATTCTAAACACCATGACATAATCGCGACACGGTAGGTTAAGTGAAAATCCCGTTTAATTAGTTGTTTAACACAACACAGATAAGAATTATTTGGAAAATATATAGGTATTTACATCCCTTTCGTTTCATTATAATAGTAAATTCTCTCCGGTTTCTTCTTTCTATCATCTCATACGGTTTTGTCGTGATGCAACGCGCTGAGTAATATGACGGACTTAATGACGAAAAAACTTCTTAGCTATTTTTGACCTTCATTTCTTCAAGAATCTCTCCTTTATTTTGTTAGATCGTCGAATATCACCAGCAAGGGTTATACTTATACGAATTAATTGTTCGTAATGATTTTGATTAATGATTTCATAAGTGTTCGAGACAATCTTATCATTGTTTCAAAAACAAAACAATTTGAGTCATATCTTTACTCGATTACCTACTTCCCAACGTAAACTCCGTCGTTGATAGCGAAGCCACTCTATGATTCGTTTTTTGTCGACGAAAGGCGCGTAAGTAAAAGTTCAGTTCCGGCGTGTCACCTCAAATATGTATTCGTAAGGTAATCATCGTGAGTTACCAAAGACATTAATTAAGACATTAATGAAGGATTCAAAATTTTAACAATGTAAATTACAAAGATATGGGAATTTGAAAACTTAAAAAGGTCTCCGAGGCCCCAGCCATGCATCCTCAAGTGGGTCAACTAGATGTAGGTACTCCGGATTATATAATGTATTATTAAGATTAACGATAATATGCTTTGTTCTTTTAGTTAATATTATTAGACATTGACAATGACATTGAAGTTCCGAAGAATTATTCAATGTACAAGCTCACGCAGCTTAGTCTTGAATCGCCTATTTTGAGCACGTGTCTTAAAATTAAATTAATTTTCAAAATAAAGCCAGGATTCGATTACTTACTATGAAAACAAGAACCATAAAATACTTATAACTAACTGATCGATTTAAAGATCAGCTTTTGCGCATTTAATGATGTAAGTTGAAGGCAAGAAATGATAAGATCTATTTCAAGAACTGTTTTAAAAGAGTAGATATTCCTTTTTCAAATAAAGTTCTTTAATCAGAATACACATGTTAAAATAAAAACCGAACTTTACTAACTTCGAAGAAAAATTGGAGTTGACAACAAAAGAAATCAAAAACGTTACTGATATGTGACAATAAGCGACTATATACAGTGGTCGGCGGTTATTGTGCTCACTGGATATTAGAATCAGCCGCTTAATATCTTCGTTATTGTCTGAAGGAAATAATTAAATAATACTTGGAATCGAAACTGGTAGTCCCGACATGATTCTATTAAGTGGCATCTACTGTACATACATTTACGATAGATTTGGAGCGTTAGGCGGCCACGTGTTTAAAATAATACATAAAACTAATTTAGTCCGGTCATTTATTAATCGATAACTGTATTACTTCAATTTTAAGAATAGATGAGTATAACATTGCTTTATAGTAATGTGTAAGAATTTTATTGCATGAGAAGTTATACAGGTGTATGTTTTGTTACGTAACACATTTACTAGTACCGTGCCTAATCACCTATTCAAATACCGATAAAAATCGCGATCAGGGCTGCAGATTTAATTCATATAATCTCCCAGTAAAGGTTCATACAAAGTGTACAGTGTGTTGTCTGTACTAATTTTTCGAAAATGCTGATTACTAACATTTGCCATATACAATAAAGTCCCGTTCATCCGAATGAAAGTAAGTTAAAAATAATGCGTACCTACTGTACTTATGTATACATAAATTAATCGATTGGCTTATTCATAAAGTCAGTACTTAAGTTTTATTGGTGTAATGTTGTAAATCTATCGGATGGCAAGATACTTATCAGACACGTAATATATGGAAAACTTATAGCTTACAGCAAACTAAAAACTTTGTTTTTGTAACTCGCTACTGCATTACAAGAATAATTTCGGTTAATACGAAAATCTGATAATCCGAACCAGGTCTCGATCCCAATTAGTTCGAATTAACGGGACTCTACTGTACATAAATTATTATTCAGTACAAATGCTAACCTATATACACGACAAACAATTATATAGATACAAAATATTCAGTTATTTTTGATGATAGATAGACATTTCTCAATATATTGTACATAGGTATGTTGTTATCTGATGTACCTAATAAATAACAAAAAGTAACTAGTTAGACGTTTATTTAAAAAAAAAGGCGATTCGGCTATTTTATAACAAACATAATGCTTTTGTGAGTAGTTGTAGTCATACAGACAAGTATGGTTTTTCTTTAACGAGCCAATAAAAAAAGTAATGACCAAGCAACACACTGTTCACTTTAAACGCACCCTTAATTGATGTTTTGACGAATTCGATTTAATTTGAAAAGTAAATTGCAATGACCTTATTTTTATAATGACGTAATACTTCAGAGAAACTCACTTCCCTTTAATACTCTTTTCGCAAACTTCAATTTATTACTTCAAGGGGACAAAACAGCTTAAACCGCTGCAACAATTCTCATAATTAGCATTTCGCTTTCGCAGAAGTTCTACTTCGAGTATTGCTAAAATAAGACTAAAAAGTTGGTAACTATATTGAAGAAGTTCGCTCGGTCGAACGGACGACCGAATCTAAAGATATCTAATAAGCGTCGCCGTTAAAAGAATAAAAATCCGACCGCGCGCAAGTCTCGGTATCGAATTTTCATGTCGCATGCCAAAAAACTCCTTTTTTTTTAATGTTTCTTGGAAGAAATACATTTTTTGAAAAATAATATTTACGAGAGAAATTTATAAGAATTTAAAAAAAATTATTACTTTTTTCGATTATTTCGAAAACTGTGCATTTTATCGAAAATTATAAAAAAACATAATCGGTAGAGAATTTTATGCCGATTCCAAAACATATTTCATATTACCAATCAGATTATTAAGAACGTAGATTAGAATTTTTTTAATTTTTGAACGGCCGCCATTTCGAAAGACAATACACTGTCCAAATTGCAGTCTCCTACGATCAAAATTATATATATGATCGACCGAAAATTAACGACCTAAATTTTCGTGATCTAGAGGTCGAGATCGGAGAAAATCCAAAAGGATACGTCTGGATGCCGTCATCAGACAAGCTGCAATAGCTTTATTTTCTATGAAAATTCGCTAAAACAGAAAACTACTTAAAAAAATAATTAGCTGAAATCACGTTGAATCACGCTGAACGCGTGTCAACGCGTTTAATTTTCAAAAATTAAATTATTATTTTAACAATTTTTATTTTGTGAATTTTATGTGAATTGTTGGAAGATAACAACAAAAGTTTTTTTAAGGTAATCTTAAAGGTTGCACTTTAAAGTTTAATATGATATAAAAGAAGTACTTACAGTAGGTGCTTATATTAAGATTTAGGAACTATTTTAAAAAAATATAAAAAACAGAGGTGTTTATCAAAGATAAGTAAAGATTTAAAAAATTCTCCAGATTGTTTCAGAGAATTACTATCATAAATGCATGCAGAAAGGTTTCGGAAACAATTTGCATTAAAAACCTTTTCCGCCTATTTCCACATAAAAGAAAAAAAATAAAATATATGAATTCTTTAAAAATGCTCATGCCAGTGAACCTATTTGCTTTAAGGTTTTTGTTGTTTACGCAAAATATATATTTTTGAGATTGCAACCAGTAAAATTAGAAATAGAAAGTTACAGTTTAGTAACAATTTAATTTAAGCACTTATTTATGAAGACGCCGTTTGCGTTTACTATATTTATAAAAAAAAGTAAACTTTCAATTTGAATAGCTATTGTATTAATACCTATTAATAACCTGTGTAAGTAGGTACAGATAAATTGAAGCTTAATTACTTTATTATAATATATAGCGGAACGAGATACAGGTAACGGGGAAAAAACAAGTGAGTAATAGAGCGACAGTTAAGAAAGTGTATTAAATGACAAGTTGTGGAGGTTTTTTCTATTAGCTTTCGCAGAAGGCACCAAGGCATTAAATCAAAGTGTAAATAAACTTATAAATATTATATTAAATAAAAATAAACAAGGAAAAATTATTAATTAGGTTTTTTTTACAATTTTTTTCGTAATAATTAGTGATATTGTTCGGAATCAGTGTTGCTCGCATTAACCTTTATGGAGGCTTTAGGAAGTTTACTTATATTTTTTGTTTAAAAACGTGCTAAGAAATATTATTTGGCATTATCCTTTAATTAATTAATAATATTTTTCAAATTGAAATTTTCATAATAATTCTCCATTATAATAATACACATTTATCTACTGACAATGAGTATACATAATCAGATGTTGGTAGCACTATTATAGGTATTCGAATTAGTGATTCAATAAATGATTAAAATTAGCTAAGAGCAGTAAAGAGCATTAACGAATGCCATATTTGTTTTTGAGATTATCCAGATAATGGATATATCTGCTAGCGTGAAGTTGGCCGGACAATTTTAATTAATTTTTTTCTCGAGAACCCATTTACTTTTTTTTAAAATTTAAAAAGCAGTACAGAGCACTAACGAGGCATTAACTATGAAAAAAAAATTGAACGTTAGCGCTTCACCTTGCCCCGTCAACTTCAAGCACCTACCAAAATAGACCTATACTCCAGTTATTTGTATTAATGCACCGTACAAATTTTGGTTTGAGGGTCGCCATATTCAATTGATCGCTTATTTAAACTAACCCTTAAAAATTAAAGTAAAATTTAGATCGTCACGTGAAATCCATGAATTGATTGAAGAGGATGCGGTTATAATAATAATTATTTGTCGACATTTTCAATATATATATATATATATATATATATATATATATATCTACTTGTTAATCTTGTAGATTTAATTTGCAATCATAACAAAATTATAAGGACCCTGCGCTAATTTATCTTGTTACAACACTAATGTAAGTTAATTACAACAAAATTTTAATCGATAAACGGTTTTAAAATTCCTTTATGATCATGGAATCGTATTGAACGAAATTAAAAGTAGATTCACATACCATTGCCATAAAATTCTACGAGATCGAAGCTAACTTTAAAAGTTTTGTGAATTATGATTATTAATAGTATTTAGTTACGTTTTATGTAAAACATTACCTTAATGCAACCACATTTTCCGTTTCGTTATAGCAAAATTCTATTAGTAAAACTTTAAAAATCACGATTGCTCTTGTAATAAGGAAGTATGTGTGACATTTGTACTAAACGTTGTAGACAACGCATCGCGTCGGTTTAATTTAAAAATCTATATGAAACCGCCTTTTTGTAGATTAGGTACGTAATTAATACGCATTTATGAATACAAAATTTAAAGAAACGATGTCAAATTACACGAAAAACTAGAATTTCGGTTCCAATAATGAATTTATCGAACTTTCAATTTTTGATGACCAAATAAATGGAGAAATGGAACAAACGCAACCGGAAAATGGACACGAACTCCCATCTTGTATACTATTTATACGGTACTCGAAATGAAAATCCATACAACCAGAAATCGAGATATTGCGAGAGAACTTCCAGATTTCTTTTTTAAACGTTTGAAATTATTTTCTCGAGCATGCGTTAGTTTTTGTTATCGCTAGAATAAATTTTTCGTATTTTAACGAGACGCGGCCGTTGTATTTGAGGAATCAAATTTAATGAGGGAAGGAGTTTTTGTACTGTCCATCTATAATTGTGTAGGGTTTCATTAAAAGATAATGAAGTGACAAATTCGGTGCTTTTTTAAATAAAACAAGCCGATTTATAATGTAAGTATGTATATAATTTTTGCGTTCGGAAAATGTTTGAGATAGCACTACAGCCGATAAAATATACGTATTTGGTAACACAGGTTGTTGATAACTTTTTTTCACCAACTTACCTAAATAAGTTTTAAACTATTCGTTGTCGATTTGACTGTCGACTTAAACATTTTTAAACCCATTATATTATAAAATCTAAAACGTATTTTTGTTTTTAAAATGTCTATATTTTAATCAATAAAAACAGACGAATAATAAATGCCATCAAGTATAACGACATAAATAAATAAATGATAATAAAACTTAATTTTCCCAGTTTCGATCGTTTATTAACGTTAAGGTGATGTTTGATTAATGTTTAATACACTTAGGTGTTGTGAGGTATTTATTATAGGTTATCTGTTATAAAAATAAAACGTTCTGACGGCTGAGTTTGAAAGTTTATATCTTAAAAACGGTGGAGCCAAATTGTATAAAATTTTTACTGGATATTCATCCACTATTTGAAGATTGCACAGCGAAAATTTCAGTTTTGTACGTACAGCTGTTTTAGAGATTTTCTAAGGTATTTCACGAAAACTGTCAAATTTTGCTGCCGTATTGGCAACTTTAAGACGTCATAACTTAAGTATTTCTGCACCAAATTATATTAAATTTGGAAATAATGTAAATACCACAAATCTGTTGTAAGAAAATGTATATATTGAATTTTAACTTCCCCAATTAGTGTGCCTTTGGAGACGATAAAAGACAAACCATGACAATTACCGACGTCTGGCACCAAATGACAAAATTATTTGTGCATATAATAAAGTTATATTTTTGATAAAAAATTGTATCGTTACTTTGTTTAAATAATACAATAATTCGTTACGCTTTTATAATAAATAATATAATGTGTTGTTGTTAAAACGACACGCAGTATTAGATCGGTTGGAAACCTTCGTCATTCTACATACTAAGCGGCTAACATGCGTATTTCTAAATACAACTATAACCATCTTTCCAATTAATAAGCAGTGTTACGCCAAAATTTAAGTCGTGTACGTCTTTCATCCGTTTTACGAATACGTCTTTTAAGCATATGATAAAAAAGAAATAATTAATTACATGATTCCCATTATTTCCTTTACATTATTCATAATGTCGCTTTGTAGTAATGGTAGTCGCAATATAGTACAACATCACACTTTTCCTCGCCCCGCATACGCAAGCATCGGGTTTTGTTTAGCAATATGTTATGTCTAAAGCCTTTAAACATTAATATTTTTATTAACTGTTTTATTTGGTAATTTACCTTCTTTGTCCGCCCAAATCAGCGAATTGGAATGGCAGAAGACTTTTATTACAACTATTTTAATAATTAACAAAATTCCACAAAAATTGCACTAAATTATCTATAAGGTTCTGAATCGCAGATACATAAATATCGTTGCTTTCCGTTTAAATAGTTTTTGAATAATAGAATTATGAATACAAGCGTTTTCAAAATACGAGTAAAAATCACGTTTTTTAAAACATATATTGCTGTAGTAACTTAACGCCTTTTCAAAAAATTTTGAAATTACGCATATTTATGTAGAAATAAAGTATCAAGCATGCAGTTTATTTGACTGAGAACTTTTAATTTCTGTAATACATGTATATATATAATCGATTTAAAAACTGTCAAGGTACCCAATCGTTATCATTCAGAATTATTCCCAAGTATCTTGTTCTGTCATTACTTCTCCCAGTAGTTTGTAATGTCGCTTTACATTCTACACATGTATTTTAAGATTCGTCATCTTTTGTCTGTTTTTTTTATACATATGGATAACTTCCATTTTTTGATAAAGCTCTAAAATCTTTGTTCGATCTAAATACGTACCTACCTAAGTATATTTATATTGAAAAAAAACCCATCAAATACTATGCGCAACGTGTTTCAGTTACGTAATAATGTGTTACATTAATTTCAAAAACTAATAACATTAACTTATATAAGTAAATAAGTGAACTCCAGTGAGTAGATAGGTACCTATAATTGTCTACGTTATAATCGTTTTATTTCTACTAAGCTGCGAAAAATCAAACTTTGAAAGTAAAACAAGAAAAAACTCCAAGACAATTCGTCAAATCGATTTCCAATAGTATAGGTATGCGGTTGTTGATTTTGAATAACAATCGAATTCACAATTTCATAAGTGGTAACATAAAGTTGCTGCTTCTCATATTATATTCGAAACAATTTAGAAACGTTCCCGGCAAGAAGATTAATAGACTTTCTTAAACTTCTAAAATCATTAATCTAAGAAACGATGTGTAATTTACGTATTTCCTCCCTTAAATTCCAATTTTGGGAAACGCTACACCTCCTCAAATTCCCTATGGGTATATGTAGATAATAATTAAACCAATATTATGTAAACGTTTAAATTATTATAGAATTTTCTCGTTTAAAAGCGTCGAATAACTTATTACATTAAATTAAAATAAACTGAACATTAGTAAACAATAATATCCTAGGGATGATTTAACAAACTCCACATTTAAAAAAAAAACGCACACAAAAGAATAAAATATAGTTTTGTTTAGGTAAAACGGTTTAAACACAATGGATTATTCACAATACATTATCTATTTACTACTATTTTTTCGTTTTTGAAGTCATAAGTTTTTTTTAGAATTTGAAATAAGTAATTCACACTTCACTGTCAAATATATTATACATTTCCAGCGTTTCAAATACAAATTCAGAAGACTCCTATCCTATCTTATGAATGTTTAACTTTTAAAAATTAGGACATCTCGTCGAAAAATAAAGAAACTACTACTCTTAATATTTTTGCGTTACCCTCGGACGTCGCGTCGTCCGACTTTTAATGTCTAGAAATTGACCGTTATCTTATGATCAGCGCATTATAAACAAATCTTATTGATACGTTCGTAAAAAACTTTGTTACTAAATAAAAAAAATAATATTTGAACTCGGATAAATTAAAAAAACACGTGCAAAATTATTTATTTTTTTATATCGATTTGGGTTTATCGTTTTTGGTTATTATTATTATTATTTTTAAGTAAAAGTAATATAGAATACGTAGCTTTAATTTTATTTTTTATCTAAATCATTTTGTAATTACTAGTAGTATACATCTCATTCATAAATTAAGTAACGTGCTGTTTTGTAATCTCGGTTATTCATCTAACCACCCTAAGAAACTACTACCGCACGCCTTCCTTATGGCCGCCTACCGTTAATTATTAAAGCTACGGCACAAACGACTACTATAAATACGAGTTCGGGGTTAATTAACTTAACAGCTGATTTAGTAGGTATTTTAAATTAAATAAATAGATAGGCGTAATTTTGCTTTTACGTTTATTAAGTAAATTTTGGAATCAAAATCGTGTCGTGAAGTATCTACTGAATCGATTAGTTCGCCACCGAAACAAAATTATTCGTGCGCGCGCCACACATCTAATTTTTTTAAACACGCGAGATCCGTTTCAACGAAACTACTCAAATAAACTATTTTTCTTTCATAATTAAATTGGTCAGATCAAAGTTTTAACGTAAATTCATAAGGCATACTTGGGTATGAATAAGTAAACTATGGTAAAGTTAAGTAAGTTGGTATATGTTGTTGACAGGTAATTATAACATATATACGCACAGGTAATGATTAACGTAATAATTAATGATATAGTATTAAATTACTTTGGAAAGTATCGCAGCAGTTGACGTATTATATATAAGTATAATTTAATAATTTTACTGTACAGGGCGGTCGCTTTATATAAACCGATATTTTAGGATAGTCAGTGTTTATATAAATTCATATCTGATTAAAATTTCGTTTATACGGGATAATCTAAAAGTAATCTAATCTAAAATGTCTAAAAATGACATATATATTTGTTTCACCTTCAATATTATAATTGAATTTCTATTATTAAAACAACCATTTATTGTTATTTACTGTACAGTACCTATTAATGTTCCGTGATGCTTACAACGGTTATCCAAATAATTGAGTATTCGATAAATCATAAAAAATTGGACCTACGTTTATAAGGCCGTTTTCTATTAACGTGCTTCGGTTACGTCATGGAACATCATACATACACAAAACTGTTATTTTAATTTTAGCTTATGTTTATATTTCCACCACGTGCATGACAAACTAATTTTTAAAACAAATAAATTAAAATACAGCCATATACAAAATTAACAGTTTAATCGAATATTATACATAAAAAATATAAATATGTACTTTAAACCAGAACAAGCATTGGATTACGAACAATTAAATGAAAAATTACTGTAGATGAATAAAATTTTCTATAAGTATACCGACGAATATCCAAAACCTAATAAAAATTTTCTTTGTATATTATTTCTCGCTATTTCTATGTAGTAGTAATTTTTATTTTTAGGAAAGATGTGATTAAATAAAAGAACCAAAATGTTAATACCCTACTTTCAACAAGCAATCTTTAAAACTATTAAATTTTAAATTATAGTATACGTATAGTATAATATACGCGACCGTTTTTCTTCGAATATCAACTGTTCATTCGTAATCTAATAAGTTTAAAAAATTTAAAAATAGATACAAACATAGTATACAGGGTGTTGCAATTTAAAAATTTATGGAACCTACACTTTTTGAGAAAAACGTTGTTTAAAAGCACCTACATGTTCGGGTAATCGATATTAGAACGTTTTCATCATACGTTTATCATGGTCAGCTTCTACTAGTATTATTAATAATTACTTACACTTCCTAATTTCTATCTCCACTCCAAAATCACATATTAACTAAATTCAGAACTAAGTAACTGGATTAATCTTCCGATTATAGCTGTCAAAATAATCCCCAATAAACGGGAACGCATTTAATTTACATGAAGCAATATAATCCGATACTTAATTATTCATAAACATTTATATGTAGGTACTATCTTCGTCATATTGAGGCCTTTAAAAATTACTATACAACGATCGTTACCCGTTCTTCCGACATATAAAATAACGCGATTCGAACGATTTGATGGCCAGCAAATGCAATAGCGTGCGGTTTATATGGTTTTAACGGCACGAACAGACAACAATGAATTAACGCTATCAAATTGAACAGGTCAAAGGCCTAGAATAACACACCCTAACCTGATAATTACTCCAAAAGAACTAATCAACAAAAATGCATTTATAAATACTTCCATCGACTGATTAAAAATTTCGTTTTAACAACAGAAAAACGAAATAAACGGCTACGTAGAAATTTTTAATTTTTTAAGCCCTCCATGTTTGCGCCATTCATTGCTGTAATTTTCCCTTACTTTATTTCCCCTTCAAACATTTATCTTTTTAAATGACAGCATTTTATTAGACTAACATTTAAAAAAATAGCCTCGTTTCATCAGTGGTGAAAATATCTTCCAGATGATATTACCCCAAAACTTTTTATACATTGTATTTATCCACTGAACGCAATCTTTCTCGCTTATCTTTTTCTAAATTTGTACAGATTTACGGAAGCCAGTTATATTTTTGCCCATTTTTGTTTATAATATAGTTATAAATCGACACAGTTTTTTCAGAAGAGCGTCAAAAAGTACATTTACAAAAAGTAAATTTTACAGGAGAGCACATTTTGTGTCGTCACGTAGCTATAAGAAGATACGTTTCGCGGAAATACAAATCAATTTTTCACCAAATGCTCACCAAGAAGTAAAAATGTTGATGCCTCGTAAGGTGCCGCGCTTAAGTGGGGACAGCATCATTTAATAACATGCAAACAATTTGAAGCAGCATTTTGCTGCGACGCATTACTCGATGCTGTTAGTTAGGAATCGACCTTAACAAAGCAAATGATAAATATTTTGAGAAATACATTTCCAAACAAATTGAATTTTCCTCGTCGTAATATGCATAATACGAAAATATAATTTTCAAAAAATAATTTAAATTAACATGCTGTTTGCAAATTTCAAAACTTATTTTGTTCACCACCGAGTGTGACTCCAGAATTTTGTATCCAACACGTTCAGGGCTCCTAACAGATTATTGGTTCATTTTTATAAAGTTTATAGACTAAAATTTGAAATTTGTAGACTTAATAGACATAGGGCAAAAAGGCTATAATAGTGATGAACGAATTAAGATTTTAAAACTAGACAGTCGTACAGAAAAAAAATACAAATCTTTTTTAAATACATAAATAAAAAGAAAAAGAGGGAAATGTCCCCCAATAAACACACAATGGTTATATTAACGTTTTTTTAACTAGTAACAAAACGTTTTATTTTGATTACATATATACGTTAATACAAAGTAAAAATGTCCCGGAGAATAACGTTATAAATAATCAACAATGTAACGTTATTATACACATAAGCACTTAACGTTATTTTAACATTTAAAACTGCTAATAAATAACTAACAATATAACGTTATTAATGAATAGCTTATAAACGTCGTATATACGTATAAATGCCTTCGTTAATGTAACGTTTAATCTAAGTTATTTAAGGAGCTATTTTAACATTTAAATATCACGTTATAAATAACCAATTTATGAACCAAAAAATAAAGTATTTTTCAACTATATCTATTAACCATTTCGTTACGTTTCCGTAATACGTTTTTGCAAGTTTAAAAAATGTACCTACTTAAATAAATAAGCTATAAAAATAATTCAACAGCTTGCATTACAGGCAGGCTGAAGCGTCTAAAAGTCCCTCAGATAAATTTCAGTGGGACATTTTCCCTGACTCGGAAAATTTTTTAAAGTTTTCCTGGCTTTCCCCGACTGATTTTATTTTCCCTGACTTTTTTTGACTTTCAAGTTTATGGCAACAATGAAATAATACACAGTAAAGTTTCAACAGTATCATAACAAGGAGGAGAAAGAAATAAAGGAAGGAAAGAAGAAGAACACTTCGACTGTCTGATTAAACAAGTCAGAAGCATATTGTTGACCCTCAGGTATGCTTCATTAGGACTAAAAGATACATAATTATGATAACTTTTAATACAGTAGACTCATAAAATCTATTTAAAATACAAAGATATTATTTTAAACTCTTAAAGAGACAGCATAAGAGAATAAATGGTGAAAATTAGCATCAGAACGACCACGCAAAATCTTCAACATGGGTTATTTTAAATGGACTGCAGAAAATAAAACATTTTTACACGAAAGGTGTTAAAATATAGACTTTATAGACTACATGCTAAATTTATCGACTATTTGGAAGCCCTGCACACTGTTAAATATCATATAACTACATTTTATTTAACAAATGGTTAATTTTAGTCGATAATTAATTTACAATACAAAATTAAACTTTAGTCCACTTAATAATTGCTTAAGAAATATTCAATCGTTATACAATTTATTTGTAATGAAGTAAAACCAACTTGTTAAATATTTAGGACTATTAAAGAGACAAAAAACAAAACAGCCGATGCATCGTAAATATTTATCAACACGTATTTAACGATATTACCTACCCCTTAATGAACGATTAGTTAAATAAACTCGTCTTCGTTCGTCGGCGAAATTATTAAATAGAAAATTCGATATTTATTTTTCTCGTCTTTTTAAATCCTACTCTTATGAATTTTGTGGTTATTTGTCAGCTACGAAACTCGCAATCCTCACTATTACTTTACAATTCTCGTTAACATACAAACAACTGTTCCAATTACGATCAGAGTCTGATAAGAACTTAATTAAATGTTGAACCTATATATCTTGTTTAATTTTAAACTAGCTAAAAAGTTATTGTATTTTTAACTTTTGATAACACGGCGAGTCGGTCAGTGACGTGTAGAGGAGGACAGTCGACCGTGGCAAGTTATCGCATTTAGCTATCAGTAATAAATATGTAGGTACTACTTGTTATTAGATAATTATTGTAAATGTTATGGTTACCTACGTAGAAATATTGATATTTCAATTGTGAAAATTAAGTTCTTTCTCTATCTCAAATAGGTTGCGCTATCGATTACCCAACAAAGTGAAACCTTATTCATAAAACAACCCTCCAATCAAATTATTGTCATTTTATCAGCTAATTTTTAATAATAATTAAAAGAAAATAAAGTTGCTTTGTATCTCATTTTATCATATTATCATTTCGAACATTATACAAAGCTGACACGGTTTCATGAGCTATTAACTCTAAATGCACAGTTACCGATTAATCGAACATGATGACCCATTAGATTATTTTAGAAAACTTCGATGCAATTATTCATCGATCGCTGTTGCGTCTTCTATGCGATAACCGACTTAACAACCAAAATAGACATGAATCATGATGAAGAGGAAGACAATACAATGTAAACGCAACAGGTTGCTACTTGCTGATCAGCGGCTTGCTGGTGCATTGAATTGGATTACATGTTACGCATCTAACAGTAAAAATTTACAATAGAAATCTAAAAAATGTTTTAATCTGTTTTAACAAAACTATAAGTTAACATTACATTTCAATATATCGACGCAGTTTTTCCAAAAGGGCGTAACCAACAAAAAGTAAATTTTACAGGAGAGCATATTTTGTTGCATCACTTAGCTGTAAGAAGATACGTTTCGCGGAAATACAAATCAATTTTCCGATGGAAAAAAATCGGAATTTTGTTACTAGATTTTAACAAATGATGCCTTTGTTTTAGATGCATAAGATAGTCAGAATAACTCATTTTCACAAAAAGTGTGGGTTACGCCATTTTGGCAAAACGCCATCGATATTATGAAATTCTTAATATAATGAAGATTTTAATCTGTTTTGCAAACACCTAATTCGAACGCCCTTTTAATTAATTAATTAACAAAATCCTGACCTTTTTATCGTATGAAACTGCCCGTAGTTAATCCCTAGTTTCAGAAAGTATTCCATCAACACCAAGTTAATACACACAAAAGCGCAAATTTAAAGTTTAAACGTTATCGCACGCGCTTATACACGAACACCGTGAAAGACAAGGAGTAATTAAATTTTTTAAGTACTTATTCGCATCTGACTCCGTTCGTTACATAAATATGAAAATTATTTGATTACATTTTAGAAAGTGTATTTTAAAAAGTATTATTCCTGCAACTCGTGATAATAAAACGTATGTGGCTCGAGGTCGGTTATGCTTTGAACTCTTATCGCTACACGTATTGAAAATCGTACCTAAAACTTTCTATCGTGTCGTAACGTAACGCATTAAGGGGATAGTACACTCGAAAATCTACATATTATTTTAAATTTCACGATTTATTTCGTTTGACGATTGCTATTTTGCGATCAAAAAATTAATAAAAAAAACACTGACCAGCACACTGAAACGCCAGTTAACGTAATCATTTTTATTAATAAATTAACTTAGTTGATTTAAACTCGAATAAATTGTTTAATAGAATTCAAAATGAAATCGGATTACAACGAATATAAACGCCAACCATCGCTTGAAATTAACGAAAGCGAACACTTTCAAACTTATTGCAACTAACCTATTCTATATATTAATTGTTACTATAACTCACATTGGCAATTTATAAATGGTGAAAAAATTAGTAATGTTGAAAGCTCCATTGTAGTTGAAGTTCGACTTACTGTTTCTGGACCTGTGACGTAAACACTTTCTAAATGATTGACCCGTGGACTATTTAGATGTTAAGATATTTTTTGACAATAAAGATATTATTTTCTAAACATATTTCCATAATAAATAGGGTAAGTAAAACGTTTTATGCCCGGTTTCTGAAACGATACATATAGGTCCAATAACATGATATAATAACTATACAAGACAAGATCTCGGGATGGTTCTGCACATATTGTGTGGCGTCACTGGACAGCAAATAAAACCGACAAACACCGTCAGACATTCTCCGAATACCGATGGTACGGGTACGTTGTTCACAAGTATAATAAAACGTAGTTTCGGCGTTAAAATTGCTTTTATGTCTCATCATAAACACGAGGTGTTCGGTGATTGATTGTAACTCTGACAAATAACTGCTTTTTTCTGCTTTACTCACAAAGAACTTGAATTAAGGTTAAAGTGGATTCATTTGTGTTATCGGTTGTTAACATATCAAAAATTTGTTCGAAACATTTTAAAAAGGATAATTTTGAGAGAGGTTTGAAATACGAACTATTGAACGTGCCTGAAAATATTTTTTTTAATTTCTACACGTTTGCCACGTACTACTGATCGCCATTGACGTCACTGCGCGGAGTTGAACGTGTTTAGAACACTCGTAGTTCGTGTTTATTATTTGAGAGATCATTTGATTTTTGTAGAATATGAAACCTCAAAGGTTACATTAAACAAAATTAGTTTGTAAAAGCTATTTGGAAACCGATTTGTTCGAGAAGAGATTCGTTCGATAACCGAGGTTCACTGTATTCTATTTAAATCCGAAAACATTTAATTACTTTTGGCCGCTCTGTATATTTTTATGTACAATGAAATCGAAAAAGCTCGACACTTACATACGTGACCACATGGTGTACCTATTGTTAATTGTTTATTTTATATTTAACAGTTGATAATGATGATTAATTTTTTTACAATTAGTTTATTGTTTTTATTATGCTATAGATATATTTCGAATATTTTCATGACGCATTTTATTTTTAATTATCGAGTACCTATCTATACTAAAAATTTTAAAAAATTTTGTGAGATTAAATTTTTGTATTTGTATTTATTACATTTTATTTTAGAGCTTTAAATTGTTTGTGACGCCTATAACTATATATTATGTAATCGTGTTATTAATTTAGAAAACATTTATACTTAAGTTGCATTGAACAACAAGTATATTTCTTTATTAATTCGAAATGTAAATATTTAATATTAAATATGAAACAAAGTTCAAATCGGAAATAAATTAAAATTAATTTGAAAAGCTAAACGCTTGAACGTGATTCAAAGAAATATTAAAATTTAATACGATTCAATCTTTTTCGACATTCAAAGTTCTAAACATAATACTGTAATGGGGTAACAACATTTAGTCGTGAATATCAAAACTTCCTTTACAACAAATGATAATAATAGCGCAAGTGCCGAGCGGGCGGTGTGAATTTTATATGATTATTAATCCCTTGACATACAAATAAATCGGAATTTAATGCGTCCAAAAAATGCTAATTAATTTGGCTCAACTGAACTGTTATGTGCAAGCTTAGAAACGGAACATTTTATTTTGAAATTTGCATTGCTATATAACATTTAATCGGGTTAATATATAATGTTAATGGACAATAATTAAGTAACATTATAAAATAATAAATTAGTAGTTCTGTTCTGTTCAAATATATAATATGGCATTCGCCTTGCAAGATCACTGCTTTACTGAATACTGCTTTCAATGTGCTTTCAATTTATTGGTTTGCCTATGCGATTTTGTTATCGGTACTGTTAAGAAGGGTGAAGGAGGTGCCATCTTGGACATTTTAACCAAATAGAATTATGTACATATCCACCTATTTCACTATATATGTCGTAGTCATAATGCAAAATTAGGCTTTTTATAAAATGCCTAGGGATTTTATAAAAAGTCGGCAAAACGCGAACACACAATTCAATTTTTTATTATGACTACACCAATTCAGGCAAATTGATAAAATGCCGGCAAAACGTGAACGGAAGAATGTATATCTCGTTCTGACTAATTATTTTCAGGCATTTTACAATTTGCCAACAGCGAAGTAGTCAAAACGTGAGAATAAAAATAATGAAATTACTATTTAATAAAATAACACCATGACAATAAACGAAAATAACTCTCTCTTAAGTAAATCTAAAAAAACACTTCACAATATAAAAATATATTAACTTTCAATTAGCTAATCTTAAAGTATTCAAATTCGACACTCAAGTACCTGTTATTATTTTCACATTCTACATAGGTATATATATATATATATATATATATATATATATATATATATAATGTATAATAATAAATGTGTAATATATTATAATAATATATAATGTGAAAATAAATATAGGTACCTAAGTACTGAATTTGAATACTTTAAGATTAGCTAATTGAAAGTTAATATATTTTTATATTGTGAAGTATTTATTTAGATTTACTTAACAGAGAGATTTATTTTCGTTTATTGTCATTGTGTTATTTTATTAAATAGTAATTTTATTATTTTTATTCTCACGTTTTGACTATTTCGCTGTTGGCAAATTGTAAAATGCCTGAAAATAATTAGTCAGAACGAGATATACATTCTTCTGTTCACGTTTTGCCGGCTTTTTATAAAATCCCTAGGCATTTTATAAAAAGCCTAATTTTGCATTATGACTACGACATATATATATATATATATATATATATATATATATGCGAATTCTCATCTTTCTTTTTAAATAACATTAGTTTCACTTTAATTGATAATTCTAGTCCACGGGCGCCCCCGAAGGTGTTCAGTCGCAATACAACACATCCACTAGCAATGGCAATACAGATTAAAGCGGTTATGAACAATAACGCATCATTAAATTCATGCCATCTGAAACGTTTGTACTTTCTTCGAATTAGTAAATAAATACTGACAAAATGTTAAAATTTTGAAAATTTTATACGACCGTATTTTAAATTAAAAGTGCGACCTAAAAATATTGATATATACACAGTATGTTCGGTTAGAACGTATTACATCAAATACCGATTGTAATTTTTTGAGTAAACGAGTCAAACTCAAAGAGCCAAAGAAATTAAAATAAATTTTCTAAAAATTATTACATACATTACATATCTAAGATTAAGGTTATACAGCGTTTCTTAATAAGTACATGTATAGATAAAAATAAAAGTATAACTTCAAAAATGCAAAGAAATAAAAAGATTCAAAAAACGAATACAAATAATTTGTAATTATTAAACTTGGCGTTTCGGCTCACCATGTAAACATTAATTTGGCCCTTCTTTATCTAACCAACAATAGTGGAGCAAATCGTTTCAATGATTCTATAGAATTTAATAAGCGATGAAATTCTAGAACTGAACAAACTCGGTCACAAGATTTTAGAAATTAGTAATAACCAAAACGGATTTTTTAATTTGTATGGAACAGAGTCAAGATGGGGCACAGGACGAATAAACATTGCATATCAACAGATGATGAGCCTGCAGAGTAACACATCAAATGTGTAGATGACTGCTGATACGATTTTTCTTAACATTAAATATCGTTGCTATTAATGTTATCAATAATAATATCTTCGTAAAAAGCTCGTAATTATAGAAATCTTTCAATTATTATTTATAAACCTACGCCCAAAAATATTTCTTTTCAAATAATCAATAGACGTTGACTCTTGCCAAATTTATCCAACAGTATAAAACTTGGCAATTGTATACCCGTTAAACTATCAATAAAAAATTGATGTTCGTAACAGAAATATTTAAAGCACCCCAAAAGTTTATTTAAAATTAACTATCAATATAACAAACAACTGCTGTCTTAGAAATGACTTCCACGGGTCATAAAATTTACATGAACACCAAACAGGAAGACGAACAACTACCAACTGTCCCGCAAGTGTAATAAAATAGTAGCGTCGCATGAATTGTTAATAAAATCCAAAATCCGCAACATTTCGAGTGCATAATAAATTTAGTTAATCTCAAATCGTCGGGTCGATCTAACCGAGGTTTATCACAAACGAATGGGAACGTCTCTAAATAAAATTCCTTACATGCAATATTGCAGACATTTTCATACGATAACTATACTTACTACGAAACAATGACCCAAAATAAAATTATTAGTCTCGATTTGTGTTTCACGAATACGTTTTCCTAGTTCGTGCGACTGTTGATTGGCCGATAAAAAAAACGTGCGTAAATTTGCTCGCCCATAAATTTAATTTATCCGCTAAAATTGGTCAGAAACTTATACTTTTTGAATAAAAATACTTATTAATGATAGATATCCATACGTAAGTACAAACACCATGACGAGTAACATCGTTGGGCATCTGAAGAATAGAGTGTAGGTAAGTCACATAGTTGTGGGCGACGTGGCAATTGGTTGAAAGTATATGAATACTATTTGGTTGGTTTATCGTGAAACTATGACTAGCTTGATAGATTTAAACAATCAATTAAACTACTTTATAGCGTTGTCATTAGAGGAAAGTATACAGCAATTCGCAAAACTCGTGTTGATACTCAAGATTATAGTTGATGCGCAATCAACAACACTTTATATTGTGGGACTACTGGTGGGATGCCTTTGCGAAAGTTTTGTAAGTGACAGTACCAGGTATCAGAATTGTATTCAATATTTCCAAAAACACACACATTTTTATGAAAGAAAAAAATCAACCATCTAAGGTGTTGAATGATTATTTGTCAAACGCTAAAAAATTTACACAAAGGATGGCCCGTGGCATCTTTGAAGATTGATTCTGTCTAAAACGCAAGACACTGTTAGTTTTAACAATAATCCAAAGCATTCTATTATCTAAATAAACTTGGCAACTCTTACAATAGGAATACTTGTTATAAGTCGAAAATTAGGAAGGTAACTTACTAAACAAAAGAAAATTACAGAAACGCGTTGTCGAAGGAGACGAAGAACGTCATGGCTACGAAACCTGAGACAATGATTTGTATTATCGACAGCAACGAACAAAGTAATGATCGTCAACATGATAACCAATGTTCGGTAAGCGAATACCTGCAAGGAACAAAAGGTTTCCGATTAAATAAATGTATGGAAAAATAATTCTTTCCATAATAATGGAAGCGTCAAAGATGCTAAATGTATTAAAGAAAATTAGTGAAATTAGTTATAGTTAACGAACCATTGATTAAAATGTTACTCCTATTTATCTACGTTTAGATTTACTCGATTTAAGTAAAACTATACAAATATGTATTACTTCGCAAAGCAACAGCAATTTCACGCTCTACAACCTTTAGTGTGAAAGAAAACAGTTTAACAATTCACTAAATTAATGGAAATAGTTGTGAAAAACGAAATTTATTCAAATTGACAATATCTAACGCACATCGGGAAATCGTAAGCGCTCGTTTCAAACGAATAATCGAATTCTAAAAAGACGGCGCCGATTAAACCTTGTTAAAATGTTTTACATAATCAAAAAGATGATATTCCAGTCAGCGAAAGAACGATAAACGATCGAGTAAAAACGTTTCTTAAAAAAAAAATTTTTATGCGGCGTTCTAAGTATTTTTGGGGAGTTAAATAAAATTGTTCGTTTAACTTAAATTTAAAACCCGAAAAACACCCCAGTTGTTATACCTTGCCGATTATATTCGTGTCCACAAAATTATGCTCGAAACATTCAAATGAATTAGGTACTCAACTGTTGGAAATTGTTTCTTGTAGACGTCTATTGACCAGATGCTTCTTTTCGAACTGCCAATATCTCACGTTCTATACCAATAAGGCAAACGTGTCACCATTTATTTGTTGCCCTGTCAATTTAAATCGAATTTTCCATAAGAATCTATCAAAATATAACAATTAATCCGACGCAAGAAGAATACATCGGCCGATTTTAAATCCATCAACGCAAATTATAATTTTTATAAAATTATAATTTTCGTGTCATCTAACAGCGTGAGTATTTAAAACACGGAGCAATAGGGTTTATTAAAGTATTTATAAGTACGAAATCGATTTGTAACAAAAGTTGCAAAATATTCCAAGATTCCTTGTTCTAAATGAACGAATAATTCTGACGATCATAAATTAGATTGGTGCTTGTCTATAATTATCGGCGCAATTATATTTTATATGTAGATAGTAAATCATCAGTAATTGGAAACGGCCGTAATAAATTGAAATAGTAGCTGAGAGACCATAATTTGATTTTCAGTCAGCTTTGAAAAGTTAACTCTCCAATCGACCACGTGCGTAGCTGATGCTATCAACTGTGTATGAAACTTGTCTTAATATAGAATAGAATACGTTGTAGTACTTTAAAAATATACCACTTTGTTATTTATAACGACGTGAAAGTTTTCAAATAAAACTTTTACGCAGACGGGAATTATAATTCCCTACGTAACGTTTCTCAGTTTCTTAAATTGCATTTACATACGATTCAACACACATAACAATTTAATACATGGTAAAAACTGACATTTACCCAATAGCGTATAGATATTTTTAAGATTAAATAACATAAAACACCGGTGTGACGTGTCGTTGTCCGTTTTATTTTCAAAGTATCTAATAGCGTTTGCGAAAATGTTTTCCCATAGCATTGTCGTAATACAAAATTTTTTAACATTCATTCGAAAACAATATTACCTAGTCAAAAACTAAACTGACAAAATAACAACATACCTCGACACATCATCACAAGTACCCAGTATACGCCGGCTTTACTAGGCCGCAGCATGAATACTGCTAGGAGGAGGCACTAGAATCAACACAAAAAGTCAACAAATAAAGTTATCACCAAAAAATGATATGTGATTGATTTCCGACGTCTTCCCGCGCGATTACTGCACAAGTTAACGTCACTATTTAACACTCGAGTCATACTACACGTTGTTCAGCGTCGCTATACTAGCTGCGCGTTGCGACGCCTACAGACGCGCGTGTCATGAAAAAGGTAGGGATCTGCCCCGCCCGTACTGCAATCCTTCATCAACTATCGATTTCATTTTTCAAATATCCATATGTTTTTCGACCTATATACGAAAGTTACTATTACTTTTACTTGTTTTCATGGTATCGTTTATATTTATCATCTACTTTTTTCTTTAATTAAACAACGGCGTCATCTCACGAATATCAAATTTAACATCATCCATTATCTATGTCAAGGTTAATCGACATATTTCAAGGTTGCATTTGCAAAGGAAACTTTAGAACATAATGGGTGTCCTTTGTACCGAACAGTCAATAAACGAGAATGTCTTGCAAAAGTTTTGCCGATGGCGTTCGAGTGATTTGACATAGCTCATATGAAACAACTTGCGCCCAACCTGATAATTATCTAGAAGAGAAGAAGTAATAACGGCCTTAAAAGATTCAAATAGTTTTTCTATAAGTTTGGCAAGTTTTTTATAAAACCGTACTAAAGATGATACCCACAACTAAGAAGTTCGGAGATCGAAATTCACGAAAAACAACTTCTTTTGGTATTATTGATAAAAATGATATCATTCCAAACACGATTCAAAACAATATTAAACTTTTTCAATAGTTGAAAACAACTTTCTCGATTACAATGAAATAAGTTAAATGTTGAATGATCAATGTGTATAAGCGTGTAGTTAATACAAATGCTTTTAATTCAAACACCCCGCCCTTAAACCGTTTCTATTCTTTGTCTTGGCAATTTAATTACTAAACGAAAAGTAGTACAATAATCCCTTAACATTCTCGAGGGTTACGTTCTAAAAAAACCCTCGCGAATGTTGAGACTATCTTCCTGTGTAAAAAGGGGGCTAGGTTCTATGAAATTTTAATTATACTGAATAAAACAATTTATTGGAACGAAAAAAATTATTAATTGCATACTTATACATATAGTACAGAGGAACTTTATTTGCTAGTTGATGACTGAAAATATTTGATGATCTGTGATGTTCTTGATAAATTTTATTACAAGGGAAGTGGCTTCAATTCCTCTTTTGAATTTAAGGCTCCTCGTCAGGGAAGGGTCGATTCTTATTACTTTCTCAACAAGTTGTTGAAGTTTTAAAATTTCAATGTTCGATTTTAAAATGTTCATATTTTTATGATCTGCATTAATATTTTAATGAATAAAACAATTCAATGCACTATTAATTCACGTAATACCCACGTTGCGTCCTCGCGAATGTTAATTTTTTCCTCATTTGTAGATTCGCGAACAGTTAAAACTCGTGAATGTTAAGGGATTACTATATTAAAAACAGAGTTTTAATTCAATAGTTGCAAGTTCTAATCACGCCGTGTCTTCTGCGCAACGTTACCTTTTACACTCAACCAAAAAAGTACACAAACAGAATAACAAAATCATTATATTAAGAACTGGCGTTCATTAATTTTCGTCCGAAGTACGATTTCATCACTACAACCCCTGTAATAGCCCAAGCTCCCATCGCACAAAAACCTACGTTACAACACTACTAAAATTTTTTTAGTGTGTTTAAGAGTTAATATGGTGGGAAATATCCAACCTGTGGCAGACAATTGAATTTTTGTTTCAATCATTTTTGATAAACTTGATACTTGATAGAATTTATTATAAACTTTAGAGAAATATCAATTATTTATAATTATTATGGTCTGCCTCGCAAACCTAGCAGACCTCCTCCAAATGAATAAATTTTCAATATGTCACCTACTGTATGAAACTACATCGCGTTGTTTTTTTTTCAAATGATAGTTTTAATTGTCCTTTACATGTCTGCCGATGTAAAAATGTACCCAAGTGTGGCAAAATTAGGGGTAAAAATTCGAAGGGATGACACCCCTTAAGATTTTCATCCCTAATTTTTGTATCATAATGTAGGTCTTGGAACAGTCATTTACAAAAATATATAGTTTGTTGGCGATAGCTCTTGTTGCTTCACGGATAATAAGCAAAATCGAAAAAAGTTCTAATTTTCAAGGGTGGATTTTATCCTCTTAAACCGCATAAGAGCACGAATGGAATACGGCTCTTGATTAGGGTTGACTAGTACTACAACCCTGCAAAGTTTCAATTTTTTCTGAGATTTCCACCTGCCTAACGTTCCTTGTTAGATCTCGGCAATGAAATTAAAAAACGTGCATGTAAAAAAATTAAAGAAAACTCAAGACTCTGCATAAACAAACGCAAAAAGTATTCGTACACTAGCATTAATATTAACTTGCAATCCAAGATGTTTATTGTAAATTCGTCAAATAACGGCGGCAACTCCCTTGTACGAATACTTTTTGCGCAACGTTTACACACGTTTCTCTGAAATTTGATATGTAATAACAAATGCAAACCGTTTTTAGAAAAATTTTTCTATAGCAGTTCTAATATAAAAATTAATGTAAACGTCGTAATATTTTTTTTATAATTATTTAGTTTAAAACGGAGTAATAAAAATTTTCCTTGCAAATTTCAAGTGTACGAATACTTGTTACACTCGCTGTATTTCAAATAAAATAAATTGATGCATAGGTACTTTTTATTCGAACAACACCCAGTTGGCACAAGAAACACACTTTCACTGCCTGAGTTTCCAAACTGCACTGTCTTGAATTTATTCTGTTTCTGCGAAGCCGTTAATAGTCCTACATTATTCTATATATAGAATTTAAAAAAATATAATCAACTGTATTTATATTGTATATTAGTGAACTTATGTTAGTCATAGATACGATAAATGTTGTTATTATTTCAAAACGACCTTACATTAATATGGTGTTTTAAATTCATAAATTTTAAGTTATGATGTTAATGTAGAAATTCGTAGATACAATCATACAAGTAATGATTGGATTGATGAAAAAGAATCGTCGAAACAATCAAGATATCCATTAAATTATGAAATATGTTCATCGGTTTCTAATGAACATAATAACATTGGGACTACGAACATGGAAATTAAAAAATGAACATCTATTAGTAGTATTAATGAATTTTTCATTGTATCAATGATCAAAAAGTCAATAACTAGTGTTCGTTGATATCAGGTACAATAATTTTTTGAGTATAGAAATATTTAAAAGTTAATTGGTAAAATATTTTGGTGTCGTATCTATGCGATAACAAATAATTTAAAATAATTCGATAAATAAGGAATTAAGAAAACTACCGCATTTGAATTTAAACCGAAATCGATTCGTCCTTACCTCAGTCACCATCAAAATTGATATCTAAATTTAACTGTAACCACTTGACATTTTAAATAAATGTCACCAATAAATGTATATACCTACAGATTTTACTAATTTATAAGTACTTATATAACAAATTTTGAAAATAATATACGTAATATAAGTATACATACATTAATGAATTTAAAAGTTGTTGGTCCTGCTGATCCATTGTAGAACTGACTATTCGAATAGATTATTATTCCTTTATACATAAGATTAGACGGAGGCATTTCCGAGCAAAATTAGAATACATGTACTACCGTCTACACAAAATAAAGAAAAGCTAAGCATTACGGTTAGAAAACTTTGTTCATACCCTGGACCTTGATAATATGAATATTAAACGATATCAAATCAACCCTTTTGTAACTTGCATTAAAGGGCTTCCGTGAACAATTTAAAATCTATTAAAATCAAAGAAAATTTGTTAAATAAGTAGCATTAAAAGGACAATTATTTAAGTTACCATACGCATAAAATACTAAATGAGGACACTTTCCTTATCAGTTACTTTGTGCGTGTTTCTTTTATTGATTTTATTTTGACTATCGCCATTTAGTTATTTAAACTGGATCACGTGAACAGTACGTAATTAGTTTGATACTATTACGATAGTTACAGTTATACAAGTACTTATTAGAGAATAATTAAAAACTACGTTTGTATACATTTATATTACAAGTAAATGGCACAATAAATAATGTTTCGTTATCTCTTAAAGTATCAATTCAAGATTTAAATTACATTTAAATATGAAAGTTGTTAATGATAAAAAATTTAACCAAGATTTCTCATTTCGTGCTCATTTTTCAAACGTAATTATTTACTTGTTAATAGAATTCGTTATAATAACTGTACAATAAAATTAAATGCAATTGAGAAGTTTTAGTTCAAAAGGAAATAAATCCATTTAAAAAAAAAAGATTTCGATGCCAGCTTTTCATTTTTGTACTCCGTTTTCCGTAATCCGTAATATTGGCTACAATTTTCGTTCTTTCAAGTAGATGTATATATAAGCCGTTTCTTCCTTATAATTGAATCATGTATTTGAGAAACCCACATGGTCATATTTTGGACATACGGTTTTTTTACAAAAACGGTTTCTTACGTATAGTTCTACATGTTAGGTATAAAAAAAACACACATGTTCACCGTCCGGTTTACTAACAGCATTATTTCAAAATACAATAAAACCTTTGTAATGTGGACATCGTCGAGACCACAGAAAGTGTGCACATTAGAGAGGTGTTTTATTCATTTAACAAGATAGGTATAGCTTATCCAAACCCATATGATGTTCACGTCATCAACAAAAAGTTACTAGATTGTTTATTTGTAATTCGGTTTAAAGTTTGGAAAATGACATATTCTATAGATGATTTACTTGCGCACATATTGGATGGTATAAAGAAAGACTACAATTTATTAGAACTGTCAAAATACGAGGTGCGAGGTGACAGCACTGTGTGAAACGTCATCATCTAGCAACCCTGTATTGATGACGTGACATCATATAGGTTTGGATAAGCTATACTATGTATATTAAATTTATTTTGCTAGGTAAAACATCAGTATATTACAGGTATTAATAATACCTAAATATATAAAAATAAAAACACATATAGGCATTAATAATAAACTTTGATTTAAAAGCAATTAAAATACTATATGTAAATATCTAAATACATAGACAATGAAGTTCTAAATAGTATTTTAAAAAAATCGCTAGTTTTAGTTTGCTTTTGATTACAAGTATTATATGCATGAGCAACATAGCAACACAATCACAACACTTGTCAATTTCTCACTATTATTATTCAATAAAAGACTTTTTAATGCTCGAGTTATTACTAGAGCTTTCTGTAGATTATTAATTTTGGTGCAATCTGCAATTTCTTCGATATCATTGTCTGAAAAATCACCCAATTCAGTAGCGTGTTTACAATATCTTGTATGGTATTATGACGCGACGTAGGTATATTCTATATACAGATTTATGTATGCACATCAGTTTCATCAGTTTTATGTACATCATAATTTTTTTAATGCCCATACTGGAGAGGTAAATTATGTACGTTTGTTTTCCAATCTTCTTCGTATTATTATTTATATAAAAACATCGACACAAATATTTTTGTTATAAGTATTTTATAATAGAATGTGTTCAAAAATACATATTTAAAATGGTACGTAGACAACCAAATATATACCGTTTGAAAATAAGCTCGAGTCAAAATTAATTATTCGTTACGCCCATTAATCGTTATAGCTTTTGATTAACTATCAAGAAAACGAAACGATGATAAAATCAACATGCTTAATTAAAAAGACGAATTAAATCAACCACAAACGAAAACATAAGATTTGTCTACATAACGCATTTGTAAATTGTTAAGAAGCTTTTTAGGAATTTGTCTACTAATCTAAATTTCAATTACTCGCGGTTAATTTAAGGGCCATTCCATGACAAATCAACCAATAAAAAATTATTTTTGGACCTTAAGATTTGAGATTTGTAAGATTTTTTATATATTCATTATACCTATCAAGAGGTCGAAAAACTCAAAATTTCATATTTATTGGGCGCATAGTTTCTAAGCTATTGATTTTAAAAGAAGCAAAAATTGCACAAAAATGGCAACATCTTTAATTCTTTAAAAAGCTGTAACTCAAAAACTATTTGGCTTAGAGAGCTCAATTTGATGCCATTCTCTTCTGTTTTGAATGGGCTTTAACGTGATATCTAACACATAAATTTTGTAATTTTTGAAGATGTTAAAATACATACAACATAATAAATTGCACTCTTTTATTGTACATTATAAGTGTATTCAGGAAAACATCGAACATCTATCTACAATATGTTTTCATCTCGGATTATTTGAAGCATAATACAGTTACCTTTTAAATTTGCAAAAAAGTAGATTTTAATCCTAAAAGAAAACCTTTCGACCTTTAGAAAATCATATATTTTTCTAATGGTAGCGCGGCGCATTATAAGAATAGGAAAAACTTACAGCTTCATTCTTTTCGCCCAATTTTTGAAAATCAGCTTCTCGTTAAGTATTTTTACTTTGGTAAACTTCAATTTATTAAACGGTAATAGACTACATCGCACCAATGGGCTTAGAAAAAATTGAATCTGAATTTGCCACTATGTACATATATGTATAAATGTATACAGGCAACCGTCTTACGACACGGTTTCGCTCTAACACGATAAAAAAATTGCGAAAACCCTCGTGTAACACAGTACTTCTCTAAAACGTAAATGGACTTTCTAAAAAACTATTTGAGCATCAAATAGTTCAGATATCACTTCATCACTTCAGATATCTATTTAAACAATACACATATTGGAATCAAGAATGTTGCGTTGTGTGAATGTTGTCGAATTTTAATCCGAGAGCATGAGATAAGACGTTACGAAAAATAATAACAGAGAGAGGAGAATAACAAGAACAAATATGAACAGCAGGAAGAGCAATAAAAGACGCCTTTAAACAATTGACATTTCTCTCCCTAGAAAAGTGATAATAAGTAAATTTTTACACCGTTATAATATCTACATCATTAATGTTTAGCAAGTGACCTTCATTTCAGTTTAATTAGGTGCACATATGTAAGATAGGAGAATGATTTGTTGTTTTTGAGTTTAATTATTGCATATTTTAGTGAAACATTAATCAATTTGACATCTTAATTTAATTACATTTGCATTATTCAACTCAGTGACTGAAAACTATCGATAGTCAGGATATTTTCAGGCCACATGGAAATTTGATTATGTATAAACTAAACTGATAAGTAAATAAAATTTGTTCCAATTTTACTGCCGAAACTTACACAATTCTAGAAGCTATCAAAGCAATTTTAAATAAAAACATAACCAAAGCCGCGATTACCTAAAACTCACTAAGTGCATTAAATGCAATTGAAAATAACCAAACGCGTTCACCGATAGTGAAATGTATACAATCCCTATACTACATATCGACGCAGTTTTTTCAGAAGGGCGTAATTCACCAAAAGTAAATTTTACAGGAGAGCACATTATGTGTCGTCGCGTAGCTATAAGAAGATACGTTTCGCGGAAATACAAATCTATTTTTCCGGTGGAAAAAATCGAAATATTGTTATTAGATTTTAATAAATGTTGCCTGCCCTTGCTTTAGATGCATAAAATAGTCGCAGTAACTAATTGTCACACAAAGTGTGGGTTACGCCCTTTTGACAAAACGTCATCGATATGAAGCCGCCAAGAAGAACATCAATGTGAAGCTCATATGGATCCCAGGGCATTCTGATATAACAGGAAACATCCAAGCTGATACCGCAGCGAGGAATACACACCATGATATCTTGATTATCAATGACATCAGCTATGAAGACATTAAAAAAATTAAGGAATTTGAATCAATGGAGAACTGTCAGAAGAAGTAGCAAGAAACTGGTCTCAGCATCCTTAAAACAATAAAGAAAGAACACAAACCGTGAACTACTTCAAACCAGAAGAGCAGAAATTCTACGAACTCGCATAAGAATAGGCCACTGTGCTTTAACACACCAATACATTTTGTCAAAAAAAGAACGTCACAGCTGTAATGAATGCAACAAACCGATAACAATCTCACACATATTCACAGAATGTATTAATTACAAACAGAAAACATACAGTAATATAGAAGCCAACATAGAAAAAATCCTGGGAGACAATATAACAACAGTATCGAAAAAGTGCTATAGTTTTTAAAATTAAGTGAACTGACAAATAAATTATACTCGCTAAACCGTTAATCAACCACCATTTAAGGCATTAGATCTAAGATATTATGTGTCTTTTATGTAGAAATTTAATTTAAAAAAAACTGATAATACTTATTTATATTAATTGTGTAAATTTTGTTCAAAAATTCAAAGTTTTTTCAAAACCTTTGAATGGTTAGGTTGAGGCAGTTTTGAACATTGTTTAATGGTACCGCATACGACTAAACTACAAAGGTTCTGGTTTTTTTTTGTGTTATCTTATGATCTTGCCCTTTATAAGCTGCCCTTTGATCACAGACTTTATTATTTATTATTATGTTTTAGTTGGTACAGCGGTTAAGGTTGCAATTGGATTCGAACCCGCAGCCGTAGTGGCGTTAGAAGACCGGTCAGGTAAAAGGGTTCTGTTAGATTTTAATAAATAATCAAGTTTAAGCGCAACATACGTTTAAAATACTTTTGGAATAAAATGAATTTCAACGCAGCAAAGAACCTATCGTTTCCTGTTAACTTTACCAAAAATGCCCTTATTTGATTAATAAAATAACAAATTCCCGACCTTTCTGTCTTTTGAAACCGCATGGTTGATTCCAGATTCCAGAAACTCCTCCATTAACAACTAAACTGTACACATAACACACGCACAAAAACACAAAAAGTCTAAACGGCACTAAAAGTACACGCATGCGAACCGAAAACCGAAGGCGATTAAAGGCGGTTAAAGGCGATGCACAAGTAATGGAAAAGTTTTTTTAGTCTATAATCGTTATAGTTACATAAACGCCGTACAACTTTGTTTAAATTTTAGAAAGTTTATTTTATCGCCCCATGTTTCATTCAAGTCGCGATAAAAAATAATCAAAAACTTGTGGTCTCGACTCCAGGTATGCTTTTTGTATTCTTATCAATTCTGTTACGTTTTAATCGTATCTGTTTTGTAGCCTGGTCATTTAAATTCTGAGGACAAAAATTTGATACTTTTAAACACACATTTTAATTAACTACACATGCGAGCGTGATAAATTAAACAGCACGGTAAGAAACTAACTTTTGGAAGCCCGGCTCGCGTAGTGACGTATAGTAGGTAGGCAAAGCTGTGGCTGTAGTATGGTCAACGGCAACGAACTCGATGAAATTTTATTTTTCTTACTTTGCTATGATAAATTTCGAGTAATTTAGAAATATATAGATAGCCACTCTATTACTTAATATTACAATAAAATGTCAAGAATGAAAAGTTCATATTATTATTAATGCTTGTATTTACGTCCATCTTTAAATCAAATTTTGCATAGCCGATTAAGCATTCTGTATTTCTTTTATTAAGAATTTACACTAAAATATTAGATATTTAATTTAAGTTTTTATTACATTTATTACATGACGGGCGCTTAACACGCGTCATTTGAACTAGACCTAAGTAAACCATTGTCTTTATTATTTAACTTGATACATTTATAATGTGTAATACCAATACCGCAAAATTTAAAACTGCTACTTGAACTTTTATAAAAAAAATTTACAATATTACATGAGCGTAATAAAACACATATTCATTGTTTTTTGAATAAAAATTAAAAACCTACATGCATAATTGTTCTCATTCTATCTATCATCTTGTTAATTGATTGTCATATTTATCTCTCTAGGTCAACATTTATAAAGCGGACTGATATTTTAAATCAATATTCTCTTTTTACATAACATGTAATTTGATTATCTCTTATTTATTATAAAATATAGACTATAAATTGTTGAAAATTATAAGATCTTTTTCTAAAATGTAATTCTTAAAAGTCCAACCTGTGTATATTTACCGCATAATCATTTACTAAGGTATTAACTGTGATTAATTAACATTTTATAGGTACTTATTGAAAAGTACAATTGATCGAGAAAAAATAAAAAGATTTTTAAGGTGATCAACTTTATTTTTGTGCTACAATTTTTTCGTTTATTTAAAAATTAGTTAATATAAGGACACTGAGCATGCATCATTGCTTTATAGCTTGCAGTTTAAAAAATTAAACATATCGATAACAAACTGAAATATCTTATAGGCAAAATTGTTTTAATAGAAAAATTACAATATACAATTTAAAATCTTGTTACATAAAATTGCAATTTAGTTTATAACAGTTGATAGTACCACACGTAAAGTGCCATTGATTGCAACTTAAAATTACACTCAAGAGCTTTTAACATTAACACAGGCAGAGGCTACATCAGATCTCTTCAACTAAAGATGATTGGAACAACTAGTATTGGTGATTTCAGCACATACAACCCCCTTCGGAGTCTTGTTGATGATTTTGAAGCTGTGGTTGTGTTTGTAAATCAACAGCTATTCGAAAGTCAAGAAAATATGTTAAACATAGATACAATAATTTACTAACACTTACTTAACCCTTTCAAATAAATTATTAATCCACCTTTTTAGAAAAATACTAAATAACTAATCAATTTTATGATTTAAAAAACTAGTCTTACATTTGAAATTACATTTTTTCCATCAAGGTGTCATTTACCAATATCCTGTTAATCAATTGCATACAGTACACTTAATTATTTTATTTCAAAATAAATAATGAAATTAAAATGTGGACTTTATTCATTTATTTTAACATATTAAAAATAGGCCATATCTTGATATTTCCATTTTTTCTATCATTAATATCGACGCAGTTTTTCCAGAAGTGCGTAACCCACAAAAAGTAAATTTTATAGAGCACATTTTGTATCGTCGTGTAACTATAAGAAGATACGTTTTGTAGAAATACAAATTGATTTTTCCAATGGAAAAAATCGGAATATTGTTACTAAATTTTAACAGATGGTGCCTTTGCTTTAGATAAGATTTGCATAAGATACTCGGAATAACTCATTTTCATAAAAAGTGTGGGTTACGCCCTTTTGGTAAAACGCCATCGATATTATAATACAAGAATATTTTATTATTTATATACAATTTTATTGTCTATTACAGAATTTTTTAATTATTAATTTCTTCAAGTTATAATGTATTATTTCTACATTTACTCTATTATTTGCACATTCAACAATTTATAAATTAATTTACAAAACAAGCTCTTGCGTTTCTTGATAGATTTAATAGGTTGGTTAATTATTTTAAAAATCATTTTTTAAACTGCCGCTTTTTATAACCAATAGAAACATGATTTACAATTATTAACCCATTTCTAATATGTTAAATAATAAATATTAAAATAAGATTCTAAATTAAAAAAAAAAAACTTGCAATAATAGGTGGTTGTAGGTATATATATTTTTTTGTAAATATGTAGAACGCATAAATGAAGTTAAAAAATAAATTCTATTCCCAAAAACTTATAAATATTGCACTTTATATTATTTAAAATACTTTTATAATATATACATAACTAAATACAAGTTAAAATCCATATAATGGCAAATATAAATTAATACATGCATAAAATAAATTAAGAATTGTATTTTTTGACTATTATTAGTTTTTATTAGCCTAAATTATACTCCTAAAAATACCCTAATCGATCAAAACTATGTTTAATACGGATAATCATTATTTACGTTTGATTTTTGCTGTACGACTTTAAAAATTATTCTCTTATATATATTGAGTTATTGTAAATATATTGCAAGCATCATGTAGCTTATATTATTTAGGCACTTTAATAATTGGTTATACACACATTAGAAACAGAAATGATAAATGATTAATAAACTTATTTCCAATTCAATTTGCAAAAATAAAAATATCAAAAAGGCAATGATACTTTATATTACATTCCAAACACAAAGCAATAATTTGCAGTGCAATTGAATACATCATTTGAGCAAAATAAACAAGTGAACAGTATACACATTCTAATAATTTGTTTTATTATTAAATATTGATAATAAAAAAATTTACAAAGTACCGAGATGTTGTTTACTTATATGGTGAACACTTACAAAAATTTACTGATAAATATCTGTATTCGCAGATTTCACTATGTATATATTACTGATAAATATCAGTAAATAAATACAGTGAAATTTGTGGTAGTTGGACCATAAGTTAACCAGGTTTAAACAGAACTGGCCATAGACAGGTTTTACTGTATCTGTAAATGCTGTACACAAATACATTTTATTATCAAGTAAATCACCCCTTGCATGTATTAAGTCGCATATTCCTATATGCGACGTGTTGAGTTTTGATTCCATACACCTCCCTCATAAAAAGAATGTAATGAGCTCATATATAAAAAAAACAAAATTATTATATCTTTAAAAAGTTGCAATAATAGAACAAAGGTGGTAATTATAATTACAAGATATACTTGAAATCCTTTCATTCTCAAAAACGAATTTTAAAAATAGTAAAAATATTTTTTTAAATTATAAGATCATATTATTAACATTCTTTAATACTATAGGTATTTAATTTTTAAAGCTAATTATCATTACCTCCATATTACAAAAATTTGCATTTCTTTTTATTGAATATTAGGTAATATGAGCAGGACAGCAAAATTGTGCATAATTAAAACCATAAAAAAGTAAATTTACAAAATTAGAAAAGTAATGTGATAAACCAAATTAAAATCAACATTATTTGTTAAAGATTAAAAATATAATAGTCTGGAGTTAATAAATAATCTACAGTATAGTTGGATTTGACCTAATTTTTCAGGTGACCTGGCAGTCTTCCGAGTGTTTTTGATATATATTACAAATATCAACATTGAACATGTACAATATTATTAGCTACACGTTATTCGAACTGTGTATTGGCCATTGGTTTCATCAGCAAGTGGACACTTATCTCCAAAACAAACAAAGACTGCGAAAATCACCTGCAAAATTAGATGGAATTCAACTATAGATATGTAACATTTGTTATGAAAATATTTCTTGAGTTAAAATAAAATAAGTACTATAATTAAGAGTAAAATATGATTACTTAATTGAATAATGAATAATTGTCTAACAGTCAATTTGTTTATCAATATTAACTATAATAAGTAGATATATTTTAAGCTTCACTCAACATTATCTTTTACTAAAAAATAATAGATCAACAAAACAAAATATACCATATAAATAATTGTTCATATAATACAATTAAAAAGAATTTCATTTTAAAAAATCATATCTAGATTATAACTAAATTCTGAATTGCGCGAGTATTTAAAATTATACATAATAAAAAATTTATCGAATACCCAAAGTAATCTCAATATTATTGAAGAGAATAATTATAATAGTTTCCGTTAAAAAGGCAAATATTAATACAATTACGAAAATATACATAACAAAATTAAAATTTATATACAGTAAAAATAAAACTTTACAAAAATAGAAAAGTCACTTCTACTAATTTCAGCTGAATCATTCCAAATTCATAGCTCCAACTAACATGCACAGCCCCCATCTGGATCTTTTACTTCATTAGGTGTATCTTTTAAAACAACTTCTTGCACTAAACATAACATTAAGGAAAATAACAAAACAAAGCCTACATTGTTGTAACATTTAGTCCTATAATAAAAATAAAATCATATTGTACCAACTTAAATTACCATCAACATTCTCAACAATAACAAAACCTGCATGCAACGTGCAAACAGAATTAAAAAAAAAAAAAGGATACTGTCTTCTGGTGGTTTATTTTCTGTCGAGTCCATACCAGGAAGTGCAGCTGCTACACGTCTAAATAGCTGAAATTAATTAAAAATTATAAAAAAATAACAATTAATTGATATTTATTATAATAAACAATTTCTTATAAACATAAATGTTATTTTAGGTAAAAAAAAAACCAATTAAATTATGTTATGTTCTAATAATAATTATTATTAGAAATAAATAAAGTCACAAAGACTATACTTTACTATGTTAACAACTAGCATCAAATTAGTAATATTCATAATTAAAATGTTCTAGAATAATAAACAATTATAAAAAAGAATTAAAACAATTACCTGTTTTACGTTATATCCAGCCTTTGCACTAGTTTCAATAAACATAACATTAAGCTCTTTAGCTTTCCTTTCTCCTTCTTCGGTACTAACTTGTCGCTTATCCGACAAATCAGTTTTATTACCAACAAGCATTATAATAACATCACTACCTCTTTCTGTCCGAACATCATCGATCCATTTTGACGTTTGATGAAACGAATTAGCATCTAACACAAATTTTTATTATTACAAACATAGGTGAATACTAATCACTTACTAGTGATGTCATAAACAACAACTGCAACGGTTGAATCTCGAATATAAGATGGTATAAGTGACCTAAACCTCTCCTGACCCGCCGTATCCCATAATTGAAGACGAACCGTCCTATCTTCTAAATACATTGTCTTTGATAAGAAGTCAATTCCTATAGTTGCCTATAAAATATTGTTATTAATAAAAATATTGTTATATTCAAGTTTAAATAGTCAGATTCAAAAATTAAATTATTTATAATTTCACTTTTGAATTGCTAAAAAATAAATAACTCGTTCTTAAGAATATTTTAAATGTGGTAGATCATTTTTGCTTAATTATGGTAATTTACACAAACCTTTAAAAATTAAACAATTTGGTAAATAACAGGAATCAGATATTACTAAAATATAGTTTTTTTTTTTTAATTTTCAACGAGAATCTTCCAATATATTACGTTAACTAAATCCCACAGATAGAATATTTCGTCACATTTAAACCTGACCATTCATTGATTAACTATATATTTAATTAGATACCAAATACTTTTACATAGCTTAAACCCTCTTTATTATAATTATTAACTGCTAATAAAACGATTTGCATAATCATTAAGTTTTTGAAATATCCAACATTACACATAGATTTTTTTTGGTGGATTAAAAGTACTAATATGCCACACCAGTCACTAACAGGTATTAAAAAATTTCTTACATTTCCTGAGGGTTGCTATTGTATATTAATTTTAAATATATTATTTAATTTTAATCCATTCATTTGATATACCAAATTTATATTATTATGATTATTTTAAGAATGAAGAATGATATAATTTTGATGTGGGATGATTTCTTTTTTTATGCTGACGTTTTTGATACCAAATATCATAGAAAAAAATTATGCTAAAACATAAAAAGTGCTGATTCCAGAGTGTTGAATTCGATTTGATTTGCATTGAAGTTTGTGAGCTTACTAAAAGGTAGGGGATTGTCTTAAAATGAAAACTAGCGACTGATTGCTTACGTTACTATACACACAATGAATGATTCCATTCCTACTTACATAATTATTTTATTTATCGTTTCTTTTTTCTTGGATATAAGGTTCATAGGTTAAATAACAAATATAGTTATTAAAGATACATACAAGGTGTTTCTTAAGTAATTTTAAGCAAAAAAGTTGGAGCAACATAGGTCCGATTTGGAAAAGTTATGGCTTGTTAAAGAAAAGTCAAAACAAAAAACGAAAAATGTGATTTATTAAGTTTAATTGAGGAAAACCTATTAACAAGACAAAATATTTTTGAAGCTATATCAATTTTTTGTGTGAAAGTAACCATTTTTTATATAAATTTACATGTTATCGGTCGTATATTACGTCGATCAATAAATTTTTTAATTTAGAGAAAGCATAAACTAAATCACAGAGTTGTCCACTTTGTAGGTAACAATGATGGTTTATGACTTGCAGTAATCCCTTTGAAAAATACAAACTTTTAGCTAAAACCCAATTCACAACCAAACATTTTTACAATTCTCAACTACTGCTATCCCGATTTTTTTCGTGGCAAAGTATAATAGCGTATTGGTCTCAAAAATAGTATAAATGCATCGATGTGGCTATACTGATAGCTCATTTTTTTCACAAGCAATTTAGTGCATGAGCCATCAATGTGCTCTGTGCCCAAGTGTACAGAACCACCAAGTTCATTTTAATTGCGGCAAAAAAACTACAAATTTAAATAGACTTTGACTTTAAATTCTTCAGTTTCTCAATTAAAATAAATGAACTTTTAATTTTCAAAGAGGCTGTTCTCCATTCATCACTCAACACTAACATTTGGTGTAGAAATTAATCCTGAGACTTAAGAAAGTTTCTTGTTTTCAAAAAACAGAAATACGAAATAATTTTGAAAAGTGACACCCATTTAAAAAATATAACACATTTTACAATATCAAGTTGAATATTTAATTTCAAATATTCGTGTAGACAAAATAGAGGGGTCATACTATCTAAATTAATCCAGCATACTTATTAACAAATTCCTAGAACAATAATTATATTACAATTATTAAATGCTCGATTAAAATTAAATTAGATCGTTTAATAAATTACCTGATAGGTGTTATCAAAGCTGTCATACATAAATCTTGTTATAAGGGATGTTTTGCCAACTGTAAATATAAAAAATGATTAGGTCAAGCCTCTTTTGGGATTTTGCTTTAATAGAATATTGATTTTGTGACTAGTGAAGTACTAACTAGTGAAAATATATGAAGTATTACAATTTAAAAAACATAATAAAACCCTCTATTTTCCATCGACGTTTCAATATATAATACATAAGGTAGATTTTAAACATTCATTTATGTTTGAATTTATGAGACTTTTTGAATACCTAGTACATAAATAATTGATATAAAAGATTAAAAACATTTCCAATTCTTACAACACACAAAATAAGATATTCAGCTACGTACGTACATACATGGCAAGTTGAGAAAAATTTAATTATAAAATACATAGGTACCTTCGTTCTTTATGGATTGGTGAAAATTATGGAAATCTAACCTCTAATTGTCAAAGAAACGATATTTTTCAATATACCTAAAATAACATACTCATATTTTAAGATACGGAAAATCAATATACGTGTATTTATTCTTTATATTAATAAAATTTAAACAAAAAATAATAATACGTGTCAATTTATTGATCTTGGACAACGCCTGGTACTAAATACAAGAATGACTTACCACTTTGTTCCCCTAGGAAAACTAACTTAAACTTCCGCAGGGGATTCCCGAAATCACCGGAAGTTGACATGATACAAACTTTAATTATTTTAATAAAAAATTTCAAACTCTAATTTCACCATAAAATATCACAACAAATCACCTTAGGAACGAACACTGACAGATGAAAACGCCAAACGCCACGGCGACGTCCTCCTAGAATATGCGCACTAATGCACTTCATCTTTCGACCGACGTCACCAAAATGACTACCCAGTTGTTTGAAAATCATGAAAACATGCTCCAAAATTTTATATTATCCAATAATTTATTACATAAAATCAATATTGGTATTATTGCAGTAATTTAGTATGCATTAATTTTATTATTTTTAATAAACGTTTAATTTTAATGTATATAATAAAAAGCGCGTTTTTCCAAACTCACATCAGTTTTTGATTACAAAATGTACGAATTTTACTATAAATTGAATTTATCAATTGAAAAATTACATAAACTTAACATATTCGTATTATATGGTGGATATTAATAACAAATATTTTAACTAATAATTTCGATTTTTTAAACAAAATCTTAAATATTTTGGTAAATAATAAAAATTTTAAGAGTGCTTCACTTTAAAAATAAGTACAGCTATTACTCATGATTAATTTGTTAATTTTTCTATAATTTGCGGACATTTTAGTTAGTTTGTTATAAAATTATTTTCTATCGCAGATATTTTTAATTACGAATTGAAGTGTTCGTTATATTTTAAATATAATTAAAATAATTCGATTTTGTTTAATAGTTAAGATAGCGCGAAAATGAGATTAAAATTTAATTTATTAAATACGCACTGAATTTAAAATAGATCGATATACGAATAAATTTATATAAGAAAAAAACGACTAATTGAATAACTAAATAAAAAATAAACAACTTTAGAATATCGAGTGAGGACCGTGTATATAAATTTTGTTGGTATATAGTTACTTTTATTTAAAAGTGATGGTAATGTTAAAATCCCTATTTCCAATTTTCCGTATAGTGCCGTTGCCACACGCGTACAGACACGGCCCAAATATTTGTAATATAAAGTGATATACGCAACGTCGATTTTTTTAATTTAATTTACTCTGGTATGTTAATCTTAGTTATATTAATTTTACGTGTGAAAATATTTGTGTTTAACACTGCTTTTGAAATGTATTTAATTCGTAAAATTAATGAACTTAATAGGATGCAAATCCTCGATCGTCTACATCTAACAATTGTTAAATATATCAAGGGAAAAAACGCGAGTTATAATGAAAAACTAGACAATTTAAACCATGTGCCTTTGTAAAAACCTGAATTTTTATCACCAGATATATTATATTTTGCAAATTTAACATGCCACAATTCTTAATTAAAATTTGTAATTAATGTATTATTTTATTAGTTATGTTTATGATGTTTTAATATTAATAATTTAAAAACGATTAAATTAACCTAACGTAAATACATTTTTATTGTAAGTGCTTGCCTCTATTTGTAAAGTAGATATGATATTAATGTTAGATTGTTTAACAAGCAAATTATATTTGTATAATTGTTGATTTTATTTACAGTAGATTATTGTAAATATTGAATAACTAAAGTAAAAAATATTTTGGAATACTCGAATAAGTACTGTATAGTAATTTTCTTAACTGTGTTGCGTGATTCGTTGTAAAAATTTTCAAATTAGTAGTGAAAATACAAAAAACATTAACTGCAAACAAAAAAACGGAATCAGATTTTTCGATAAATTTAAAACATACAACTAGAATAAAAAATATTTTTACAAGGCGACCTTTTACGTGGAAATACGTCAATATATTATACATACTATTGGAAATTTCTAATTATGTGAAACAATAAAGCCTTTAGGTGATGACAAATTTACAAATAGATAATTCGTTTTTAACGATACAAAATAGTAGTTTTAGAGTGGCTTTTAAGTATAAATACATTATATATGCCTTTCTTGTAGATTATTGAGTTAGTGAGGCACTTTGTGCCATCACATTTTTCTGGGAACAGAAATTATTCATCCTGGCACTTTCAAATCCAGATATGGATGATGCTAGTGGTAGGCGACAAGCTACTAGGTGCGTATTAATTTTTGATTTTGTAATCGAAATTGACTGTTGTATTTATTTTCAGAGTGTTCAAAAAGAGCTCGCCAAATGGAAAGGTAAGTTATTTATGTTTATTAATTTAAAGTTTCAATGAACCATGTTTATTCATAATAGATGAGTGATTCATTTAATTACAATGCGTCATTTGTATGCAAAATAGGTTTAAAAGCAAACCATAATTATTAATAAATAATGAGTAATTCTTAATTGAATGAAATAAATGCTTTCGAAATTGTTTTTTACTTTTTTGAAAATACATTAAATACAATAGACTTTTGTCGTTTGTAATAATATAATTTATATGCTGTTTTATGTTTTTTTTAAAGAAAACAATCACATATATTACTTCCATTCATTTACCTTTTATAACAGTTAATTTAATTGCTTTATTTAGAAATTGTTGTTAAACAATTGTATTATTCATATTATCAGATATAAATTGATATCCAGATATATTTTGCTTGTATATAGTTATTACCATTATATCAAATTCAAAAAAGAATATCTATGAACTTGATTATCAAAATATTGATTAACATAGTAGATATTTATATAAATTTATAGAATAAAATTGACGAAATGTTAATGATGTTAATAACTGGATTTGAAATTGTTAACTGGCTACCAATTTTAAACAAGTAGTTCAATTTTTATGAACAACAAATTCATTTTTCTTAAATCGGAATATAATACTTCAACTACTATCATGTCCACAAGAATAAACCATCTACATATATATATATATATATATTGTTAACCTGAGTCACATTTGGAAAGAATACAAAGCAATTTTGCTGGATCTTATCATTAAATAATAAAATATGACCTATAAATGTAGTTTATCAATTTTTGAAAATCCATTAAAACATTAACCACTCCTTAAATGAGGATGAATATGATTTTTATTTTCAAATGATGCTGCCCTAATATTTTTTCGAGTTGCTCATAAGTTTCTTCAATCTAATATATGCGAAATTGATTTCTAAGAGAAAATATAACAAGCTTAATGAGTCTAAAAGTTTACAGTAAAATACTCTAAACAACTTACAGCGGTATTCAACAGTTTGGTATTAGTATTTCATAAATTTAGCAGAAAAGAAAATTAATTGGTTAGCTTATTAATATTTAATAAGAACATCTTGTTTAAAAACAATATAAAATCTAATTATAAAAGAACTATCATAATATGATTGTCTTTTTTTTATGAAATACTAACTCACTAAACTGTTGAGTACTACTGAGTGCTTGATGTTATTTTCTTTCCTACTACCTAAATATGTTTTACCTGCTCTTAGAAATCAATTTTGCATTAATTAGATTGTATAGATTCTGCTTTGAATAAATATAGGTAGTTTCCGTAAGCATATGCGTCCTTGTTTAACATGTGTAATAACAAAGCAAAAATTATTGTACAGTAATTTGAAAATTGAAACGACATCTTTGTCTTTGTTCTATCTGGGAAATAAATAAATAAATTGTAAAACAAGGAACATCTGTATATATTACTATTTTATCAAAAAGAGTTAATAAATAAAGACTGGATTACACAATACATCATTTCATTTTAATATTTTAAAAATAAAATAGCAAAATATCAAAGCAGTTCATATTTTCAGGTCAAGTTTGTTTTTTATATGACCTACACCATTACTAATTTGATTGTAAATTAGAAAGTTATAATAAACTAAAAGATGTTACTGACTTGAGATAAATTTTAATTTATATTAATAACAGACGTAATTGATACAGTTGTAGAATATTTTTATTTTTTTTAAACATTGTAATTATATCGATTATACAAAATTATGAATCTAATTTTAAATTTTTTGGTCAAATGTGCTCAAAGTACAGCTAGTATTTAAAAACAATAATAAATGATAAGAAAATTGAAAATAGCTACTTAATGTTTGATAAGACTTAACGGTATTGTTAATGTTTAAAAATATTAATTATAAATAAAATAAAATCAATTGAAGTTTTAACTTAAGCTTTTATGTTTAAATAATAATTATAAATATTTGTTTAACTATGTATTAAAGGGGGTGTGAATCAAAACATTTTTTTTCGATAAAAATTTAGAAAATAAATCTAAGATCACTCGTGAAAACCGCGTATTTATAATGGCTTTCCTTCAGATTCTATACAACTTCGAAGTTAGTGAATTTCAAATGCTGACGTCATATCAACATAAGCTGGCATTTATGCATATCTAGTAGTGCAATTTATTTGCCGTCATGACGTGACCCCGATACTATATGAAATCTTATACGAAATTTTATTAACTAGAATTGAATGTTCTTTGATTTTTTATGTTTATTCTTTTTTGCAATAAATTAAATTGCTTAATTGGTGTGTTGTTGGTTGAAACAATAACTTAAAAAATTTGTTAGCTACACTTCACAATTTTCCGAGAAAATACAAAGAACTGAAACGCACTATATAAAGCGTGAAAATGTAGAATTAATCAAGCGAATTTTGAGCCTAATCAAAATCATTTAGTTTGTAGTGTCACACGTAGTTTGAAAATACGTGCATATAAAGAAGAGTACTGCTATACCTATGAACACAATCAAAGGGCTGTATGTAGATTATAAAATATGCTGCTTTATCCATTTCATTGTCGGTTCTGAAAAAAATAGGAAATTAAACGTATCTTCAAATTATAGATAGATACTACTTACTGACAGAAAACAAATAATGTTGCAACTGATATTAAGAAATCTTGCAATGTTTGTCCGATCTTCATTTTTTCGTTTTTTTTTTCTCAATTTTTATAGGTTTAATTTCGGCATTGGTATGGCAGGATTCATAACTGAAAACCATTTTTAAAATCTCAAAATAGTTTAAGAAAAAATATGCATTTATAAACAAAATATAGCCACTTATATTGGAATATATATAGGAACAGACTAGCAAGAAGCGGCTGGGATGTCAGTATGATGTCACAGAGTATTCGTGCAGCAGTTTAAATTATTGTATCTCGAAAACTATAAATCGTGGAAATGTCCAGTTTGAAAATTTGTTCTTAGAATTTTGAATACTAAAACTTAATTTTTTGGGTCACATCCCCTTTAATTAATATGAGCTTAAAAAATTAAAAATTTTTTCAGATAACGGTGTATCTCGGAAAAAGGGATTTTGTGGATCATATATCACATGTAGATCCGATAGGTAAGTTACTCGGCTTTAAGGCAAATGAAGAATTTTAATAAGATCGTTTAAATCGTTGCTAATTGAATGTCTTTTTCTTCTTAAGTAACTATTAAAATTTTAACATTATTTTTTTATAGATGGTGTAGTATTAATTGATCCAGAGTATGTAAAAGATCGTAAGGTATTTGGACATGTACTTGCAGCATTTCGTTACGGTAGAGAAGACTTGGATGTATTAGGATTAACTTTTAGAAAAGACTTGTATTTGGCATTTGAACAAATTTATCCACAGGATAATGTGGTTAATAAAAGAGCATTAACAAGACTACAGGTGAATACGCTAACAATTACAAATTTTTAGAAATGAAAAATTTTAAACGTTATAGGAACGTTTAATAAAAAAATTGGGACCACACGCTTACCCATTTTATTTTGAATTACCTCCGCATTGTCCGGCATCTGTAACATTGCAACCAGCTCCTGGAGATACAGGGAAACCTTGTGGCGTTGATTATGAATTAAAAGCTTTTGTGGGAGAATCCCAAGATGATAAACCGCACAAACGAAACTCTGTCAGGTAAATTCTTGATTAAAAAAGTTGTTTAAAGTCACCATGTTTTAACACCTACAGATTAGCAATTCGGAAAATAATGTATGCACCAAGTAAACAAGGAGAACAGCCGTCCATTGAAGTTAGCAAAGAATTTATGATGAGTCCAAATAAATTGCATTTAGAAGCATCATTGGATAAAGAGTTATACCATCATGGCGAGAATATTGCTGTAAACGTTCATATAGCTAATAATTCTAACCGCACAGTTAAAAAGATTAAAGTTTCTGTACGACAATTTGCGGATATTTGTCTTTTTTCTACAGCACAATATAAGTGTACTGTTGCAGAAGCTGAAAGCGAGTAAGTTTGCCTGAAACGTTTTAAATTGCAATTTTTTTATGTTAAATTATAGAGATGGTTGTCCGATTGGTCCAGGATTCACTTTGAGTAAAGTTTTTACATTAACTCCTCTTTTGGCTAATAATAAAGATAAATGGGGTTTGGCTTTAGATGGACAATTGAAACATGAAGACACCAATTTAGCTTCAAGTACTTTGTAAGTTTAAAATGTTTGTGATTGGTGTTTTTTATTTATTCTTATATTTATAGAGTAGCCGATCCTTCGCAGCGTGAAAATCTTGGTATTATAGTACAATACAAAGTTAAGGTTAAATTGTGCCTAGGAGCATTAGGAGGGTATGTAAATCTGAAAATATTTTATACCTACAAAATTCTTTAAACACATTCAGTTGTTATAGACAGTTGACGATATTGTAATTTTATGTATTCACAAAAATACAAATACTTGTTAGAATTGACTTGTTAAAGTTTAATTTTACTTTTAGAGATCTTGTGGCAGAATTGCCATTTATTCTTATGCACCCTAAACCAGATGACGAGGTTTCTTCAATAGGCCCTGCTTCACCATCACGAGAAAATATGGAAATAGGAGATGTACCTGTCGATACTAATCTTATTCAATTAGATGCGTAAGTTAATTATAATAAAAACGATGTTAACATTACAATCGATGTGTATTATAATGTTACAGTGATGTAGAAAATGCTCAAGATCACGATGACGATATAATATTTGAAGATTTTGCTAGACTGCGGTTAAAAGGAGGCGAAACAGATGCTTGAAAGCGGTCTTAGTCTACTCATAAGAAGTAAAGCAACATTTAAACAAACTGAATACCTATAGGTATGTCAACTATTAATTAATGTATTTCCCCCAGTGTTGTGCCCTAGTCAACGACTACTGATATGCATCCGCTCTAGTGCAAATTAATTGTAGCTCTTCTAAAATAACATTAAAAAATGGACGTTCGATGTTTTCATTAGTTTTGTTAAATAAATGTAAAATTAATGTTTAAAAATTTTCTTCCGTTTCGAAATTTCGCATTTTATTATTTTTTGTCCATATTGTAACATATGAAAAATAGTGGCACAAATATATTTTTAAATATTTTTGTATTCTATGAAAAGAAAAGTATTAATTTTCTCGTAAATACTGTTAATAACGATGATGAAATCTACACTGTGCGTAGTATTGAGTATTTTTTACATGATTTCGATTATTATTTAAGGTTGGTTACATAATGTACAACACTATCTCTATATACAAGCATAGTGTTTGTCATATTGTAAACAAACTGGTCATACAAAACCAAAAAAATAGTTTTAGGTCGGTGATTAATAAATTAGTTGACAAATAGGGTATACTTAGTAATAACTAGATCATGTGGAAGTATTTAGCAAAAACTTAGATTAAATAAAATATGTATTTTTCTTTTATAATTGTTGGAAATAGGTTCTTTTTCAGTCTTCGATTTAGAATAAAAATTTAGGATATCTTCTAATATAACCTTAGTTGCCTAACTATTGCCTAACCATTGATGTTAAGGACAGCAAGTTAATCTTTCCTTAGAAAGGTTCCATAAAGACTCCTTAAAATATGAAAATAAAAATATTTCAGATGCATTTTTTCTATATTATAACAATAAAATTATATTTTATAGGTTTTGTATGAAATTGTGACTTGTAAATTGATTCTAAAATATTTAAATTATTACTATAGACCGATAAGATTTTTAATTAAATACAAATATAGCAGAAGTATATAAGGCACTAAAATAAGATGTTATGTTAAAGAAATTACCTAATATTGTGTACAGTGAAAATTAACGAATCTAGTTTCTAGTTAAATTTTTATATTTGTACATTTTTTATGTAATGCAGTATCTAGTTACCAAGTTAATACTATAAGTAATTTTAAACTACTTAATACTTCTAGTCTTTTTATTCTACATCATAAAATAATTAAACCAATCTAGTTTTGCTTTTTTACGTATTGTATTTTATCTTCATATATTTTTGTAATCATTTAGCCCATTTGATTGTAAATATAATATATTATAAGATCCTGTTTTTAATTACAATTAGTTTTAAATACAAAATGGTGTTCTAAGTTTTCAAAATTGATAATTTTATATCAACGCACAGTAACACAAATTTGATATGTAAAACAAAAATTGTATTCTACCTAAGATAAGTTTACCTATTTAATAATGAACTAAATTAGTTACAATTAACAAGTATATCAAAATGTTAATAAAATTCTTCTTTAACTAAATAGTTTCATTTGCAAGTGGAAATTTTTAAAGTTATTTAAATACTAAAACGTGCATAATACAATCACTTTTGCTTTAAAAATTACTACTATACAAATGGTAACAAATTGTTTACTAATTTGAAATAATTACTATTTTTCTAATTTCATTTACATCTATAACTACTTTAATCTACTGAATAATTGAATACAAAATTTTATTATTAAATATAATTGCCTCAATATATGTTTGGTTATGTATAAAGTGTACACATTAAACATAATTAGAATATGTATTATTTTTCTATTACCTAAAAATATATTGTTAAATTTAGTTCAATTATAACGGTTTCCTTAAGACTTAACAAAACTGCTTATTTATAACTAATAATTAAATTAACTAAATTGAGTAAAATATGAAATTAGTTGTTTTGTACAATGCTATTGCTAATCAAACAATGTATTCTAATATATTTTTTAAATACTGTATTGTACTTACATAAAAAGTAAGCATAATCTGATTAGTGCAATAGAAATCTTATCCAGTTATTTAACTTTTAATGACAAAAATATTTAAATGTTTTGTCATCAGCATTTTATATTATCAATATAATTAACTACACAGACTGAACAAGGTTATTAATGTACTTTGGTAAATTGAATAGGTAATGTTTATATCTTTTGTCAAAAACATGCTTACTTATAACGAGAAAATTAATTAAAAACGCCATGTACCACATTTATTTATTTTTAAAATACAATAAAAAATTAAATAAACTTATCGGATTTTTTAAACTATGGTTTAGAAAAAGCCTAAGTGATTGAATATTTCAATTTTATTTCAGGTATTTGTATTTTATTATTGTCCAGTATTTCATCTATTATATTTGCAAATTTACAGGTTCCTGTTGGGTTGGTGCATAATTATTGCTTTTTTAAACAAATTTTATTCAACAAAAACAATAACAACATTTAACATTAGAGACGACGAACGATGGTCGAATGATCTACATTGAAGTCTTCGACCAACATTCTCATTGTCAAGCTTTTGTCCTCTTCCACGGCTGCCAAAAGTGCCTGGTCGTCGAAATTTGATGGTTGACCTCTTCCTTCTTCATCTGCAAAGTTTGTATCGCCTGATTTGAACTTCTTGAACCATCTTTCAACTTGACTTTTAGGCAAAAAGTTCGTTGAAATTGCGAAATGATTGTGCTGTATTCCAACCTTTCTCGAAGTGGTAGAGCGTAATATGACAAATATGGATATGATTTTCAATATGCATCTTCACTAACTGAATATAGAGGATTATTTTTATGAAAAAAAAAATTTTAAAACGCCAATCTTTAAAGAAAAAAAGCCACAATAATTATGCACTGACCAAATATTTGATAAACATATTTAAATGGCAAATGCTATCTATGCATTTTCTATAAAAGATATTTTTAAAGAGTATTTATCATATTTATTTTTAACATTTTACTACAAAAATGTATTATCTGTAGACTTATTCAAGAAAGTGTTAGTCAGCTTTACTTAATAGATAAAAGTAATAAGATATTACATTGTGTCTTACATTTAAAAACAAGTTAAATAGAACAGTTAACGAATACAGCTTTACAATCCTTAATTAATTATTTATTAAATATTAACTAGTAACAAAGCAATAAATATATAGAAAATATAATTCAGCAAATATTTTTATGTATATAGAAACACCTAAAAGTCGAATATTCAATATTTTAACCACTAGTCGATAATTGGTAATTTTTACATAGGTACCTACAATAGAAATACTGGGCCTATATATCAGTGTATTTAAAAAATGTAAACATGCACCAAACATTTAACTAAATGCAAGGACATATTTAAAGAAAAACTTATGCATAGTGGAACGTGGTCATCTAGTTTATACAAACACGTAAATTATCCAAACATTTACTAGATACTCATAAAATGAAAAAATATATACATTAATATTATCCTCTTGCTCAATTAAAAAGAAAAAACTACAAATAATAATTTTAATACATGTAAAATTAAATATACATTATTCAGGATTGGTTCTAATCCACGTCACTAATAAAACTTGGTATTTTTACAGTACTAATAGATTGTAGTCTTTCTTTGCCATGTCATATGTGTGCAGATAAGTCATCTATAGAATATGCCATGTTCAAAACTTTAAACTGAATATTACAAATACAATTTAGTAACTTTTAATGCATAACATGCATTTGAGCCTATCGTGAATAATGTATAAATAAGTATAATCCAAAATATAGTCTGGAGCACTCCAGAAAAACAGTTACTTAGTCAGCATGTTCACTTAAGTTAAAGCAACTCATAATTAGTAAAACTTGCAACTCTAAAGCATTATTTTATTATTTGTTAGCAGGAATGAATAATTATTTTTTTTTCAAAAATAATTACAATAAGCTTATAAAAATAAACTGTTATGGAAATATTCAAAATAAAAAATACAAAGTCGATTTGAATGTAGTAATTACAAATTATTAACCATTATATGGGTATATTGAAACTAACTCGCAGCAGATTTAGCAATAGTTGCCGCTTATAACTCCAGATTCTAACAACTGCTAAATAGAAACAGTTTAATACTGATGTATTCAAATTGTATTTTAAGAAAGACCTTATGATAGAAAACCAATATAATCTTTCTCTAGCTCACGTGCTGCTTAATTTGCATAAGCAAATTCTTGATCTTCCATAAGTGCTCCAGACTTTATACATTAATTCATGTTATAATTATAATTACCCAAATATACATATTTTTAGCAGTAAATATAGGTAAAAATGTGATTACTTTATTAAATTGCCGATATGATATACTACATTATATTGTAAATATTAGTACAGATCCTTACAAGTATAGAAATTAATCTTGCGTTGATTTTTATTTCTATTTTAACTTACAATGAATGTATCTTTTTAGCTTATATTACTAAAAGAAATGTATTACATAGGTACGCATAATTTAATATGACAATATTTACATGTTTTGTTCGTGATAATTAATTTTAATTCTAAAATGATCTAAATTCTAAAAATTACATTGTAATTTTAATACAATATATCAACATAGGAATTAAATTTGTTATATTTTTAATCTGCTTATCATAAATTACAGGTACCTAACTTTATCTAAAAATTTAGCATGTGAACTTTTTTACACAATTTTATCTGGAACTAATTTATCATGTAAAAAAATAATTAGGTGTATATTAGTGACATTTTGAATATATTTTACTTATATACAAGTAAGATTACTTTGGTTACCATTTACTGTAATGAAAACTTAATGTTAATTAATAAACAAAATTGAAACAAATTTTTAGAACAACAAATATAAAACTTGTTTGTGTGTTAATCTGAATTAATAATTTTAAAAATATGTTTTATGTATGTATTAAAGGCAATGGATTCATATAGCTATTATTATAATTTAAAATGAATATTCTTCTTTTTTAAAATTGTGGTAATAAGCCAGTAACAATTAAAATGAATAGATAAAATGTATATTTTCATTATTACTTTCATGTGAATATTTTTAAACATAGTCCTGTGACAAATCAATTAAATTTTTATTTTTGTCACTAGCACGTGTACGGCGGTGCAATCCACTGCAACATGAAAAACCTGAATATAGTGGCCATGATGTAATATTTGATTTTAAACAGATCTTTGTATTCTGGAAACAGATGTAATAACTATATAAAATATGAAAAAAAAAACCTTTATAATGGTATTTATAAATACAAATTACTACAAGTACATACTATTAGTTAGCATGTGCTTAAGAATTAAATTCTACGCTTATTAAAACGAATTTGATAAATAAAAATTCTTACAAATTTAATACCTATCTATTTATATATATTCTATTTACATTGAAATTATAATGAATTAAAATTAACAATCTAAGACTAAATTAACACAAGTTTCATCTTCGTAGATAAACAATAGAAAAAACTTGTTTTATTGGGAGCCAATCAGAACCATTATCTCTAAAATAATTTAGAGATTAAAAACGAAAACAAAATCAAAAACCAAAATAATAAACCTAAACTAAATAGTCTCAAGCATTTATAACACACTAAAATACAATGGATTTCATTTATTGGAATCAATAATTGACTCAAAAATGCTGTGCGCCAGTGATTCTAATAAACAACAAACGCCTACTGTATTATCTTAAAAATTAGTAATAAGATGTAAGCTTATATGAAAGTTTACATTGAAATGGGAATTTTGAGTTGAAAGTAAAATTTCTAAAATCAATTAAAGTACAATATTAAAAACAAAAGTGGATTTTATTATTTATAATTATTTTATAAATCTTAAATTTCAATACTTTTTAATGTGATCAATTGTAAAAATTATAGAAGCAAGATTTCATTACCTAAATAAATAACAACCAAAAGTAGATATAACCAATAGATATAACTTTACTGTTTATCTATAAAATGTGAAATATAAATATGCAAACTATTAAATTTTAAATAAAAAAGATTAATACAGTAATACCTTGACTTATGCTATTGACTGCTTCCCTATCTTATTTAAAAATATAAAATTAAAATAAAATAACAATGGTTGTCTTCAGCAGAACACAACGATTACTAACATAAGCATTATGTGGTTTTCTATTGAATGCTAAAGAACATTTCCGATTCATAATCGATGATGCAATTTTAAGCATCGCTTTTTCTTTGCAATTACTGCTAATCGATTACAATGTGTGCTTGCACTAAAATCTTTTACATTTTATTTACGGCTACATTAAATTTTTATTTTTGTCTCCCTAATTCTTGATCAAGATTTCCAATTAGATTGATGTCAATATTTTGCTCATTATAAACAAAGCCAAGTTGTTTATATTCGACATTGCCATCGTGGGTATAACTCAACTTCACTAACCTTACACTATACTTACACTATATATATTAACCTTGCGCTATATGGTTCAAAAGAACATTCAGCAGAAGTATCAATAACTAATTGCTGTTAATCACTTAGAAATCGATGTTGTCTGCTAATAGCAACCAATGATCAATGTAATTACACTTCTACATATATTTTTAAAAATTATACTCATTTCAAATAGGTATTAAAGTAAGTTGTAGACATTTTATTAAATATTTTTTTATTTCCTTCTTAAAATTAATAAGATAAAATATTTAAAAAAATATCAATGAAATCTTCAAGAAATTGGGATATTTAATAAATTATGTAGTATTCGTTTTTATACATATTGCAAATGTATCGATATATACAAAAACTGTAAATTTGCTTATCTGTAATAAGACTGCATTTTTTAAAATTGTATAGATAAAAATCATCGTAAGATTAATTTAATGTATGTACAAAAAATTACTTGCCCAGATCTTTTATAGTACGCATTGACCTCGCAGATTATATTATTTACACTTTATACAAACACAATAGAAAAATTTTACTATATTCTAAACTTAATACTTAAAACCATTAGTGATCACTTCAGTTGGATTTAAAAAGACCGGCGATTGTAACACTTTTCCACATACTAAAGATTCTAATTCTTCCCCAGCATAAGAAATCAAAGGGGAAATTTCTACAACATCTCCTTGGACAACACCACCAGCTGCTTCGATATAGCGCTTATGCAAAGAAAATAAATCATTTCGAGCTGTAAAAGGGCAATCTTTTCCAACATCGTTAGAATTTTTTAACGCACTAAATTCTACATGCCTTGGAACTTCCCATGTTACAAAGTTACTGCTAAATTGAAAGACGTCAAATACAAACTTTTCTATTTTAATACCGTTAGTTTTCATAGGCTTTATCTGTTCACCATTTTTATTTATGTAAGGAATTTTCTTTTTTGCAACATGAAGTTTAAGTTTCTTTTCATGATATTGGGCAATTTTGTTCAAAAAATCTGTAGTAAAATAGTGATTACAAATATTTCCAGCATTAAACACAAGATCCCCATTTTTATCTTTCAAATTTGCAGTATCGTCTGTTATCTCACTGTACTCGACAACTTGAAAATAATCATCGACCTGACAAACTACACCTACAGCTTCTGAAGGGCCAATTTTCTTTACCACTTTAGCACCACAATCTGCTCCTTTATTAACACAGTAACCAATAAAAACCGGATCAGCTACTTTAACTAAAATATTGTCAATACTATGAACATGAAGATAACGAATTGTACGTTTTTGCATATCAGTCAAAATCCCTTTTTGATGCAAAGCTCGATAAATACCACCATTACCATCAGGAGCCAATGCAACCCGGTTTTTCTTTTCCAAAATAATACGCCCATCCATATCAAAACACGGTAATAAACCTTGATCAAACTGTACTACATTACAAGATTTTAAACCAAAATAATTGTTACTTTTTAAAAATTCCTTGGTTAATTCCTTTGTTGGCCCACTAGTCATTATATACCATGTAATGTTTCCATTAATGCCAGTTTCACTTTTTGCTAATTCTTCCAGTTTTCTAATACGTTCGGCTTGAATTTGAAATAAGGTTTTACCAGATGGAAGACCAATAGAATACATTCCTTTTGGATATGAAACTCCGAGTCTAGTTCCTTGACCGCCAGCCAGCAACAGGACACCGATATGCCCATTAGCAACTTCTTGTAAACCAATGTTTCTATATTTTTCTAATTGTTCGGGTGTTGCACGTTCTTCAGATCCAAATTGCATTGCTGGAATGGGTTTCATACGACTATCGAGCTTTTCAACATCTTCTTTTAAAGATGTCATAGCATTTTGAAAAAGATGATTTACTTCTTCATAATCGATAGCATCTAATTCTATTAGAAAATCATTTTTTTCTTCGTTCAATAATTCATCCCAAAATTCCAGTAGGTGAAGTTGATTAGCTTTTTCTAAACGCTCTTTCAATTGATTATACGTAATCATGATGAAATAAAGAATATAAACTAATATGTTGCATACAGAACAGTTCAAGTTTTACTAATACTTTCAACTTACACATAAATAATTGTAGGTGTATACCTTCCTCTGACTGCTCTTTCCACAATCGCCCCGCCATCCATTCCCAAGTCCGCATTATCTCCCACTTTGAAATACAATAATCTTGCATCGGAATAATGCAATTTAAATTGCATATTTGTGTGGCGTTTCTTATTTTGTACTACATTTTTGGAAACGGATTAGTTTAATTACTTTAAACCAAGACAGTAATGTAACAATATTTGTTCACACAAATGTAGATGTTTGGGCTTCATTACTGTATAGTGTTCACATTTTACTATTTTCTGAAATTAAAGTCAAGTTGTTACAATTTAATTAAAACACTATTATTTATAAAACTAAAGGTAATTTATACTTTATCTATTAATTGTGGTGTGTAAAATTTTTAATCTTTGGTGGTTATAATTTTTATATTTTCAATTAGGGTGCTTAAATGATAGTTTAAAGTGTTAATTATACAAAAAAAAACATTTAAATAATGATTACCTATATATCAATCTACTAGTTAACATCGAAATAATTGTATAAATAAAATAAATATTGCAAATAAAACATCAACACCGGTAAACCGTTCACTTTTTCGGCCATTACATAAACATAATTACCAACAAAAATAACGTACTAAATTACGCGCTAAAATTTAAACAGTTAAGAAAATTCGAGCAAAAATATTTTTATTTTTTGTAAAGTTTCAAAGTAAAATTAAGATCATTTATTTTTTCATTCTCATCTCGATAATAAGTTAAAATTTATTTCAATTTAAAAATAATTATTTACTCTAAATATTAAAACTACAAAAAGTGAAAGTTTAAATTTAGAAATTGTCTTTAAAGTCTCCTATTGACATTAAGAATAGGTATGTAAATAAACTTGTTCACATTTCAATGCATTCTCCTTGTTAGCCTTGGATATTAATATAATCGCCTTCTTAAACCTTGCATTTAAAATTGATAAAAAAATGTTAATAAAAAATTGTGAAATGTCACAGCTTTAATTTAAAAATTTACGTTTCTTTTCCATAAAAACAATATCGTTCATGACTATACCGTTTTATACATTTTAAAAAACCGATTTGAATAACTAAAAATGTGTAGTTATAAAATAAATTAAAAATCATTATCATACTTATAGATACTATAAAGTAATATTATTTCAAATATACTTATATAATACTGCTTAGAAAGTTGAATTTAAATTTATTAGTTGACCTATTTAACTATTGAATGTAGTTATCATCATATTTCTTTATAGCATAATATTATAATACAGATAAGTAGTGCTATTTGAAGCTTAAAATATATATATATAAAGAAATTTTAATTTATTTATTATCACTTTAATGAAGAATAAAAAGCATCAATAAATTTTGTATTTATTTATCCTGTAACAATATTATTTTTATATACCACGCATTTAAAATAATGATTCCTATTTATTTAAACTACAATAATAAACAATTAAACGCAGAACTTTTTGTTCTAATTCTAAACTTCTCACTTACAATAAATTTAGAAAGTAAGATAGTTTTAATTATTTTACTTTTAAGTAATTTTATTTTGTATAATCAATATTTTACAGTACCACTACTAGCTATACTTAATAAGAAAGTTAAAATATTTCTGTCTATTCTTTTAGAACGTTAAAAATGTCCAAAAGTTCAAGGCTACAAGTGAATAGCAGGGAGTGGAAATAATTTAAATCGCATTCCTATTTATTTTATTTATGGACTATCGAAAAGTTAAATGTTGACCTTCTGGATTATAAATGAAGCCTACCGAATAAAATATTTCCTACTTTTACAGTTAGTAACAGATATAGCTGATATAATTTAAACTTATTTAACTGTAATTAAATAAATAATTAATTGAAACTGTGTAATTTTATTTTTTTGTAAATAATATCTACAAAATTGGGTACCTATTTAATAAAGTACATTCGAACTTTAATTGTATGATTAATTAATCAAAAATAATTCAAATCCATTTATTTTCAAACAATATGTGTAAAATATTAAACATTAAAAACAACTATTTTAGTTTAATTTCTTTGATAGGACACATTTTTAAATTTAATTGAGAAACAATATTTTTAAATTAAATAACATAGGTAGCTAGGTACATTCGTTAATAAATGCCCGCATTTCATAGAACTTTCCCAGTTTTTAATTAAATAAAAAAGTTTCGCAATAGGTACTTAAAAATATATACCTAGTTAAATTAAATTAATTAAATCAATTACCCAGAGTTGTACTAATGAAATTGTAGGTTAATCATGATGGTAAAAATTCAATTTTTTTAATAATTTTTTGAAATATGTAATAAATAAGTATATAAAATATAAAAATATTTTATACTTTGCAAATAAAATTGACAAAATTATACTGAAACTAATGAATTTTCTTTACAGAAATTATGCAGAGGTTTATTTATCTGGATCTTTTTTAAAGTGTCATGAAACTTTTTTACTCGATTAAAAATGGTTCAAAAATATATAGTGAAATATTTATAAGTTTCAACTCTACAAAGATCATGTAGAGGTTTATTTATCTGATCATTATTAAAGTGCATAAATTTACTATAATAAATGTTCAAAATATATGTACATTTTATAAAGTTTCAACTCTACAAAAGATCAAAAACGCTTGGGAATCAAAAATGATTAAAGTGATTTCACTATATAACATTTCTTATACATCTATTACTTGCATAAATTTATATAAATAAATGATAAATATATGTACATTTTAATAAAGGTATACATACTGTAAATAGAAACCCTTGTATAATAATTTATACTTATTTACTAATCTACTACTACAATCCCATTTATTAAAGCACAAAAACAGATAAAACACATAAAATAGGTATACATATACATCTTTAAATATTCAAAGGTAGCTATTTTTAGAGTTAAGAATAAAGTATATTAGTATGGAACAGATTTTTAAAGGACTGTAGAAACAAAATATCATAAAACACTTCTGAAAAATAAATGTAGCTAAATGACTTTATGTAGCTAAAAGGAAACACATTGAGCTTAAGGCAAGAACGAAAATTTTGGACTTTCACAAAATTAATTAATTTAGTCGAGAAATAACATTTTATCAAGATCGATACAATATAGGCAACTCTCTCCTACACTGGGTTTCTTTTCAATTAAAATTATTGAGTATTTAAGTGTTTTCTTTAAATCTACAGTGGCGCAATTAAATTTTCTGATAATAGTATGTATACCTACCTATACCTAGCATGTATACAGTCAAATTTTCATAAAACGAACTTTATAGGAAATATTTTTTCAGAATTTATTAACTTCATTTTATATATATATATATATATATATATATATATATATATATATATATATCGTCTATGAAGTATAAGTCCAAAAACCAAATGTTGAAGGAAATTTAAAAAATCTCCATATTTGAAACTGTTGAGTAAAGGTGACACACCTTTTCATCTAAATGGATAAGTTAATAAAATATACATATTATTATTACATATATATATATATATATATATATATATATATATATATATATATATTCTTCAACAGTTTCAAATGTGAAGGCTTTTTTTAACTTCCTGTAAAATTGGGTTTTTGGGCTTGCCAGGTATTAATACTTCACAGCCGATATATATATTTTAAAAATCTATTAACTTTGAGACAAAAAAATAATGTGAACTATTATAGAATAGATTAACAATAGACAAAAATAAATGGTAAATAATTAGTTAATACATTTTTAAATGACTGAATATATTTTAGAATTAAAGATATAAAAATAAAAAATAACAAAGCAAATTAAGCACGTATATTTATGATTTTTCTTGTTTTGGGTCATATTTTTGATCTTACAAGGGAACTGCATAAATTAACTTTGCACCGATTTTAATGTGGTGTAACGTAATCGATAGATCTTGAATAGTATCATAAAACCCTTAACAGGTTTTGTACAAGAGGTATCTCTTTTCGGTGCTATGAACTACCAAGCTCATATGTTTTGTACATTTGAAATTGGCACCATTGACGAAGTTTTGCTAATTCATAGTACTGAAATGAGACATCTCTGATGAAAAACCCGTTAGGGGATTTCATTACTACCCAAGTCATATTGATTATGCCATACCACATTAAAATCAGCAAGGGATCAATTCGTGCAGTTGGTGTTTATGACATATTGATGTTACAGAATTTATATATTAAAATTGATAAAAACTAGTTCAACATTAAGGTATTAGTGATTTATATAAAGAAAATCTGTACTTTTCATTAACTACTTAAAGTGATATTAATTAAAAATTATTATTTTGTTTTTAATAAAAAATAGTTTAATTACTAAAAAAATATTGCATAATCATCAACTATAACGCAACACAATATGTTTGAAATATATATATATATACATAATGTATATAAGTATATAATATATATTAATAAATTTGGGATGTAAGGGTGAACATTTTATGAATGGGCCACTGTCTGGGAGAACCAAAAGTGGAAAAACACTTGGAATAAAAACATTCATATATATTATATATGGATAGAAAAACATATCCTTTTTATAATATTATTGAGAAAAATAGTGGATGGAAACAGCTAAAACAATAAACAGAATATTTTAAATTTAAATTAAAAATGAAAATATGATTTATATTTCCAAAATTGTAAAAATTTATACCCTTTCAGGTACTTATTTGTCGAGTATTAGTACACACTTATTTAGCACAGTCCAAATTATTAGAAATTTAACGCGTTATACAGGGCAGTCTGATAATATAAAAGTAAAATTATTGTGCCAAAATCATTTACATTTTTTAAAAAAGTAAAAACTAGTTGTTACGATTATAATAACAAAAGATGTCCTCTTTTCACATTATCTGGTGAATTATCTCATTTCTAAGTGAACTGATTTGTACTAAACACAAGTAAATTCCAAAAGAACATACTATAAACATGTTTCTTGTTCGGTATTGGTTATACCCATGCATCACTTGATTTTAAATATAATAAACCTCAATTGACATCAATAGTCATTTCTAATAATTAATTTCCCATACAACACCAAATATGCATTGGATATACATAGGATGTCTACCAGATCCATATGATGTCTAATCCAGTTTGATACATGATATAGAAATCTATTAAATATCTAACAAGTAACTACATATAGAAATAGTGTGTCACACTGCTATTGAATAAATTTATTTTATTCTATTTTTTATTGTTTTAAGATCAAACATTCATCAAGATTTGTTAATATTTAAGGGAATAAAATAAACTGTGTAACATCTATAATAAAAAAAATGTGTTGTTAATGTGAAAAATCCAACAATAATAAAACATATTGTAATTGAAATATTTTAAACATTAGTATATTAAAGGCTGGCGTTTTAATTGCCTAATAACTAATACAAACTTTAATCAAAACAGGTATTTGACTGATGGTTAAGAGTTAACCAATGATTAAAAAACTGACCCTAAATAAATGTTGTTAGTTATAATATTAAATAATGAATATGATTTAAATATTACTAGATATCCAGTATATCCACATCAATAAACAATAGATATCCACTGGTTATCTACTGTAGTAAAAACTGACCAAGTGATCAAAACTATTAGGTGCTGCTTGAAGGTGCAGGAGAGATAAAATATAATCAGATAATCCACTGTTAATTCCATTAAATAATCAAGTAATTTTGTACTATTCAAAATAACTAAAATTGATTGAAAAGAAGAGTTAAAATATCACCATTTGCGATTTTTTAGTATGTTTTCAATAATTCCATACAAGCAGCTTTTTTTCTTTATAATTTCATTTAACTCTCTAAGCAGATAATATCAATAATTGTTAAGTAGATTTCATGTTATACCTACTCCAAAATAGAAAAAAACACACAAATTAAGATATAGCAGGAAAAGATGGATATTTTGTTGTTATAGAACAGTTAACTTTTACTTTTTTGAATAAAATGGTTTTGTCGGGAAAAATTTGGTTCCATACTTTTAGATGACCCTGTATACTGCTACAGATTTAAAATTACTAATTATACGGATCATAAAAATTGTACACACGATCCTATCACATTTAGGGTAATAAAAACAAATATTATGACTAATTTCTATTAAATAGGCCTTTTCGTTTCAGATGTTTGAGAGCACATTTAGCTGCTGTACATTTAGCAATACGATAATTACGTCCAATACCTTTAAAAGTTCCTTTTCCAAAAACCTCAACAATAACTCGAACACGGCGACCATCGGCTAATTTCTCTGGTTTTCCAAACTTAGCAGTTTCAGGTTCCAGTTCTAAAAGTTCACGTATCGGCGATTTTGGAACATTTTCGCTAAAACGTTCAATTTCGTTTTTCATAAATCGATAATATACCTTCCACACTGCATCCAATGACATTCCTGAATCTAAAAATATTGCACCTGCAACTGATTCAAAGACATCGCCTAAAGCTTTAGGAACTTCAATATCTTCAACTTCTTCACATTCATATTCTGCTAAAAGATACAATTCCTCGACTAGTGCGTGTCCACTTTCTTCTTGAATACGAACAAAACGTTCAATTACTTCATGTAATCCTGGTGATAAATGACGAAAATAACGATGAAAATTGTAACGTACGGCTAATGAGGCAAATATTGTGTTATTTACTAATGCTGAACGTAAATCTGTGAGGGCTCCAGGGGAATGCATTCGTAGATCTTCATATAAATGACGAGTAATTACGTAATCTAACACAGCATCTCCAAGAAATTCTAAACGTTGATAACAGTCAGTTAGTGCATTTGGTGAATATGAAGCGTGAGTTAATGCTTGTAGTAAATACGCACGATCTCGGAAATGATATCCAATATTTTCTTCAAATGCACTATATCCATCTAATAAAAGTTCTAGTTCTTTTTCAGGATTAGGAACATTACGGAGAAGTGGCGTTTTAGGACATTCTAATTCACCATAAGTACCATCTTCACGTTGAGGTAGAACTTTCATTCCTAACCATGCCATAAAAAGTAAAGCTCCTCTAGGACCACAGTCAATTAAATAAGCACCTATTAAAGCTTCAACACAATCGGCAATGCTCTTATCAGGAATACTATGTTGTGTAACTAAATTATATGGAATATCACTTGATATTGTTATAGTTTTACCCTGCTGTTTCATTATTTGGCGCATTTTATCTATTTTCCCTTCATCAACAGTATTCATGTCTAAATTAAACCAATAATCGGTTGGAGTACGAGCAAACATCAATGCCTCTTCTAGTTCTTTAGGCACGTAATAGCAAGGCGGTAGCCAATTGTCATGAGGATCAAATTTTGTAGCAATCATACATTCTCCAAGTGCTTTCTGTTTACCTAATCGATATAAATTTAGGTTACTTACTTGTTTTGAACGTAAATGACTTAATTTTCCTTCGTGAACACTTTCATATTTGGAATATAAATAAGTTGTAATGGCATATTTAAGATACGAATCTCCGATTGTTTCTAGTCTTTCTAAATTAATGCCATCATTAGCATTTGACATAGTTAAAGCTTGTAAAATAACACTCGGACTCGGGCCAGGATGTTCCGACAAATTTGGTTGCTTATCGAAGCTAAATGTCGATGTCTCTTTATCATTGTCGTTTATTACAAGACATTTTGAAGTTATGCCAGGTTTTGGAAACTCGATTTCTGGTTCTAATAAATAAACATTATCAATATTGACTGTTAATTCTTCTGGATCATTATTACAAATTTTATCAATTTTTTTAAAAGTTCGTTCCTTAGAAACTAATACGTCACTAGAAATTAGAAATAGTTTGTTTTTATCACATGCAGATTGAAATTTGGCTCGTAATATTTCTGATTGTTTAGAACTATAATTAGTTTTCCATATGTCAGTTAGTGAAAGTGAATTTTCAATATCTTCTACACCAGAACTATCATCTTCTTCGAAGGCTTCTGCAGTATTATCACCGGTAAATTCTATTCTTAATCCACCACAACTTGAATTATTATCTACAGAAGATGAATATTCTGAATCGGAAAAATCATCAGTCGTAATTTGAAACCAGCTTGTAGGTGAAGCATATCTAATTATAGTTTCATCGTTGCTAGAAGTAACGCTTGCCATATCATTGGACCATGTACCAATTTCAACCCAACCTTTTGTTTCATTGTCAATATCATCTATAAATTCGCAACTGTCATCTTCTTTTAAACACACAACGTTTTGTTTATCAATCACATTAAATACAGTAACATCAGAATCGTCTAAGTTGGAATTGCCGTTAATATTTTCTTTATTATTTTCATTATTTGTATCTTGTTCTTTATTTTTTTTTAATACATCCGATAAATTCCAACCAAAGTTTAGCGGTGGCCATTTAAAATCTATAATACATATTTTAAATTATAAATACAACAAAAATTAATATTTACCATTATGTAAATCAAGTTTTCCTAATCCCAACTCAGCAGCAACTATTCTTCTGATCTGATCTGCCAATAACAATGCATTTATTCTATACAGTATACAAGGAAGACAAACAGCTTTACGCCATAACGAAGCAGGAAATGGGTGTATGGCACACAATTCTGGAACTAAAATTTGTTTTTGCTCTAAATTTTCTCTTTTAGCACGTTTAGTTTCTTCACTACTAGTCGGTAAAGCAACTCCCTTTCTGTTCACATACCGAGGTGTGAGAAAATTCAATCTTGCTGAGGTATGATCTACATCTAAAAGATGTTGTTCCAAATTTTGTATTGCAATGCCATATTTACGTAAATAATACTCTTCAAAAGTATCATACTCTGAACCAGGAAAACTAGACTTTGGATTTAAGTTACTACAAATTTCTGCTACATAAAAGTATTGTGGCTGATCTTGATTACGATACCACGGCATCACGACAGCATCTTTATAATATGATGGATCAAATTTATAATTAACACGTTCTTCTTCTGGAACACTTTGTGGTTGTGTATTACGACTGTTATAAATAAGATCTACAAACTTCCAATCGACAGAAGTGCTTCCATCACTACCTGAAACATAATTATAGGTAACAAAAATTATTTTTTTTTTAAATTAAAAACGAACAATTCTATACCAGTACTAAATCAAAAAAAAAGAACACCATAAAGGTTTTTGCACCAGAGTCGTACAATTTTGTTAAGGAAAACATGTGGATATACTAAGAACAAACATACAAAGCAGTCTGACACAATTTATTGGCAAACGAGATGAAAAATATTATTTTATGAGATGGCATTGCGGGCTTTTTCTACCTAAATTTGTAATTAAGGTTCACTGTTGATAGCTGTGTATGAGAGATGGCATCCAATCTAATTCAATTGCACACGCAGTCCATTAGGAAAAGATTTTCTAACAGGCTGGCCAAGAAAATTGATTAAACACTCACTAGAGCATATTGAGTAGCATATGCAGCAGTATGTAGATAGACATGTGGATTGGCATCTTGTTGAAACAGCATTTCTAACTCCATACATAAATGATTACAAAACAAAATTGAATGAACTGCCATTTACCTTCAAACAATGGCTTCGTGACACTACTGTTAGTGAAGAAAGTAATGTTGAGAAATTAATTGTCGATGATGACGTGCACTTAATGTACATGTTTAGGCATAACAAGTCATACTATATTATACAAGTACAAGTATACAGGAATGATTGGTTTTGCAATACTCAAAACATTGTTTACCGAGGAGCAGGGCTTAAACCTGCATCGAAGCGTAAAAACTGCCATTACCTTGCAACTTTGTCTACATCATTTGATTTCTATCCTTTTAGATGTTCTTTTCCACTTTCTGCTAGTGTATTAATAATAATTTATTTGTGTTCACAACTAATCACATTTCATCTTGAAGTAATTAGTAATAGTTAAATTATTACTTACTATCAATCGTTGGTGCAATTAAATAACAATTATTAGATAATTTTGGATCGAATAACATTAAATATCTTTGAAGACGCAATACGTTTGTAAAGGTATAATTTAAAAATTCATTAATTTTCTCAATTTCTTCAGAATTCATTATCAAACAATCAGAACATAGCTCTAAATCCACATTGACTTCACCCGACCTTGTGAAAATAGGAAATGCACATATCTGAAATAAAATATCTTTTTATTTTGTTAACTAAAAGTAAATTAATTACTTTTGGTATTGGTTTAGATGTTAAAATGCCAAACCCTTGAATCGATTCTTCTGGTGGATATATTTTACGTCCTCTGGTATTCTGTTCTTCAGGTAATGGACAAGATAAAGTCATAACAATTTTATAAAAATACGTTTTTTTATATGGTATAGGAAAACAATGTGTTAAAGCATCAGCAATACGTTTATAATAATACTGACGACGCTTTGTTGTACCAGGTCTAGGATCAATATTCTCTTTTATGAGTGCCTCATCTTCCGCTTCCAAAACAAAATCATTTCCATCTTCTTTACTAGCTCTAAAATTTTCTTTTCCGATTGGTTGTAAGTTATCATCTAATTCACCAGTTTGATGTAAAAGTTTACAAGTTTTGAAAGCAGCTACACGACATGCTAAAAGTGGATTAATAGTAGATATGCCATTAATTTTCTGTTTAACTGGAGAATTAATCGGAAGACGCAAAGTGCAAATGTATTTTTCATCTTTTTTTATGAGATTCCATACAGGCGTTAACCTCGTAAATGTATCGCTAGGTAATTTAGCGCAATACCAATTTACAAGTGTAATTGCTGTGTTACATGCCACAAAAGGAGCATTTTGTTCTTGTAGAGGCTGATAAATGGGAGAATAAATGGAATAACGGTCTGCTTCTAGTTCATCTTCTTCATTTGGTTCTGAACCATGGCATCTACGTAATAAAATACGTTCTACTTCCATATATTCGGCAAGCTTTTCGATAAATGCTTGTAACTGATCTTCATTTACTAATATTAAATAATAAGCATTTGCAGCACGAGATCTTGCTTTACTTTGTACATAACTTTGAAAAGATAAGGGAATATCAAAATGTATGACTAAATTACATTTTGGTAAATCACATCCATATTCAAGTACCGAGGTTGTTACCATTATATTACATTCGTGAATACGGTACTTTCGCAACACTTCTTCTTGACGGAGATATTCTATTTCTGCTTCACACGATTCTTTGATTGGATCAGCAATTTTCTCCACCGAATATAAAGGTGAAAGCCACCAATAATCATCATGTTGTTGTTTCATTGTCTGAATATTAAAAACACATTTATAAGGTAATCAAATTTATATAACATTAAGAAATATAAGAAATGAGGCTAATGACCTAGTAGTCATTACAAGAAACAATCAGGATACGAATTATTCAAACAATAATGCAAACCATAACAAAAAATATTAATTTTCTCAAAACAATATACTGATAAAATTATACTGACAAACCCACATTGGAGATTTCCAATATATTTATTCAAATATTATAAATATATGATAACAACCCTGCTGCACAACATTTGCTTCAATATTTAGTTTAAACTTGATTTTAAAAGACAAATTTAATTAGTAATTTTAAATAAATGTTCATTATTTATTATTATAAAAAATTCAATAAGTTATATGTATTTGTAAATTTTTTTCTTTCTTTTGACCATTTAACCAGAAACTATGTGGGTATTCAACAATTTTGTTCTTTTTAATATATAATTTTACATTAAACAATTTTTTGTATTGCTGCTATAATGTATTGTTAGTTTCTTTTTTATTCTAAGGAGAATCCTAACAAAAATATGTTATCAATATAAATCAAAAACATATAAAATTAATAACTAGCAAAACAATAACAAAATACGTAAATATAATCTTTTTAATATACTTACATATAATAATGTATAGATGACTTTAGCAGTACAGCAGTTACGTGTAAATATCAAAGCGCACAGATTATTTTCTGAAAAACGTGTTACATAATTACGTCGTGAACCATGTAGATTCTTCCCATGTGTCGATTTTGAAGTTGAAGGTGCAGTATTTACGGCATTATTTTTATTACAATTCTCTACGTCTTTAGGGCGCTCTCCGGCAGGCTTAAACTCTTTGATAATTTCTAAAAAACGTAATACTTTTGGTGTAGAATACTGTTTAATGTTTTCAAGATCAGAATAATCTTGAAATTCTAAATCACATACTGCACGAATTTTAATCATGACAGTAGAAACCACACATAAAAGTAAATAATGCCGTTCGTACGGTATCTTTACCTTCAGTTTTTCTATTAAAATTAACAAGTTAAGTGCAGCCTGATTTGCAGCCCATGGTCCTAAATCATTTAAAATATCTAAAAAAATTGATAATAATTGCAAAGGCTGTTTTTTCGGGTCAGGTACTTCTTTTAATTCTTCTAAAAATTCATCATATATTTCTGCTGGATTAAAACAATGATCTTCTAAGAAAGCTTGCGCATCTGTTACTATTGATTTAAGTTCTTCCTGTAGACTTTTAACAGTTCCTCTAGAACATTCCACTATTCTCTTCCAAGGACGACTACAAAATCTTAACAACGTTACAAGTTCGCTGGATGTATTAACTGAACAGCAAAGAAGTGTTTCTAATGATTGTAATTCATTTTCTAAACGTTCAGGTTGGAATTCAGAACCTAGTAAATTTCCCACGAGACCTAAAATTCGAGGCTTCGGGTCGATTAATTTTGAATATTGACTCATCAGTGGTTCTAATAATACTTGTCTTTCTCCAAATAAACAATCATCTATCACAATTAAATTTAAAATATTGAGATCTAAACAGTCCATTCTTTGTAATTCTATACACTTATCTATAGTTATTATGATAATGGAATATCTTTCAATGCAATATTGCCATTCATCTAAATCAATAATAGAATTTGTAAAACAACTCACACGAAGATCTGTAAGAAGTTCTATATGAGATTTCATAACAGCAATATTTTGTATATCTAAAATGAACAGTGCTCTTTTTCCATGTTTTAAGCGCATCTCCCATGCCATTTCCTGAAGAAGCTTTATTGCAATGAATGTTTTAGTAGAGTTTGTACTTGAACAAATAATTGTATTTCGAGCTTTTGCAGCATCCAAAAGTTCCACTTGATATTCTTTTGGTGTGAAAATTTGTGTGTATACACTGTCGGTAGAATGACAGGCCATTTGAACCCCTTTATATACCTAAATAATTCAAATAAAGAGTTCAGTACACTTATTATTATTTATACAATATTATTATAATAAAATTAAGCGCAAATTAATTTAACATATTTTTAATGCCTGTACAATAACTATAATTTCTTTTGCTTCGTTTACCGAAACACATTATTGAACTCATTTACAAATTTTCATTTGCATCATATTAATCACAAATATATTAATAACGAAACTTACTAAAAAAAATTTAAGCAACAAATAGGAAATCGAGCAGAAAGACTATTTTCTAGGAAATGAATTAAAAGATAATAACTTTATTATTAAAGCAATCAATTATTATATTTATTCTCAAAATAAATTTCTTCATCATATAATTATTATTTAATTCTTTAATAATAATAGTTTGGCTATCGACATGCATCCAAAGTAAAGTGTGTGGTGATTATGTTTTGCTTTTTTGTAAATATTTTCTTTAGTATTATATGGATCAATAATAGTTAATTTTTATATATTATTTCTATTTAATAAAAAATAAAACTTTAACTGCCTTTATATATAAAATAAAAATCTACTATTGTTACCTTCTTTCTATATAATTTACATAGTAAAATTAAAAAGTATCGAAAATTAATTTGAATTCCAAAGAATTCTTTCAAAGGAATGCTTTTTCTACACAAGCTGTTTGAAATCATGATAACGAGCTTAATTATATGGCAATTGTGTTAACGTAGAAAGCTAAAAAACCTAAATGAGATCGAATATAAAAATATACACAAATTTTCGAATTTGTCTAGTATATTATACGAAATATTGGAAAAATTGTAAGATGAATTCATTTTAGACATTGAATAACTATACAAGATAAACCAAAACTTACAATTAAAGGAATTAAATTGTCATTAATGAAATAATTCAATACCACAAGAATAAAATTATCATAAACTATTACATTATATACAATTAAGTAATAATTATTAAATATAACATACCTTTTCTGTTATTCAAGGATTTCAAGGCATTTAACACGGATGTTTAAAAATTAGAGGTTATATTTGGTTTGTACGTTAGTTGTGGTACTATATTACCAATATTATAAAATCAAAATCGTCTATTTTATACAATATGCGTAAACATAAATCAAAAATATTTTTCCATGAAAAAATAAACTTTTTAATAGCAATGATTATTATTCCTATGAAATAAAATTACCATTTACAGTAACAACATCAATAATTAACTTTTATTTTACTTTCAATTTTTCTCTTTTTGGTTTTGTAAAACTTCTATATAATATTATTTAGATCACAAAATAAGTGATTTTCTCGAAGCACATATAACTATACTGGTAATTAGCTATAGCAGCTTGTTTGAAAACGATTTTTTTTTTAAATTAATTATTTTAGTTTTAATTAGTTTCCAATTTAATTTCAGAAAATGTAAAATCCACAAATTAAAATATGTACATACATATAAATATTTTATTTTTATTTCACCCTGTGTATCCAAGATGAAAGCTGTAAACATATGTGTTATCGCTTTGATAAGTATACAACCCCACCCCTTACCATTTACTATTTTGTAGAACATGTGGTAGTTATAATAAATAAAAATTTCTTATCTTATATATAAATTGGAAATGAATTATAAATACTAAAGTAACAGCATAATAATAATAATAATAATAATTAAAAGAATGGCTGTACCTCGTCTTGATCGAAAGAACAACAGAAATAGATGTTTTTGGTGTATTAAAGCAATTAAGTGGATACCCGTTTTATTCATAGTTACAATTGTTATGTGGTCTTATTATGCGTATGTAATTCAACTTTGTGTAGGTAAGTACATAATTCAATGTATGAAAATGATCCTAAATATACAAATGTAGGTTAATTTGGTTTTACGTTAATCTTCCAAGTCAAAAATATCTTGTTTAGGTGTTATATATCGAAAAATACAATTATCGCAAATTCCAATTTTAATATTTACATATACATACATCTGGATAATTATTACTATAATAAAAATTGAATGTTCATGATAACAAATTTTAAAACACAATACAGTAGACTCCCTCTTAACTAGTCCGTACGGGATCTGACCCTTAACTGGATAAACCATTGGCTGGTTAAACCGATCAGTGCAAATTAAAATTTTTAGAACTTGGTTTAGAGAGTATAACTATGGAAATTTAATATTAATCAATTGGTATATTATTTAAAATTAATTTAGGCAATAGTAAATAAAAATAAGAACATTGCCTACTTAAAAGAAAAGCAAAGAAGTCCTGTTTTAGACACAGTAGTCTGGAAATACGAAACACGCATGCATGCATATAGGACAGTACTTAGAATTGTTTTATTTTTTGGTACAACTACGTATCTTGGCATCCTAGGCCGATTAAAGCAGAAGTATCCGACCCAACTGTGAGCGACCAGTTAAAGCAGTGGTCGCTTAAAGTGGGAACGAAAAGAGAGAGTTTACTGTATACTTAAACACTTATCCATTGCTTAATCTGTGTGGTATTGTGATTTTATTATTTTCAGTTACCGTTCATTCAATAGTAAAAAAAATAATTTATTTGGTTATATATCACATAACGTTAATAATGTTTTGTTGGGCATACTGGAAAACTATATTTACAGAAATTGGAACAGTGCCTGAAAAGGTATTATAATAACAATAGTTATAATCAGTTCAATAAACTATCACGTTTTAGTTTAAATTACCAGAGGGTGAATACGAGAGACTGATTCATGCCGACTCGGAAGATATGCAACGCCATATTTTAGAAACATTTTCTAGGGAATTACCAAATACAAATCGCACTATTAGCGGTGCAGTAAGATATTGTGAAAAGTGTAGAAATATAAAACCTGATCGTGCACATCATTGCTCGGTTTGTGGAGAGTGTGTTTTAAAAATGGATCATCATTGTCCGTGGGTTAATAATTGTGTGTGTTTTACAAACTACAAGTTTTTCATTTTATTCCTAGGATATTCTCTGATTTATTGTATTTATGTTTCGCTTACGTCGGTACAATATTTTATTGCATTTTGGAGGGTACGTATTTACTCAACTTAAGCCTCAATTAGCACTGTTCATATATTATTGTTTTACTTCTGTATTTAGGCCCTTAAACACTTATATAGTTAAATGGAAACTCAAAAATATGATTTCATCAATCAGTTTTTTTTTTTTTTAAGTGAACTTGCACAGTTTACATGGTCTTTATTTATCTGCATTGCAATCACAAGGTTTTAAAGGGATGTCACCTTAATGTCAAATCATCCTACATTTACCTGGAAATCATTAATTAATTATAATATTTTTCAGGGAGACCTGGAAGGAATGGGAAAATTTCATATATTATTCCTGTTTTTCGTAGCATTAATGTTTGCCGTTAGTTTAGTATCTCTTTTTGGTTACCATTGTTATTTAGTTATTAATAACCGTACAACATTAGGTAACAAGAGAATTAATTGTATAGATTAATTGTAATACATTTTACCTTTTAGAGGCATTTCGACCTGCTGTTTTTAGTAGTGGGCCAGATAAGAATGGATTTAGTTTAGGAGCTTATAATAATTTTCAAGAAGTGTTTGGTGACAACCCAAAAACTTGGTTTATTCCAATTCGGTCTAGGTATGTATACCTACTTATATATTGATGACATACAAAATGTTTTATATTTATTAATTTTGCGAGCATATATGAAATATGAAAATGTCAATTTTTCTTTTAAAAACTAAAAATATGTATTATCGATATTTATTTATTCTTGTTTTGTAATATACTTACTCGAAAAAGACAAGCCACATTATAATAGCTGGTTTAAGGTACCCATTACTGTAAAATTAATGTTTTAAATGTTAAACAAACTGTTTTAATTTACTTATATAATTTAATACTGTTAATGGTGACTATCAATATTGTAGATGCCGTGAGTCTTTTATATATTTATTTATAACACCATAATTAGTTTTTTATTCTTATTAAGAGTATTTGTATCATTTTAGAAATAATGCATAATTTAAGATTTATAATTTTTTTAAACTATTGAACTGATTACCATTGACTTAGCACATAAAATTAAAAAAGGTACGTTTTATTGTGGATATATTTTATATGACCTATAATTTGAATAATATATCTTAAAACAAATTTGAACTTACAAAACTGATCAAGTTTAAATATTATGTAATAAGTAATAAAGATAGGTCAGTGTGGACTGTTCACTGTATTATTTTTATAGTTTGGGTGATGGTGTGTCATATCCTGTTCAATCTCGACATCAACCAAGCTTCTATCACTCAATGGATTCCACACAGACCAGGTTAGAGTAATATTTTAGCCTAAATAATGCTAGCTATTAAAGTTACAAATGGATAATTTCAACATTAATAGCTATTTTTGTAACATCATTTCATTAACATTTTTAATGGCTAAAATGCTATAACAATGTGATCTGCTTAATGTAGATGATTTTCAACTAATTCCCTAGTTATCTAACTATCTAAAATTACTTATTAGCGATGCAGTGTATTTTAAATATTATGTTGTGGCAAGAGTGATAACGATATATGTGATGAGTCGAGGAATTGATGGAAAAAATATACAAATATTGATTTATATCTATATTTATAAGGCTTTTATACTTTTTATACCACAAAACATGCTACCACATGTATTATTTGTAAGTACTATATGTGCCTTATAAATAGCAAACATTAGTTTAAATAATATTGTATAGTTTTCAAGTTATATGTACTTATAGTTGGAAGTACAAATTTGTACTATTATATGTAGAGTAATAATTAATTTTTCCAACTACCGTAATATATAAAGCATTGATTGACATTAAAAAATATATGTAAATCGTTAAAAAAAGTGCAACACTTTGATATTGCTATGGTCAAGTAACAATTGAAAAATTGCCTTGTATTCTTCAAGTAAATCAAAAGCATGCATGAAAACAACTCAACTTTTTTGCTTTGCATTCAGATATTTTACAAGTTTGTCAATATTTACATAACCGTGCTTTATTTTTCAGATGTTTGAGCAGTTAAAGGTATACAACTTTTTCCCTTTTAATTGACGTTCACACCGTAGTACTCCTCAAAAATTTAGTGTGCATTCTATGTTTAATCATAGTACAAAATAATGTGTGTTCATTATTGATAAAATTTAAATTTAATGCAGATTTAATGAGGAGTGTTGTAGCACTTGCTATTTTCTTTTCGAAATAATCAATTTATTTTAATTATAAATATTTAAAATATTAGTTATATAATTTAGTTTTAAGTTTAAAACAATAAATTAGGTAGGTAATTATAAAACAAAACAATTTAATGTTATACAAATTATTTATTATTAGCAAAAGGCAGGATTTATTATTTATTTTTTTATTGCCATGTAAATTTTTAATATTATTTGTTTACATTAATATAAAAATTAAGTATTTATTACAGTTATTTAATAAGAATATAATTCTACATATCTGGGTAATATATAAATAAATTAAAACGTACATTAAATATATTTATATTAATTATATTTTACGTTCTGTTATCGTTTTTTCTATCAAGATTTTATCAGTGGCTCAGATTTTACTCCACATTATTATAAGTACAAATGAAAGAGGGAGCGAATAAATGTATTATATTACAAAAACCTTATTTTCCATAAAATCTTAGTTCTTGGTGAATTTTTCATCAATTGAAAGATTAAATTGAGATTTTCTGAGACATTCTATAGCCATTGTAGTTTTATGCAAGATGTATTAACAATAATACATTCATCCACAAAATATTTTATTTATTTTTATGTTTAATAACATGCTCTTCTTCATCTAAATTATACAAAATCATCAATTGATAGTAACAAAACTCTCTGTACTTATATGTAATATCTGTCCAAGTATTTAAGTAATATAGGTATATTTATTTGTATTAAATTTACATTATAATTAACTTATTACCAAAGTGAATTAATTATCATTAGTTTGTATTAAGCTTGATAAACTTATTATGTTGGTGAATTGAGATATTTTATTATATTTACTATTTTATCTTATTACAATATAAACATGATTTTAAAAGCTTTAAAATCAGTTTTGATTTATATATATTTAATATTAAAATTAGCAACTTTTTTTATATTTCATATAATAGATAAAAATCTAAATGTCAGTAATAATTAAGATTTTTATTACCAGTATTAACAAACTATAGCTTTTTTAAAATTTAATATATTTTTTAATTTTAGCTAACAGCTATTTTTAGTTCTTTCACATTTGAAATTACTTATATCTTTTATGACATGGTTGATATTCAAATTCTTTTTTAGAAAATTGAAATTAAAAAAATATATATTTTACTGCAAGCATTTGATAGTAAATTATTTAATAAATTTACATGAATTCTAGTTTAACTTGAATTCACACTTTATAAATTTAATGTCTATTATTAGAAACTAATTAACAGAAGTCCAAAATTAATAATAAGAAGTATCAGATACATATACCTACTAGTCATCAACTATACACAATTGTGTAAGGGAAAGATTGACAATTATTAATTTATTTATTAAAATATAAATTGTTCGTGATTTGCAGTATTAGATATACATAAACACATATCACATTTACCGCAGAAAGGCTTTTTTAGTTTTATCTTTTGCAGTAAATATGACACTATATATGCATAGATATTAAAAATAACTTATTTGTGGATTATAATGCTTATTTTCAAATATGTATTTAAAGAAATAGATAAATATTGACGCGGTTTTGGCAGACTATCATAAACGCCACTTTTTGGGAAAATGAGTTGTTCTGACTATCTGATGCATCTAAGACAAAGACATCATCTGTTAAAATCTGGTAACAATATTCCAATTTTTTCCACCAGAAAAATCAATTTGTATTTTCATAAAACGTATCTGCTTTTAGCTATGCGGCAACACAAAATGTGCTTTCCTGTAAAGTTTATGTTTCGTCGTTTACAATAATCTGCAAAAACTGCATCGATATGTATTAAAAACAAAAAGTATATTTAGAAATCAAATGTATTTTAGTTATAAATTGTATATTTATGTTATTACTTTTTAAATATTTTAATATATAATAGTAGATAAAATCTGACTATCTTTCACATATATATTTTTAAAATTAAAGTAATTAACAATACACTTATATTAATAGTAATGTAAATGTTTGACAAACTTTCGCAAGAAACATTTTTTATATAAGCAATTGTAACCAAAGAACATTAATTAAGAACATTTATAATTAATATCAATTCCTTGACTCAATTATTTTTTAATTTTTATATATTTAAAAAATATGAAAATGTAAATAGGTGTAATATTTACATAATATGAAGGTATATTGTCTTAGTAACTATCAACGAATTTTGGCACATTGTAATTATAAAAGTATAGTTTTAAATTTAAATAAGTGCTATTACAAAATTATCATTTGTAATGTATTAAGTCTTAAAAGTACAAACACTAAAATATCTTAATTCTCTGCAACGTGTGCCTTTTGTAGTTTAGCACTTAAATCGTCGAGACTGAGAGTAGCTCTTATGCTTCTTATTAAATTATTAGTTCAAGATCGCAGCAGTGTCACTAGCATTTAAAATATTTCTTTTATAATTTTTACAAAAAATATATAGACACAATAATGGGTACCATTTTAAATCAGTAACTTTTAAATTCAATACAATACGTATAATGCACAGTTAATATGTTAAAGAAAATATTTACAATTTACTTTCTAAATGAGATTTTATAAAATTAATCAAGAAACTGATATTTTTATTAAAATCCTTTTTTAATGATAATATAAGTAATAATACTTTTCTTATACTCACAAAAAATAAAATATCTACATTCTTAATTTCTATTTATGCTAATTACTGTGTATTCTTGAATTTCATATTAAAGGTTGCATTTATTTGTTACATTTATGTTTTTTTTTAATTGGCATTTTTCATAATTTTCTTATGTGACTAAATAATGTTTTAAACTTTCAATGAAATATTTTTATTAATATAATAATTATATCAGAAATGTGCAATCTATAATGTGTGAATAGTTATTACATTACCTGTGAGCTATCTGAATATTAACTATATCTAGGTATACAAATTATTTTAATTCGTATTGAAATATTGAAGAAAAAAAAATAAACAACCAGTTGTTAAATTTACTGAACTTATTTATTTAACAAGTATACTAAATTATGTTAGCTTGAATATTGAAAATAAAAGTATAAAAACCTGAAATGTAACGATTAAATATATAAATGAAAACTTGAAATTTTACCTTTATTAATTAATTTGAGGGCTTTGTTAATTACTCTTGCACATAACCCATCATTGCATTATATAAATTTTTGTTTTTATTTACACAATTTTATTCTTTATCGGTCATTTTTTAATTCACTATTTACCTATCTTATTAAAAACATTCTAAAAAAATACATGTGTAGCTTGATAAATATTCTAATTTCTTGCTAATTCATTTTAGTAAATTTGTTTTGTGTGTTTACTATGTTAATTTTCTTATCTTTTATCACTTTTAACATTTGTATTGCTCGAGTTATTCTCAAATTCTTTGAAAAACCTAAATTAGGTTATTTATTTTATAAAAGTTTAAATAGTTTCTGGTATTTGATGGTATCTTAAACGTATACATTTTTGTTTATGGAAAGTTTGTCAGTTTTTATCAAATTATGAATAGGTATGTAATATTAAAAAATTTTTGGCATTTTAAAATATGTCTACTTGTATTTTTGGACTTAGTATGAATTCTAATTGTGTTAATTTGAATTGCATGGATATTTTTCACATATCACAAAATAAAATTTTCCTTCCATATTTTTTGAGCATGGCCTCTATCTTGTTTTTTAAAAATAAGAATAAGGATCATGCGATATTATTGGAAAGCTTATTTTTTCTCTTTACAATTCTTTTTACCAACAATCATTAATGCCTATATTTAAAAGTAAGCAAAGCTTCTTATTATTACATATAAAAGACAATTTCAATAATTAACTAATAACAAAAACATATTTTTCATTTTTACTGCATTATTTTCTTACTCGAGTCTGCAAGATTTTTAAATTTTTGTAATTAGAAAAAAAAGCTTTCTGATGATGTCACATGTTCCATATTTCTATTATTATTTTTTAATCCAAAATAACTGACATGCTCAAAATATATATGGGAGAAAATTTTTGAAGATGAATTAATATAATTAAAACCCCTAATTTCTCAAATCTGTATCTTGAACTTATAGAAGGAGAAATCTGATTCATCTTTACTAAGCAGTCAATTTTCATTTTTTCACCTGTTAAAATATCTTCTACTATAATTGTAGATTATTTATTATTTTTAAATAAACCGTATGACTGTTTTACTTAGTTTTTATGTGCTTATTCCAACCATGTATAGAAATTGATAAATGTTTGATTTTTATAATAAAAATTTTATACATTGAATTACGAATTTAAAGTATTTTTGTAATTTTATTTAAAATAATACTTGTTACTTTAAATTAATTGAATAATTACTAATTTTTTTATTATGTTTAATAAAATACACATTTATGTATAAAGAAACTTCAGTTAACAATTTAATATATTCTAATAACATTGTCAACTAGTGATTTGTTGTAAGATAGTTATGTAACTTTTAAACTCTCTAATTCGTTACAAAAGTCTACTGTACTGTGATCTTTAAAATTTTGCATTGCATAGACATGGTCAACTTAAAAAAGTTAATACGATGGCTTAAAATGTGAACTGTCTTAACTCTATAACTGAAAACTTACTAAATCTAATGTAAATGGATAGATTTACTTATTTTTTGTATATGACAGGATTATCTCAAATACGGCTACAAATGGAGATTAAACGGTTTACACTTTAAACAATAAACTCGATTGTTTCTTGTTTCTGCATTGTATTTAATTATTATACACTAAGCAAGAATAATTTATTAATTGGTAGTACGAGATGTCATTTAATAATTATATTTATAATTTATTTATTTTTATTTAAATGATGTTTTTGATTATAGTGCAATAAAATGAAACAAAAGTAATCAAATCAAAAACTTCACTAAATGAGTGAGTTTACAGCATTTTCAAAATTTCTACATTTTTGTATTTATTATGAATGTATTTACAGGAAAAACTCTTTAAATTTATTCGATTTGTTTTTAAAAATACAATATAATGATTACAGGATTAACTTCAAAATTATATTTTTTAATACTGCTGAGCTTTTAGTAGGTAATAATTACATATTATTATCAATTTTTAAGAAGTTTACCTGAAGGTGATTGGACACCACCAGACTTTTCATCTGAAACTACACAATCATTTAAGTTTAAAGTACATTTATATACATTGCTACTTTTTGTATAATACTTATCGCATTTTTAATAAATACTTATTAAAAATTTCGTTTTTTGTTTTTCAACCTATAATTAATTTACTTTCATTTTTTTTTTAATTAAGTTTTAAAGGACAATTACATATTTAGAAGATATTGTGACTGTGATTAGCATGAATAAAATTTAAATTTTTTTTATACTTTTGTGCATACTAGAATAAAATGAAAATGCTTGCATAATGCAAAATGTTTCAAACACATTTTTAACATTATTTCTAAATAATATAAATTTTAACAAGTAGGTACCATAAATTAAACAGATAACTATATATAAAATATATGTACAAATAATATTTAACATATTAAATATGAATTTATAAACTAAATCAAAAATATCAAGTTTAAAAATATATAATTTCAATCTTATTTATAGTGCACTTTATTTAATATTTTATTTACAACCTAATAGATAAAAGTACTAATTGTTTTTTGTAGCCTCATTATACCTTAGCCATTAGCTTTTATATGATAGCATTGTAAATTATTTAAAGCTCAAAGTTTCCCTAATTTTTTGTTCAAATGTTTCAATTTTAAGTATCTAGATTATGTAAAATTGTATATAATTAAATATTCAAGATTAAAATTTTATGTTGAAAGTAATAGGTACATCAATCCTTCAGTTTGTCTTCAGTTGAATTGTTAAAAACTACTATTGAACTAGTTAAAATTACCGTATTTTTTTCAATATAACAAATGATTTATTCAAATACATATAAAGACACAGAATAATTATTTTAAAAGCATAGTAATGTTGATTGTCCATACTTTTAAAACTATTTATCAATTTAAATAAGTGCCCTTCATGTTTACTTCATTAAATTTTAATTTTCTAATATTTTATTAACAGAAATAGTAATAATCAACATTAAAAAAAAGGACAGTAATTTTCTCTTTACTTGTATAGTTCACAGGGATTGAAAACTTTTTAAAATTTTATTTAGTGATTTGGCCAAAGGTAATAATTATTTATATCATTGAAAACAAAAGAAAATTATTTAATAAACTAAAAATCCCCTCGAATTTAAAAAATATTTACCATATTTTGGGTGAAATCAGAAAAGATACAGTACTTAAAAAATAAGTATTTTAACTGAAATTAACCTCTGCAAAAATTCGTCTTAATTTACAACAGATTAAATCATTATACAATACTACTCATTTACTATTATATAATTATTTCTAAGCACACTTTATATTAAATATAACAAGAGATTATTATAGATAGACTTCTTACTTTTTTAATGGAAGTTATTTTAATATTAGTAATGTTTTATTTTTAACTCAGCCTAGGTGATGGCTATACATTTCCTCAAAGACATACAGATGAAGATACAGAACAGTTATTAACAAATACTCAGCAATCTGATGAAGAAAACTCTATTTTATACTAACATTAAAAAAATTATGTGTGCTTTTTATTGTAAACAATTACTACAAATTTAATTTGTAAATGTAATATAGTAATTTAGAAATAAAATATTTTTGTGTATGTAGTTTATAATAAATTTAAAAATAATATTAAATTAATTATATTTTCTTTAAATAGCTAAGCAATATCTTTTGATCGTAAGTATATCTCCAATCATAATTTCTTGAAAGCCAGTTGTTTCATCACATAAAGTAATAACAATTCGACTGCAAGATTGAATTTAATCATTCAAAATATAATCATTATTGGAAAGTACAAAACACTACCTATAACCTAGATATGACAGTAGCAGTAGGACATTTTAAACAAATATTTTTAAATTTTCAATTATTTATTTATTGTTATAAAAAATACAAATATATAAGCATTGGGGTAATTAAATTAAAATTTTTAATGTAACATAAACAATAATATAATTAATGTTAAACTGTTTAAAAAGTTTAACTAGTTTAAAACAATTTAACATGTAACCCATAAAATATAACATAAATTTTTGAAATTTCAAAACCAAGTTTTGTTGAAATTTCCAAATGTTTGTACCATTAAATTAATTTTTTTTAAATAATAATTTTAACAGTTGTAAATCTATTTTAACATATTATGACCTCGTTACACAAATATGTTGTTTTATAACTGATAAAAATAATTTTAATTTAACTTATATACTACCTTTATATTGTAGTTTTAATGCGATTAATTGGTTAAATCCAATTAAAAAATGTCTATATAAACAAGTCTGATGAAAACTAAATCCTCAAGTTTTTTTAGTAATCGGTTATTAATCCATTGCTGTTACACGATTTACAGTTTTCCACGATACTTATAAGATCATTGCTTAAGAAATCTAAATTTTATTTTTAATCAGATTTATAGTAATCCCCTTAAAACACTGATATAAATGCAGTAATAAAAGCATATATTGACACTGAGGCACATATAACACCTTAGATATAGTTAAACATTTAGATAGAAACTGACATAAATATTATTGTAAAACACCAATTATTTTTTATATCAACAAATTAAGAGTTTATGAAAAATTAAATTATTTAATAAATTGAATAAATAGTATTCATAAAAGTATTCTGGTGAAATTTTATAAAGGATATCAATATATTATACTACAGTTGATTTAAATATAAAACTTGAAAAATTGAACTCAATTATGAATACCAATCATTGTACAGTTCTAAATTAGATATACATTTTTTATAAATTTATACATAATTGGCTCGTGAAAAAAATCAAAATTTAGATAAATGGAATTATCAATTTTAATAAACACACAAAAATATTTTTCACTGTTATGCAAAAGAACACAAATCAGTACGAGTTTATTTCTTGCAAAAATTGATATAACTAACACTAGAGGAAAGGCTTTACACAGGAAAAGGAACATACTTATGCTAACTTACGATTTATACCCTTTTTCCACTCACAAGCCAATTTTAAACCTTATGATCTTAGAAATGTATGAATAGGTTAACACATTTCTTGCCAGATCAATTTTACACCATTTTTTAATTCATGCCACGAATTAAAAATTGCACTTGTTGAGCATCTTAATAAATGTGTTATTATTTAGTTTATGGTTTTTATTAATTAAATATTTTATTAAATATGAACATTCTAAATATAAAATATATAGTAGAACACCTATATTTCAAAATCAAAAAATTAGAAGGATACAGAAAATACAGTAACACATTAGTAATAAAAATATCAGTTGGCATGGAGACTGAGTTTAGCATGCACCAAACATTGTATAAATGGCAAAAAAACGTGTTCATTAAATAGTTGTGCAGCATTGTTTAATGGATTATTAAAAATGTGCAAGAACAAAAACACATTCAATTTATCAGCTATTTGTAAAACATAAATCTTACTATTTTGTATCTCATAAGTATATATTAATGAAGATAACTGATAAAATAATTATCTTCGAATAATTGAAATACATTGTATTCTTAACGTACATTTAGAATTTTTCTTATGTAATAAATCACATCTAACACACAGTTTGTTATTACAAAATGTTTCTATTTATACAATTATAAATATTAAAGTTAAAATACACTTACAAGAGCATGGTCACAACTTACATTTTAGTTTGTAACTATTGTAATTATACAATTACTTAGAACAGCAAATAGAACCATCATGTAATTATAAATCATATCTTACATTTTCACTTTTAGGATAACGGTCTAACTGCTAGAATACATCTAAAATATAACAACAACTACTTAATAATTCCAATATTTTGGTTCTATACAATTAAAACATAAATTCAAAATAATTATTTATATTAACAAAAAAATTATTATCTGTAAACACTTAGCACTGTAAACTAAACCACTACAAAAAAAAGAAAATAAACTTGGTACACCAAATAAAATTTATTTAACTAAGAAATAAAATTTGTCATTTGCATTAATTATAATACTGATATTATAAGTAGGATAATAAAAAGAACTTATAGCAAGCAAATTAATATATGAAATGCTAATTTTTAATCACTGGCAATGCATAAAGAACTATATTAAAAACAGCCATAATAAAAATGAAATTTAATTTTATTAAAATAATTTTGATTTGATCGTTAAAATAATAAAAAAATAAAAATTTAAGTTAATACTTAACAATGTAAAATAAAATATATAAAAAGAAAACAATCAATCTGCATTAGTTATCACTGCTATAATTAAAGTTTTTCTTCAATAAACATCTATAATATAGAATAAAATATTTTTAAAAATGTATTTAAAACTAAATGTTAATTACATAAAAGCTCGAATAAAATAGAAGACATATTTACAGGAAGATTTAGATATATATATAATATATATGTATGTACTTAACTAGAATAATAAAATAATCTCATCTTAAAAATAACATATACTTTAAAATTGAGATAATAACTAACTAATGCTAAAGTTGAAATTGTATAAATGAAATGACAACATAGACATCTTACAACAGACACCAGACAATATTTTTGTGCAACAAATACACCTACACGAATTATGTTTATAATCCTAGAAATTTAAATAATTGGTGCTTTATCGAATTTAAGGATTATAATCTAAAACAGCTTCGTGATATTTCAAAAATGATTGAATATTATACAAACAATCTTAATAACTACATAGATAAGTACAACATTCAAAATTTGAAAACTAAATAATCTAACATAAAATGGTAACCACGATAGTAAAACATTTAACCCCTTAACGCATTTTTTTTTTAAAACAAAATACAGTATGCCCGAGTAAACTCGTGCATATACATTAAACGGTTAATATAAAATACTTTATACAATACCATATTTCAATCTCAAATACATGTAATGAAACTTGTGCTGGTAAAAAGTAAATGACACAACATTAATAACAAATATGCTGATAAATACAGTAATATAACTACACCTACAAATTAATTACATGATATTTAGATTGCAACAGTGAATAACATATATCAAATCTCATTCAAAATTAAGGAGTTGTTGAGCTTTTGTTAACATGCGGTAAATGAATTTTTAAATTAAGTGTACCAATACTATCTGCAGAAGTTTGTAGGCGAGTTCTGCGAAGTACCTTTACAGATCGAGAATTAATTTTTTCCCTTTCAAAAGTTAAAGAACGTTTTACTCGTTTCATGGGTTTAGATTCAACAGCAACATCGGCTACATTCAGATTAGATATATTACCATTATTAGCAGATACGTCCACTCTAATTGGAGTGGCTTCTTTTGGTGAAGTAGTTCTTCGGGTTATTCTTGTTTTTGTCGGACCGTTGGGTATCGTTGCACTTTTTGTTGAAGATGTAATAGCTTTACGTTGATTAGTACGCCTTAAAGACACTTGTCTATCATTTGCCCCGTTTCTGTCAACAGAAGGAATAGCTGGCAAGTGTGTTTTTAATTGTCATCTGCTTAAAGCTGTCCGTGCACTGCAACCACCGCGAATTTCAAACTACTTTAACAGCCAAGAAATAATTACTACACTACTCTGTAATGCATACAACATGCACATACAAAAAAAGACAATGACGACACAAATGTTATTTACATGATACAGTTTAAGCTTATAAATTTTTTAAATAACCCATATAGAATTAAAATCATGCGTGCTATATATATATATATATATATATGTATATATATATATATATATATATATATATATATATATATATATATATATATATATATATAAGCAGAAATTTGGTTAAAAATATCAAGCTTTTCTCATTACAAATGGTATACAAATATGAAGTGTATTATCTTAATCGAAGCTGATTGTTTATTACATTATAATGTATAGAATTGTTACATAGTACATGTAAAAAATAAGTGTGATCAGTACACTCACAGAGTTAATAAGAAAATAATATTAAAGGCAAATAATTAAATGGAATATTAAGAATTGAAGGCAAATAAATATTAAGAAATACTCAGCATGACCTAATTGAAAGCAATAACAAAGTATAAAAATTGATATTGCAGTACATAATAGTATTCATTAATATAACAAACTATGTTCATTATATAATTTAACACACAGTTCCACGTGTATAATAGATTTATCAGCGTAATTAGCAATATTTTTAATTTCTACATACATTTGTGCATTATTAAAATTATATTTTAATATATTGGTCATTGTATTATTTTGATTTTTTATCAATTAGATATTTTTAATTATCAATAGCTTTTTCAACATTTTAATCAGATCGTTGATCACAGAATTATTAACAGAAATATATTAAATTAATCGTAAGCAAAAATTTGATACAACATAAAAAACAAAACTTCATTTATATCATCTATTTATTTAAATATATAAATTTAATCTATAATCAAAATAATACAACGTTGAAATGGGTAGCTTTAAAAATTTAGCTAAATAATAATTGTAAAATTGAAATATTTTAAAAAGCTTCAATTTTTTGATAATAAACATTACCGACCCCGATTTATAATTCTTGTTTCCTATTTCTAGAATTGGTAAAATGTAGTTTGTAGCTGATTGTGAACCAACACTAGAACCAAAACATAAAAATGGATTGAAAGTAATTTAAAATTACTTCTTAATAATTAATATCAACTAAGGACTTAATAAATTCAGAGTTAACTAATAAAATGTCTTTTAATATTATTGTAAGTTAAATTGTGGTAAACATTCCATATTATGTATAGTTTTTAATAACGAAGAGTTGATATTTATATTGCAAATTTAATTAAATCTCTCAACTATTTGTTTTAAAGTAACATGAATTAATAACTTCAACATCAAAATAACATTATTTCATAAAAAATTCTCTTTTCATCTACAAATATAATTCCAATCAAATATTATCTATCAGTAGAATTGTTAAAATAATTATTTTTAACTATAACAAAAAGATACATAAATAACCTGTACTAAAGTTTGAAATCAGTTTAAAGAAATAAAATCAAGTATTTACTAAACGAAATGAACCGCCATAAATTCAATATAAAAAAATATAAATAATTATATTTATAATCATATATATAGAATAATAATATTTAATGTTTTTATTAGTAGAATAGCTACTACTTTTTATTTTTACCTGCGTTTAAAACTTTAAATTCCTATAAATTAAAACTCAATCAGTCGATACTCTACTTTGTGTTTTTTTAATAGTTAAAAGTATTTGCATAATGGTATATCAATTGAACAAATCGAAATGACATCTTTATTTCAATATTTATAAATTTCCCATTTATTCAAAGAAATATTCCAATATAATAAAATTCGATCAAATAACATATACATGGGATAAACAACTTCTACAACCAAAAAAATGAGATAAAAGCATATTCTAAACTAATCGATCAAACAATATTAAAAGCCATGCATAGTCATCTTTGTAAGCCACATTAAAAACCGAAAACATGTGACAAACCTTTTTAATATAGTTCTAGAAGTGGAGGCACCAGTATCTTTTATGCCTACCCCAAATATCTTACCAACTCGTACTAGAGATGGATTATCTACGCTTTTTATATTCATTCGACTACGTAACATTTTCTTTTCAATTCTGCAATCAACAAAAGTATTTATACTATTTTCGAAAACGTCATTTTCATAACAATCGTCAAATTTTGACATTTTATTTTTAAACAGTGCAAATAGTGGTGTTCCATTAGTAAAGTAGATCATAACATAAATATTATAAGATGTATTAGGTCTTAATATAATTTCATTTATAAAAGGGTAAAAACAATATTGTGCTCTTTAATTAAAATTAAATTATGTGTGTGTTGGAAAATAAGCAAACCAGATGAAAAGTGATAGTAAAGATGTTTAATAAGAATTTAAATAAATTATATATATAAAGTGGTTTGCTTGGTAAAAAGATATACATCACATTTAATATTTATAGTAATTACTAAGTGAATGAGCCCCTTGGAAAAAACTTATAAATTATTAAATCATGCATTTTGATATATAATATTCTTTAACAACTTTTACTATAATTATGATAAACTATATGATAAATAATTCATATTTGTGAGAAAGAAATTACTTCTTAAAAGTACTCGATAAGTTTTTCTAATTGGAAGTGGTTCCGTTTGGACCGTTACTTTAGCTTCAAAACCCTCGATGGTTCAGTATGCTCGCCAGTACATGTCCAATTCTGTTTAATCAGGAGACTGTATCTGAGAGTGCCACCACCGAATCATATTCGAATCAACTTGTTTCTACTTTAGACTAGCGTAATCAGAGAAAATGTCTACTTATGTACTTAGTTTGTGAGAAAATTTTCCTGTTTTAACCATTCAAGCAAAACAACCTTGATAATCAGGAACGGCCTCAGTCCCAAGCATGCCGGACTATCAAGGTCTTACTGTACTAACTTAAAAATTTCAAAAATAAATAGTGAACTAATTTTCTTTATCCATACATGATTTATAAACTGTAAATAATCATAAAACCAGTTTCATTTCAAATAAAACAGTACTTTAAATATTTTATAAAAATCTAAATGTTTTTTAAAATAAAACTACTATATATTATAATCAGATTCAAAATCACATGAAACTCACTGTTACTTATTGTAACTACAAACAATTCAAAGCTGTTAATAGATCATTTACATTAATGATCTGGCAATATTTTTGATGGACTATACTGGTGGAAATATAAGTTGTTGGCCAGCCATTCACATACATTTCCAATTGTAAATTTAAAATTTGAAAAAAGAACAAATAGTTTTCATCTTCAGAATCATGTTTATTATTACATAATAAACTTGTATGGCAAATCGAAGTGCATAACTTGCATCAAGATTGACAAGTGTATTTTTATTCTTACACTGATTGTTAGTTTTACATTGACAGCTTCGGTATCCCTGAAATGTTTTTACCAACAACTGTCCCTCTCTGACTAATTTCTAGTTCTTGTACATATTGCAATAATTCTTCCCTATCAAACAAATTTTCTTTGTATGCGTTAAACTGCAAATTTTAGATCACTTTGCTTTGCTATTTTATGCCACCAAGCAGTTTACGCATTTTCTAAGTTGCAATTAGCCTATTCTACTGACACTAGACTATGTTTAGATTTACCATGAAATATTTTGATATTACCCCACATACTGTGAAGTTCTGTTAAAACACAGTGAACAAATTCATGTCCATTATTGGATTGGAAAATGACAGGTGCTCCAAAAATTAGGTATATCTCTAGCAAATCGAATTTGCCCATTGATTTTTTAGTGGTTTTCACAAACTTTTAATTTTCGACTTTTTTCGATGATAAATGAATCAACTTGGGAATAAACTTTAAGCAAAGAGTAGTACATTATACCTAGTCATTAACGAAATTTTCTAGCCACTTACGTCAATAACCATCAGAGTAGACCAATAATATTTATTGACCAGTCATTAATATTAGTAATCTGTTTAATAATATTGACCGTAACGTATAAATTACAAAATAAAAATACAATAAATGATGTATCATTACATCATTAGATTCTAAATTGTTAAAATAAAGCTGTATTTTTTCTCTCAACATACAAATATTATTCTTTATTATATTAAATTATCCATGTTTATTATACACATAAAGTTTATCGTTCATAAATGTATAGAATAATTAAATTTTAGAATCTAAATACATAAATAAATATAAGTAAGAAAAAATAACCTACAATTAAAATATTAGGTACTTGTGTTTATAATCCACACATAAAAATGCATAATATAAAAGTATGTTTAATATAAACTGATATTCATTAATGCGATATTAAAATCACACTTATTAAACTAAAGTAATATTTAGTTGTGTATAAATATATAAAAATACACCATAAAAATCTCTTAAATGTACCAAAAATATTTGAGTATTATGCATATATTTTATATGCAATTTTGTATAGATTATTTAAAGCATTAGAAAACTCCACCTGATTACAAGAAATGAAAGAATTTAACACCACAACCAGTCAAACTGCATTTGTACAAAAATAAACAAGTATATAATATAACATATGAACTATTGATCCATATTGTGTGTTTTTTTTTAAATTAAAGCTAACGTAGAGTGATTTAAGATAATTTGTAAGGCACAGATAGTTACACTATATTTTAATCATATTAAAAATATACCTTCAAAAAGTTGTTATCTTAATTGCTCAATAAATTCATTAGTGCCATTTTAACACACTAGGAATGAGAGTTATTCAAAGTTAAAAATATTTCACCCATAACTTTACATATTTGTAATGCCCCAAGTAAGTACCAGCCACTGGAACCATCGACCTTCGTTAATCACAACTCAACCCAACACCATTACATCTGGCTTCCAACATGGAATCAGATGTAATGGCTAGTTGTAACTGTAATGTCATTAAGTTTGGATTATAAATTATAAAAGTTACAAATTTGAAACAATCCATTCTCAATATGTTAAATTTATTGTTAATATAAAGATAATTTACTCACGTATTTGTAATATGACGAGTTTGCCTGGCTCGACGTTGTGCTTTCACTTGGTTTAAATGATCACCTTGAGTCATAACTTTGGCATCATTCACATCTTCTGCATTATCTTGATCTTCTAATTGCATCGTGTCAACTTTTTGCAAAATACCACTAACGTCATTTTTTTTCCAAGGTACTTTTTGAAAGCGAGGACGTTCTGGTGTATGGCTAAAACTGTATATTCCTTTATAATGTTTGCAGGGTTCGGTAATACCATTTTTCAAGCGATACTGCTCTCCAGCTTTCCATAATAGATCTTGTTTACTGTAAGAGAAACACTAAATGCATTTCCGCACCTATATTTACCGTACGACTAAAATGTTATTAAAAACAAAAAATACGCTATCACAACTACAACTACATAATAAATAACTATGAATGCACCTTTCTAACCAAACCTGTTGATGTCCTATAATAGAGCCAGGTCGACAGATGCGTATCCATGCAATTGCTTCACAAGCAGTAAACTTATAATGTTTCATAATGTAACAGGCTATCAAAGAACCAGTTCTACCCAAGCCAGCTGGTAAAAAAAAATAACAAAAATATTACAAAACAACACTATTTAAAAGTTACAAAAATTACCTTTACAATGAACAGCTATAGCGCCATCAGTTCTTTCACATACACCGATAAACTGATTTAAAATTTTATCACTGGGAGTACTTCCATCGATGAAATATAAATCTTTATGTACAAAGCCCGCTTTAGTAAATTTAGCTGCATCATACATTTTCTTATTTAACCGAATAATAGTAGTAACCAAATATCGCCGAAAATAAGCAAAATATGTTTCAGGAGCATGCAATGGATAACCATTAACAGTAGTTCTGGATTTATTATGGGGTCCACAAAATCCAATAAACTTTCCAGGAACAATCCAATTTAAATCTCCATTCTCAACTCTCTATTAAAAATGTATATATCTATCAATGACTTTTAAAGCTCGCACTTTAATTAATACCTCATAATGTTCATATTCCATAAAATCAAAATCGTTAAAGTTAAAGAAACCAAATTCCATGGCTTTATGAATGGCACACAAACAATCCCTAAGACTAATTGTATATGGAATTCCTACAGATGCGTCTCGAAAATTGACATAGTTGGAAGAATTATTCTTAGCTAGTAATTCGCATAGTTGATCTGAAGTATAATTCAAATATATAACCTAAAAAAGGAAGTGTATAAGACTTTTGAGATTTTAAGTAATACTTCTATATTAAATTGTAAAAACACAATATTAGTTACATATTTGATAAGAAAATTGAAAATTTAGAAATAAACAATCGCAAAAATAATTACACCTTAAAAATTGCATTTGTCATTAACAATTGTATTGTCAGAAATAAGACTTTGATCTAAATGGTTAATAAACGACTGGAAAAACTTATATTATCTAGAAAATCATCTCAATTTTTTTTATCATCATGTAGCTTTTCGTGCAACAATCCCTGACCATAGTCAAAGACGTTCTGATATCCGACTTTGAAATCTTACATCGCTAAATGTATTCAACAGTCTTCAATCAAACCAACTGCAACCGAAAAACGAATATTTCTACAAAAATATAGAGATATACGGATTTCAATTCATATTTTAAAAAAGCTTACATTCAAAAATTATTTAAAAAGTATTAAATAGAAAGGAAAACACTTATTTATATGAACAGCACAGCCTTATATTATAGTTTAGTCTAATCTAATTATATATTATATTTAGTTATAACTTACACAATAGGAACATGCCAAAAAAGCTGCATTAGCTCTTTTCTTCTCATTGTAGGTCGTATAATGTACGATCTTCTTGTTCTCTAATAACGAAGATTTCAATTTCTTATTCACCTTAACACAATAATGATACAACATAGAAATATTCAACGGTCCAAAATCGCCAAAAAAGCTTTCATAAACTAGTTCATTATCGATGCTAAAGAAATGGGTGTTTGATGTGGATCTCGGTTTATCAGTACTTTTAATGGATACGAAGTAAAACCGATCTAAAACAAAATTGTTAAAATAAATCGAAATATTTATAAACGAAATAAAAAACTTACTCGGAATAAGTTCTGTCGCATTAACAAGATTCTCATTTTGGTAATCATCCATTTTTTTTGATATATAATATCGAAGGCGACAAACAAAACGTTTAACAGTTTAAAAACAAACTAAAACAATAAATAATAATAAAAAACCGTTAATAAATATAATCATTATTATAAATGTTAATGCATGGGCTTAACCTACACACTTTATGTAGGTGTAAAATCAGTAGGTGTTTAAATCAATACATTGAATGAACATTCTTTAAATCCATCGTGTTACTTTAAAAATATATATTACTTGAAATATATACTACTTGATTAACACTAAAATTAAATACGTAGCGTACACTGTTTGTTTGTATAATAGAATTCAAAATTTCTAAACTCGAGTTTATTCCAAACGGTAATTGCGACACACATTTAGTTAAATAATAGTGAGAGTTCAACACTTAATAGCTTAGAATATCGAAAATGACAAAAGTCACCTGTTACATTATTTTCATTAATCATCACATTATTGAAAACTTTACACACAGACTATTCATGGTATCATACGCAACAACGACAACCAATAAATCTCAAATTAATATGGCTGCTATAAAAACATGTATTACCAACATTAAAAATATTAACCGTTCGCTCATTTGTAATTTTAAAAATTATTCGTTAAGTATAAGTTAATATTGTGTACATAACTTTTTTTTTTTATATATATATATATATTAGATTACAAAGTTTTAATATTATTCTGTTTAATTTTAATGTAAATAGTCTGTTTAATTTTTTTATATTTGATAAATATAACATATTTTAATAAATAATTTAATTAAATATTTTACTTATAACGTTCAGTAAAGTCTGTTTTAGACGGTCCCAATTTATTTATTAAGTAAATTACGACACAAATTACTATCAAGAATTTGTGGTCGTATGATATAATATAATAAGGATAAGTTAAAAACCAATAACTTAAATACAACAAAATGTTAATTTAAATACTTTAAAAACGATTTTGAATCTTTGGTAAAATGACCTCAAACTTTTTTAGTTGGTAATCCATATATTTTACAATGTTATATACATGCTTACTTCATATCGCGCTAAAAAAATGGCAACATACCTTGTATAGAAGGATCGTAGGATAATACAGTAATAACGGCCATATCAAGACATTATTAATTAACCGACACGTGAATTATTAAAAATTATTTATTCAACTGGAATTAATCATCTATAACAGTTATATACAATTGCTTTTAAAATGGTAAGAAGTACTTTGTTAAAACGTTCTTGTAGTTATAAATAAACAAAGTAAATCATTTATTTAATCCTATTAAGGCAAGTTACGACGATAATGGAAAACGCCGCTTACTGTTGAGCATTATAAAATATCTTCTGGAGGAAAAAGAATCGGTACCTTTAGACATGCGGGAATCAGTTGATATCACTATCCAATGTATCGAAGCTGCATTTAATCTCGAGTATAAACGTGATGGTTGGCAAATTTCTAATTCAGAGGATCTACTAACGATCTTTCTTAAAAATGGTGCTGGAGCAAGAGATGTATGTCGTGCTTTTTAATTGTTTATAAAGGCAGTTGATTATTTCATTTTAGACATCGAGTGTATATAATGCAGAAGCTGAAGAACATAAAATAAAGGGTAATGAATTAATGACGTTGGGAAAACACGAGGAAGCAGTAATTGAATATAATAAGTAAGTAACACAGGTACTTCCTGATTACAAGTTAATTTATTGCTACCATATTGACGCAGTTTTTCCAGAAGGGCTTAATCCACAAAATGTAAATTTTACAGGATAGCACATTTTGTGTCGTTGTCTAACTATAAGAAGATATGTTTCACGGAAATACAAATTGATTTTTCCAATGGAAAAAATCGAAATTTTGTTATTAGATTTTAACAGATGATGCCTTTGCTTTAGATGCATAAGATAGTTAGAATAATTCATTTTCACAAAAAGTGTGGGTTACGCCCTTTTGGTAAAACGCCATCGATATGTTCTTAGCTTAAAAAAAACTACAGCAGTTAGAGATGTAAGGGTGTCATCAATAAGACGATTTTAATGCGTATTACAAGGTGGCAGTTATTACATTGCCTGGAATTAACTGTTATGTTTCATACTGAAATATTTAGACTATTTATGATATTTTATTTATTTAACTCGAGAACATTTAATACACATTTTTTATAAACTAGCATTTGACCACATCTATATTACATGTTGCCACCTATGTCTAACTAAAAAGTGTTACCGCACTTTACATAACATTAACTAATTGTTAAATATTATTTAGTCCAGAACAAGATTACCTACAATTTATGATAAATGTTATTTCTTCTAAAGATATTGATTATAAAGATTGGTGACCTGCGTATTAAAAGAAAAAAAACAACACGCAAAGCAATCAGTAACACGACAATGTAATTTACATAAATGTCTACTGCAATGTATCGAAGGTTCTTTTTAGACCTAAATTATACTGCAATTCAAATTTAGAATTGTTTTTTGCTGTTGTAGTACTGCGTAATACTCTACATATTACTTGTTTTAAATTCTCTTTAACAATTTATATAGTGAAATTCTGCGAGTTCAGCTTGAAAAACAAGTTTACTGTGCTATTTATCCTATCCACATCAGGGTAGTAGCCAAAAAATTTAGAGTGGTGGGCACCCATGAATTTTATGCCCACCGTGGCAACATCCCTGCATATGTATTAAAAACAGTTTTTTCTTCATTCATGAACTGAATTTTCTTTTTTACAGGGCCATAAAGCTTAATTCAAATAATGCCATATATTATTGTAATCGAGCTGCGGCATACACTGCTTTAGGTAATAATGAAAATGCCATTGAGGATTCTGAAATGGCCGTGAAATTAAATCCCAACTATTCAAAAGCCTATGGCCGGTTAGGGTTCGTATTAGAATATTAATTTATCGATCAGCATTAATTCTAATTTTTTTTTAGATACGCATACACCAATGTTGGTTTGTTTAAAAAAGCTAAGGAAGCTTTTAAGCGTGCATTGAGTATTGATCCAATTAATGTTAATTATCAAAAGGAATTGGAGAAATTAGAAAAGGGTATATAAAAAAAATACCTAATTGATAATATATTCAATTTGTTACGCTTTATTAGGCCAGACTGAATCTAGGGAATCGACTCCTAGAGGACCTATGAATGTCCCCAGTGTCAGAACTATGACACATAGACTTTTGAGCAATCCAAATTTTCGTCATCTGTAAGTATAAATTTTAATTTTACAATTTTAATGTTTCATATTATTTTATTTATTATTAAAAAGGAAAATGTTTAACCATTTCCGACATGATGCACATAAATTTATTGTTAGTTTGAAAAATTAATGTTAAGCTTTGCTAATTTAAGATAAACAAATCAAACCTGCTTTGAATAACTTTTTTAATATTAAAAGTCATCTTTATTATTTTAATTGTCAAACTAAAAGTAATTATAATAATTATTACAACTTTTTGTATGAATGAAAATTTAAAAATCTACTTTATAGCACGTCGCTAACGACCTCAGCTGTTTAAGCGATGTAAAATAAATAAATAAAAAACTGACTTTTCCATTTAAAAATTTAAACTACCACTTTCACATTCAATTTTAATATTTGAAAGACTTAATTTAAATTTTAGGCTTTCTAAATAAATATTAATATTTTAAATATTCTACTGTATATATTGTTCTATTTGTTAATTTATCCATTAAGGTGTTTCCATGTTTTATTTAACTTTATATTTTTAGTTATTTAATACAAGAAGGAAATATTACAACATTGATTAAACTGTGCAACTTTGCCAAGTTTATTAATTATGTAATTATTTTAAAAATAGGGAGTTGGATGTTTTCCAAAAATGGATATTTGCAAATATATAAAACATATCATCTCATTTCATCTTTTGAAATACTTATATTTCTAAACAAAATTACTAATACACTTGTACACGATTTTAGTTTTTATTAATATTTTGGATTTACATTTAATTTTGATTTTACTTATTTAACTTATTACGAAACTTTTATATATATCTACATAAATATATGGAAATATTGTCTTGAGAGCATAAAAGTGGTGGGCGCTGTTCTACTGCTTCTTTGACTCTTTTTGTCAGTTCCCCTTGTGGAAGTTGATCGAACCATGCATCATTTTGCACAAGTTTTCGTACACTTCAGAAAATTATACAAGTTATAAGCTAAATAGTTAAGAAGGATAGAACCTATTGTAGCATGGCATCTCCCTTTGCTATATAAAATAGTGAGACTATTTTTTTTGCTACTTGTTAGAAAAAAATCAAATGCCTTGTCAAATGAATGTTAATGTTTCAAAATTAAATTATAATTGATTTTAGGGTTAAAGGATTAACCATGTTGATCTCATAAGAGAACCCATTTTTTTATAATCAAGTTATATCGAGATGTTCAAATTGTATTGTTAAAAGGAATTGTAATTACATTAATCCAACAATTCCTAATCATTCAGTTATTTTAAACAGAGATTAAGTTCAAAGTAAATTTCAATTGCACATTTAAAAACTTAATAGTAAGTTAGAAACTCGTTAATATTAGGTAACCAAGATGGTTCTATGGTTATTGAGATTAAAACAGTAACTCTTGTATTTTTTACTTAAAATAACTGTCTGTCAAAATATCTAAGATTTTATTAACTTTTCCATAGAAATAATTAAGACTAGTGCAAAAACAGAGTAAGTCCAGTTTTGAGCTTAATCGGCTTTCAGTGCACCAGGTATATTCCTTACACGAAACAGCAATAATAAGGTTAGGGACTTAGCCAAGTTTGGTAACAAAAATCAAGCAAGCCCAGCATCTACATAGGTTATTGTGCTGATTGTGAAATGTCAAGTTAATTGTGGCGATTTACCCAAATGGTGTTATATCACAGTTGTATTGTATATGAATTAATAGGTTTAATTGACCATTATTGGTGAGTGAGTTTATATCTTTTAGTTCATCATTTCAAAATGTCTTCTAATGAATGGGGAACCTTATCAGTCATCAGCAAGTAAATATCGACCATAAAAAGCTTTTTGATAATAAAAAGATTAATGCAAAAAAGAAAATGGTCATAAAACCAACTGTAAAGGTTTCCACTTCTCAAAAAACGCAAAACAATAGTAGCATTTAAAAACATGGTAGGGAAATGTGAAAAATAATAATAGAAAATTTGAAAAACAGTAGAAAAATACTTACATATGGAGAGACGATAAAATAGCACTGAAACTGAGTGGAAGTAATAAATATACATTGTCACAAATATTTCTTAAATTTGAACCAAACAAAATATATAAATCGGGTTTTTACAAGAATTTATAATATACTTATGGCACTCGGACTCGGTCACTATTTTATATAAAAGTACATAGTTTTGATCCTAGTACATAAAAGTACATATTATAGCTAATTTGTTCCTAAAAGTACATATTTTATCATTTATGACATTTTCTCCAAGACTTGATTATTCAGTAAGTTGAAAGATTGGCAAGTTTTAGAAAATAACCATAAATTTTTATTATAAGATCAGCTCTGTGTTATTTTTACGCCGATAATGTCCAGTTGCTCGCATCTAGGTAACCTGTTAAAATGCCAACTTGCACGGGTTTCTAGTTATATAATTGACCAGATTTCACAAATTCGGTTTATTGTTAACAACTAGAAAAATATCTGAACATTTATGTATATATGTACCTATATAATCTGCAGGATGATTCATAAATAATACGAAAAACTTGAATAGACAATTTCTTGTCAAAAATGAAGGAGGGGACCTTTTATATAATGTTTTTTCCTAAAATGTCTCCTTATGTAATTACACAAATTGAATCATTTGAATTAATGTTAATAATGTGAAATATTTAGTTGAATAGTTATAACACAGTTGTTGACAAGTTCTGACAAAGCACAAAGCTATTTAACCAACAAAATATCAGTGAATACTGTAGTGAACAAACACTTATTTTATTTTTTACTCAAAAATTGTAGGTTTTGTGGGAAAAATGAAAGAACTAAAAAAAGTTCTAAATAAAACAAGCTTTTAAAAGGGATTTTCTAAATTGCAACATTTTAATTATTTAAAAAGGTCTTTAAAAAAACCAACCAAACAAGGGGTTTCACCTTCTTGTGAAGATAGATGATTGAAAATATTACTACAGGAAACTTTTTGATAAGTAAAAATCATCTATCTAATATCATTGTTCCACATTTCTCCAAGTTTGAGAAATAAAATGAAAACTTAATTTTACCATTCCTCTTTTGAGGAGTATAACTTTGAAAGGAGACGTTTTAGGAAAAAACTTTCAAAACCCTCTTAATTTTCGACAAGGGCTGGGACTCTGCCGAATTATAACGCAATCGCATGACTTCATTTTGACGTCAGTTACTATCGTTTGCACTTCACCGCTACTTTGCGATCGCGTTTTTATTCCTACTACCTACAATTCCTTAAAAGTATGCAATATTTGTAGAATGTATAATATGCTTTTAAAACTAGTTTGCATGTTTACGGAAATACACGAAGTACAAGCAATTTATCAAATTTACTTTCGGATGCTCTTCTATAGTACGACGTCATGCGATTGCATTGCAATTAGGCAGAATCCCAGTCAAGGAACCGTCCCTTGAAGTTTTTCGCATTATTTATGAATCACTCTGTATATCACAATTAGTAGATATGCCTTATTCAAGTGGCCTGGCGACTCGTCATCAGTAAAAAGTTATTAGATTGTTTATTTGTAATTCTGTTAACGTTTGGAAAGTGACATATTCTATAAATGATATAAAGAAAGACTACAATTTATTAGAACTGTAAAAATACAAGGTACGAGGTGACAGCACTGTGTAAAATATCATCATTTAGATAGTAAACCTTTTATTGATGACGTTTAATCAAAGTATATGTTTTTGTTTCTTATGACAATTATTTCTAATTCTTCTAAGTGCGGGTTTTGCGAGGTATTTTTCTACCGGTTTGGCGTCGAATCGGTAGGGCGTACGGACGTGGGGCCGCGTTTTTTCGCGAGTTAAAGGACGTGATTTGGGTTTAGGGGGGGTCCCGTTTCGATATTCGAAAGGGAAACGTGCGAAAAAATCGATTCTTTCGGACGTATATTCGACCGTCCGCCGTCGTATTTCGTTTGACGTTTCTCCGGTTCGAATTTGCGTTCGATAAAAGTGCCGTTTTTGCGACGTTTTTTCGGGGCGAAATCGGCGCCGAAAATTAGTAGAGGACCGGGAACGGGCGTTGCTCGAGTTTCCCGGCGCGTTTCGGTCGATTAACGAAGATCTGGACGAAAATAGGTCCCGCGGGAGAGAACGCGGAAACAATTTTCGAAATACCAATCTTTTCTTCTGCCGTGCTACGGTCGCTCTCAAAGTCAATAGTTCCTATATAAAAGTTCCTATATAAAATTGGTGGTTTTTTCCCGCCGGCCTCTTCGAATTTCGATAAAACCGTTCGACTTGCGCCTTTCGATATCGACGTCGTCTCTTTCGTTAGTGTAAAAATCGACATTTGGACATTAAATGTGTATTTCGTTTCGAGCCCGATGACATGTTCGGACACTATATCGATAATGTTCTCGGAGCGATTTGCATGTTGTAAATTCTATTTTTGCTCTCTTATAAATATCGTAAACTACACCACGGTGCCGTGTGTCGTGGAGTAGAACGAGAGTGTCCCACGAATGCCATTATTGGATCGACAAGCTTTCGGGCCATCGGAAGCATACTGCTCCCACATAAAATTGGGGTTTTTTCCCGCCGACCTAGTCGAATTTCGATTAAACTATTCGACTCGCGTCTTTCGATATCGACGTTGTATCGTCTGTTAGTGTAAAAATCAAAATTTCTAGATTAAATATGTATTTCGTATGAAGCCCGATGACATGTTCGGACACTATATCGATAATGTTCTCGGGGCGATTTGCATGTTGCAAGTTCTATTTTTGCTCGCTTATAAATATTGTAAACTACACGACAGTACCGTGTGTCGTGGAGTAAAACAAATTTTTCTTCAAACAAAAAAATCTGGGCGTTTACATGAGCATATATACATTTTTCATAAAAATACCTGTGGGGTTAATGGAATGGATCATATTTGAAAAGTTTTTTCTATAGATCCTGATTCTATTGGTTTTTCCTAGTCAGAATAAATCGTAAAGTTAATTTTATTAATAATTCTTATATAGTTTGTAATGGTTCCAAGGCATATTTATACATGTTAATATAGTAAAATTTGAAAATTATCAAACGAAACCATTTTAATTTTGTGGATGGGCGGTTTTTTGTAAAGTTTTTTATATAGGGCTTCGTTTTGTTGCTTATTTATAATCGAATTGGATAATTGTCGAGGTTCCCAGTTTGTTCCTTTCAAGTTTCCCTTACCAAACACTACTTTTTTTCTTTTTGTTTCGGGTGATGTCGGTCGACATTGTAATTACACTGTTTTCTGTGCATAATTAAAGATTTGTACGGTTTTGTTTTATTTATTTGAAATATATTACGGCGCTAATTTTGTTAACTCGTTTTGTGTGGTTTTCCACGATTTTAAAGCACGAGTGCATATCTTCATATGATAATATCTGAAAATTAGTGAAAAAGCACTCCTCTGTTAGGGGTGTGTTTCGGTTTTTCCTGGGTTTTCTCTATCGGAAATTTGTATACTATTTTTTAAAAGACAAATTAGATAATTTTCAGAATTCAAAGTTCGTATCGTTCAACTTTCCCTTACCGAACGCTCTACTTTTTTCCTGTTAGGGCAGTTAGGGGTGCGCGAGGACGAAACTTTTTGTCGATACCGAGCGAAAAGTTGCCGAAAATAAAAAATTAATTTTGCTATAATTTAAAATGTCTAAAAATGAAATGCCACGTAACTCGGCCGTTTTTCGGAATTTCGGTGCGAAACTTTGCTCATCGGTAGAGCTGCCGGACGTGCGCAGGAGAAATCGTAAAAATTCGAACCGGGAAGTGGTTTTTCGGGGGTGAAAAGAATTGCGATTTTTTGGAAACGTTCTTCGTCTTTGGTGGCGTGCCGTTCCCGAACCGCTCGACGTAGCGTGTTGTTTTTTTTTTCGTGCGCGTTCTTTGGAGTTTCGGGAAAAGATCGGCGTGTTTCTCGACTTTCTAGCTGCAGCCGGTTCGATGTTATTCGCGTTTTTATGTCGGACCGTGCGCGACCCGTCGAAATCCGGAGTTTCGAAATTTCATCAGATATATAGCGATCGTCGCATTTTTCTCCGTTTAATCGCGTGTATCTCGCCAACGGTCCGAGATGGGAAGAAATCGATAGGGACCTTTTTCGCAGCCCGCGACCGACTCGATCTTTTGGCGTTAAAAAACGGCCCTAATGTTGGTCGCGTCGTTCTGCATTCTTTCCGAAGGACCGACAGGGTCAGAATAAGGCGACTTTCTGATCGTTTTTTTACAGCGCTACGGGCGGGTTCTTCGATGCGTACCTCCGTTCGGTGGTGTATTTCGACAAAGCACGCGGCCGTAAAATTACATTTTGAAAGCTCTCTTACGTTAATTTGACGTTCGAAACGAGTATAAGAAACTACCTGGCGAAGTGTATTAATCGGGGGCGTATGAAATTTGCACGACGTGAGACGGAGTCGGCGGCGGTCTCGCTGGAGGGCGTTCACAAAATATTACCAAATTTCCATCCGAAATCGTTACTAATCGACAGATTTTGACGAAAATCGATTGGCAAACGCCCAACGTAAACCGCCCGTTACCCTTAGTAGACATACTAGCTCGCGAAGCGAGCCAACCTGCGAAGCAGTTTGCGCGGTTGGTTTCGCGCGAGCGAAGCTCGCGTAAACGCCAACGAAAGGAGAGGCGCGGCGGCCGGAGGCCACCAAGCCACGACTGGTTTTTATTGTAATATATTACGCGTTCTTTGTAACTATTCATTGTAGGAATTTGTACCTATAATTAATTGTTCTATGCATTTATGACAAAAAATTATTAAATTTAACAATGTAGTGGTAACTATCTTTATAACTAGAATAATTAATCTATTTTTGTCACAGGTCAATGTTTACTTCAAAAAGTTGTGAGCTTCTAAATTAAAATGATCACATAAGAGTTTTAATAGTAAACGAATGAAACAAAATGTGTAATGTTCCTAAACAATCTTACAATTACGATACATGTGAAAATAACAACTTTCTTGGTTACCTTTTATTTATAATATGTATAATTGATAATTATGAGTATAAAATCATTCTTTTTATATTAAATTACTGTACATTCCAAATTTTAATAATTACGTTTGTTAAATTACGCTTGGGTTATTTCTTAATCTTACGTTAATCACTTTTTCGTTCCTAGCTATTTTTACTATTCTTTTTGTGTTATCAGGGTATTTGTTCTTTGGTTGTGCTTATTTTCTGTACATTTTGCTTTTGTGTTGGTTTCTCATTTCTTCATTTTATTGTGTAATAGTTTACATTTGCTTCATTTAAAAAATAACTGGGTGTCACTTGACCCATTTAAATGAATTGACCTTTTTTAGTCTATCAGACTTGGTCTATATGGATAATCCACATGATCCTAACTTCAGTTCGATGTTCAGCGCGTAAGTCCAATTATAATAATTTTTTTTTTTATTATTTTTTATGTATCTTAGATGTCAAGATATTGCTGTCCGGTTAGAAACCAGAAATCCTGATTTCTATACTGAGCTTGGCCGTATGCTGTTTGAAAGTGACGAATCTGCTAATAATCAATCGCAAGACGAAGCAGAACATCCTTCAAATTCTTAAATTTTTTTTTTTCAACTATTGTTCGTAAGAATTTCCTTCATATGTATTTTTTTTCATTATGGTTTCCTAAATTTAATTTCTTAAGTATTTAGATATTATACATAATATATTTATAGGTATCTAAACTATTATTTAATGTTTTTGTGGCAGGCGTAGTTTTTTGTGATATGTCTTGGACCAAGACTGTTTTGAACTTCTGTTAATAATGAAGCTGACTTTTAAGTTCGAATAATCTAGTCTCTGAAGTAGTTTCATATTGTCTTGACTTAAAAAGTTAGTTTTAAAATAATAAACAACAATTAAACTATACTATAAAATGACAAGATGAATGCTCAATAAGAAATTTCTAATTTTATTCTTTTTCTTCCTTATGATTTTTAATTAGTAATTATTACAAATTATATTAGTAAAAAAGATATGCTAATCAGTTGTTAGTTATGACAGATTGTAGGTGAAGTACAGTAAGACCTTGATAGTTTGGAATTCCGCTGCATCTGCGAGTTCGCCACCACCGAATCATATTTGAATCAACCAATCGGGCCGAAAATTATGTATTTTCATGTAATTTATATATTTATTTTACTTGAGACTATAGTGTAATCTGAGGAAATGTGTACTTACATACTTAGTTTGTGTTTACTATATCAGTAAACTAGCATATTGCTATTCTTTGTAAACATCTTTCTGTGTTTTACTCATTCAGGCAGAACTGTCTTGATAATCTGGCACAACTCGAGTCCTGAGCGTGCCGGACCATCAAGGTTGTACTGACGTGGGAAGTTATAAACCAACAAAAATTTTTATAAAATGTCTTTAAAAGGTTTATATAACAATAATTATGAAAATAAAATTGTTAGATTATCAAAGTAGGTAACTTTCTTTTTAAGCAGTGATTGAAACATCTCAAATTTAATTATTTTTAATACGTATCGTCAAAGAAAAATTCTCGTTTTTAACTTAAAAACATATATTTCAACCTTTTTTTGAGTTCTTCAGTGTTATTACTTTAAAATATAAATGTTATACCTATTATATTTTAAGTTAAAAACAAGAATTTTTCTTTGACGATACCTATTAAAAATAGTTAAACGGATATATTAAAAATGTCAAAAAGAATTTTTAAACATTTAAAATAGGAAATTTACCATTGTTGTAATCTCACTGATAAAAATAAGATGATAAATATTTGTTTCGAACAAATTGTTTAATTATAAAAGTTACAGTTTTGTATCTAACAATTTTAATGTACTTTCGATGTTACGTTTATAATGAATATAAATAATTTAAAAGGTATCAATAATATTCATTCTAATTAATATTTAATTAAAAATTAATGTACAAGTTTTATAATAAATTAACATATCGTATAAATGAAAGGGATTTTATTAAAAAAAATTATAGAGATTTAATTCTCAGATTTTTTGTACAAAATTTTTGGGAGATTGTGCTTATAAAAGAGTAAAATTAGAAATTCTTATTTATATTCTTATTCTTATAGATTCCCCTTCTGACTAATTTAACAATTTGACACTATTGTAACTGTAACACACAATTATCAACATGAATCATATATTTATTTATTCGGCCAAGACAAATATAATATAGATTAGTCATTACTCATTATAGCCACGAAATTGTTAAATTTATTTATTGTAATAAACATTTATATATAATGAAAAAATTGACAGTAACAAAACATTTAAAATTTAATGTCTTTATCGATGTAAAATTTTCAAGCTGACATATTTAACAAAATAGTTTTTCATGTAATGAAATTTTTTACCGGTTCTATTATATTGAAATTTTTATAATCTTGATTCTTTTCCTTTTACCATTTTGATGTATGAACTACATACATCTGGACAAATATTATTTGCAGAAACCAATTATATTGTATCTTAATATTTCTACCATTATACATGTTTGTATTGTCAATTTTGCAATTAATTTTGTTTTAAGGATTTGTTAACTTTTTAAATATTTATCTTCATATAAAGCATTGAATTATAATTAAGCTACATTTTTAAAAATAAGTATAACTTTTAAATGTCACTTTATTGTGGAAATGCATGAATATATAACTTAATTTTATTATATGTATCTGTATAATCTACATATATCCACTAATAATGCCAAATTATTTATAAACATTTACCTTAATGAAAAGGTTAATTATGTTTATTTTAAAAAGGCTGATGGTTTGCTACATAATTATTAACACGTTGAGTGCCATGATGTTAAAAAAAATTGTGATCCCCAGGCCAACTTTTTTTGTAATTTACCGTAAGTAACAAAACGATCACATTTCTATTAGCCATAAGCATTCCATTCAGACACGAATCATGGTTGACCTACACAGCTTGAAAGAAAAATTTGTGTGCGAAGCACATGTGTTTCACGCAACCCACTGAACAAATGTAGCGTGAATCTCATTTGATTCATACGGCAGTCAACATGTTAAATAATAAACTTCGTTAAAAGTAAATCTTCCAAAAGTGTTATATTTAATATTTTTTTGATTGTATTAAAAAGTTTTACAAAAATGGGAAAAACTTATAGAGGCAGCTGACAAAATGAACAACAAAATATTAAATGGTATATACAGTTGAACCTCGTTAACTAGAATCTGAAGGGAAGAGAAGAAAACTTCAAGCTATCAAAAGTTCGAGAATTTCGTTTGTAATTCACACAACCAATTCGAGTAATCCAGATATTCGACTTATCGAGGTTCCACTATGCTTGATCACAATGTTGTTTCTAATATACTATTTTGTAATATTTTCGTGTTCTCTAAATTTATTTTAAAAATGTGATTACTATTTTTTAATTTATGTAGCAACATACAATGTTTTTTATAGATTTAAGAATTTCAATTTGTATGCCACATTACAATTTGAATTTTTTGTAAAATCTTTATGGAAGTTCTATTTTTCTATATGGGTAAATTTACTTGTGTTTTTATTTTCAAAATAAATGTTTTTTTATGTAAATGTTTTGTTGGGTTTTTAAAAACTTTTTAATGTAATAAGATACACCTAATAAAATAATGATTTTTACTTCGTTAAAACTAAGCAAGATTTTACAAATGTGATTTCATCATCAATAGTCGATATTTGGTATCTTTCTTATAATGCTACAGTATTTAAAAAAAAATTAATATTTTAACATAAAAAAATTTTATTAACAATTATAATAAATCTAAACTCAATATGAGTTATATTAATACATTAAAAAATAGATAATTACTTTTTGGTTAGCAAAAATGTTTAAAATCTGTTATTAATAAATGGCATTAATCAGTTATTTTTAACATAAATTGTAACAATAAAAATATAGGAATGTCTAAACAAAATTTATATAGATAGATTTGTACATAAATCTGTTAAAAGTATAAACTTTTCTACATGTATAACAAATATATTAATAAAATAGAAAACAATACTGATAAGAATATTTTTATATAAGTAATTAAAAGTGTGTAGTGCATCGTTGAAAACTGGGCCCACTCGTTTACAATTCTGTATTTTAGTATGTGTATTGACTATAAAACAATTGACATCACAATTGCATATAATGAATTATAAAAAACAAAATGTATTTTTTTAAAGAAATTTCATGTAGTAATTAACCTGTTTATATTTTAAAATTATAAATAACATACACTATATTGCATTTGAAAATAATTATTTTATCAAAAGTATTGTAACACTAAGTTTATGAAAAAAAGTGTAGATATATTTTGCAAGTTAAATAAACGTCAATTTACTATCTTATATATAGGGTATTAACCCTTTTATATTGCATCTCAATATAACACAGATTATTACAGAATTCTAAAAATTACAAAAATACAAACGAAAATTTAATTTATAATTGTAATTATGTTAAAGTCCAACCAATTAATTTTATATTGCAATAAAAATAGATACCTGTGATACCCTATTTTCATCGAAACCTTGTACATAAAATTTGTCATTCGTGTCGAAATATAGATAGGAATTTTTCACCAACATTATATACAAATAAGCTAAATTTATGCAGTCAAAAATAGAAATAAAAATATTGAGTAATATTTAAGAATTAACAAGCAACAACGTTAAACTATATTTTCAAAATGTTATTTAAGTTTAGTTTGCATTTATCATTTTGCTATCAAAAATAGTTTAAAAAAATTACATATCTAATAATAATAAATGAAGTAACTATCTATTAATCTATTGTTAAATCTTGCACGAGTGTCCTCAAAATCATTTATATTAATCATTCATTGTCATAAAAACAAATTAAAACTTGATCGCTTATTTTGTATTTGACTGCATATAATCATCTTGATGTAAAAAAAAAATAGATGTTTTGTTATAAATTCATAAGTAAAATGGAATAAATCTGGTTAATAAACTGGAATAATTAAAAAATAGTAACACAGGAGAACTTCTAATTAGTCGTAATAATAATTATCCGTTTTCATATGTCCATTATTTAAACTGTGACTATTTCTTTTGCTTATAGGTATGTCGTAATCATAACACTTATTAGATTTAATAGTTCCATTATGAGAATTATTTAACACATAATTTGACGTAGAAGCACCTTCTCGTTTAGGAGGTAACTCTTGTAAAGGAACAGTTATATATGGATTTTGTTTGGCACTAATATAATGAGGGGAACTTGGTAAACGTGGTTTCTTCCTTTTAAAATAAAAATATACCGTTACAATAATAAATATTAATAGTATTACAACTCCGGCTGATACGCATCCTATTACTGTCCCTTTCGATGTAGAATTAGTTTCCATTTCCACATCCCACGCATTCAAGCCTAAATATAAGTTTTATATGTCAAATTAAATGGAATCATCTTGTGCAGAAAGTTATCGAACCACATGCAGTTAAACTCGACATACACAAATGTTTCCAATTTACACAAACTTCATTTTATTAAACAGATCCATAGTACCTATTTGAGTATTTATGTAAAAATGTGGATTGGTAACTTTGCATAACATGATTCGATTATCAGATCTTAAATAAGTAAAATTTAAATAAACTTACTATTGGGCAAATCAAGGACACACATCCTGGATTCTCTGCTTAAACCTTGACAAAGATGCGAGCCTGGATTAAAAGTTCGACACTTTCTTCGATGATGTTGTTCATTATTTTCATCGCATCCTGACCACATAGACCAATTACTCCAACCCAGAAAAGCTATGAACATAATATTATCAAGACGCATTTTAAAGTTTACCACATATATCTACTTACTCGAACAAGATGATTTTTCACATGCTTCTTCTTGAAATGATTCTCCTTCACAATTTTCTCCTATACAAGTGCGAAAACGTTTTCTAGTTCCTAATCCACACGAAACACTACATGGCAACCAATCGTCCCAACAACCCCAGATCGATTTGCACAGATGTAAGTTACACTTTTTTGTTTGTAGGGGCACCCCCTGACATTCGGCTCTTCCTTCACAAATTCTAGTTCTCATTTGAATTCCTTCTCCACAAGTAGCTGAACATTCACTCCATGGACTCCACTTTGAAATGTCATCTAAAATACTCGTCGAACACAATCCGTTTTTACAAATTCGTTCTTCTTCTTTGTATAACGTCATTTTAAGTTGTTGAATATCTTGAATAGGTCCTCTACAAGAGTACTTATATCGCCGTTCTACGGATTCATTGTTTGAACTATTAATTGTAAACCAAGGCGTCCAAGGACTGTGCCGCTTTTGTTCTTGACAATTCTGCACATTGCATACTTCGTATTCCGTTTCACAACCAATACAATCGCGTCCACCATGTTTTGGTGGTGGGCTGTCGCATTTTCGTTGTCTTTTCCGAAAACCGCCGCCGCATGCCACCGAACATGCTGACCAATTTGTCCATTCGCTCCATTTACCGTCATGCGGCGGAAGCGTTTCAACTGGACATGGAGGATTCTCTGTACATAACACTTCTGCGCGATCTTGTCCTACACAAACTCGACCTCCGTATGCAGGGGTAGGATTTGAGCACGTTCTTCGTCTGGTTTTCACAGCTACTCCACAAGTAGCAGAACATGCAGACCAAGCAGACCAAGGTGTCCAACCGCCATGTACTGTACAGTTTGTTACTGCTATGTTTAAACCCTGACATCGTTTACCTCCATTTTGTGGAGCAGGATTGTTACATCGACGTGTTTGACAAAGACATTCATCTGACGAATCGAATTCTTGAGAACTTTTCAGTCGACAGGGAGACCAATCAGACCACGCAGTCCAAGCTGAATAAATGTAATTAATCTTCGATCAATTTTGAAAAGATTGAGATTACATACCTCCATCCACGGGTACATCTTGAATAGGACATGATGTGAGGCTTTGGATCCAATGTTTAGTAGAAGGATCCGCATTTGGAGCTGTAGTACAAGCATCTTCCAATTCGTTCCAACCACAATAAGGATCCATTGCGTTGTGGCAACTTTCGCGAGAAACGTGCCTTCGACAATGATGAACTGGTACACTCAGCAATTCAGTTTCGGTGCCAATATATACAGAATCGGTTTCTTTTAAATACTGTAAATTTAATATGGGTATTTGAACATCCAAAATTGGTTGCCAAGTTTCCACCACACAGATTTTGTCAGTATTTGGTAATATCGCTAATTTTTTTATTAAACCAGTTAAAGTAGAAACATATATCACATGTATAGATGAGTGACTTTTTGTAGATAAAACATCTATTGTTATATGAGTAAATCTTTCTAATTCTGCAACATAAAGAGGACTTTGTGTTGTAGCTTGAACTGCATTATCCATCAATTGATATTTTGAGATCTCCGTTTCGTCTTGTTCTTGAAATAAAGACGATTTGCACGCGAAGTGATCTTGATATAGGGAATAGTGTTTATCCCATGTGCTTCTACTATTTTTCTGATACTTAAACGGTCCTAAAAAAGCTGCTTCGATCGAACTAATATTAAACGCGCATATCGCTGAACCAGCAATACTATTGCTTGGCGTAGTAAATGTAGCATAAACTAATTGATTTTCAGGTACATACGCTATACTTTGAATTTCATCAAAGTAAGCTGGATAATCACCACTAATTGAGCAATTCAGTCTCGCTTTTAAAAATGTCGTCCAATTATCTTTTAATAATAATTGTCCGCCGACATCATTTTTACATACTCTCGCTATTCGAGAATAAACGATCTAAAATAAAATATTCTATTATTACTTTTACCTGTAATAGAAAAATATGTACCTTTCCACAGTTAATATATTCTACAGCTGCCTCACGAAATAAGAAATACACAAATCTATCAGTTTCAAATGACCCGACAAATTGGGGCTCATTTAGCCACATGCTATTGTACTGTTTAGTTCTAATAGTGTTAAATTCACTGATAGATCTATATATAGCTGTGTCAGACCCATGAAAATTAGTAGGCCCTCCAACATAATAATTTCCATTGTCAGATATAAAAGCAGTTATATTTGCCGAAGGATTATAAGGACACTTAGCAATTCCATCGACCCATTTTAAAATTTTCGATATATTTTCAATCTAAAAAGTGTTAATGAAAATTACATGTTCGTTTACGACGCTTTTATTTTTACTTCTCTCCATGAACATATTGGTGAAAATGCATTTGTACCACAAGTAAAAATTTTATTACCATTAGTCAAAAGCACCTTAATATAATTATGGCAATTTTGTTCCGTTTGTCCTTTGGCACTGCACCATCTAATTTTGTCGTCTTCCGCAGCCCATGATGTTTTTTCGAGTAATTGTAAATGTGGCAATGATAATCTAAATAGTGCATCTCTGCAAGTTTTTTTTAAGTTAAAATATAATTACGTATCCAATTTAAATTAATGTATCATGTATGCATTTACCTTGCTCCAACCAAGACTTGATTTCTTGCTACGTCGAAAAGTAACTGCGAATAAGAGGTAATGCCGTTTTCCCAAAAATGTTTAATTATCAAATCTTAAATTAAAATATTAAAATCAGTAATTAATAACATTCATTATACCCGTGTTTTAAAATATATCGATAAATAAACAATTACCAAATAAATAATCTAAGAGAGCCGAGTTTGTTATTAATATTCAAGTTTAATTTCCAAAATTTGAGTATTTATATTGATAACGTCAAGTTTAATTGATAGCTTTATTGTTGTCGAATAAATCTAATATGAACAGTAAATATACATATTAATCACTACGTAGGGCGTTAGGAAAGTTTTGTCGTGCATTGTGAATAAGAGCTCTTTCTCGTCGTATAAACCACCGATCGCGACCACTCATTCGTTGTAGTTTTTTATCAGTTACAATGAAATGGTCCGATAAATGTTTATCTCTGTTTAAATTTCAGGTTTAAAAATGCCTTTTATTTCGATTATAGTTAAAATAGTTACAAGAAAAATAATTACAAGAAAATAAACATTTTTTCTACACAATCGATGCATACGTCAAATTCTATAAGTTAAAATAATATAACAGTGCAACGATCAAATTTCCAAAATTATTTTTTTGGTCGTAATCTTTAACGAAAGTTCCGTAAAACAAACGAATTTGAACCTTAAAGCGAGTTCTCCTAAGGGGCCTTAACGTTGCTGGCCACACGAAAATTACGACGTAAAAGAAGGAAGCAGCCAAAATTGTGGATGCACCCTATAGTAAGCGAAAGGGTAGAGAAAGGGTTGTACCATCGTTGCGATAAGACGATGCGATTTTTTTCAATATTTTCAGATGTTCATAACATCTTTGGTGAATTAAAAGTGATTTTACAACAGCATCTTAAACATAAAACCACATGCTTTCGCGAAGCAATTTCAGCAAAAGAACAGCCGAGTGTGTAACATTGAAGTAAATAGACAATATCCTAGATCGCTGGCTCCTCTTGAAATTGTATTAATAAAATATTTCGTATTAAATGCATTCATTGTGCCACTGCTACCGTCATTATGTAGATACTTACATATGTATACCTACAATTGCTAATATTGTATTCGAATGACGCTTTCTGACGTGTCTCGGTGAGTAACGATCATATATTATAATTTTTTGCTCGAATTAAATAAATAAACATCGTGGCCCGAGTTCTAGTAGGAGCCGTCCGCTTGCAGCCACAGTGGTTGTTTAGACCACGGAATGTGGCCCTGTTAGTACGTTCTCATTTAAACCAATGTATTGCTAAACGTGGTCGCCACCGTCACCGTAACGTGAATAACCCCACGGTTCCCGAAAACGCCGATCACTCCACGCCACCGCGTCACAAAATGTGTCACCGTGCGTAAGCTTCCATTTTAAATGAATGTATTGCTAAAAGTGGTCGACACGCGTGTTCGCCACAGTGTCGCAGTGAGTAAGGGCCCTAAGCAATAAATGCTTATCGTAAATATTTTTTTCAGAATAAGTACTTCTATTTTTAACTGCATGCAACATTTTACAGAAATAGATTCAGTCTACGTTTGGCAGTGAATTTATTAATAAAGTGTAATGTTGAACTTAGCGAGACGCGACTATAGAGTGATTATCGCTTAAAATTTTAAGCGGGGATTAACGGCAAAATAATGGCATGACGAGATGGCTGAAGTGTTCCAGGAGAAATGTCCGTCTGTGAGGACCATAGAACGATGGTATCATAATTTTCGATGTGGTAATTTTAAAGTCGAGGACGAGTCGCGTTCAGGACGTCCAGCAGAAGTCGTTACTGAGAAAAACATCAATGCTGTAAAGAAACTGGTGGACATAAATTGTCACATTACATACCGACAGATCGAGTGTATGTTGAAGATTAGTGCACCAGCTATACACGATATTCTGCATAATAACCTTCAGTTAACAAAGGTCTGTACTCTGTGGGTATCTCACAATCTAAGCGATACCCAAATGCAGCACAGAGTAACTTGCTGTCAGAACATGCTCAAATGATTTCAATTCAATAGTAAATTCAATAGTTACTGGTGACGAAACGTGCCTATATTATTACGACATTTCGAGTAAGTCACAGTCCAAGGTTTGGATGCTAGAAGACGAAGAAACGTCAGCAATGGTAAAACAGTCACAATCTGTCCGTAAACGAATGATCGCTGTTTTTTTCACAAAACGTGGGTTAATGCAAAGATTTGTGTTAGATACTCAGAAAACAGTCACATTTAAATGATGCGTTCTATACTGCATACCTCGAGTCATTCAGGCTTTAAAAAATATGCGGCCACGGTCGCGAATGGATACATGGCTTTTGCACCATGATAATGCTCCAGCACATCGCGCACAACAAGCAACACACTTTTTAAAAGATTCTGAGCTGCAGTTATTAGAACATCCCCCTGCTATAGTACCGATCTTGCTCCTCGTGACTTTGGTCTATTTCCATTTCTCAAAAAAATAGTCGAAAGGCCGTCGCTTTTCAAACGACGAGGAGCTAATCGAAGCTTGGGACGAAGTACGTGCTGCAATATCTTTAGAAAAAATAGTGGCATACTACAAAACTTTTCTAGCGCCCTACATATTTATATATTATATAAGTAGATGTGTTAAAAAGGGCAAATAAAAGATTTAGCGATTTCATAGGAGTACAGTAGATAGTTTGCAAGCAGACTAACAAAACTACAGATAAACTATAAAATAGGGTAAACTAAATCAGGTAAATATATAATAAGTAAGTACCTACCTAATATTAGGAATAAGTCTAGATTCGAGTTAGTTACTTATTATTACATAGGTAGTACGTAACTAAACCGCGAGAGTAGATATCTAATAAAATTGTAAAAACACTAGAGCTTTTGAATACCTATTATTGTTATTTAATTAATACATATGCACCTACCTATAAGTAATGGATAATACCCTAAAATTTAAAAACTCCGAATAATATGATATAAAATAAGATCGTGCTATAGTATAGGTAATACACATAAGTACTAAATAGTCAAAAATAAATATGTGAAAGTACTATTAAACTCGTGAAATAGGTAAAGTAACCATACATCCCTAATTTTATCCCAAATTTCAGAATCGATCTATCTTTCGAACCGCTTAATGCGAAAATAGAACTATGTCATCCATTTCTCTTCTCCCTCTCCAAAGTGCATATTGTTTTATCTTGATTTGAAAGCAAAAGAAAAAGGACTGTATATAAATTTTATTACTGCAACTAAAAGGCAATGTAGTGAAGAAGCTGGTAATTATTTGTGAAGTTTCGTCGGCAGCATTTACGTTTTTAAAAATCGGAAAAACAGAAGAATTACCTGTACCATTTACTTATAATTAACGGTTTTGGAAATTAAAAAAAAAAGTAATCTCAAGAGAAAAGTATCAAGAATCTCAAAAAAAAAAGATCAAGAGAAATACGTTATCACGAAATCGAAGTCATTAAAGTCCAGTCAAATTCGTGTTAACAAAATTTTATTCTATATCTATCCGTAATTATAAATTCAACTTTTTATTAGTTTCATTTATGTTTATAGTCCTACTTCAGTTTGACGCCTGCTCTTAACGTCGCCTTGGAAGGACCCAATCACTAAGCCACACGTTAGGATCAATAACAAAAAAAGTGGTGGAAATGATCAATAGCGCCGCTAACAGTAATGTGAATCGCGTATCGCGAATAAGGTGGGTGCGAATGAGGTGACTATTAAATTTTAATTTATTATACCTCTCTATACTGGTAACTTTTAGCAGCGTCTTATAATCGCTATTAATTGGTGAGGTTGTGACTATCAAAATATGTAAAACATAAATATGACTATCAATATTTATCGACACACCATAATTTCGAATATCTTCAGAGTGTAGTTCAAAACCCGTTTTGCATAATATAGGTACATCAGCCCCTTTGGACTAATGCATTGTACATCAGAAGTGGTAACAGCTTACATTGATAAATTCGAAAAATATTAATCCGATGTACTTTTTATTTTTGCAGAATTTATGAGCATTTATGGTACTTGATACAAAGCTGTGTAGGTAAGGATTGTCGTAATTCTTAATGTACCTAACTTACAAATTTAGAAAATAATGTCGATAGGTGAAGAATTCATATGGCCCATCGCATTTAATGGTTCAACAACAAATCAGTTTGATCAACAGTACCTATAATCTACGCCCCTGCTTGTAGAACATGTCTACAGACACTCGTTCTGGGAAGAAACTATTTGAGTGCGTTCACAGTGTTACTAAACTGTTGTACTAAAATCTGAATTGAAAAACCACATTCGCAAATACCCTGATAATAAATCATAAGTGTTCCCACATGTTCGTCTTATGTGGAAGGTTTAATAAACAATTTTGCAACAATAATAATCATGATTTATTTTACTGGTATGTGTGTGAATATTTCTATACAAATCATATTTATATATAAATTATAATTATATGTAACATATGTAGGTACTTACATTGTAAACACTTACATTAAACTTTCATGGATATGTTTCTCTTTAAATAACAAACCAAAATTATTGATCCACCTTAAATTCAAATTGAATTAGATATTCATATTATTTATAAAATCTCGAAAAGTGGACATGCTAAGTTTTTAGATAAAGTTAGGTATATAAAACATATTTTTAATTACAAAAGAAAACATCGACAGTGTGCACTGTTCTGTTTGTATTAAAATAAAAGAAAGTTCATATAACTATGAAATTGTTTTTATTGACTAAATCACTTGTATACTTATTACCTATGCCTTCCTATATTCGGAAGTTTACATTTTTAGAAAAGTTTGAATTTTCAATATAGCGTTTGCGAAATAAGTGCGCTCTATAAAAAGAATTAATATGCAATTATATTAATTTGATCTTTATCGTGTCGAAAATTCTCGCATTTTCACGCTTTAATAAAAATTTACCTATATACATAATTAAAAATTTATATAATACTACCATTTATACTTAGCAAAAAGTATTTACAATTAGTTTAACAAAAAAGCTCACAATCACTCTGATATAGTTTTTCAGAAAACATCTTACTGAAAATCAATTTATACTAACAAACTCTACGAATATGTGTGACGTTCGCATTTTAATTATACCTAATACACGTTGTCTAGTTCCCAATCCACAATCTCTTATACTAATGTTAAGCTGTACTTTTACTAATTAACAGTTAACAGTATATACAACGCCTCTGACTCGCCGATCTTTTTTTTTAAACAATTTGTAAATTACAAAAACAATAAATTATCGTTTATATTTTTCAATAAGTCAATTTTTATTTTTCATGTTTAATTTGAAATATACTTTCAATTAACATTTTTTTAAACGTTTGTGACCTTAATTGCGAATTTAACCGTCAAGATTTGAAAAAGTGATTTTACTGCATCAACAATAACAAACAGAATACTCTTACATTGCTTATTTAAATTAGAATACAGGTTTAGTCGATTTTAGTCTAGAAATAAAATGGTGGTCTAGAAACAGAATTAAGTACGTACCTATACTTATACCTAATATCTAATTACATACAATTCTAACATGTAAAATGTGATGTTCTTTTTCTTTTTTAAATTTGATGTAAAAATTAATTTTTAATCAAATATTATTTTAGTATTATTTTTAGTAAATAATACTTAAATTAATTGATAATGAAGAAATGATTTAGCTAATTACCTATATGCTTGATGCGTTTTAATAATTTATGTATACCATACTTTTATTTCAATATACTAGGTATATACGGTCAACTGGAGAGGAAATGTAGGTATAGGGAATAATAGATATATTTACTGGCTTTTTTATTTATTTAAATTAATAAATAAATTGTAATTCGAAAAATACACTAAAATGGCTAACCTTCGATGCATAATAAAATGGCGCATGGCTACTTCCTGTTGCCAACTGCGTTCCGGAAAAGCACACTGGCGGCAAACATTTAAATTTTAGATAACGGTCTTATAACGCATACATTTTATATATATTAAATAAAATGTGATCGTTATTTCTTATAGAGGTACATATTCGTAACACGTAATTACCTAAGTTTGTTAAATTGTAATTAGACTATGAATATTTAAATATCTGCATATTTATCGAGTTTTAAATTTCAATTTAATTTGTGCCGTGTCGGTTTAAAGAGTCTACCCTTTTTACATGTCGATTGCCATTAAGAATATAAATAAAACATAGTTACTATGAAATAGATTCAAATGTTGCATGCACTTATACAGATATGAAATTAATTTATTTGCAACAATACAATATTTAATTGTTTTCACTATCTATATGTAGTAAAACTAGAAACAAAAGATATCGTATTTATAAAATTCTTGAATTTTGTAAAACAATTATTTACAATACAATATTATTTTAGTTATTAATAATAACATCTCAAAGAAAATGTATCTGTATATAGCTAGAGAAGACAAAATAATACTTAATAATCTAGAAACTTATATGGTTTAAATAAGATCCGTGCTCCTTTTACATAATCTGTTTACTGATCTGATTTTCAAGTGCACATTAAACAGTGAATTCAAAAGGAACACTCTTCGAACCTAATTCCTTATTTAGTACATTACGTGCTAAAGTGACAACAAAAAGTAATCAGTCAATTTATGTAGGTAACGTTTGAAAGGCGCGCGGAAAGAGTAAATAAATTCAAATAATTCAATAATTCAAATTTAACGCAAACATGGAACATTTAATAACAAATTAACATCAAATTCGATTCTTCTATTATTATTTTATTTAGATAATTATAAAATTATACACCTACCTTTGTAGGAAATGTATCTAAAATCCTTTTCAGCAGTGTTCAAATAAACCAAGAACACCAAAATACTCAACAGAGAGAAACCATTAATTGCCATAATGGCACACCTGCAAGAATGATAGTATTGTAGACAATTACTAAAGTTCTTTCTTACTTAGGTACAACATTTGCAACTTTCATCATATTATACGTGATTTGTACCTATAAGCATAATTATTAATATGTAGGTATACAGGCTGTCCCAAAAATGGACAATTAAATGAAACGAGGTGTTAGGGGAGGTCATTTGCAACCAAAATAACTATACAAATTATGTGGTTATTATGTGTTGATGATTTAAAAATTACTGCAATATTTGTATTTTTCTGCGAAATCGCCCAGTGAAAACTATGACTTTAAACAAAATATGAGTTATTTGGTTGATATTTTATAGTATGATCCGACAATTTGTAATTTTTGAATTTTTGAAGCATTTGTATAAACTCTGTTATTGTCAATCAAACAATAACAATGGTTTCGTGAATAGCATTCACGAATTCGTTGGATAACAAAATTATTTGATTTTTAAGCAATTGTGGCAGAAAAAAATGTAAGTAGATACTACAGAAATGTGACCAACTATCAACTAACCTTATAACTTATCAAATAACTCATATTTTGATTAAAATCATGTGTTAATGCTTGCACTAGGCGATTTCGCAGAAAAATACAAATATTGCAATAACTTTTAAACCATCAACAATTGGATAATCACACAATTTATATGGTTATTTTAATTGCAAATGACCTCCCCTATCACCTCGCTTCATTTGATTGTTCACTTTTGGGACATTCTGTATACATTCAAAAATTAAATAATAAAGCACAACTTTTCAACTAAAACCTCTTTATTTACGTTCAGTTATAATTAAAATTGTTAAATTATAATTAAAGAAGCCGATATATAAAAACGGGGAACCTGTTACCGCCAAACGGTTTTTCAAACAACAATTAAAAGGTATGTACTTACGTCGAATACGGAAGTAACAAAATGAAAACAAAACACTTCCAAACGATCTTTAACTTATCAACTTAAAAAATGATTTAAAGTTTTTTAAACTAATAAAAAAGTAACCCTTAGTTAAACTAACAATAAGTTTAAATATATAATCACTTGATTATTTAAAACTTATAACACATGTTTTGTTAAGTGTTTTTGGAAAAAATCCAAATGTTTTTGTCCCAAATATATGATTAAAATAAAAAACGTAAAAAAGAAAATCGTAGAAAATGTTTCGTTTGTCTTTTATCAAAGTACTATTAGAGAATAGATTTCTCTTTTCTTTTGGTGTTCAACTACTTTTAAGTGAAAATTTAAATGATCCGAAAAATATCGAGAACGATTTGATTTAAGTGGGTTAAAATAGTAATAAAAGTGGAGTGTAAAAAGTATACTTATTATAAACGTAAATGTATACTTTATGGTTAAAAATAAATAAGAAACCATTTGAAAATTTGAAAATAGCAACAACGAATATATACTTTAAAACATAAATAAAAAAAATTAAATATTTTACAGATTTTTTCAGATAACGCCATATTTGCTTTTTTAGAAATAGCGGTTCGCATATAAAATACTTTGATAACTTAAGAACTTACCAAGTACTATTTATAACATTATAAAGCTGCAGGTCAGCAAAACAATAGAGGGGAGGCGCAAAAGATGATCATACTTTCCATTAGTGCCACAAATATGTTCCTAGATTTGCAAAATACACGAAAACTATTAACTTTCATCACAATATATACAATTCATCAGACACGGTATTTTGTAAACATGCACGCTATATAAAAATCATGATAGTTATACAAAAATAAATCATTATTCGAACGACCTTGATGTAATATGGTAAGGTTGTTTGTAAGGTATAAACACTATTAGGACGTTACGGTCTGTGGTTACGGTACGTTAAGGTTCATCACCTTACTAATGTTTGATAATACTACTTGACTTGACTGAATAACTTAAGTAACTTGTACTGCGCAAGTCAGTTTAAAATCGAATATGTAGATACAAAGTTTTTAATCAATAAAAGACAGATTACGAGATTTTTAAATTGATCAATTATTGCCGATAAATAAATAATATTTACCGATGGATTAGATGATACGATTTATCTAATATTTTGCGATAATTATTTCGTAACCATCTTTGATAGTTTTGTCGTTTTAGTCAATTAATTTAAACGGTTTAAAATGTAGTTTTGCAAGAGTTACTAATTGTAATTGGGCATTTTACGTCGCCGTAATTGGAAGGAAAACAATAATTTTACCAAATAAATGTTTTATCAATTCGAATAAAGATATTATTTAACAGCTGTTTCTATTAACCCCAAGGCACTTTTTAATATTTGATCGTAGGCGCCAACATTCCTGGCTAACGCAATAATAACTTGGTAAATTAACTATACTTTTAGTTTTAGATTTTTAAGATTACTATATTATATTATCAAAGATTTTTATAAAAGTTCATCAAATATATAATCAAATATATATAAAATTACGTATAGCTATAAAAAAACTATTTAAACATTTATAAACATGCGTAAATATTTTATAAAAAACTCTTAATAACGTCTTATTAAAACTTTTTATAAATATTTATGAGTAATTTTTATAAAAGAAGCCTCATTGCGTTTTTATGAAAGGTTTACCTACACAGGTTTGTAAAGATTTAAACAGTTATTTGTTATACATTTTATAATATATTTGATGAAAATTTACATAAAAGATGTTTGATAGTATAATATAGCAGCCTAAAGTCTGTTAAAAATAATAGGTACTACTTTGATATTAAGTAAGAACTTTTATCATAAAAGGTTGGAGTGATAACATCAAAGAATGCACAAACTGTAGTAACCACTTGGTTTGTGCCAGGTAACGCGTACGTTTACATTGTTCATAAAGCATAAACGCTTATTATTTTTAATTTATTTCTATTATAATTTGCATTGTTTAATAGTTATTGTTTCTCAATAAATTTAATTAATGTAACGTTTAGCATTATATATTATAAAACCTAAAAGTACCTACATAAACATTCAACTATTTACAATTGCAGTAGGTACCTATTTTAATTTTCAAAAAAGTTCAATTAAGAATCTAAAATGTTTGTGGTTATCAAAATAAAAATGGATTTACATATCTGAATTAAGTTATTATATTTCAAAATTTATTTGCATGCTATTTGTCTGCATATATACAAAGTCATAGTTTTTATTTCGCTAAAGTGACAAGAAGGTGACATTTGGTTAATTCATATTTAAACAAATAAGTTTTATTCTGAATAATAATTACAGTAATTTTGGTGTCTATCTATAAAAGTACAATAAAACAGGACACGCACTAAATCGACTCGACTCGACTCGACTCGGAACTATCCCGTTCCGCACAATCGGCAAAGTTGCTTTACATGTTAAGCAATGAAGTGCCGCGCACTGAATCCGTTCCGCACGGTTTATTCGGCACCGATCGACATTGGCAAAACTGGGTGTACGAGAGAGAACACAAATTGCCGAAAGATCATAAAATTACCGAACGTCGTCGTTTCGAGTCGAGTCGATTCAGTGCGTGTACTACTTAACACGAAATTTTTATTATTATATATATAAATTATGTGTGTGTGTATGTTTGTGTTGTGTGTGTGTGTGTGTGTGCGCGCGCGTGCGTGCGCGTGCTGTGTGTGTGTGTACTAAAAGTTCCATCTTGTTAAATTTTGTATTTATACTTACCTAGCTACTTCTAATTTCTTGTCGTTCATAATACTTTCTTATTTCGCCTCGAATCTGATTACACATTTTAAGTAATAAAATATAATGATATTTAAAGATTAAAATTTTAGCAAATGTTTTTATCAAAAAAACTATTAGAGGTAATGCGTTTTTAGAAGGAGTGCGTCTGTCAAATTTAGTGGCGCACGGGGTTTTAGAAGTTATTCGCTTATTAGAACTTCCGTTCGAGCACGAGTAAGCTGTTATACATACATATTCCGAATTGAAAATAAAGTTGTTATTTCGTGCTAGAGTGAATTTTTTTGTTAAATGGTCCATTCGCTAGTGTCTAATTTTAGGGTGTATATAGACCCGCGATATTAATTAATAATAATAATTTTAGAAATAATAATAAAATAATAAAATTAATGGATACAAATTTAACAGAATTTTCATTAAAAAAAAGCAGATGAGTTAAATGGCCACAATGCTCGAATTAAATAATAATTCGTAAAACTATTAATTTACATTCATGGTAGGTATAGTTTTTGGAATAATTTAATAGGTACTTGTGTTTAATTGCCATGGTAATTTGTTGCATTATTTTTTTTTTAAATAGTAGATAAGAAACCCCCATTAAAATCATATAGATAAATTAAAATTAAAAAATCGAACAGATTTGATAAAGATATGGATATTAATAGATCATAAAAAAATCGTCACAATAAAATATTTTAAAATTCTAAGAATGAATCTTATTATGTAATATGTCACTATGTAGCTATTTTAAAAATTAATGTAATTGTGTGTATTTACAATAATATAGGTATGTACAAACATTTAAAACTGGAGACGATTTTCAGAAAATACACTTTTTGAACGTTTCCTTAAAATAAAGAAACTGTTTATATTAATTTCGTAAGAACATATTGTATAATTAATTTGAATTACCCTATATAGATTTTAATGATTTTATTATGGCAATCCTGATAGTACCAAATCAAAATTGTATACATCTAAAAATAAGATTTGATCACGTGTGATAGTTTAGGAAAAATTTTTGCCTGTAAATACATCAAATTAGTTATTAGAAGATTCCCAAAAAAACTAAAATGGAACGATTTCATAAAATTGAAGTAAACAAAACTGTTTGGGAAGTTCCTGTACGTTATCAAACACTTTCGGCAGTAGGTTCGGGGGCGTATGGGCAAGTTTGGTATGTGGGTTGATTCTCGAGATTCCTTTAAAACTAAAATCGTTTATTTTTGTTAGTTCACGAACTCGTTACTAATCCATTTCCAAATTATATTGAGGTTAATCTCGTATATTTTAGTTCTGCCATGGATTCACATACAAATGCCAAAGTAGCAATTAAAAAGTTGGCTCGCCCATTTCAATCTGCTGTCCACGCTAAACGTACTTACAGAGAATTAAAACTTTTGAAGCATATGCGCCATGAAAACGTAATTGGCTTATTAAACGTATTTTATCCTTGTAACGATACGAGTCAGGTGTGTATAATTAGAGCACTTGAAGTAATTACAATAATATTGTTTTGTAGATATACCTTGTAACACATCTCATGGGAGCCGATTTAAATAACATTATACGAACTCAGAGATTAACTGACGAACATGTTCAATTTCTTGTATATCAAATAGTGCGTGGCCTAAAATATATTCATTCCGCTGGAATAATACATCGAGTATGTACGTTTTATTATACTGCTTATTTTAAATTTGCTTTTTTAACAGGACTTAAAACCGTCAAATATTGCCGTAAATGAAGATTGCGAACTTAAAATATTAGATTTTGGTTTAGCACGACCTACAGAGACAGAAATGACAGGATATGTTGCTACAAGATGGTATAGAGCTCCAGAAATCATGTTAAACTGGATGCATTATAACCAAACAGTTGACATATGGTCAGTAGGGTGTATTATGGCAGAATTATTGACAGGGCGTACATTATTCCCAGGTTCAGATCGTATCCTTTTTATCAAATTTGGTTGGTAGTAGTTATAATTTGTAAGTATCATTACCTTAATTATCTACTTCATGGTTTTTTTCAATTAGTAATTGTTATTAATCGGTAACATCCTTATAAATAGATCTAAAGGTAATTTAAAAACATTTCTAATCGATATTTATCATTTCTTTAACCCTTGATAGATATACATCAACTTAATTTAATAATGGATATTCTGGGAACACCTACAGAAGAATTTATGCAAAAAATTACTTCGGAAAGTGTAAGCATATTTTGTTGATACCTTTTACATAGCATTTCACTAAAATTTTTAGGCTAGAGGTTACATAAAAACTTTACCACCTCTAAAAAAAAAAGATTTAAAACAAGTTTTCACAGGAGCCAATCCTCTTGCCGTAGATTTATTAGGATTAATGCTAGAATTAGATAGTGACATACGTATAACTGCAGAACAAGCTTTAGCTCATGCCTATTTAGCTCAATATGCAGATCCTAGTGATGAACCTGTATCTGTACCTTACGATCAAAGTATTGAAGATATGGATCTTCCAGTAGAAAAATGGAAAGGTAATGTTTTAATTCTGTCCTTAAAAAGTACTTACGTATGTTTTAGAATTAGTGTTGGAGGAAGTAAGGTCTTTTGTTCCACCACCTATAAATGAATCTTTGTGATATTGCGGCAACTAACTCTTTAGTGCTGTATCAGGCTACAATACATTGAAAAATAAAATAAATTTTAGGTATTTACTGTGTCTTAATGTAATTTTGTTCTAAATTATGCAAATACATTTTTCTAATTGTTAATTATGTATATATACTTTATAGATTTAGCCGTTATATTTTTATAATTTTCATAACTCTTTTAACTTATAATAGAATTTGATTTAACATAATTTTACTTTTTATTTCTTTGTTATAAATATTGAACTATTCTATTTATATATTACAGTCAAGTAATAATTTTAAGAAAAAAACTTAAAGGTTTCCGATTTTAAAATACTTTAACAAATTTCGAAAATTGTTTAATTAAATTGTATTACTTAAACAAATTATTTGACCACAAGCTTCAACTTAAAAATAATTCTCATTTATTATTTGAGGAATAAATGCAAAAATAACGGCGCCTTTTTAAAATTTATACCATAATTGCCTCCATTTAATTTAAGTTTTTATTTAACGTCGGTGCTGATTTCTGAGACCTATAATGCATTAAAATTAAAATTTGAAATGGCTGTAGTGAACCAACACATATCAAATCCTCGAGGATTGTTACGGTGATTAATTAATTAATTTTCATGGTATATCTTTTTTTTGGATAAAGTATTAAATAGCTAATCTTGCCATTTAAAATTTTTATATATTTTAATTTGTTGAAAATTTCTAAATATATATGTCAAATTTAATAGGTAGCACTTTTGTTTTCTTTAATCTGGTACTTTCACTTTACAACTTCTAATTTTATAATTGGTTACATTACATATTATAATGTAGCTCTACTACTGATTTTGTATGTACCCTTAAAATGGTAATGCTCCAGAGTTTCTTCCATGCGGGTTTTGAATTACATGCTTTCGTTTGTCAATCTACAATGCAGATGGCATAAAATACAGTATCATACACCAATGGAAATCGTAAATAGTATATTTGGCAACATTGTAATTTATATATTTCTAACCTGAATATCTACGTATACAATAAAAAAGTGCAGGTATGTTCGAAGTATAAACAATAAATTTATTAAGTTTTAAAACGACATAATTTGTGAAAATTACTTAGTGAAGTAATCAATAATGATATTAAGAAAAGCTCGTGCATATTGAAATTACATTCCAAGGCCCATTGTGTAATACGAATTATGTATGTATAATTTAGGTATGTTGTCTATTTCAGATTTGATACAAAATTATTTTGTGTAATTACTATTACTGTTGATAAAAGCTAGTTTATTTCATGCATTGAATATTCCTATATTAGAAATAACATGTCTGCCTCACAATTGAGTAGGCCTACAGATTAATTGTTTAATGTACTACATGCTATTTTAAAGAGCATTATCAATTTTGCTTTAATACTATATTTTTTAGGTTAACCATGGTGCTTCTGAAATACAGAAGAATTGTAACTCCCAAACATTTTATTTTATGTGTTGTATAAATTGGTGAGTATAAATTTTAGTATGTTTGTTTGATATCATAATATAAACAAATTTTATTAAATCTATAAACAGTCTACTAGTTTTTAATCGGTTTACATCTATGCACCCAAATTTTGTTTTGGACGTTACTACTTGCTACACCCATAACCGAATTTCGTTAAGCAATTACTGAATTAGTGATTGCAGCGAATATGTTAATTTACCGATTATTGTGTATATAATGTGGCAGCTCTAATTGAATAGGATCGTGAAAATACTTTATTTTACAGTAGAACTAAAATATGATTAAACGAAATTCCTTAAACATTAACTCGCATAATTATCTATGTTTTTAGATGATATTATAATTACAGCCATATTTTAATTTATGTCTTCTATTTAATATTGTTGAAACTAAAACACTAATAGTTTTGAATTCGTGACCTTTTTGAACTGGGACTACAATATCTAAATTTGTTCATTTGCTGTTTTATTTTTATTATTTTTTGTTGTTAATAATTAAATTTTTAAGAATTATAATTAAACAATAACTGGTACTTAAGGCGTCTATGAAAACAATTGTGAAAACCAAAAAACGTTATATCTGCATAATTTTATAATTTTCAAAATAACAATGACTGCTATTGATATGAATACAGAAAATTAAGTTTGCTTTATAAGACTGCTGTAGCAACAGAAAGTATTTCAACTTTAATTGATAAATAATAATTTGTATTATTTCATTGTCGTATATAATCAATTTTTGTTAACATGATTTCAACTGCAATTTTGATCTTAGGTTTTAAAGTTTAGTGATGTATGGTCTTCCAGTATAACAAGGCTGAGCTTTTTGGTCATAAAAATCGATCATCTCTTTCAAAATAGTTGACAGTTAAAAATTTTAAGCGTAACAACTATCTTCCTTATGAATTATCAGTTATTTAACATCAAATATGTTTTAAAACCCCTTTAAATTATCAATCAAACATCTTTCTATATAATTTTCAATAAAGTGTATAGTTTTTGAGAAAATCTGAAAAGTATTTTTGAAGTGTATAACATTGAGATTTGATATTTATTAGAATAACAAAAATTCTAAGATTAAGATAATTATAATTATGGTGTTTAACTGCAAGAATATGTTCAAATATTAAATTGATTAATGTTAAAGCCTTTGATGTATCTGCCATATTTACTTAATGTTGATAGTTCAGTAAGAATTACTTTTGACAAAGACAAGATAATTACGGAAATAAATAGTTGCCCACATCCTACTAAATTACAAGTCAAGGATAGCAAACACGTAAATTTTATGATGTAAAAATCTCCATAAAGACTTCTTGCATAAAGTACCTACATTTCCAATATAATTGTTTTATTTTTTTTATAATGAACACACAATTTGAAAAAATATTGGAATTTAGTCTCTTATCAAAATACGTTCTTGTTCTAATTTCTTAATTTATTATTGTTATTATTTATATTTGCGTAATAATCAAAAATTAAATATTTACGTATATGGTAGAATTAAGAAACTATAGTAGGCATTGCTTATTAGAATAATATTGGTACACTATGTCCAAAAAAGTACCCGAATTTACCTTATTTACCTAAAAGTTGTTCAAAATTACAAATTATTTGTTGATAACATAGGTAACATTATCAATAATGATAATAATTACTAATAGTAGCAATTTATATGTAGGTAATGTTACCTAGGTTATCGACAAATAGTTTATAATTTTGAACTATTACGAGACCATTTACTTGGGGGGAGACCAGTAAAAAGATAATTATTTTTTAAAAATAATTAATTTAGTACCTAGTCGTCTGTGATTGTTAAAAAAAAAAGAATAAAAGAAATTGCCCAAGTTTGTGAGCTTAAAAAAGCGATATGAATCAAAACTAATTTTAAAAATAATTTGTTACTCTGGGACAAAACTTAACAATGCGTTTATTTTGTAGACTATTATTCTGGGAATGTAAATAAATGATTTTGTAACAAATAATCTGTCAACCAGTAAATATATATTTACTCTTCTTCAAATTACACATATTGTTATTAGATAGTTTTTTTATTTGAATTTAAATAAGGTGCGCTAACATTTTGTAATCTTGGCGTGTAATGTTACTCACTTACATTTTCACCATTCAAACAATCAAATCAAATCATTAATTTGATTTGCTTTAATCTGCTTTTAAAGTAAATGACACATCAACCTGTGAGGACCTTAGTATTAACACTTAAAATTTAAAGGTCAGTGAATAGTAGTGGAAAATTTGATGTTGGCTTAAAAATTAAAATATAATTTCTTTTAATTGTTTATGATAATCCGTTTTTATCACATTATATTTTGATGTAAATTTATAGAAAAGAAACAATTCCATATTTTAATTTAATTCAAATTAAAGGAAGATATGTGGCAAGTATTATTTCTATGATTTTATTGCATTTGGTACCTTAAAAACTTAACAGTAATAATCAAATTGTGGGTATCTATTATTTAAACGGACAATTCAATTAAACAATTTAAATTGAACTAGCCTAATATTATATGTATCTGATACATCACTGTATTTTTAAAATAAAAATTTAAAACCTCATAAATATTAACAAATTATGCAATTTGCATAACACTATTTTTTATACAATATCGTTAAGAAAACAAAAATTTCTTATTAATCAGTTTGTGAACAATAGATATTTATACATTTCAAACGTAAACTATATACATCGTTCTTATCTTTTGTAATGAATTGGAAACAATCTACTACATAGTAATAATCATATAAAATATTTTATAATTAGTGGACGAACGGTACACAGAAAAGTATGTCTAGATTGTGGTATACCTTCTTAACTACTAAATGTAAGCTATTAAAGAGATTCTGAGTAATCTTACTTTAAATTTTATCAGCCTTTAATTGCATTATAGGTATGGGGATACCATGGGTAGCAGCCCAAGTGCGGCTATTGCACCTAGCAATACTAACTTTGACAACGATTTCCTTAATATTATACATCGCATATATATCAACTCCTGAGCCGCATGCCACAGCAACACCAATTTTGCTACCCGTGACATTCGAATTTCATGCCGAACATCTTAACAATAACACACAGCCTGAAACATTACTTAATGATACAATTTTAATCAATGTACGTAATATTTCTTCAGAACCTCAGTCTACATCTATATCCAATAATGGTTCGACACCAGACTTAACGAGAGGAGTTCCTGCTAAAATAATTTATGAAGCTGGTCATACCGACATTAGCTCCAATATTTGTCCAGAATTAGGTAAAAACTTACAGCTTCTGATTATTATTACTTCGGCTCCATCGCATGAAAGCGCACGTATGGCTATAAGGCAGACGTGGGGCCATTTTGCAGCTAGAAGGGATATAGGTATTGCATTTATGTTAGGTACAACTACAAATAAAATATACAGCGATAAAATTGACAAAGAAGAATATATGTATGCAGATATTTTACGTGGTAAATTTATAGATACATACGAAAATCTTACATTAAAGACGATATCGATGTTAGAATGGGTAGAAAACTACTGTCCTAAAGCAGATTTTGTACTTAAAACTGATGATGATATGTTTATTAATATACCTCGTTTACTTACATTTATTAAAAATCATAATCCCGAAGTAAGAGCTATTTATGGTCGTTTAGCTAAGAAATGGAAGCCCATCCGCAATAAAAAATCGAAGTATTACATATCACCGCAACAGTACAAACCAGCAGTGTTTCCGGACTTTACAACAGGACCAGCATATTTATTGGCAGCTAGATTAGCGAAAGAATTATATTCTGCAGCTCTGAATCATACGTATTTTAAACTGGAAGATGTATTTTTAACCGGAATTGTGGCCAACGATTTAAAAATTAAAAGAATTCACGCTCCTGAATTTCTTAACAAACGTATTTCGCTTGCTCCTTGTAGCGTTCAAAGAGGAATTAGTATACACATGGTTAAAGAAGCCGAACAATTTGATTTGTGGAAGAAGTTACTCGATGGACACATAAAATGTAAATAGGCAAGTTCAAATGTTGATAATTAATTATGTGTAAAAATTTATAATGTACGAGCTTTTAGTTTATATTAATGTTATATTTATTACATTGTATTTATAGTAACTAAAATAGCTACAATAGTATTTTAAAAATTCAACATTTGCATAGTTACATTGTGAGGTTTCTGTTTTATAAAATTAATGTATGCAAAATATCGAGATTTGTATCTTTGCCATGACTAGCATTATTGTATTGTCACAATAATGAAATTCAGTATTTATTTGATTCCTAATGTATTTTATATTTTTAACAAAAAATTAAATATGAAAATAATGTAACGTTCCAATTTTAAGAAAAGAACTTGGTGTAAATTTCTAGGTAAAATTAAAGTTAATATTTTACAGAAACAAAGTATGCCGATTGACAGACAACAGAAAAACAAATAGAAATACCATATTTTTATTTTTGTCAATAATTAGGGTCATGGTTTGTGAGTTACAAGAGCACAAAATTTTCATGTTAACATCGAGTATAAGGTTTTCCATGCAAAGTCAATAAGTGCTTAAAAAAGGTACTTCTACCCATACTCGCATAGATAATATGTTACCTCGAATATATATACACATATACATTTCTGTAGAAGTTATAGCTGTTTAAAAAGGTCAAAAATCCTATTAACACGTGGTGAATTAGTTCACATTTTCTTTCTTCTTCTCCTACAACTTGGTGGGCTTTTACCATTCATTTACTCATTCCTTTTCACCATTGTTTCGTATCACCACTTAACTCTTAGAGTCATTCTCTACCTATTCTTTCAATTGTATTTTTGGCCTCCTTGATCCTGGTTCCACTGGCTTCCCGTTAAAATTCTGCATGGATTATCTTTCCTCTTTTTTCATTAATATCCATAACATTTGATTCTTTGCACTTCAATCATTGTTTTCCTGTTTTAACAATTCATCAGTTTCATAATTAAACAGTGGTCTTGTCTCTTCTTCATTTACACTTTTAGGCCCCATTATAGTTTTGATTATTTTCATAAAAAACTTGCAGAACATTTATTTTAATTACAAATACATCATTTATTACTATTAGATATGTATAGATAAACTTGAAGGCACTCCGGGAAGAGTGTTCGGATCATTAAGAATTTGCTCAAACTAAGCAGTATGCGAGTTAGAGAAAGAGTCCATATTGACTTTCTGCTGTACTGTCTCTCGTCAAAGAACTGCAATGTTCCCCGACTAATTCCATGCGGTAGAATGTCTTAACTCGGACAAGCACGATGACCAAGTAACCCTCTTCCCATGGTGCTGTCAACTATAAATGAAAAAAAATGTACTGTTCGCTTTACAATAATTTCTCGATTTATGACAGTGATCTAGAATAACATGTAGTTAAAACAAGTTATACCTGTATATAGAAAATGGGTTTCATAAAATTGACACGTACCCACAATATAAATTAAAATCTGTTTTATTAAAAGAAATTTATTTTATAATTTTATTATAAAATATTAAACTTATAATTCAATCATTATAGTTAGTTGATCCTTTGTTATTAAAAAATCTTAAGGGATTCAATTTCTAGAAAAATTGTGTATATCATATTTTGTAGCAATTGACCCTTCAAAAACCTTAGAAGGAATGAAAATGAAGTTAAATATTAACACAAAAATAAATTATATAAAAGAATCAACTGACAAAAATAGAAAAATCTTCCCACCTTATGCGAGTTAACATATATTACGTACTTATTGTACAATTGTTAATAAATACAATAAAAACAAATAAATAAATTTACAAAAATAATTTGTAGCTACGATCTAATTATCATCACAATCCACTGAATTTGCTAAATAAAGACTTTTCCAGTCTTCATATTCTTTCTTATAACAAAGAAGTGGTATAACAAATACGGAAATATCATCAACAGATGCTTGTTTACCAGTCTTAAGTTGCCAGGAATGCTCATGAATTAAACTACCTCGTGCGAAACCAACTAAACATGTAGCTGCACTAACGTAACGTTCTTTTTCATTGAAAATACTGGAGGCTTTATTAATAACATCAGCAGCTTTGCTACCATGCATTACATCCCATAAACCATCAGTTCCCATTACTAATACTTCATTTTCTACAGTTTTATCTAATCTGTGCACTTGAATTTCTGGATGAGGAGAAAGAAATGGTTTTATCGGAATTCTTTGATATACAGCTAACAGATCGTGATCCCCGAATCCTCTAGTCACTCCAATTGTTCCCATTACTCGGCTCTGTTATTAATACAATGATTAAAAGTAAAACATATTACGATATAACTTACTCGTTTTCCATGACCTGTAATTACAGGCATTTTAAGATCTTCATATTGGAGAGTTTTAAATGCCCAACCTTTCATACGAGCATCTCTGTACATTATTGGTTTACCTAAATCTATCGATTTTGGTTGTTTAATGTATTCTCGAAATGTAAATTCTTTGCCTAAAAATAAAATTTATATTCGATTGTATTTCTTTTTTTAATAATTAACCTAATAAGGTTGGTTGTTCCTCGGCAAGTCTTCTAATTCTATCTCTTTCATTTTCTGGCGTAAAATCTATAGACAATGGTATATACTGATCGCCATTACATATAATAGCTCGTGAATCTCCTGCATTAGCTACATATAATCTACCCAATATAAATAACGATACTAAAGCTGTACATCCACCAGCTGCTTGATATTTATTACGATCTTCTGCTATCAGTTGGTCCTTTGGTACAATAGAATTTATTAATTTATTAAAAATTAACGTAAGTATACACACCATTTCTTCAAATGCTGATTCTAAGGCTCCTGTAATTAGTAGGTCTCTAGATTTTATTCGAGTTTGTTGTTTGCCTCCAAATTCTAACCAAATGTCATCTTGAGCATCGACCAATTTCTCCTACAAAGAATTAATTAGATTATTAACATTGGATGATAAAATCTACTGAAAATTTACATGCAGTATGTGGTGTAATTGATTGGCAGCACATAAAGCAGCCCCAACACCAGCATGCCCATCAAAGATGCCGTAATAGGTATATGGTATAGTATATTCTTTAGGACCCAAAATGTCGTTAATAGAAATTTTAGTTAATGTTCCTATACGATACACAGCTTGATCTTCGCTCCATTTAGATTTCCCGCATTCACACATTCCGCATAACCAGCATGATATGGCAGTGGACGGCTGGGATGTATTATTGGACGTAATCTGTGGTCTGCAGACATTTGCACTTCTTCATCTTCTAGATTTAAAAAATGCGGACGTCCATAAGGAAATTTTGGAAACAAATGATGTTTTTGATTTGTATCTGAATTGGCATTTATTCCACTAACATCTAAACTAGAAACAGCTCCTATTACTGCACTTTTAAAACGATTTAGCATTATATCTTTCAACAGCACTACTAACTATTTTAACTATTAATTATTAATATTGTTGTTTATTCTGCTTAAAAACAATATTTGAGTTAATAGAATTCCTGAAATTTTTACATAGTATAAAAAAACATGACGGTTGGGCTATGTGATATACTGCTAGACAATTTCACTACAGACACCACAATTATAAGTTTGGTCCATACGTTTGTATGGAAAAAATCACATGTTTGATAATGAGCGATAATCTTCGCGGGAAAAACTTAAATATTTGTATTTTGTTTTGTTTATTTTTATTATATTGCACGAAACTTAAGGCGAAAGGGGACGGCAACGTGTAACAAGTGTGCAACAAAGACACATATATCGGAAAAGTATTTAGCGATTTATTCGCAAACGGCTTAAGCGATTTTTAATGTAAAAAATGATTATATTTTAAAAAGATAATAGAATTTGCGCCACGGTTTTACATTTTTGATATTTATTTTCGTTTTCAAAATATTTTGTCTAAAAAATTTATTAAACAAAAATTCAAAAATTTGAGCTACGACGCACCTGTAGATAGGTGTCCTAAACACAAATCTTTTTTTATTTTTTAATTGCGACCAATAACAACGCCCGAAACAGAAATTTTCGTTTTTCTTTGACAATTACATGCCGCCTGCTATCAATAACATAAAGTTGCGATAATTAATCGGTCGGAACAGTATTCCGAGAACTAAATACCTTTTGTTTTCTTTTATAAATTAGGTACTACCACCAAGTATGAGTAGGCACGCATAAAGGAGATTTTACGCCGGTCGCGATTCATGATCGGTGTACGAAAAAGAAAGAGTGAAGTTCTCGGGGTTAGATTATCATTTTCGAAAAATGATAATCTAATCCTACGTTAATTATTTTTAAGCTAACCTAAGTTGATACGTTATTTAATTCGAACTAACCTAACTTGATACGTTTTGTTTTCACTCTAACCTAACTTGTTACGTTGTGTTTTCACGTTAACCTATAAGTTGACATAAGTTAGTTTGATATATTGTCAGGCCATTATATTTTTTGTCTGATTTTAGTATCGTCTTTGATTACATATATGTTCCAGACATGCGCAGAACCGATGTGGGTTTTTCCTTTTTAAAATTAAAAATATTGATTAAAGTTTGCAGGTTGGTAATTGTCGAAACTTGTCGTAGTTGTTCTTTTTGTTTATTGTTGTTCAATTTTGAAAAGTTGGTAACACTTATTGTAGTTGCACCTCAATAACTTAGACTTTATGGATGCAAATAAAGGTGAAAATAAAAAGCTATTTACGCAAATACACACCCTCTTGTTTTATAGCGATAAACGTTTGTCATCGTTTTAAATTTTTTAGGATTGCTAATTTTAAGGAGAATGAAACTTGTGGCTTCTTTTAATTATTTAAAATTAAGTTAAATAAATCAGATATATTACAATATTTGAATATTGTAATTATCTAGACATGGTTCAGTAATCAAAATTGATTTCTTAAAAGTGTACACTAGAAAAGAATTCTGCAAGACATGATAACATTTTTAATAAATTATTGTTACATACATTTATAAAATTTAAAAAGCACGCATTTTTGTCGTTCATAGAATTTTCGGAATATTCGAATATATCATTTTATCGGGATATTAGACTACAGGCCCGTGTCGAAAAATGATGGGTCATGTGAACCACCAGAGGACCTATGTAGTAAGATAGAAGGGCTCAAAATAAAGAGATTAAGCACTGTGCCGTCACTTGTAAGCTGTCCAACTGGGTTTTATTGAGAATTGAAAAGTACAATTTTAGTACCCATATTTTGGTCAAATGAATCAGTACGGCACTCTGGCACACCTATAGATGCATCAAAAATAATGAGAAAACGCGTAGTGCCGTACAAAAATATTGGTCCATTAAGTCGGAAAAAATTTTTTTAAAATGGCTAATTTTGAGGGTAATTTGGGTCATCTGAACATGTACGGCATTAGTTCCATACTGTTGCAGTACCTCTTAGAATCCATTATTTTGCAACGCCGTACAAAAAATCATGCGACAAGGGGGAAAAATCGAGGGTTGAAAACCCCTTTTTTTTGGTGTCCGGGGGTCATCTGAAAAAGTACGGCATCGGTTCCAAATCATAATATAGCACTCATAAGTACTATTAAAAATAATGCCGTACAAAAATTATTGTCCATTTGAATGAATATCGATAATTATCTTAAGTTCATGTTATACTTTATTGAAAAAGGTGAAAGATCATTTGATTCTTTGATATACAGCTAACAGATCGTGATCCCGAATCCTCTAGTCACTCCAATTGTTCCCATTACTCGGCTCTGTTATTAATACAATGATTAAAAGTAAAACATATTACGATATAACTTACTGTTTTCCATGACCTGTAATTACAGGCATTTTAAGATCTTCATATTGGAGAGTTTTAAATGCCCAACCTTTCATACGAGCATCTCTGTACATTATTGGTTTACCTAAATCTATCGATTTTGGTTGTTTAATGTATTCTCGAAATGTAAATTCTTTGCCTAAAAATAAAATTTATATTCGATTGTATTTCTTTTTTTAATAATTAACCTAATAAGGTTGGTTGTTCCTCGGCAAGTCTTCTAATTCTATCTCTTTCATTTTCTGGCGTAAAATCTATAGACAATGGTATATACTGATCGCCATTACATATAATAGCTCGTGAATCTCCTGCATTAGCTACATATAATCTACCCAATATAAATAACGATACTAAAGCTGTACATCCACCAGCTGCTTGATATTTATTACGATCTTCTGCTATCAGTTGGTCCTTTGGTACAATAGAATTTATTAATTTATTAAAAATTAACGTAAGTATACACACCATTTCTTCAAATGCTGATTCTAAGGCTCCTGTAATTAGTAGGTCTCTAGATTTTATTCGAGTTTGTTGTTTGCCTCCAAATTCTAACCAAATGTCATCTTGAGCATCGACCAATTTCTCCTACAAAGAATTAATTAGATTATTAACATTGGATGATAAAATCTACTGAAAATTTACATGTAGTATGTGGTGTAATTGATTGGCAGCACATAAAGCAGCCCCAACACCAGCATGCCCATCAAAGATGCCGTAATAGGTATATGGTATAGTATATTCTTTAGGACCCAAAATGTCGTTAATAGAAATTTTAGTTAATGTTCCTATACGATACACAGCTTGATCTTCGTTCCATTTAGATTTCCCTGCATTCACACATTCCGCATAACCAGCATGATATGGCAGTGGACGGCTGGGATGTATTATTGGACGTAATCTGTGGTCTGCAGACATTTGCACTTCTTCATCTTCTAGATTTAAAAAATGCGGACGTCCATAAGGAAATTTTGGAAACAAATGATGTTTTTGATTTGTATCTGAATTGGCATTTATTCCACTAACATCTAAACTAGAAACAGCTCCTATTACTGCACTTTTAAAACGATTTAGCATTATATCTTTCAACAGCACTACTAACTATTTTAACTATTAATTATTAATATTGTTGTTTATTCTGCTTAAAAACAATATTTGAGTTAATAGAATTCCTGAAATTTTTACATAGTATAAAAAACATGACGGTTGGGCTATGTGATATACTGCTAGACAATTTCACCACAGACACCACAATTATAAGTTTGGTCCATACGTTTGTATGGAAAAAATCACATGTTTGATAATGAGCGATAATCTTCGCGGGAAAAACTTAAATATTTGTATTTTGTTTTGTTTATTTTTATTATATTGCACGAAACTTAAGGCGAAAGGGGACGGCAACGTGTAACAAGTGTGCAACAAAGACACATATATCGGAAAAGTATTTAGCGATTTATTCGCAAACGGCTTAAGCGATTTTTAATGTAAAAAATGATTATATTTTAAAAAGATAATAGAATTTGCGCCACGGTTTTACATTTTTGATATTTATTTTCGTTTTCAAAATATTTTGTCTAAAAAATTTATTAAACAAAAATTCAAAAATTTGAGCTACGACGCACCTGTAGATAGGTGTCCTAAACACAAATCTTTTTTTATTTTTTAATTGCGACCAATAATAACGCCCGAAACAGAAATTTTCGTTTTTCTTTGACAATTACATGCCGCCTGCTATCAATAACATAAAGTTGCGATAATTAATCGGTCGGAACAGTATTCCGAGAACTAAATACCTTTTGTTTTCTTTTATAAATTAGGTACTACCACCAAGTATGAGTAGGCGCGCATGAAGGAGATTTTACGCCGGTCGCGATTCATGATCGGTGTACGAAAAAGAAAGAGTGAAGTTCTCGGGGTTAGATTATCATTTTCGAAAAATGATAATCTAATCCTACGTTAATTATTTTTAAGCTAACCTAAGTTGATACGTTATTTAATTCGAACTAACCTAACTTGATACGTTTTGTTTTCACTCTAACCTAACTTGTTACGTTGTGTTTTCACGTTAACCTATAAGTTGACATAAGTTAGTTTGATATATTGTCAGGCCATTATATTTTTTGTCTGATTTTAGTATCGTCTTTGATTACATATATGTTCCAGACATGCGCAGAACCGATGTGGGTTTTTTCTTTTTAAAATTAAAAATATTGATTAAAGTTTGCAGGTTGGTAATTGTCGAAACTTGTCGTAGTTGTTCTTTTTGTTTATTGTTGTTCAATTTTGAAAAGTTGGTAACACTTATTGTAGTTGCACCTCAATAACTTAGACTTTATGGATGCAAATAAAGGTGAAAATAAAAAGCTATTTACGCAAATACACACCCTCTTGTTTTATAGCGATAAACGTTTGTCATCGTTTTAAATTTTTTAGGATTGCTAATTTTAAGGAGAATGAAACTTGTGGCTTCTTTTAATTATTTAAAATTAAGTTAAATAAATCAGATATATTACAATATTTGAATATTGTAATTATCTAGACATGGTTCAGTAATCAAAATTGATTTCTTAAAAGTGTACACTAGAAAAGAATTCTGCAAGACATGATAACATTTTTAATAAATTATTGTTACATACATTTATAAAATTTAAAAAGCACGCATTTTTGTCGTTCATAGAATTTTCGGAATATTCGAATATACCATTTTATCGGGATATGGTTGTGTTTTTACAATGTCGCGTGTATTATATATTTTAATATAATAATTAATTCACTTTGGTTGAAGTGATGAATTAAAATAAACCTGAAAAATTAAATAAAAATCGCGAGTCAGATAAAAATAGAGTAAATAAAAAGCGCCTAGTAGGTATATTATTTATTTATTTATTTATTTAAGTATAACATAGTTAATTATAATAAATACAGAAGTTATTTAAAATATTGATGATATGCGACAAGTATTCTTTTTTTATTTTATTTTCACAGGTTAGAGAATTATTAAATTATTCGATATAACAGATATCGTCGATGGCCGTCGTAATAAATTTACTGATGTTATTCAGCGACAGCCTGGTTTCACAATAACTCCATTTAAAGTTTTAAAGTTTCCCATTCTCTTAATACTGAAGACACTTCACGTTTTGTTGAAGATGGTTTGTCTTTATTTATAGACGTTTCCTGTAACATTCTATCTTGCTCCATCTCTTTTGATGATGACTTGTTCGGAGAAATTCTTCTTCGTTTAACGTTTCCGGTGAATTCATATGGCATGTTAATTTCATTTAAGTATGTTGCAAAATTCTGCCATCCAGCAGGATTTGAATTTTTTCTAGGTCTTAAAATATCGTTAACCAAATCGGCGATATTGGACGACGGCAGGACTTCGCCCTTTATTGTTACAGTTCCATTCTTATCCCAAGCTATACTTCCTGCATTATTTAAAAGACGTATAAGGTTTTCAGCTTTCTTCTTGTAGATGTTTGGTACTGTGTTTATGATATCGGTATTTGAAGAGGGTTCTGGTGTTGACTCTTTCACTAATAAACTGATAGGCTGACGTGTTTTTTCGACAAAATATAAATATCTTTGAAGTTCTTGACTGTATTGAATCCACTTGTCGTGATCCGGTAATTTAGACTTTAAAATTTGCTGCATTTCCTTATCCAATTGTGATAAAACATCGAAATGTCCTGTTTCCGGTGTTTTTAAACGCTGCATCAGTTTAGGAGGAATCAAGACCGTTTTCTTTGTATACTCCATTTCAATTAAAAAGACTTCCTAATATGCCACTCAGCAGCGGTGCCAAAATTAATGGTAAAAGAGCCCCTCCTTGCTGGACCAATATTTTCCTTTTTCTTTTTATAGATTCACCAGGTTTCACCAGTCTTCTCAATATCTTCTTGTGACGAAAAATCTGACCTTTCTCCTCTGTTGATAAGGGTACTTTTCCTTTTAAAGTGTTATAGATGCACTCGCAAACACAATGTATCTGTTTATCGCTTATGCAATTAAGCAGTGCTGTGCGCTCTTTACTGTCTAACCTCGCTAAAGCTCTGATTAGCTCTAAATTCGTTATGACTGCGTTAGCCATAATTCCTTAATGATATCAGATTTACCCGAGCACTCGTTTTTAAAGTATTTAGGAAATGTACAATATAACAAGCGCCATCTATCGTCGAAAACTGGAGTTTGTAGCAACATGCCACGCCGTTGTGTTCTTGTTTTTAAATCAGTAGATAAATAACAAGTTTTTTCTAAAACCTTGAAGTTCAGAACAGATAAGTATTTGTAGAAATTAGTTTTTTTATTTTACAGTGTAAGAATAAATATTACAACAACTACAGAAAAGTTTTTAATGTTGATGATATGCGACAGCAATTCTTTGAATCTCATAAAATTATAAAATAGTTCGCGCGTCACGTGATCGTGTTTATAATTTTTCCCCATCATTTTTTGTTGTGGTTTTTATAATTTTTTTTTACGATGCGTTTTGCTCTATTGCTATTGCATCGTTGGTTATTCATCCGAATTAATCTGTTAACGAAATTCCGTATCGCATTGTTCAGTTTATGTATTGTGCGACTATCTTCATCGTTGATTATCATGCATATGTTTGAATTTTCCCGATACTCAGCTTTCTTCAGTGGGATGGTCATGTCCGGTAGCGAAGACACCGAAATTACGCTGACTGGTTTCACTCGTTTTGACTGTAAACAAAAAGAAAGAAATAAATAAATAACGTAAATTACGTTATAATATTATTACGATATTTTATAAAGCGAATATAACAACATCTACATACCGGTTTTCGGGTTTCAGGTTTTGCTGCCATGGCCCTCTTCATTATAGCTGCTCGATTTTGTTGATTGTTCATTTCTGATATTTTCAAACTGGACATACTCACACGGGCACACGTCTCACAACAGCAGCTACTGTTGAAATAAACTGAACTTGTACGGTGTAAATATATCGGTTTCGCCCCTTCTACCTACTTTTTCTGTTTTTCACAAAATGTAGGGTAACATAGACACTCGATAGGTTCTTACTTGCAACAGTATGACTTTACAAACAATTGGTCTTTTAAAATGTACAGATAAAATCATTATTTGAACTCTGTGTCAGATCGCCACATTGCCAATGCTCATTATTGATGATGTGTTTTTTAAAACACAATCAAAATACATAGTTGCAAAATTTCTGTAAATTAAACCGAAAATTAAAATAACTAGCTTGATTAAATGACTAAATAAAATTAAAATCCCCAAGATTATAATAATCACGATCGAAATTAAGGACCTTATTTCTTACACATCAAGCAATTCGTTTTTAAAAAATGCAAAACTAATTGTAAAGGAGATATTGAGTCAGACCGCAATTTAGAGCTAGATTATTATCTAAAACCGACTTGTTATTTTCGGTAAACAATAAAATTCAGCTATGTTACGTTGCTTTCTCTAAAACCAATATTCGTCAAGTTGAAAACTGTATACGACTTGTCTTCAAACAATTAGTCAGTTAAATTGTACAAGTAAAATGTCAATCATTTCCTGGAGTTTTTCCCCTACTGACTTATGGACTAACAAAATGTACGGCATGTGACAAAATGTTATCTATGCATAAAATACTTTCAGAATAAATTAATTTTAAGTTGTATCATTTGACCCCCCCGGACACCAAAAAAAAGGGGTTTTCAACCCTCGATTTTTCCCCCTTGTCGCATGATTTTTTGTACGGCGTTGCAAAATAATGGATTCTAAGAGGTACTGCAACAGTATGGAACTAATGCCGTACATGTTCAGATGACCCAAATTACCCTCAAAATTAGCCATTTTAAAAATTTTTTCCGACTTAATGGACCAATATTTTTGTACGGCACTACGCGTTTTCTCATTATTTTTGATGCATCTATAGGTGTGCCAGAGTGCCGTACTGATTCATTTGACCAAAATATGGGTACTAAAATTGTACTTTTCAATTCTCAATAAAACCCAGTTGGACAGCTTACAAGTGACGGCACAGTGCTTAATCTCTTTATTTTGAGCCCTTCTATCTTACTACATAGGTCCTCTGGTGGTTCACATGACCCATCATTTTTCGACACGGGCCTGTAGTCTATATGGTTGTGTTTTTACAATGTCGCGTGTATTATATATTTTAATATAATAATTAATTCACTTTGGTTGAAGTGATGAATTAAAATAAACCTGAAAAATTAAATAAAAATCGCGAGTCAGATAAAAATAGAGTAAATAAAAAGCGCCTAGTAGGTATATTATTTATTTATTTATTTATTTAAGTATAACATAGTTAATTATAATAAATACAGAAGTTATTTAAAATATTGATGATATGCGACAAGTATTCTTTTTTTATTTTATTTTCACAGGTTAGAGAATTATTAAATTATTCGATATAACAGATATCGTCGATGGCCGTCGTAATAAATTTACTGATGTTATTCAGCGACAGCCTGGTTTCACAATAACTCCATTTAAAGTTTTAAAGTTTCCCATTCTCTTAATACTGAAGACACTTCACGTTTTGTTGAAGATGGTTTGTCTTTATTTATAGACGTTTCCTGTAACATTCTATCTTGCTCCATCTCTTTTCATGATGACTTGTTCGGAGAAATTCTTCTTCGTTTAACGTTTCCGGTGAATTCATATGGCATGTTAATTTCATTTAAGTATGTTGCAAAATTCTGCCATCCAGCAGGATTTGAATTTTTTTTAGGTCTTAAAATATCGTTAACCAAATCGGCGATATTGGACGACGGCAGGACTTCGCCCTTTATTGTTACAGTTCCATTCTTATCCCAAGCTATACTTCCTGCATTATTTAAAAGACGTATAAGGTTTTCAGCTTTCTTCTTGTAGATGTTTGGTACTGTGTTTATGATATCGGTATTTGAAGAGGGTTCTGGTGTTGACTCTTTCACTAATAAACTGATAGGCTGACGTGTTTTTTCGACAAAATATAAATATCTTTGAAGTTCTTGACTGTATTGAATCCACTTGTCGTGATCCGGTAATTTAGACTTTAAAATTTGCTGCATTTCCTTATCCAATTGTGATAAAACATCGAAATGTCCTGTTTCCGGTGTTTTTAAACGCTGCATCAGTTTAGGAGGAATCAAGACCGTTTTCTTTGTATACTCCATTTCAATTAAAAGACTTCCTAATATGCCACTCAGCAGCGGTGCCAAAATTAATGGTAAAAGAGCCCCTCCTTGCTGGACCAATATTTTCCTTTTTCTTTTTATAGATTCACCAGGTTTCACCAGTCTTCTCAATATCTTCTTGTGACGAAAAATCTGACCTTTCTCCTCTGTTGATAAGGGTACTTTTCCTTTTAAAGTGTTATAGATGCACTCGCAAACACAATGTATCTGTTTATCGCTTATGCAATTAAGCAGTGCTGTGCGCTCTTTATTATCTAACTTCGCTAAAGCTCTGATTAGCTCCAAATTCGTTATGACTGCATTAGCCATAATTCCTTAATGATATCAGATTTACCCGAGCACTCGTTTTTAAAGTATTTAGGAAATGTACAATATAACAAGCGCCATCTATCGTCGAAAACTGGAGTTTGTAGCAAACATGCCACGCCGTTGTGTTCTTGTTTTTAAATCAGTAGATAAATAACAAGTTTTTTCTAAAACCTTGAAGTTCAGAACAGATAAGTATTTGTAGAAATTAGTTTTTTTATTTTACAGTGTAAGAATAAATATTACAACAACTACAGAAAAGTTTTTAATGTTGATGATATGCGACAGCAATTCTTTGAATCTCATAAAATTATAAAATAGTTCGCGCGTCACGTGATCGTGTTTATAATTTTTCCCCATCATTTTTTGTTGTGGTTTTTATAATTTTTTTTACGATGCGTTTTGCTCTATTGCTATTGCATCGTTGGTTATTCATCCGAATTAATCTGTTAACGAAATTCCGTATCGCATTGTTCAGTTTATGTATTGTGCGACTATCTTCATCGTTGATTATCATGCATATGTTTGAATTTTCCCGATACTCAGCTTTCTTCAGTGGGATGGTCATGTCCGGTAGCGAAGACACCGAAATTACGCTGACTGGTTTCACTCGTTTTGACTGTAAACAAAAAGAAAGAAATAAATAAATAACGTAAATTACGTTATAATATTATTACGATATTTTATAAAGCGAATATAACAACATCTACATACCGGTTTTCGGGTTTCAGGTTTTGCTGCCATGGCCCTCTTCATTATAGCTGCTCGATTTTGTTGATTGTTCATTTCTGATATTTTCAAACTGGACATACTCACACGGGCACACGTCTCACAACAGCAGCTACTGTTGAAATAAACTGAACTTGTACGGTGTAAATATATCGGTTTCATCCCCTCCACCTACTTTTTCTGTTTTTCACAAAATGTAGGGTAACTTAGACACTCGATAGGTTCTTACTTGCAACAGTATGACTTTACAAACAATTGGTCTTTTAAAATGTACAGATAAAATCATTATTTGAACTCTGTGTCAGATCGCCACATTGCCAATGCTCATTATTGATGATGTGTTTTTTAAAACACAATCAAAATACATAGTTGCAAAATTTCTGTAAATTAAACCGTAAATTAAAATAACTAGCTTGATTAAATGACTAAATAAAATTAAAATCCCCAAGATTATAATAATCACGATCGAAATTAAGGACCTTATTTCTTACACATCAAGCAATTCGTTTTTAAAAAATGCAAAACTAATTGTAAAGGAGATATTGAGTCAGACCGCAATTTAGAGCTAGATTATTATCTAAAACCGACTTGTTATTTTCGGTAAACAATAAAATTCAGCTATGTTACGTTGCTTTCTCTAAAACCAATATTCGTCAAGTTGAAAACTGTATACGACTTGTCTTCAAACAATTAGTCAGTTAAATTGTACAAGTAAAATGTCAATCAGCATTAAACAACTACATTGTCTTCTATTTCCTGGCGCCTATAATCATTATTGGGCTCCAGGTATGTAAAAACGCGAAGGGTAGGGATTTACCATCCCTTTGTTCTTTTGGTATAAATACATACTTTTAAACTCAAATATTCATTTTAAAATGCATTTAAACCGGCTATCCGTCAGCGGTATACTGGTATTATTTGCGGCCGGGGCAGTTAAAGTTTCAGATCTACTCGAAGCGGGGCATGTAGTTGCGAGGAAGTTGAATTATTGTGGCGATCGAGTACCTCCGGGGCTGATATTCACGTATTGTGATTTTAGGGAGATCGTGCGGTACCTCGCTGGATTAGAGCAGATTGATGTGAGTTCATATTATTATTTTATTTTGATTCTGGTTTTTTGACATGCACCCAGTAATATTCGCAGTTAACCAGTGTCGTTTTTATTTAAGATTTGTTTTATTACGATTATTGTTTTCTATATACGGAATGTTAATTATAGGGTCCCAATCTCCAGTGCTTTCATCTGCACACCGACCATATCTTCTCGCCATCACCGGACTCAAGTCTGGAGCCAGAAACCCCATGCGTTGAAGAAGAATCATGAACTTGCAGAGACAAATTTTTACATTAATAGAATAGATAAATAAACACTTTTTTTATTTTTATTTTTTGTAAAAGTAGTTTTTCCCTACAAGTGAATATTCGAACTAGTTAAAACAAGATGATCTAATTAAAATCAAATCGATTGCGTAATTCTCCGTGAATTTAAAATAGTGTGGCCCGCGTTTATCGATTAAAATCAAATCGATTGCGTAATCACGTGTGCATTTAAAAAAGTAGGGCTTTTTCTAAAATCAATAACTGCCATTTTTATTTTCAGTAATTAATACATAAACAATCTGATCTAATTAAAATCAAATCGTATGCGTAATCACGCGCGGTTTTAAAATAGCGCGCCCCCGTTCGTTTCGAGATCGTGCGTCACATAAGAACAAATGAAGTAGTGTACGTAGATGGCCTCGTTAGCTATGTTGCTTTTACCCTGTTAAATGGAAAACGCCTTGAAATGATATATTCAGGCAAAATTATTTGGTCGGTTCGAATCCGACTCAGGGTAAAGCTTTTTAAAATCACTGCGCATGCGCCGAAATCGAAACGATCGATGCTCGGGGAGGTTCGCCGGTCTAACCAATGATGACGTACATTAATACGCGATCTAATTGAACGGACCAGCGCTCCGCGATATCAATCAATATTTCGATCAAAAGCGCGAACCGCGGATTAAATCGATCAATTCGAGAAACAGTGAATTAATTAGATCAACCGATCAGATCGCGGGTCCGCGGATTAATTAAATCAACCCGCGAATTAACGCGCTGAATCGTGCGTAACACCCGAATCAAACCGCCAACCGTGGTTTGATTCGCGGTTTTAATTCGCTGATTAAAAACAAAATGGCTGAATTAGTGCCGTGCTTCTACTTGTATATTTGTAATATTCAGTTTAAAGTTTTGAACGTGGCATATTCTATAAATGATTTACCTGCACACATATAACATGACAAAGAAAGACTGCAATTTATTAGTACCTAATCTAAAAATAGGTACGAGATTTTATTGATGACGTATATTGGAACCTATCTTGAATAACGTATAATTAAACACACTACTTCTATCCGTACTGAAAATAATATAACATGTATTTTACTTTGTGCGTACCTGCGCCACCCCGAAACTGTCAGTTTCGATAATTCGCTATCTTGAATTTGCTAATGACCGTGTTATTACAAAATAAGAATGATGTGGTTTTTCATTTCCCATTTATTTGAAATATTTTGCGAAAACTTATAAACTTATTGCCGATTTTTTCACCTCTTGGTGAATTTATCTGATAGGTATTTCCCATAGAATCTATCTTACTTTAACTGTACTTTGCACGACCAACTGTGTCCATGGTAAATACCTATACGGTTACCGATAAATTTACCAAGAGATGGAAAAATCAGCTCTAAGATCGAGAGTAAGTTTTCGCAAAATATTCTAAATAAACTGGAAACTAAAAACCACATCATTCTTATTTTGAACGTCGTACTTTGAGAACGATTCATATCTAATTACTAGTTATTATCGCACCCAAGTAAGCGGATTATCGAAACTGGTCCTTTCGGGGTGGCGCAGGTACGCGCAAAGTATAAACGTTTCCCTTGTTCCTTTCTTCTTTATTGTTCAACTTATTTGTAAATTTTATTTGGTACTCGTATTCGCCATTCATGACTTGTTTGGTGTATCGATCTTGGACCAACGTTAAAAATTGTTGTTTATTAAAAGCTTTTAAATGACATACGACTTGAAATGCGTTTCCATTTGAAATTTTTTAGTTGACCTCCACCTCCCACTCCCGGAAGTTACACACCTAAACATTTTCCATCAAAAATTGTGCCCTAAAAATAATGGAATAGGTAGGTATGTGCGTGTTCGCCGATTTTTCCATATAGGTACCCAACAATTTCCGAAAAAATGGTGCGGGGCCAGGCTTTGTGGACATTTAGTATACAGGGTGTTAGTGAATTAACGTCGCGGAAGAAAGGTACATGCACCTGAGATTAATACAAACCAAAAATCTTAGTAACATTTTTTGATTTGAGCAAATTTACTTTTGAGGGGGGTGGAGGGTGTTTTTGTCCGAGAAATTAAACCAATAGTTCCTCTTTAAACTTCAACAAGTGACATTGGTGGGTTCTCAAAAGTACCGTTATCTCAGCTGGCATTCCATTAGGTTACTACGATAGTAAACAGAAACGATTGGGGTTGAAGTCGTAAATATCTTTTGCGGTCATTGACATGTTGTAATGTAGCAAATACTCAAAATGTTTCCTCATTTAAGTAGATATCTAAGTAACTATTTGTTATTCATTTTATTTTAATCTTTTACATCTGCATGTGTTGTTCTAATAAAATTTCTAATTAACCTTTGTGAAATAAAAATCAATTTCGATAACGGCACTTCGATAAATGTACGGGAAAAAACTCGAAATAACACTGAAAGTTACTAACACTCATTGCGTCCATTATGGAATGATTAATTTTTAAATTTTGCTTTTGGTCCTTATGTTTGGTAAAAAAACCAAAAAATAAAGTACCTACTTGTCTATTTACATTTAATTATACTTTAAAAGCCCTTCGAAATTTCTCAATTTCTCAAAATCATAAAACTAGTACTGGCACCCCATTTAGTTCAAGCCTCTCAATATTAAACGTAACTGTTCCAAAAACAGGCATGTTATTAATTATGTTAAATAAAGTAAACTAACTTTTACGTGTAAACCGAAAATAGGAATTGCATTCATAAATGAAAATATCCACAACAATGGGCACTCTCCTACAATGGGGGCCATAAATTAAAGAGTACAACAGATGTTTTAGCTGCTGACCCAACAGTCAGTTTCACTTTCCGAGTTCTTAAAAATCTTTAAAGGGAATATACCCGAGTAAGACGATTATCAAATTAATAATAGCAATAACTCGAAAATTATTTATTTTAGGAAAAATTTTTATTTAGGTTTTTTGTTTGTTTTAATCTTACCTACCCGTGTTTTTTTCCGCGATGTTAATTCACTAACACCCTGTATAATAAGGATACAATTAGTACCTACCAGGAGTTTCCTTCTTGCTCCAAATTTTTGATTATTACTGCAGAAATTATAAAATTTTACCACTTGAAGATAACTCTAAACACAGTTGAAATATATGGTGTTAATTAACTGTTATTGTTATTGGCTTATTACCACAATTTTATAAAAAGAAGAATAATAATAACAGACATTAAATTTCAAAGTCGCTGCAGTTTTATTATGAAATAGGAGCTTCTCGTAAATTTATTTAAAACAAAACGCTTCTTTAAGCACGCTACTTATATCCGTACTGAAAAGAATATCTAGGTCGCGGGAGCCAGAATAGTAAAGGCGCCAAAGATTACAGGCGAGGCGGAAATATTAAAAAAAAACTAGTGCTCGCACAAGTTAATAAATACATCGACAAATTATTCTGAATCGGCGAAACATAATCTCCCGCTGTAAATGCAGATATCGTAGCTTTGTTGTCAGATTGTTTATTTTACGTATAGTAACCGGTATTTATAAAGTTTGAATAAATTTTACTGCGGATTAAAATTGCAGGAAATCTAAAGGTTTTATCAAAAAATGTTATTTAGAAAAAGTGTTTAGTTCATCGTATACGATCTCGGAAGGTTAGTAGATTTTTTTACACGGCTTTTATAAAAGAAGTTAGCAATTTTTTCTTCTATTTTTTTTACTTATTTGGGCCTTCCGAGATTTTTAACTTAATTTCTAACATTTTGGCAAAAGCAGAATTTAAATAATTAATTTCATAAGGTGACAAATTTGATTCGCGTTTTTCCAATATGGACACCACTACTTAGCGCTCTTAATTTTTAAAGCTAAACAGGTTTAGCAAGCATGGTATTTAAAAACGGTATTTTAAACATGAAAAAAACTATACTTTTGAAAATATTTAATTGCTTAACTTATTAATTAGCACTGAAAATTTAATAATTATCATAATTTATATTGATATGAAAACCAAAAATAAAATTTTTATTAGAAATTTATTTAACATTATACTTGTTATATAGGTACTTACATTTAGTAAATTTAAATTTAAATGTTTCATATGAATTATCACAAAAGACTTGGCTCAAACGTTCTTCAATATCATTCTAGGGCTACACACATATTGAAGTGGCAAGACAAGTTATAGCTTAACTGCACAAATTTTCATTTAAAAATGTTCATGATTTTATTACAATGCGATTTGAATATAGGTATTTGAAATTATTTCATTAAATGTTCATAAACTACAACTATTTAGTTACAGAACACCCTATATTTTTCAACTATACATAGTAAGAATTAACATAATTATTTAAGTGTTGCATTTTTGGTTGCAGTAATTTGTGTGGTTTTCTCTCAAATATACTGTATTTGTTTACAAACAAGTTGAACAAAAAAATGTTCATTCAAAATGTTCAAATGTTCAGAACATATCCATCTAAATTTGGTTGATGATGGTTCAATGCAATAAAGCAACCTATTATATTTAATTTAAATAAATCATACTTACAATGAAGTTTCACAAAATTAAAATTTAATAACAAAAATTATAAGACAGTAAACGATTTTATATTATTTTTAATTGCAACTAGAATATTTTTTAGAATACCTACAATTTTAGAAACGAACATGTATGGGGAAAAACGGATCTTTGTAACTTATATTATATTAACTAAATTTGTCAATTAAAATATTTATTTGTAAAATTATACAATAAACACAACAAAGAGAATCACAATAAGCCATCAAAGATTAATAAAAATAAATAATAATGTTTAAAAATAATTAATCACTAGAATAACACATTGTATAGAGGAATGTATTCCCACGAAATATTACTAATTCATACTTCCAGGAATATTTTTTGTGCTAAATATCAATAAATAATTAAATAGGAATTTTTAATATTTAAATATGTATCACTAACCTGCAGCAGCAACTATACAAACAGCATTACAGCATTACTTAAAAACATTGTTTTAATAGAAAAGTTCTACAAATTAAGATTCTACTTTTTCGCTTGTTAATTGAAACAATATATCAAATTAAATACTGACTAATTTCATATTAAAGTTTAAAAATAGCATTATCTTAACTTTGAAATATTGTTTTTTTTATTTTTACAGTTTCTTAGTTATTTTGAACAAGGTAAACTATTTCAGCTATAATTCAGAGCATATTTAATTATATTTTTGTATCCACATACATAATCAGTTTAAAATTAAATTTGTATTCTTATCGTTTTTGGCAATATGATGTATTTAAAACTCGCAAATTATAAATACCATAATCTTATTCGATACATCACATTACCTACAATTTAACGTGTATTTGAAAAGTGACTCGCAGCTACATTTTCTTAATGCTATTTAGTTGCCTTTTACAATTCCTTCACAATAATAAAATTCTATATTTCTAAATAAATTAATACATTTTTATGAATATACATACTTGGTGTGTCATGTGCAAAATAATCAATTTACTTGGGCCGATCTACAATTAGACTGTCTATGAAAATTTGGACGAGGTACCCAAGAAGTTCGTGCTCTTTGTTTAGTTTTAGATGTATTATATGAATGATAAACTGCTTTCATGGAAAATTTAATTGTTTTTTCTTTATCTGCAAGTGCAGACATATTTTTTCTCATATTATTTCCAGTATAAGCAACCCCTCTCATTTGATATTCGGTTGTATCTTGATTCCATTGAGTGTTATTGTCGATTTTTTTCTAAAAATTAGTAATGATAAAGACAGATAATCTTTGAAAGAATTGAATTACGTACCAAATATTCTTTGGGTATGTAGTAATCGATCATGACATTTGCTAACTGTATCTCACGAACAGTCAAACGGTTTGTATCTAACAAAGCTTGCATTTCTCGTTGATATTCGTGTTCCTTATCAGCATGTTCTTCCTTAACTTCATTTAAAAGAGCTTGGACTTTTTTAATTTTTTTCGTTAAGGCTGTATCTTCTTCTTGTAGACTAGAATATTTTTCTTCTACATCAATGCGTTGTGCCTAAAAAATTTGGAAGTTTATATTATGTTAATTTGATTAAATATTAATAATCGAATACTTACTCCTTTCTTTTGTAATGTTTCTTCTAACTGTTGTTGGGATCGATGTAAGTTTTCGATTTCAGCAAAAGAAGTTTCTAACAAAAATTGTTGTTGTTGAGCTTTTTCGAAGAGATTTTCTCCACCGACCAAGATTTTCTTTTGTATAACAGAAATTTTTTGGAGTAACTCAGTTTTCTCTTTTCTAAAAATAAATATTCCAATTTCATATATCTTATATACCCACATTTAAAAAAAAAAAGACAAAACTTAATATATAAAACAAGAATCTACTGTATTATGCTGTATGAAAGAATTTCTAATTAATATTATAACATAATTCGGAGATATGCCTCATGCATTACAATAACAAAGCTTATAGTAAATTTTACTTTAAAGTTAGAAAAAGAAATTATAGCAATAATCAAAAATCACATACTCAGTTTTGAGAAGCTCTTCAGATACTGCTTCAGACTGAGATTTATCTTTATCCTTATCTTTCTCCTTCTTTTTCTAAAAGTAAAAAATTATAAATAGGATTTATTTTTAAAAATACTCTTACCGGTCTCATGGAATTTTGTTCTTCCATAGAAATCTCGGCAACTCGTTTTTGTAATTCTACAATCTCTTGTTCGAACGATTCAATTAATCCTTTCTTAGTTTCGACATTTACTCGAACGTGATTTTTAATAAATTTAGCTCTGCTAGCATATCGTAATGTACATATACTTTCTTCGTAATCTATTTCACAAGGGCTTACCATTGCTATCTAAAATTTAACAATGAAAATTTCGAAAATAGTTATAGCAAATAATACCATGGCTGTTTTAGAATTGCCACCCAAAGAGTCTTGAAGTAATCTCGTTAATTTTGAATTACGATAAGGAATATGAGTACATTTTCCTTCTACAAGGGCTGAAACGACATTTCCAAGAACAGACAAGGATTGATTGATACTACTGGCTTCTTTTAATCTGTCGCCTGTAGCGTGGGTTCTATTAAGACGTTCTGAACCCTAAAGTTTAATCACGTAACGTATTATCGATAGACATTCGGGATTACTTACAGCTAAATCCACAAGATTTAATTTTCCTATTGTAGTTTTATTATCAGCTCTATCTTTAGCTTCGATAGTAATTGTGAAAATAGCGTGAGAACGTGAACTAACGTCGTTCATTAAAGTTGACCTTGTCATACGATTTGCATTACCTCTGTTCATTAGTTCTGTAATGGATTCTATAGAGTCTACTGTAAAACCCATAAGATCTTTAACGTAAACTCCTACATCAGATCGTTCTCGTACTTCCAGTTTGGTATTAGGATTAGATGAGAGTAAATCGTGAACATCTTCATTGTATATTTCCAAGTAGGTCACGGTCACTACAAAAAATTTTTCACCACTAGCTCTTGAAATTTGTGTAAAGATATGAGAAAATGTATTTGGTATTATGCCCTTCAAATCATTTTGAGTAGGAATTCCTGACATAGTGTATGTTTTTCCTGTCCCAGTTTGTCCATAGGCAAAAATGGTACCGTTATAACCTTGAAACGCTTTTTCAACAATTGGCAACGCTATGTGGCGATATAAATCCATCTATAATAATTAAAAAATATTAACGTAATCTACGCTCTAAATAATTTACACAAAATACCTGAGTGGAATCCTCTGGAAAAATGTAATCAAACTTGAAAGTTTTAGGCTTATCATTAACCGCACTAGGTTTACATAAAACTATTACATTTTCACTTTGATCTACAACTACGATATTTTGATAAGTCTCTGCTTGTTCTTTTTTGCTAAGTGGACGGACTCTTATTACTACACGAACATTTTCAATTTCATCTTGACGGTTTGACTTGTTTTTTGCCATAATTAAGATTTATAGTAGCACCACGAAAATCACTATTTGGAAATTATTACAACCGATACGCATTAAATAAAGGAAAAATTAAGTTTAAATGCATCACTTTTTAAGGGAGGTTAGTCGTGTAATCGATACTTATATTAGCCAGTCAGAAAAGGGTTACCACGTTAAAAACTTTTAAATATAAAAAAGTAATCAACATTTTCAAAATAATAATCAAAATATCCACCTACGGTCAACCGGGGTTAATATGATCACTTTTTGTAATTATAACTGTGGATCCATCAAGATTACGTATTTCTTGATTGTTTGTTAACAAAAACAAGTTCTATAACATTCTAGATTTAAAATTTCTGTTTGAAATCAAGATAAATTATCTTTATTTCTGTTAATGTAAAGGAATGAAGGCTTATGTCTTTGCCAGATGTTTATTGTAGAATACAAATAGAGACGTATCAGACATTTTTGAAACTATTGTAAGTAGTTAAGGCCTTAAATCAATACCTATTCTAATTAAAAGTCTATGGTTATCAATGTACATGCCATCTACCGAACGTAATAACAATTAATTTATAGTTATTATTAAACTCACAAGAGGGATGCCACAGTATAAAACCATAGACAAATTAAATTCCCAGATCTATGGCTTTTCTGTCCGCCCCATCTAGGTAATACAATAATAACTAATTTTTAGTTGTAATTAGGTTTGCTGGATGGCGGAAACATCATAATAACTTTTATCAAAAAATGCGTTTATAGAGTTTTTGTTACCACATTTGAATAACAACTTTATTTTGTTATAATTTGTTATGTTAGGTGGAGGAACAACAACAAAACCATAGAACTTATATATTTATTCGTCAATGGACGGTTGTGCAATTCGTTGTCACCTAACGAGGAAACTGCGAAAACTAACTGAAAAAAATATTACTAAATTTCAAAAAAAAAACACGAACTATAGTCAATGGTTATGGCAAAATTTTGACCCTACCTGATATGTTTAAAACAGGTCCGCAACAAAAGTAAAAAACTCATTTTTCAAGTATAACAACGCGAGGAATGACGAACTGCACGTATTTAAATTGATTAAATTTTTTTTCAAAATCTCGAAAAAGTTTTATTATAGTTTATGCATTGACTATATAGTATTATAGACAGCTCACGTAAATGGAGCAAGTGGCAACCCCATTTTTCTGTGCTATAGATAGCGCGCCAATACAAAATTGTTCATAGTTTGAAATGTCGTATTTGACGGGAAAAATGGATTTAAAAGAGAAATATAGATGTCAGGTTGTTTTTATAAATGGTTTGTGACACTACTTTAGAAAAGCAAACCAAAGATGAAACTTGCATTTAGGAATGTTACGAACAATACGTAGTCGTAAAAGCAGGTACCTAACAGGGTAAGCCAGAGCCAGTTTTTTTTATAGATTATAATTTACTACTTATAATAATACAATACAAAAATTATATAATAAATTACATATTCACATTACCTATGATGTTTAGATGCTAAACTATACTTGTATTATTTATATACAATCGATCCTCAACATTCTCTGGGATTATGTTTCCGAGATTCCCGCGAAAATTCGTGGAAAATCCACAAATAACTAATCAGTCAAATTTTTTTCAATTTAATTGTAGCGTTGGTCACCTTCCCAAATCACTACTCAGTTCAAAATCTTAATTACATACTTGAATAAAAATATACGAAAAATTAAACGATTTAACAAATACCTATGTATAGGCAAATAACTAATTTTACTTCAATATGGATTTAACATAGTTTATTTGGGCGGAAATAAACATGTACACTTGTCCAAACCTATATGCAACACGTCATCAATAAAAGGTTACTAGATGATGACGTTTCACACAGTGCTGTTACCTCGTACCTCGTATTTTTACAGTTCTAAAAAAATTGTAATCTTTCTTTATACCATCTAATATGTGCGCAAGTAAATCATCTATAGAATACGTCACTTTCCAAACTTTAAACCGAATTACAAATAAACAATCTAGTAACTTTTTTTGATGACGTGAATTGCATATAGGTTTGGATAGGCTGTAATAAATAATCCTGCATTTTATTTGGCAGAAACTGAAACTACAGTGCACGCCGTTTAATGTGATCACATCTGAACTTTGAGTTTTTGGTAACAATAACCGATTGATAACAATATGCGATAAAAAAACACAAATTATTTTACATACATATCTACAGGTGAAGTTGCTTATAACGAACTTGTTTATAGCGAACCTCTAGATATAACGAACCATTCCTAAAAGTCCCGCCATTGCAACCCATAAGATAATCCTTATAAATTTTGGTGGTTATAACGAACCCGTAAATAACGAACTTTCGGATATAACGTTCGACAAAATTGTTCCCGTATTTTAAAAGTTTCCTTAAAAGTAGGTAAACATGTTTTTTTCGAAATTAATAGATTGTTTATGACGCTGCCAGTGCGCAGATGTTGTCTTTAAAACGTTCATATAATAAATTCTTCTCTTCTCTTCTAAAAATACGTTTATTAGCTGACCTTCCCAGCGGATATTTAGCTCTTTTAAACTTTACTAGATAATGGACACAAGTGGTAACCAAGCACAATAGCCCTAGATGTTATATAATAATAATACATAAGACAATTGCGTACCTGATTTGGTACTTCCAACTCACTTTAAAGCAGAGAAAAGATTAAAATGCAGATTTAGTTCTGGTTCCTACTTTCTACTGAAAAAAAATTAAAAACAGTATGTAAATACCATATAATATTGCCGTTCATTAAAATTTTTTCAATTAAATTTATATTACCGTATACGCTCGAAAAGTATCCACGCTCATGTAATTGACGACACCTTGATCTTCAGCAAGAAATATAAGAAAAAAATATTGACCCGTGTAAGACGGCATTAGCAATTTTTTTTTCAATTTCTTTGGAACTGAAATGCCCGTGTAATGTCCACACCTAGAAATTTGCAATGAAATTTTTGTATATGGTAAATGAAGTTTTTGTACCGTTTAGTACGAATTTCGGATGTAACGAACTCATGTTGTGAGTCCCTTGTGATTTATTATAACCGGATTCTATTGTATGTATATATTTATGAACAAAAAAATAAGGTATTCACTCAAAGTGGAAACCCTGAAATTTAACGATTCAAAATAAAAATCCATGAAAATTACCGATACAAAAGTAAACAATTGCACTGTTTGTTCCTTATCTACAATAACTTGTTACTGAAGTTTAAAGTGGGGGATTGAACTGTTTCTTTCTTTTTTGGAAGTGAAAATACCGATGGGTAAAAATAAATCCTGATGGGACAGATGAAAATCCCGGAAGGATCAGTTGAAAATCCCAGAATTCCGAGTAGCCCCAGAATACAGTTACCTCTGACTGGAGAGAGAAATTCGGTATCACTTGAACTTGAAAATACAAACAAACAAATCTACGCAAACAAGGTTTATTGCTCGTAAATGAAAACGATCTTTAAAAAATTGATAACTGAAACCGATGTCATGATTACTATAAACGATGTTTTTCCTATGTTCGCCTATGTTCTTTGCGAAAGTGATAATAATACCCGAATTATATACATTATATCATACATTATTCGTGATTCTAATAGTCGGCGTGCATTGTACTTTAAACGTAGTGCAGTATATACCTACCTAAAAGTTGCATTAATAATTTATTGCATATGTCAAAACGGAAACTTATTGGTGAAATATTAACAGAAAGGTACCTGCCTATCTAATATCATATGAAGGGAAGTGCTATTAGTGTACATTATGTACATTGTTTGACCATGTAGTAGTTAATAATAATAGCGAAATAATTAAAAGTACAAATTAACAATATTTTAACAAAAAAGAATGTATAGCTTATATGAACCTTTTTCGAACAAAATTATCTTAAATAGTCAATAAGAAAATTTAGGTGGTAAATACCAGCTTTGACCGTAAACTACACTAAAAAGATTAGGACGGTATATTCAAGGGATCAACAAAAGCAGGTAATTTTAAAAACGGTCGGCAGAATTTTATGGGATATAGTTGTAAAATGCAATTTTAATTTGCGACATCTAGATGCACTGAATTTAATTTTTTTTCAAAATCTAACAGTGTTTTACCTACTCGAAAGTAGCGACGCTTGTAGTGGTGTCTCAAAACAGCGTTTCTGGTGTCCCTTGAGCGTTACCGAAAAATAACATAGGGTTAGCTGTCTACAATACTATATAGTCAATGGTTTATGGTTTTGGCAAAATTTTGACCCTGCGTGGAACTTTTGTTAAAGTCCAAAACGAATAGATAAGTGATTTTTCATGTAAAACATGATGAGAACAAGGAAATGATGAAATACAAAACTATTTAGTCTACGTATGAAAAGAAAGTAGATAACAAAGAAATTGCTCTATTTTTTCTTCCCTTTTGAAACTTTTCATATGTTATCACCTTAATCTTTCCTCCGGTCTCTTTAAATTTTATCTTTCAATATGACGAGGGCGAAGTCAAGGTTGTTCCTTTGTTAGCAAGAAAAATTCGATTCCATTTTTTGGAACAATTCTGTATATGAATGCATTAGTATCTTCTAATAAATATAATATTAAGGTTAATTAGGTAATTTTATACAAATAATTATTATTATATTACATTTAACCAAGTCTTTATTTTTATTGAATCATAAACCCCATTGATAACCAGGATGCCATTTTTGGGTACTTAGCTCTAATTAAACAACTAAACAATACAATTTTATAAAAATCTATTTATATTAAATTTATATAAATTTCATGTCAGTGTAATTTTTTTAAATACAATAGTAAAAGAAATCATATGCAGGGTGTGTATTTTAATAAAATAAAAGACTCCGTAAACATTGAGGATGAGATTAATATTAAATATCGTTTAAAATTTAACGTAAAAATATTGCTATCCCTACTAGATTTTGTTCATACATATTAATTGATAACTAAATAAAAAAACAAATTGTACACATTTAAGTAATTGTGCAATATTTAATGATTAAATAAAAACATTTTAATATCATGTACCATTAAGAATTTATCCTCAATTATGAAACCTAAATTGTTATAAAATACAGGTTGGTAACATTTTTCACATTGCTTTATAACAATAAACATTTTGAGCCTACGTGCGTATTATAAAAAATATAAAATCAGAAATGGATACACTCCTATTGTATAAACTATAAACATATATCATCCAAAATATATTATTCCTTGGCTAGTAATCTTTATTTTTACAAAATTCTAAAGTAGATGAATACTCTAATGCTACGTAGTTTTCAAAAATAACTTAATTTCTTATACTAGCCCATTTTATATCAGCAGCTACAATGTAACAGACAATACTATTGATTTGTTAAATTTATAAAAAAAATTATTAAATAATTAAAATGTTTGCTACAACCATGTTTTTAAAAATCACACTGCAAATTCCTACCTTATTATGTAGTGAACTTATTCTCATCCACTATATTTTACTGACATTATAGAATGTGATTTGCAATTTTCAAAAATGTAACAAATTTTTCCTTCAAGTAAATAAAATTACTTTTATAATCACACATATATCGTGTGATGTATAACATCTATCTTTACTGAATTTATAAATTAATAACAAAAGTATCTTCTTTAATTATTCAACTTATATGTATTAGTATGTTTCAGTTAATTTCAAAATTAACATTTATCTCAAATATAATCAAACTATACATTTGTAGTTAATACAGTTTTAAGATGTTTCATTTATTAGTTCAACCAATTCTTACATTGTTCCAAGAATTAAATATTGCTTTCAAACAATTCCAAAGTTAAAATGAGAAGTTTGCAGTTCCGTTCACAAATGATACAGTTTTAAAACCATCCAAATAGTTTCTACATCAAAATAAGTACTATTTAATCTGTATGGTAACAAAAGTAATTTATGAATTTTGTTTTTAGAAAATAAATTGTTGGGTCTATATTCCTATAACTAGTGATCAAATTTAATCATTATAAAAACATGTTATATGAAAACAATTGTAGCAATAACAATTTTTAAGGAGAAAGACAGACATAATTTAATACCTAATGACTAATCACTGTCAATGATTTTTTGTTATCAATAAAATTGGTAAACTTAATTTGAAAAGATTTAATTGACATCGATTATCACCAATTCAATTGCGATAAATAATACATTTAAAAATATATTTTAAATAGTACAGCAAATGCCATGACTAACGAAAGTTCTCATGTGCCAAAGGCATATTTTCACATTGTTAATACAGTATGACCTCGATAGTTCAAACACCAATAATCTAAATGAATTTTGAACGAAAGTAGTCTGTTAAGTAGATCTCTATATTGATACAAATGTATGAATAGTAGGAAACAGAAAACAACTGTATTTAAAATGCATGTTTCAATGATCAAAGCATGCAAGTCCATAGCTATTTGTAATATTTTGTTAACTATTTGTTATAATAATGTTTGCATTAAGTATGCCAATTTAACCATGCCAATAACCGACCACAGTTTCTACGAACAAAATGAAATAAAACTTAAAAAAAATAATTTTCTAAAGGGATCAATCCTACAAGATGCATCATTTTTAAAAAGAACCACAGGTGGTCGTTTTATAGGAGTTTTACTGTATATGTATTACTTACAGTATTAAGTTTTTTAACTATAAGATTCAATATTAAACCTACATGTTTACTAATCCGAATAACCCAGTTATAATTAGTTCAGATCGAGATTCTGCTATGGTTTTGTGTATATGGTCAGGGGCACTCTAGAAAGACAGTTACATAGTCAGCGTGTTCATTCGAGTTAAAACATATTCTACCATATGGAATTAGTTGGTGAACATGCTAGTTTGATTTTTTGATGTAATTCATATGATAGGAAGTCAATTTATACTATTAGTAAATCTTCCTTCCCACCCTGTTCAGTTGAATTTCAATATACAGGGAGCTGGATATTATTGCATATTGTGCTTGTACGCCATCAGTGTGCAACACACACAGGCGCCAAATACTACTTGTGCACTATTGCTAGTGAGAGTAATAGTGCTGATGCTATCACGGGACCATGTCTAGTCACATTGCCGCCAACTCTGGCCATTTTATAGTGCATCTTTTACATTAGATTTTGTTAATTACTATTGTTCTAGTCAGGTAATGATTACATTTTAGTATTAATTTATGAAAAATAAAACCTTTAAAAATAATAATTACTACAAAAGACCAACATTTCAGTTTCACTATATTTATTTTACTACATCATATAATAATTCAAGATGTACATGGACAGTTATTCAATAAAAAATTTATATATATATAAACACACACACACACAGTCGAACTTCCATATAATGAAGTTTACCAGGATCTGAAAAACATTTTATAGAAAATGGCAATTTTGGCATCAAAAAATTCGTGTTCAACAAAGGCAATCTACAAAAACATAAGTATAAAAAATTTATAATCAAAAGATTTACTTAATTGACTTCTAATTTTGTTTAAACTTTTAAACATAATTATTGTTTATTCATAATTATACATATTATTTATTCACTTAATTTTATTTGATTTTTACGTAATTATAAATAAAATAGAAAAATAAAAATATATTATAGGTATAAGTAAACAGTAGGTCTATAAAGTAAAACTACATCCGGATTATGCAAACTATTTATTACCCTGTCAAGTAAGTCCATTTCACACTGCTAAATAAATGTTAAAATCTACTTTAAGACATGTCCGATGGCCACTTTACATACGAAATTTTGAAAGAAACATATAAAAAAATTTGTTATGCAGAAACTTTTGCTTTGTTATACAGGGTATAAAATGCACCAAAAACGTGTTCAGGGAGGTTCTTCAAAAAAATTCGCTTTACGGAAATTTATTATATGGAAGTTTGACTGTATGTATGTGTGTGTTTATATATATATATATTTGGTGTAAATTTGTAAACTATAATTCATCTTTTTACCTACACCATTGAAACGTTATAAAATGTTGCTCTATGTAAATGTCTAACTTAGCCTGGGTTTCAGTGATTGCCATAAATCGTGACAACTGCTATATGTATACTTAAATGTCAAGCATACAAATTCAACAATCAGACTACTAAAATTTAAACAAAAATTTATAAAATATATGTTGCATTAGCATTTTTACAATATGAAAGTTGTTATAAAAACTATAAAGTGTCGTTGTAAGTTTAATAATTAAGGGCTTATTGCAAGAACACAATAAGTCATACTTTACTTTATGTGTACAATATTCTTGTTAATCTAGCACATATCAGACCAGGTATTGTCGGATTACTGGAAAATTATTTAAAAAATGCATTTAACTATGTATCATTAACTTCTTTTTTTTTATTAAAGACGAATAAACTGAACTTCCAATATGAACGCAGCGAGATACCAAAGAGGCAACAAAAACATATTGTTTTACTTCACCTTTAGAGACATGCAGTTTATCTTCACTCCTCCACGCTCGTAAGGAGCCCCCTTGAAAACGTCGTATTACTGAAAAATTTTACTTAAAGGGAACAGTACAAACACACTTTTAGCTTATACATTTTATGCATAATTTTTTTTATTACTAACTTTTATTAATGTGGCTATTACGTACTTACAATAAGCCCTTCATTTGTATATTTTTGAAAACTGTTCTACAATAATCAAAATAACCTGGTTATGTAGGGTTTCCTTTTATAAAGCCCAATAAATTGTATTTAAAGGAAAATGAGTCAATCTAAAACAAGTGATTGATGTACTTAAAGAAATAAAGTAACCACTATATTATAAAATTAAATTATAATCTAAACTACTTTTAGCGTGTATTATTGCTTCACTATAAATCTAGCATTAATTTTCAATATTTATTTTGTAAACTCTTAAGCAGCAAATTGTTGAATCACAATTTATTTAAAAACAGATTTCAAAAAATTTTTAATGGTAAATTGTGTTGCAAGATAATTATTAAGAATTAAAATTTGCATGTATTTAATTGAAATCAATTTATGTATTATATAATCAAGTTGAGTTATAACCAAATTGAAATGACAAAAATTTGCCACAATATAAACAATATTGCTCCTTCTACACAAGCGTGAAAACTGACACTTGCAGCCAGTCACTTGTGCAAATTTCATGCAGTCAAATGAGGTCTATATGAACAATTTTAACAGTGTTACTAAGAGATATGAAAACTTTCCTACTCATGTACGAGCCTAATACATCAACAATTTCAAAAATATTATCATAAAATTAAATTACGATAAAATAATTATTTTTTTTTATTAAATTATATAACTAGTCATTTTCTTAAAAGTACATCAATTACTGTCTAAACATAAACAATAGAAAGATACTTAAAAAACTAGAACTACACTGCCCATTGTGTAGAATGCAACAAAAAGTTGTATCATGGAATAGGTAGCCCTTAAACCAAAATTTTTTTAAGTGTGTAGAATTAAACAAACATCTACGGCCACATGAAAAATATTTTTACAAGAAACACATACAAATTAAACTTCTTGTATTTTATTTGTTAGAAATCTAGGTTAACTTCGAAAAGGTTGATTTAATCCCAATAACCTTTCTATAGCTGCATTTATGTTACCGAAAGTCGCTGTAAGAGCTTGAAGATTGGCATCGCGATTTCTAAAGCCCATTGCTTCTAATTGATTTAATTGTTCACGATAACGTTCTTCCGGCAATGCATTGTTATCATGTTGTACTGCCAAATTTGATACCATACGAGCCATAAACTAAAAAAAATAAACAAATATTTTTAAATTATTTGATATATAAAGTATAAGAATTATTTACTTCAGAAAAACTGTCATTTGGTAAATTAGATTGTGGTAATGCATCTGCACCTCCTGATGCAGTAGTGGTAGTCGTAGTATTACTAGAAGCTTGTATAGTTGTATTAGCAGTTGTAATCGGTGGTGTACGTGTAATTTGATTTGGTCTTAAAGATGCTACTACACTAGGCACTGTATCTCTTAATGTTTCCATTCCTTGTTGAATTTGTATGAGAGCATCAAGAGCCTATAAATTTTTAACTAATTTTACAACTTATTGTTAGATAATATCTTGTAGTCTCCTAAATAATTTTTTTAGGTAGTAAAGCTATTTTATATTAGTAAATTTCTTTAATATACATAAATACGTCATATTCACTATACCTGAGGATTGGTCAAAAGATTTTGTATTTCTGGATTTTGAAGTTGCTGCATAAGTTGTGGAGTCATATTTTGTATCGTCTCTAATAAAGCTGGATTTTCGGCAAAAAGTGGATTTTGTGCAAAAATAGATTGTGCCATGTTGGGATCGGCTGCCATAGCTTGCACCATGCTTTGAAAATATGGTGCGGACAACATATTTTGCACAAGTTGAGGATTCTCAGTCATTTGTTGCAATAAACTCAACATTCTCGCGGTCATGAATCCTGAACGAGATTGAGATTGAGTTGGAGTTTGGGGCTGAGGCTGAGCCTGAGGTCGAGGAGTTGACGATTGTTCTGTAGTTCGTGACTGACTAGACCATGGATTAGGTAACGGATCGCGATTTTCAGTGCCTTGTTGAGGATTTCCTGTAGTTGTAGTATTTGAGCCGTTATCAAAAAATGCAGCAAATGGGTTACCATGGAATTGTTCTGATGCAGCATTAAGCATTGGTTCCTGAATATCACGATACATTCTTTGTAGAGCATTATATCCTCCTGGAATGCTTTCTAAATTATTTATAGCACGATCATGACTGCGCATAAGCTCCTGTAACATTGATGGATTACGAGCTAGCTCCATAGTTTGACGAAGTAATTCCGGATTATTTAACATATGATTTATTTCAGGATTGCGATCTATTAATTCCCGCATTTGAGGATTGCTGGTAATAAGCGTACGCATATTTTCAGGATCATTCATTAAACGCTGCACTACAGGATTATCTAAAACATGTCTAAGAAGTTCTGGATTTCCAAGAAGTTCCGTTTGCATTCTATTTTGTAATTCCATGAAATTAACTGAACCAACACCAAGAGACTCTAAACCTAGCAATCCACCCATATTTCCAAGATTAAATGGAGTAGCACTAATGTCAGCTAAAATAATAAAGTAATAAAAAATTGAAAAGCTTTTTGTTTTAATAAACTGATTTAATTATACGTATTTTTTGCAAAACGTTTAAAACAAATTATAATGTAACCATTTCCTGTATGTTAATTTTAAGCGTGTTTAAGTTAGTGACTGTCAATTTCTTCAATTTATTGAAACAAATGTACATATCTTTAAATATAATTATTACCTCCGTACTATGAATGAATTTTGTTATTTACGAAGTATTGCATAAATGGATTCCAATGACTAACATTTAACCCCGTAACAGTTTCTTTTTTTCTGCCATATTGTGTCCAAAAATAAGTACATTTTTAATAAACAATTTTTTTTCCCAAATCGATTATATAAATTCAAATCAGGAGTCAAAATTGTTACCAGTATTTAATTTAATAATTTATAATAATTTTTAATTATAAATTTAAAATTTACTTAAAGTTGGCTTTTCCGAACAAGAACTTTTAAGAACACTTGACAGAAATGGATATGAGGAAAGAGCATGCATTTTTTTTAATACTTTCATTTTTATTTAAAAAAAAAGTTAAAAAGCCGGGCAAATAATCGGATTAGCGTAGAAACATAAGATGCCCGAGCGGCGTTCGGGTAAAACTGTTAAGAGGTTAACTTATGATTGCCTATTTGTGCTGCATAAATAAATATTTCCTGTTGTAAATCACGAGATTCAAGAGAATGTGGAAAATTATACCAAATTTAAATTAGTTGGTGTAAACAAAATTAAAAAATGTGTTTGCATACAGATGGGATAGAATCTCCTCGAGAATCTTCAACCATTACTATTAAAAAATCCTGCCATCATTTGCACATCCATTTATGGTAAATTATTGACTTTGTAAAAACTCATTTTCCACTTTTAAGGACGTTTATATATAGGTATAATATTAAGTATCTATAGGTAAATTAATTATTAATACACACAAAATAGATGCAGACATCAAACACGTGTATGTGTAAATCCATATTTCACAAGTGCGCAGATCTGTTTTCAGATGCCATGAAATATTTCAAATATTTATTTAAATTATATTGTCACTAAGGGCATTATAAGTTCAAAATAAAATTACATATACTTAAGGTATGTCCTGTAGTTTGCGTTTTGACACCTTTGAAGTACATTAACATTTTTTACAAAAACCCTATTTTAATTTTACTATTACTCAATTATCCATTAAGCCTCACTGAAATTAAGAGTAAAAAAGAAAAAAATATGTATCAAAGAAAAATATCAGGCTATTACATAAAACTCAGAAACTATTAAGTTTACATTTTTTATACAGTCAAATCCCACCAAACAGAATCGTCACTTACCACCTAAAAACGTTTGACTTTACGTTCAAGTTACAGAAATAACTCAATAGTGACTAAATACTTATTTATTGAGAAATATGTACGATAGAAATCAAAATACATATGCAAACGACGTCTAATTTGTAATTGAAAACATAGGCTGTGTACAAAATATTTATACTGCGCTTGTTTATGCAACAAAATTTTTAAATAACATTCTTGGAACAATCTCTTAAATCTCAATTCTGAAATGTGCTTTCTTAGTGTAATTTCTTAAATTGCAAATGCCAAACAAAAATGTTCCAGTTACAGAGAGTTCGAATTAAAAATTGGACTTAAAGAATGGTATTTTAATTTAAATCTTGTTCTAAATGCTTTTGACAATGAAATAATTTGAGTTATGGAGAAATTTAAGTAAAGGAGATGCCGACTTAGGGAGATTAGATTGTATTAATTATGCAACTGTATGCAACTTTAATGGATATAATGTATCATTTTATGTAAACTTACACTAATTAATTAATATGCAAAAGCCTGTACATACACAGTATAAACTACAATCTCAATGGAATAAGGCTATTGCATTATTTTTTCATAAAAATTATAGGTTAATGAGGCGTTTTATTATCCATCACGAATTCGGTCCTGATCCTGACAGATAATCGAGTTTCCTACTGTACTATCAATGTTAAAAAGTTAACTTACCTGGAGGTCTCGATGGCCCAGATTGAGTAGGACGAGGTGCAGTTTTTATAACTAGATGAACTGTCAAACCATTCTTAATATTATGAGTTTCTAAAGTATCTTGGTCCTTCATTATTTTACCAGCAAAAATAAGACAAATTTGTTCAACATCCGCATTGAATTTTACAGCTACTAGTTCTTTAAACTGTAAAAAATAAATATCTAATTTAATTTCTATTGAATTGTACCCATCATATACAAGGTAGAAATAAATAAAATTTGTAAACAACAATCTTATAAATACGTTATTTTAAAAGTTTCCTTGAAATGTATTTATTTTTAATATTGAAAAAATTTAGAAAGTATTCGGAAATTCTAGTTTATGACATAAGATAAAATTAGAAGTAATGCAAACTTATCTGAAATACACGGCTATTACAAGAACATAACTAAACACCAAAATTGGACCAAAAAACCTGTGCATAATACAATTCAATTTAAAATTGCACATATAGACCTCTATTTGTATTTAATTTTAACACTTAATTGCAATTTAATTTATAATCAAAGAACTATATATAATTCCCAATTACAATACTATCACTGATAACTAGTTTACAATAACATAAGCAACATTATATAGGTTAAGACACCACCGTACAAACACCAAAAATTAACATTACCTCTTTAATTGTAGCATTTTCCGGGACCTCTATGTTTTGCTTTTCTTTAGGAGTCTTTACCGACACGACAATCTTTTTAACTTCTTCTTGTTGTTTTTCTGATTCTTGATTTTCCTGAATTGGCGAATCTTCCGTTTGATCCGCCATATTTTCCGGTGAGAATGACTTGCTTTTCCGGAATCTATTGTAATACACAATAATTGTTAAAATTGAATTTAACAATGAAATGTTCATAAACGTTTACATTTAATCGATCTATATTTAAAAAAATAATACCTATAAAGAGAATGAAATAATGACACTGCCTAAACAATGGTTAAGAACTCTGTCTACAGTAGAAGAACCTACACTTTCATTACGTGGACCAATACTACCAACATCTAAATTTAACATGCCAACTTCATCTACAGGATGATGAATATTTAATTTCAATATTTACATAAATCATAAAACAATCATAATATCGATGTTTCCACTATGCAATAATACTTAATTCGTATACTACATATCTACTTAAAAAGATGAAGGATAATTAGTTTGATTATTGATTTACAAAATTAATTAATTTTATGTTCACATAAAAGTGTAAGTACTAAGTAGTTCTAAATAGTCATTGTCTGTCGCAAGCCATAATAAAAAAGAAGGTTCCTATAGGTGAGATCAGCTTCTTGTCTAGATGAAAAATATAGGTTACTAGTAATTTACTTAAACCTCGAAAAGGATTCCAAATTATGTACATATTTAAAAATCGTAGGTCTTTCTATTGAACAACATACCGAAAAAATCGGAAGAAATCCTCCCCTTTCCTTAACTTTATGAAACTCCCTGTATATAATTTTGCATTAGTATTAAACGCTAATGATAGATGTCCTGTACATTTGTAAATATTCACAAACTGTCAAACTTTAAAGTTATGGCTACATTCAATGTATTATGGATTTAAAATTATTTTTGCTACTATTATTTTCAAATTCTATTTTATTAATGAGATGTGGTCGTAATTTATATAAGAAACACATTACTAAATATAGCTGATCAAAGGCAGAAATGTTACGTTTTGGTTCAAAAAGTGAAAGCAATATAGTTCATAAGTGCACAGTGAGATTATTAGAAGATACTGAAATATTAGAATGCGAATACAAGGTAAAATTAACTAATGTGAACGTTATTAATAATTTATATTTAACGTTGTGTGACAGCCAAATCATAAAGGTAAGGTTTTACTGGAATACGTGTGCCAACAATTGAATCTAGTAGAGCAAGATTATTTTGGGTTGCGGTATGTTGATTCTTATGAACAGCGCGTGAGTATGGTTTTTGGTTGTTTTTAAGTATCATAAAATAATACATTTTTAGCATTGGTTAGATTTAGGAAAGTCTATTATAAAACAAGTGAGAGATCTCGATCCAGTACTCTTTAGTTTCCGTATTAAGTTTTATCCGCCAGATCCTTTTCGTCTTAAGGAAGAAATTACTCGTTATCAAATATTTCTTCAGTTAAAAAGAGATTTACTTCTTGGTCGTTTATATTGTGCACCCAGTGAATCATCTATGTTAGCTGCATACATAATACAAGGTAAACTTACTATATTTAAACAGTTACGAAGAGATACATTTTAAAAAATTACAGAAGAAATTGGAGATTATATGCCAGAAGTACATACTGGAAATTACGTTAGTGATTATAAATTACTTTTGAAACAAACTGAAACAATCGAAGAAAAAATTTTAGAAATACATCAAAGAAATTTAAAAGGACAAACTCCTTCACAGGTTGAAAGTTTGTTTTTAAAACTTGCTTGTCAACTTGACACTTACGGCGTTGATCCTCATCCCGTTAAAGTAATATTGAATTATTGTATCGATTGAGAGATATAAATCAATATTTTTAGGATCATAAAGGATCTCAATTATACTTGGGTATTAATTATAGTGGTATTTTAACATTCCAAGGTAGTAGAAAAACTCATCATTTTCGTTGGATAGATATACAAAAAATTAATTATGAAGGAAAAATGTTTATTATTCATTTAAATTATAATGAGGTAATAACATTCTTTTAAAATAATTTTGCTAGTCACTTCTTATTTATTTTAGAAGAAGCATACAGTAGGTTTCAAATGTCCATCAGGAGCTGCTTGTAAATATGTGTGGCGCTGCGCAATGGAACAAATGCTTTTTTTTACGTAAGTTAGATTTTGAGAACAATTATATTTTAATTTATGAAATTTTTAGATTGCCAAGTAGTTCAGATGCTCCATCAGTAGTGTCAGGTGGTGGTTTATTTTCATGGGGAACTAAATTTAAATATACTGGTCGCACAGAACGAGAAATCTTAGAAGATAATAGATCTCCCACTAGAGATCCGCCTACTGTACAACGCACATCTAGTTTAAAGCGTAAAGCTTCTAGTGTACCTGCAACACCGTCTACCCCTTTACAACCACATTTAGGTATTTAACATATACAGGGTGGTCCTGAAATAGTTGACCAAAATAAGGGATTGAACAGAGCTCGTTATAAGGTTGAAAAAAGTTCCAATAAATATTGGTCTAAAAAACTATCCCTTTATGTTATGTTTATGGGGTTATGATTCATTTAATTATTATTATTGGATTAAAAAAAAATGGTAAGTCATGAAACAAAAGAAAATTTATTTTATTTTTATTTACAAAAGTTGTTGAAAATGTTAACCATAAGGTTAACCATAATGCATGCTTCCATATGTCTAACTTGATCGAAATTGATAATTAAATTAAATGATAATTCCCGAGGAATACTTTTTCGATTTCTTATTTTGGCCAACTATTTCAGGACCATTCGGAATATATATATTTATTTAAGTATTTCACTATTTTGATATAATTCGTAGTTTATCAACTCTAAAACTTTAAATCATATTGATATAGTTCTTGTACAAATCTTAGGATTCAGATACATCATTTTAAATGTTATCATCATCAATTTTATTTTGCTGACAAACATGCAGCTTGAATTTTAGTTATAACTTAAACATTGTTAATAGTATCTAAAGCTTTATTTACATTACTGTACAGGGTATTTTAAGACTGCACCATGCAACATGACATGTTTAAAATTCAACTTATACGAATACTCATATTATCTTTAAAATACTTGATTACTTTTGTATTATAAAAATGTTTGTTGGACTGTTTTATTATAAAACATATACAAACTAAAATATTTGTAACTTTATTTCATATATTAATACCTTAATTGGTTTATTTATTTTAGGGTACAGCAGTTTACCAAGATCAAGTCATTCGGATGTAGGGAGTTCTCGATTAGAACCATCAGCCAGTTCCAATTTACTCTTAGGATTAGAAGCACCCTCATCACAAAACTTTGGTGATAATACTCTTGAAACTGTTTCTGAAGATCAAGAAAATACTGGTAGCTTACGACGACGTATTCCAGGTTTAACAATCATTATTTATCATGTATATATCTTCTTTATTTATTTTGTAGTGAATGAAGATTCTGTGGATCGATTCAGTGATTATTACTTTCGCGATTCGTTCGAACATTCATCATCTGAATCTCAATTAGAAAGCAGTTCACGGATTATTGAACCAAATCCATCTCATCGCTCTAGTCGAAGCCAAACTCCATTATTACATTCCCATATTGATGGTAGAATTAATTTACCTAGTATTACACCTAGTGCGCCAATTAAAAGATCTCATCGCAAATTATACAGTATAATTAAAACATGTGGTCTTGTTTTATTAGTACTTCTTTGTATAATTACATTTGCTGCCATGTTTTTTGAATCAAATTTTGAACTATTTATACGTTATAGAACAAAACCTGAAGTTATTTCTTTGAAACATACTTATTGGGATCCATTAAAACAGTATTTGTGAAAAAAACTATTTACTTAAATCTTTCTATTATTTGTTCATTTAGAAGTTGTTATATTTATAAATATGTTTTTCTATTTTATTACTTGTTTGATATTTTATATTATATATGTGTATAGTTGAAATTTATGAAGCATGTTAATGTATATTTTTTTTAAATTAAATTTGATAATGGAGTGCCATTAGATTAGTAAAATCATAGTTACTAAATAATGCGCAACATCTACAATTTATGCAGTATTTAATTTAAAAACTAGTTAATGATCATTAAAGTATTTGTCGTTTTTAAATTAGTTGTTTTATTTTATACAGGATGATTTATATTTTGATCTAAAAAGATTGTAGACATGTTCAGCATATTTAGAACTAAAAAGTATTTACCTACATTTTTTTTCTATTTGTCTTTCTTATAAAGATATTTAAGCTCAAACATGTACACATCGTGTATACAATTTTTTTACATCTAATTATAAATCACCCTGTAGAATTATTTACTTTATTAGTTGTTATTTATATTTTACTATAATTATAAATCTTATTAGTCTTGTAGTGTATTGAAATAGTGATATTTGAATCTCAGATTTTGAATAATAGTTATAGATTTTTAATCTACATTGCCAAATTTTGTTGGCGCTAATAATAGAACGATTTCTATACACAGTAAGTAGTATACATATATTATTTTCAATTTTCTGATGTCAATTAATTGATTTTAAAACCTATCAAATATTAATAGGTTACAATTAGTATAATTAAAAATTTGCTTTATATGCTGTGACTTAGAGAATGTGGCGCATAATAGACTTTAGTTAAATTTCTAATTATAACTTAAAAATTATAAAAATAAGATTAATGGCTAAATAATTTATAAATGTTGTTTATAATACAATTTATTCACTTTAAAATCTACAATTTAAAGATACTAAACTTTATAAAAAAGTTTAAATGCCAATGATTTTAGTTACAAACTACCCATTTTAATGAATATATTATGTAAAATTATCATCTTTTCCCATGTTTACCTTGTAATTAGCATGTAGAGCTTCACCTGATTTGAGGTTTTAGAAATATTGCACCTATTAGATGTAATTAACAATCTCTTAGAATATTAATTTTTGATATTAAATAGAATTGCTTTAATTATATGATTACAACAAAATGAATCATATTTACTGAATTGGGTAGTGTACTTTGTGAATCTGTGATCTTACCTCAATCTGCTGCTATACTATAGTTGTACAAGTTCGTATAATCGCTAATAATGCAATCAAAATGTATTTTTATTACATATAGTAAATACTGAATGTAAAATTGATTTCATTCATGAAACTGTCATTAAATATGATAAATTGTAAAAATCCTATATAAGGAAATATTAAAATCTTTTGCTTATTTATTTCATTCGAAGTGCTAACAGTAGGTACTTTTATAGATTTTATATTCTTTAAAATAAATGTCAATTAATTAATGTAACCTAGTTGTACTATTAATATAATTTTTTATAAATATTACCCTTTAATGTTCTATAAAAATTATAAATTATCTACAAATTTTAACTAACAATATTAGAAATAAATTCTAAATTAAAGCTGTTATTTATATCACGAATATTAATTGATATAGGTAAATAAATTTAACAAATTAACTACTATATATATATATTGCATCCCAAAAACAGAAATTATAATAATTATTTTTAGTTATAATTTTTTGGTCTTACCTCATCTTTCTTTTTTGTCTTCTTCATTAGTGCATATATCCATATCTCGATTAAAAAAATAATTATAATTTATTATTCATTGGCAGACTATGATTATATGATGGTTTATAATTTTTGAGAATTAGATATTGTTTATTTAGGGAAACTTGGTGTAGCCTATGTTGCACGTTACTTGAAGAAATATCTTTGACATATGGCGTCGATTCATCATCTAAATTCATATGATTTGGATACAAATCGTCACCTAAAATATGTAAATGAATTACTTAATAAAACTAATTAAACAAATTTATTTTTTACCAGGAAGTATTGCGTATGGTCCTGTATCGGTATTTATTCTGTAAGGAAAGAATTGCTCTACTCCATGCAAGGCATGTTCGTTTGCATATTCAATTAAATTGGAAATATTAAAAAAATTCTTTAATGTCGACATTTCATAAAATTGAGGAGGTGGTAAAATGATTTGTTCAGATATATTTTGTTCTAAATATTTATTAGGTGTTTCCCACTGTAATGTAAAATGTTTAAATTGTATATGTTCTATTTTTTAAATAACCTCTTACTTGTATTTGTTGAGTTTCCACGTTATCAGCAAATGTAGGTGGTATTTGCTGAAAAGCTGCCAAGAAAAATAAAGCATTGAATTTTCCAGGTATAGAAACAGGCGTAGTCCAGTTACTCCATTCTTTAAGGGCCCAAATATCAGGATATAGTTCCAACTGAGAACAGAGTTCCAAGAATTGTTCAGGATCTTTATGAACTCTAGACTGCCAGTTTTTTAGTTCATGCCCTCCTATAAACTGTGCCCACAATGACAAACATTCTTTATAATGTATTTTGGAACTTCTACAAATTAAAATTCCACATTCCTCAAAAGTTTCCCGAATTGCTGTTATTCTAAGAGATATATATTTTGGAATTTCGTTTTCATTTTTGGATATTAATATGCCGGGGCTTTTTTTTGCCGGAATTAACGATTTAATCGTTTCCAATTTAAAGCCAAATTTTTCATAATGTTTCAACCAATCAGGAGAACTGTCGGCTTTTTCAACGATTCCACCTGGGAAAGCATAAGTACCTGGCATTTTTCCGACATTTTTACTTCTTTGAAGAGTTAGTAATTTATAATTAAAGTCATTAGTGGTAGTTTGAGGACAAAATGTAGTTTTCGCAACAAGTAGTATACTTGCGGATTCCCGCCATTTTTGTAAATTTACGTACATATTTTTCTGCAACTAATTAAAAATAATGTTCATACAATAGAAAATTTCAGTTTTTCTAAACTTTAGTAATATTATTCTAAGGTGGTGAACTTTGGTTTATCTTATCGTTGAATGTTTAGCTTAAGAAGCAAGTCATGTGTATTAAGCGTCAAATGTGATTTGTTAACAAGTTTTTGTTTATAAAATACTTTTATATAGGGTATTTTGCACTTATTTTAGTAATCCTATTTGTTATTCGAAATGCACATTCATGATTAATTATCATTAGAAAAGCCTCATTAACTGATATGGGCAAGCCTTGGACAAATATATCATAGCATATCGTGAGACACCGCCGTCTTTAATTTTTTTTTCTTGTGTAGGTATTATTGTTATAACCAAAAAAATGTCAAATTTAAAAACAAAAGTGTAGTTATGTTTGAGTAAAGTAATTTTCAATTACTAAGAAGTATGATTACTATTTATTTGATAGTTATGTTAATTATAATTTGCAAGGCAGAATTTGATGGTTATTGTGCTTCATATAATGGAAAAATTTGTAGCAGCTATCTTAACAATACGGGATTGGTTTGGTACAAAATGTCTAATGATGATACAGGTGGATGGGTAAACGAGCAGATTACTTCAAAATTGTGGGAAGAAATGATAGTTGGATTAAAAGAACCTTGTCGTAGTGCTGCCGAGGTACGTATTTAATATTTAAACAGTTTAATATATATATATATATTTACATTTATTTTTAAATTATAGAAGCTCTTGTGTTTATACGCCTTTCCTGAGTGCTCAATGAAAGATAATCGTGAGATAGGTTTACCACTTTGTTACGAAGATTGTGTTGCAGTTATGCAACAATTTTGTCACATAGATTGGGCACTCATTGAAGATAATAAACAAAGAGGGATATATTTTAATTCTAGAGGTCATTTTAAATTACCAGACTGTAACACTTTGCCTAAATATAAAGTCGAAAATAGTTCACGGTCCTGTTCCTATGCGGGATTGACTGAAATGAAGACTGAAGATATTACATGTACGTATTCAAAAATAAATTTTATCACTGTAATTTACACGTATTTTATATTTAGATAATTGTATAAAAGATAGGGGACGTTTTTATCAAGGTAAAGTTAATAGAACAAAAGATGGATTAGAATGCCAGCATTGGGACTCGCAAACGCCACATTATCACGTACGACCACCAGATGTTTTCTCTGAAATTCGAGATGCAGAAAATTATTGTCGTAATGCAGGTGGAGAAGAACACGTTCCTTGGTGTTTTACTACTAATTCCAGTGTACGATGGCAGTATTGTGATATTCCTCGCTGTATAGAATCTGTAGCTGTAGAAAACCAGTTATTAACGCCAAAATACTTATTTGTGATTTGTGGAACAGGTTTAGCATCAATTATAGTCCTAATGCTATTGATATTTGTTGTATGTCACCGAATGCAGAAACGTCGTAGTGGATATGATAGAACAGGAACTGGTGAAGTTACCATTGATCTTGATAAATTACCGAGTAACATGTCTTATCATAGGTATAAATGGAATTTTTATATTGCAATATAAATGTTTTCTTTTATTACAGAACTGGCATTACTTTAAATCCAAAGTTAGAGCAGCTGGAATATCCTAGAAATGATATTATTTATATAAAAGATTTAGGTCAAGGTGCTTTTGGGAGAGTTTTCCAAGCCAAAGCACCCGCACTTATACCGGGAGAAGATTTTACGGTTGTTGCTGTTAAAATGCTCAAAGAAGAAGCGACCGACGATTTACAAGATGACTTTGAAAAAGAAGCTTGTCTTCTAGCTGAATTTGATCATCCAAATATTGTAAAACTTTTAGGGGTTTGTGCAATGGGTCGACCGATGTGTTTACTTTTTGAATTTATGGGGCGAGGAGATTTAAATGAATTTTTAAGGTATTTTGTTCAAAATTAAATGGAACTCATTTTTAATTGTTTTGATTTTTAGACAATGTTCTCCAAATACCTATGTAGTTAGAAGAAATGATGCAGAAAATTCGCAACAAGATATATACAGAGATCACCAATTAAACCACTTGGATCTTTTAAATATTGCTTTACAAATAGCATCGGGCATGGTTTATTTATCTGATAGAAAATTCGTGCATAGAGATCTCGCCACAAGAAATTGTCTTATAAATGATAACATGGTAGTAAAAATTGCCGATTTTGGCTTATCTCAGAAGATATATTTACAAGTACATATGTGAAATACGTTTAATTTATACCTATATTAATTGTTTATTTTATTTTAGGATTACTATAAAGGTGATGAACATGACGCTATACCTGTAAGATGGATGCCACTTGAAAGTATTCTGTATAATAAATATACAGCTGAATCTGATGTTTGGGCATTTGGAATATGTCTTTGGGAAATATTTTCATTTGCTCTACAACCATACTTTGGTATGACACATGAGGAAGTAGTTCGCTTCCTCAAAGCCAAAAATGTCTTATCACGCCCAGATGGCACACCTCCAGCTGTTTATGATTTAATGAGACACTGCTGGCAACAGAAACCTGCAGACAGACCTGATTTTCGGACAATACATCGAACTATTACAACCATTTATAATAATATGCAGGTTGTCTCATTATATTAATGATTTTTTTTTGGAATTGGCATAAATGCAGCTATTAATTTAGTTCAAAAGTATTTTTTTTTATAATAAGTATTTATTAAGTATACGTTTATTCAATTTGTATCAAATTTGTACAATGGATGTTTGTGAATTATGTAAGTATTGTAGTGTAAAAGAGTGTTTTTATATTTATATACACTTTCGTGTACGTAAAATGAATAAAATTGAAACGATATTCAATTTTTTTATTATAATTTCTATTTTTAGGTGTATAAAACAAAATTTGGAAGCAAACTGAACTTCTATTTTGCTTTTTATTTTTCAAAGTAGTGTAATTATTATCACTAACAGAAGGAGAAAATTTTAATATTTAAAAAATAAAAACTACATTAATTGTTTTTAAAATAATTTAGTCTTGATTTATTTATAGTTCTTATGTTAACATCTATTTTTTTGAATTAATCGTTTCAATTCTTCACAAATTCTATATTATGATTTAAGATTAATCAATTGTTTTTTATTGAAAACCTTTGATGTATGTACAATATCAACAGATAATTTAAGCACAATAACATATTGTATATGCATTATGAGTATCAATTTTATTAGGTATTTTTTATTTGTGTACATTTATATAAAAATTAATTTTTATTACGGCTAGTAGTTTTGGATATTTTAAGATTTTAAAATTTATCATGTACATATTTTTTTGTATCATTCATCAGAATTTATGACTGGATGTTGTTGATCTTTAACTATGTTAGGTGCTATCTATTTTTTCATTTCTGGAAACATTTAATGCTTATTAAATTTACTGTTATTCTTAAATTGATTCAAAATCTAAATTATTTTCAACAGTATTGAATTGTTTATATTTTATCTTTTTCCACAGTTACTTTTGTATTAACATTTGTAATTTAAATAAATGTATTATAAAATTAGTTGTATATGTAAATCAACATTTACTTAGATTTTATAATTTTTAAAATCAGTATTTTTAACCGAATATCTACTTACAATTTTCTAATTTTTGTATAGAGATGTTTTACATTATGTTGAGCTATAAGTTCTATAGCGCGTAAATAGTTGTTTTATAAGATAATGTGAACTTAGTTACCAACCAGTTTTTGAGTCATTCGTGTTAACATGAGTTCTATTATTATATGATAAAGTTAATTCCAAAAAGTAAAAGTGGCATGTGTCACATTTGTAATAGCTGGACAAATTGGAGGGTTTGCATTAGGTACATTTAATACAAATAAAGATAAGTTTTTAAATCTACCTTTGGAACTAAAAGTAAATAGATGAAAATAATCTTATAATTAGTTTTTATTTTATATTATGTATTGTTCAATGTTTATGTAATGTTTATATCAAACATACCTTACACATTTAGGTAATAAAAGGATATATATATATATATATATATATATATATATATATATATATATACACATACATATATACTATATAGTATAGTTAACATGATACAATTTTCAATCGAGGTTTATATTTTCAAAGGCAAAACAAATAGGTTTCATATCTGTTGGTGTAATTATCAAAAACACATACATATATTAGTCACTGTTACATTAAAAAAAATATTGCACTAATAAATATGTATATCGAATACAAAATATTAAACACTGTATTATTACACTATATAGATCATAATATTTAATTCTTATTTCTGATAATAATAATTTCAATTCGCACTTTTGTTTCACATGTTTGAAAAAATGTTATTTAAACGTGCAATACAACTTTTAAAAATAAACAATAGATGAAATATTGATTAAATAAGTACATTACAAATTCTATTAGCTTCAACAGGTGTGTAATTGTACTATTAACCATCTATAAAAAAATTAATTTATTCTACATTTTTTAAAGAAAAGTATATTATTTTTATAGTTTATTATTTCAAATATTAAATACAAAATAAATTTTAATATAATTACTAAATATTTTTTTTAAATTTAAGAGTTAGTTTGAATTTAAAATACGCGCTAAAAAATTGCTTACAGAAATGAAAAAGATAAACTGTATAGCTCTTCTTTTCTTGACGTATAAAGAATATTGTGGTGGTAGAATAACATTTTCGGACTTAATTCAACGGGTATACTATCTAATTTTTAAACTGTTTTACTCAAAGGAATGCATATATTTCTTGAAAATTCTACCAGAAAAGCGTTTTTTAGAAAATGACAAGGTGTTAAGTTTGGGTGAGATTTTATTTTTGTATTTCTTTAGCATAATCATAAATAACTTATAATTATTAATTTTAGTTATACTGTTTTAATAATTTTAACTACAACTTATCTTTTATTTTACAGGTTTGTATATAAGAAATGGATGAAGAAAATGTAAGTAAAGAGCTTTTGATGCATTTTATTGACCAAACAAATAGGTTAGATTTTCAGATATATGATAGTTTTAATTTATATCTAATTTGTTAAGCTAGTGTCTTCTTAGTATTGTTAATGGCGTTAATGATTGATAAAACATTCTTATGCTATTATTTCTGTTTCAGAAAGAAGATCGAATTGACCATAAACGTCCCCGTACTAGTGAAGACTTTTACCTATTTTGTACTTATGTTTTAGAATACGAAAATTACGATGCACAAAAAACAACGGAGGTAACTATAATTGTATTCCAAATCATTTTTTTGTGATAAGATTTTTGCTTACATACATATTAAGAAAGATGTTTTAAATAGATAGTTGTTTATGTTAATATTAAGTGACATCTTTTTTCTTGCAGGATTTACGTACTAACACAAACCATAGTCCACCCTTAGATAGCTCGGGTAGTAGTGTAAATTCGGAATCAAATTCAGAATCTGCGAGTTCTAGCCAAGAATATAAACCTAGTGAGGATGAGACGGACGAAGGGAGCGATTCACACGACTTAGTTACATGTTTTTGTGGAAAACCCTTTGCGGGTCGACCTATGATAGAGTGTTCACGTTGCCTCACTTGGATACATTTGTCCTGTGCACGAATTAAGAAAACTAATATACCTGAAGTAAGTAATAATTTGTAAGTTATCGATTACTAATTTAATCTGTCTCTTTAAATTATGATCGTTATCCTTTAAATGATAAATTAATTGTAATTATGAAATTACAGTATATTCTCGATTATTCGGGAACAGATTAACCAGAATCGAAAAGATTTCACTACATTTGTTAATTATCAGTTTTTTTTATTAATTTAAATCTAAAGAATAACTACAGAAGGTCTATGTATTACATGTAAGTACATAAATGCAGTTGTTTCTAAATACACACATATACTGTAGTTTTTTAAGTTGCCCATGTTTTTATGCAATCTGCATATTATCCGTGAACCTCATTTCAACCATTACCCTGAATAATCAAGAGTATACTGTATTTGTTTTTACTTAATGAAAAATTACTTAAAAAGGTTTTGTTACTCTTTTGTACAGCTTAAACAACATTTTATTTGTACACTTTTTGGTAGTGGAGTGCATTTAAAAAAAATAGGAGATATTGTTTAATTATATAGTTATATAGATAGTTTATTTTGTACTGCAGCGAAACCTGTTTAAGCCAGAATCGCTCATCGGGACTGAAAGAATATTGTGTTTTAAGCAGGTTCCGGCTTTTCCAGTTATACGCGATATATACGTACATACATATTTAAAAATAAAAGTAAGGATGTTTTTATTTAAGACAAGTACATAATGCTTTAAAATATTTAGGTAGATACACACATTATTAGATTGTAACATAATTATTTGCACAATATTATCGTTAATGTTGCAGTGGACAATTACGAAAAGCTGCTGCTGTTTCAACTAAGCAAAAATATCATAAAAAGTTCATAGAAATGATAAAAAAATTAACGCACAATTAAACTTATATATTTGTGAAACCCATCATCAATCTCATTTTCAACTTATACAGTGAAATATGCACGCAAGAAGTGTATGAGAGTTAAATACCTTTTTCGTTTTTGCATTAGACAGTTTCCGACTTAAGTAGAGATACTTTTACATATTATTTATGTGTAAGAATTTGGAACCATAAAACATTTCTGCATTCGACGAGATTCTGGCTTTTCCAGTGTTTGTCCTACACAGGGTTTCACTGTATTTATCTTTCTTTTATTTGAAAATGTTAGAGAAAGAAGGATAATGAAGTGAGCTGAGATCTCACAAGGACGATCAGGAACTGTTGATCAATCCTAATTTTACAGTTTTTGCAACTATTCCTAAATGACCACTATGTTGGATTTAGTATAGTTTTTGAGTTTTGGTAAAAAAAAGGAGAATCAAAGTATGCTTTTTCATATAAAAATATCAAAAAACGGTAGCCATATATTTTTAAATGTAATTTTTTATCAGGTGGTATGGTTTTCTCTACGTCTAAAAAACTGATTTTTTAAATGTTTATTTTTAATGTGTACATGTTATTCTTGTTGTAATGAGCACGGGCTGCATGTGGGTTTTTTTATGTTACCCGATCTGGATATACATGTATGTTTTTTATTTGGCCTGGAGAAAAAAAGGTTGCTAGTCACTGAGATAAAGGCTAATAAGTGTAAAAAATTTTGACAACTTATCAAGGAGATTATTTTGAGTAAAAATGTTCTATGAATGTAGGTCCCTTATATCAATTAATTACTGAACTATGAAGGGTCAGATTTTTATTACTTACTAAGTAGAAAATTCATTAGTTTAATATCTAGTTACTATTGAAAAAAAAAACAGTATGCCAAAAATTGTAAATTGCTTGTTGACGAAATGGAAGATTTCAGTGCAGCTGAATATGCAGATATTGTGTTTTGTACATTTTGAATATTTGTTGTCATACACTATGTCGAAGTCTTTTTAATACTAATTGTTAATAAATATTATTAACTAAACAGAATAAGTGTTGGTTTTCTTGTTTTTTGTGTTTTTCTTTAAATTGTATTGTATGTAATAACAAAACTTTAATTTATTTTACTTTAATATTTTATACTTTAATAAGATTTTAGACATTGAAAAAAATTATAATAAAAGATTTTTATCAGAAATGCTTCATATCAAAATTAATAAAAATGTCTGAAACGAAAAAAGAGATTTAGAGGATTTACCGAAATACTATAACCAAATTTTAAATGATTTGCAATAATTAATTATTTGTGTTGTTTTCAATTTTGTTTTTTGTCATATTTTGAAGTTAATATATAAAAAAATGTCATATTTTATTAATCTGATATTTTAAATGTATTTTTGTTGTAATAATTGTTAATTGTTTCCATTGTTTATATATTAACCACTGAAAGTAGTTTCAAGCAAAGCTAAAATATATGGTGTTAGTTGTTTCAAGTTTATATTTATTGGTTCATTACCATAATTTTTTAAAAGAAGTATAATATTTTTTACTCAAAACGACCTCCTTAATAAATTGGCGAAGTTTTTCACAATCGTTATAAATTTCCCTGTATACAGTGTGTCCACGTATGGACCTAACTATACTTGTAAACTTATCGATTTCTCGTTTTTAGAGAAAAAGTCATTTATTATAAAGAATTTTGCTTAGTTTGAAAAATCCTTGGCCATAGTCAGAATGTCGATATATACGATATACAGGGTTGTTTAAAAATAATGAAACATTAAATTATTCAAAAGTAAAATACCAATTATTTGAGTAAAAATGAAAAATTTTAAGAGGAACGAATTACTCGTAATGTCAATATAAGTTTAAATATGAAATTTCAAAACTTCGTCTTAAAGTTCATACTTATATTTTTGTTTTTGTTGTTCAATAAATCATGCGCTTTCTTTAATTTGGTACAGCTCCATTAATTTTAATGTAGATAAAATATCAACTTTGAGATAAAGTTTTGAAGCAATTAGGAGTAATTCTTTCCTTTTAACATTTTTCATTTTTACTCAAATAATTGATACTTTACTCTTGAACAATGTAATGTTTTATTATTTTTAAACAACCCTGTATGTTATATCAACAGTTTGACTAGGACTTATGACTTTTAAAACTAAACTAAACTTTTTATAAAGAATTACTTTTTCTCCAAGAATGAGCAATAAAAAAGTTTACAAGTATAGTTAGGTCCATCTGTGGACACAATTTGCTGCATGGATTTTGTTAAACTGTGTTAAGCAGGAAATGTAGTAAAAATGTTAATGTAATGTAATTATAATTTCTTGATTATTTAAAAAAAATATTTATATTAATACAATTAATTTATAAGAAAAAATTGAAAAAAGTAATGTAATCGATTAAAATTTATTAAAAAAAAAAGTCAACCTACAATATAGTCCCTAAAAAACATGCTGTAATATACAGCCTGTATCTAAAACATGTAGTCAAACCTTACAGGCTTTACTTTATAGATGTCAGAAATAAGACTTTTTTTATATAAACATGTGTCCGAAAATACATCCCCTTCGAAATATGGCACGAAACAGTCATTGTAGCGAAAAATAGAAGCATGCATTACCTAAAATGGTTCACATTTTGAACATCTTTTATAGTTAAAAATAAAAAGTAGTAAAAATTTTTGTGGTTTTTCTTGAACTATTTGAAGTTCTCTAGCTCGGGGGGGATGCATTTTTGGACACATGTTTATATAAAAAAAGTCTTATTTTGGCAAAGTTTGGCTACATGTTTTAGATACAGGCTGTATAGAGCCCATGCTTAATGATTTTAAATGGGACAGTGCAATCTTGAATTGCCATTTTCTTAACTGCAACTTAAAAGCTGCATCAAATCCGATATGTGGATCATTTGGGGATAGCTTTGAATTAAGTAAGTAAAAAAAAATTAAAAATATACTCTTTGTTAACTAAAACAAACATGGTTATAATTATTTTAAAGGCTACACTATAATTTTGCATTAGGTAAATACCAAATCAAAATTGGCATTTAATTGATTTGTTTTATATTTAAAATTATGTTTATTAAATGATAAGTTCAAACAAATAGGAAGAACATCCAAATTTGATGTGTGTCGATTTCTAAAGAGGGAAATGCATGTACATAATAAATATTATACAATAGGAAATTTGTACAATTCTAAAATTTCCTACTAATCTCATAATAGTCTCAGCAATGCTGTTTTGTAATTATTAAATGTATTTGCACAGATTATGATATAGTCTTAGTTTCATCTATACCTATTGAAACAGAAAACGTCTACTTTTTTAACCAAACAGAATTTGATTGAAACCATAATAATCAGGAGATCCTGTGTATTTTATATTTTTATTGTGAATCATGTTCATTCATTTTAATGTAAAGTACATCAAAATCAATGTAGATTCTAGATTTTAGATTTTAAATATAACTGAAGTTTTAGTCTGATTTTCAAGACAGTACGAGCCCATCAAGAATAATTTAAACAAAATTGGAAAAAAGATGAAGATTAATCGAGTCACTTCAGGTAAAGAACATTTAACAATTTAAATTATGACAACAAATTACTGTTAATGTTTAGAACAGGTAGTTAATAACATTTTGGCATATTTTACAAAACAACATAAGTTGAATGTAATTGTTTAAACCATATACAGGGTGTACCAAAAAAGTTGGGATACAAAATAATGATAGGATTCCAGTCAAAATATTGAGATCTAACAATAAATAAACTTACTCATATGCTAAGCTACACTTTTTTGAGTTATTGAAGTTTAGAAAATGGTAAAATAACCATGTTTAATCGATAATTTGTAAATATTTTTTGTTCATAATAAACTGCGATCTAAGAATTATTGTTTTAACACCAACGTATTAAACTAAAAGTGTGCAGGGAATCTGATTAACAAAGCAGCAGGTTATTTATTTTACATACAACTTTCTGTGACTAATGAGTTCCTATTTGGAGTTAAATTAAAAAAAACTACAGCTTATACTGTTATAGTTAAGTTGATGTAAACAATTCTACAACCGATTTTCTATAATCTGTTACTATAATAAATTTTAACATAATTGTTAAATAGTATAATTAAATATTAGTGATAATTATAAGGTACTACAGAGTTTGCATAAAATATATACCTAGTAATTTAGCCTTTTTATATATCAGTAATTAAATTAAAAATGATGGAAAATATGAATACTGTATATATTAGGAGTATAAAGATTTGGTGATTTTCGATTGTTATAGGTAAATAAGTTAAGTTATAAATTATTTTAGGTGTTCCATTGTGCCATGTGCAAGGCCGGAGGCAAAAAACGAGCAGCTTCGCCCCCTGCACCCTTTAAAAGTAAACGCCATAAGAAAACTTCCTAAGTGTCATGTAAATAATAGATTAATGAACTTGTAAATTCATTGTAAATATATTAAATTGTAATTATCAGATTTTTAAGGTTAAATTTTTAATAAGGTTAACGTTAAGAAATTTTTCAATAGTTCATTTTTAATGATTGAATTACAAATAGTAGTGATACTGTGTGATACTGAAATTTTAATTTACTTTTCATTTAGTATATTAATATAAGTCATAAAGGCATATTTTTTTTTCAAATGTTTATCGAATATAAAAGTTTTTGTTATATGTAAAATAACATTTAAAAATCATAATTTAATTGTAGTTTGACTATGCCACGTAACTGTATAACACTATTTCATGAACAATAGTAGCTTAAGAAATGTTCATTCTCTTTTGCCTTTTTCTAGATTCTTAGGTACTGTATCTTTTAGATGCAATACAAGGTTTTCTTCAGTTTTTATTATAACTAGTATCACATATTTTTAAAAATACAATTTTCAATCGTATTAAAATTAAAATTGAATTTGTTTGAAAATGTATCTGTCTTTGAGAAATTGTTTTATATGCTTTAAATGTTCAACTCTTTTGATTATCTATAATACTTTAAGACAATTATCAATTTCTACATATTTAAAACAAGCATTTTTCAGTAAATTAATATATTAAATTATTTCAAATTTCAGGATTACTGTTATACATATTATTTATGTAATTAATATAATAGCAGTTATTGCAGATTAGTAAGCTTCTGACTTTTTAATATTGGTTATCGTTACCACTAGTGATCTTTATTTGGAGTTTTTTTTCGTTTCCTTACTTTTTGCCATACCTTTTTATAATAACTGAAACTCATTTTTCAACTGTCTTTTTTTGCATGATTAATTAAATTCTATAATTAACTGTTTAGAGAGGACATTTTGTGTCGTCACGTAGCTATAAGAAGATATGTTTTACAGTAATACAAATCAATTTTTCCGGTGGAAAAAATCGGCATATTGTTACTAGATTTTAACAGATGATGTCTTTCCTTTAGATGCATAAGATAGTCAGAATAACTCATTTTCACAAAATGTGGGTTATGCCCTTTTGGCAAAACGCCATCGATATAATCTGCAAAATTTCTGTAATGTACGATCATATAAAAAATCAAAATATCACAATATGATGATCATATTTAGGAAACTAACCATGATCAAAGTTAACAAAATATTTAAGACATTCATTAAGAATAAAGAATATTTTATGAAAAATATTGTAGAAATTGATAATTGTTAAATCAAATGTACGTCTTCAAATTTTTAAACCAATATGGAGAATCAATTGCGCACAAAAATTTAAACTCAATAATATGCAATCGATCCGCCAATATTGTTTGAAAATTGAGATTAAGTGCATGAAATCTATAAAATTAAATTAGTGTGGTTAAATAATTTAAAATTTTGGCTACTATATCTCCAATTCATAAAGACAAATTGTGTTTTTATAAACAAATCTCTTTTTGTTTTTAAATAAAAACTTATTCAAGTTGCAGTCAATTAAAATGTGAAATAAAAGAGGGGACGATATAGTTTACATTTAAAATTTTTTCCTGTTTAGTGTAATTGAAAGGGTTAGTATGTATTTTTGTGTTATTTTATTAGTTATGTGATATCCTTAATTGTAGTTTTCTTAAATATATATCCCACAATTGATGCAACTTTTATGTTGTCTTGGAATTTGTCCAACTTCTATTTTAGTTTCCTATTTAACCACACTCTAACATCTCTTATAGCTACTATTGTATATGTTCAGTTTTTGGTATATAAAATATGAGAATGTTCATTACTTACAACTATTTTACATAGAAATTCGTTTAAAATTAGATATGAATTACAGTCACATTTAATTATACGAAAAGTATGGCTTTTTAAATTGTTGCCTAGAATACATGAAGACTTTCATGTATAAAAAGTTGACTGTACTTGGGCTTTAAAACATTAAAATTAGATAATATCTCGGTTGTAATTAAATAAAAGATAAAAAGCTATATTTTTTTAAATATGTGTGGTTATATATATATTTAAATAATTTAACTATTGTGATAGTAACATATAGGTAATGAACTGCTGCTTATTTTATATTTTTAATCAATGTTTATTTTTAATGTTTTACAATGTTAAATATGTTAATAGTACACTTTTTGGAGTTAAAAATTGATTTGGGTTATAAATGTTTATTATATAAAGTTATATTTCTTATTTGCAGATAACTGCTCAAAATTATTGAATATACAAAATCGAATTTTATTGAATATACATATTAATAATACCTTTTTGTTAAACTACTGGGACGTTGTTACCTATAATACAATTTCAATTTTATTGGATGAATCGGAGTATTAGAAATCATCTAAGCAAGTTTTATGTGATTTAGATAATCTAAGACCTAGTAAAAAGTAATAAATAATTTTTTAGTTTTCATACTTATTAAAATATACTAGAACAACACTTCTGCACATTATTTTAATTACTTTGGCAAAAAAGTATCGATATCTATTATTATGTATGCAATATACATATTTGTTTTACAAAAAAATAATTATGTTTTGGTAATTAGGTTCGATTTTGTATATACAAGTCATCGGTGTTAAAATTTACTTCAAACTATTTGTTTATACCACAGGCCAAGAACTGATTGTTATTTTAAGTTAACGAAATAGTATTAATTTTGTTGTGGCGTAAACATAACCAAAAATTCGATTTAATTTATAAAAATTATTACCTAGTTTTAATATTATTTTTGATACTTTCAACTTTTATGTGTTACATTTTTCTAGTTGTTAATGTGTTATATAAGAACAGTGATAAGAAAACAATCAGTCATGATAATCGAATGTTTGCATTAATTTTTATTTTTTTAAATCAATTTTTAATTTGTTTTTTTTTTAATTGTATTTTATGTTGACAAAAATCAATTGAAAACTGTAGATACAAATGTATAGAATTTATAATAATCAATTATTTATTATAAATATTATGTAAACTAAAACGTGTTGATGGTTAATGCAGATTCAACAATATTCATACATTTACATTTCAAAATAATTTTTATTTAAATTAATCAGATTATTAGCATTTAATATTTCAATTAATCATTTTGTTAGTTTCCAAATATTTTATAGACTTTTAAGAGTTTTTAAAACGTTTGTATATTTTTGATATATTTTAAAGATATCCCATAGTAAACATTATTATTTGCTTCAGTCTGTTTTCTTATCATTGATTTAAGAAGAATCTTATGTTATTATTTATTGCTTTTATTACAAAGTCATATTATAAGAAACTGTTAATAAGAACAAGATATAAATAATAGCATATAATTTTTACAGATGTATTTGAAATAAAAATTTGACGTGTAACATGTTTAGTTTTATTATATTAGAATCACTTTTGAAAAATTACATATTTTAGAATGGTTAGTTTGCTAAATTTTTTATAACAGGTTTGCTAACTGAATACGATGTTATGTTGAATCTATATTCAACATTTATTATTATTAATAAATTATATGAAAAATAATTATTTGGAGTAAATTTTATTTATACAAAATTTGTTCTGAAAAATTATATTTTGTATAAAGCCAGTTTACTTAATACTTTAAAAGAGAGAATACATAACTTTTAACTTCATCTTGAAATTAATAAACAAATTCTTAGATACATTACACAAGTATATTAAATAATTTATTTTTACAAATAGCCAGTAGAATATTAATATACATGACACAAAATCTTCAATTTGAGATGTTTAATAACCAGATGTTCTACATAACACTTTTAATTTTAATTGAACTATTTTGTATTTTTTTTTAATAATGGTAACAAAATAGACTTAACATTAAAATCTGTAAACAGATATCGTTCAAGTAAAATAATAATAATAATTAATATTACATAAATAATTAAATCAGTTAAAAAAATGTAAATGTAAACTTGATAATATCAAAGTTTTCTACTGCAAAAATAATTAATTTCTGTGTTTATGTTTATGTTTACGAGGAACATCTGGTGAAACATCTCGATAACGTGAACGTGCAGGAGGAGAAGGCGATACACGATATTTATTTGGTGTTGGCGATGGTGATCTTCGACTGTATCGAGAGCTGCGAGGAGGGGGTGAAGGTGAATATTTGCTGTATTTAAGATGACTTGGTGGACTATATTTAGTTGAAGAATTATCTGGAGATATAGAATCCCTATGCCGTACTCTAGGAGAATGCCGTTTGCTGCTTCTAGCTGGACTAGGTGTATTTAAATTACGAGAACTTTTTTTACGTAATACTGGAGAACGGCTTTTTGATCTGAAATAATGTATTTTTAAATATAATTCTTTGTTTTAATTAAATCTTAGTATTTTAACATGACACTACTTTCTTATATAAATAATTTTGTAAATTTTTATTAAAAGAAAAAACATAAAGCTTACAGGTGTATTACCTATGTTTGGAAGATAATGAAGGTGAAGATCTGCGTGAATGCTTTTTAGTTTTTCTGGATGAACTAAAATGATAAAATCAATACAAATTTTATTATTTCCTTTTAATTTTTTTTTTACGCTTCTTTATAAGAACTGGAATCATCAGAGCTTCCTAATTTATCCCAGTCATGTTTGTGTTTTTCAGCTTTTGTAAGTCCCTTATCTTTTGGTTCTTTATCTGATTTTTTTAATAATTTTCTACGATAATGCTCTACTTGTTGAATAACAGTCCATCCACTTTTTAACGTTCTTTGTCCAGATTCTAATTCGTCCTGATATTGCATTATTTTTAATTCAATTTCACGTAGTTTATTACGCCTCTCTTCAGAAATATCTCTGTAAGGACATTATTATTGAATGGTGTGTATAATTAATTACATACAGTATTACCTAGAATCTGTATAATCACTAGCCTCTACGGCTTCATGTTTACTATCTTGGCTATTTTCTGTACTACTTTCTAACATATCCCATTTGCTTGTAGTCATTGCTTGAGCTTCCACTTGATCTGGATCTATAGTTTCCCATTTTGATAAAATGAAACCTGATGATAAATTGGTATTTTCCTGTTTAGTACTAAGACGTTTACCGTCTCGAATTTCAAAACCTATAACGTACTAAAGTATGAAACAATATCACCCATTTTAAATATTTAATTACCATCTATATCACTATCAACTGAAGGGGAAGGGCTATTTAATTTTTGTTTTAAGGCACCTTTTAGTAATGCTAAACCATCCATGGGAATGTCTTCATCTGTTTCTATTTGATCATGTAATGGATTTCCATCCCAATTTGGTTCAATAATAATGCATTCATTTCTTTTATCCTAAATGCCCAGTATTACATTTGAGTACGTATAAATAAAAAAAAAGTAACAAACATACCTCTAATTCTATTCCTACAAAAATATTATGTAACTTATTCATAAGATCTTTCGGATAAATTGAATCTTCCCAAGCTTTGAAGGTTCGTAAAACTCTAACTTTAAATCCTTCAGCTTGAAGCCGACTTTCTAATTTATCATTTGTAAATCGTAATTGTTTTGTTATTTCTAGAAGACGGGATTCAAACCTAAAACGAATACAATGTTGCAAATCCAATTTATCAATTAGTATTTTTAACAAGTTACGCTCTTCTATAAAATGACGCTTTATTAACTTTTACTCCACAATTATGTAGAATGTCAGAAATTAAATATAATCTCGCTATTTTTTTAATAATAAGAGTGGTCTCATTTGATAAAGATTCCAAAATGCAGTCCGCTATTTCATCTGCAGCATCACTATGTTCTATACAAAAAACCATAACTTCCCCTATTTTTTTACTTTCTGGAGTTAAATTTCTAATTAAATCTTCAAGTCGATCTCTTTGTCTAAAGAATTATTGAGGTGAATTAAGTTTATTAACTGTGTATCAGTTTGTGCTTACGTATTAGATAAGGAACCTTTGGTTGACTCTCTTGCTTCATCTTCTAATACTAATTCATCTGGCATACCAGATGTATATGAATTCATTAAAGGAGGTTTCCATGCTGATCCACCTGTTAAAAAATATACAAACATTTTTATTCTATTACATTCTATTTAAAAAAAATTGCATTCAAGTATTAATTGTACCTATAAACATCCGAAATTCTTTTGAAGACCATTCTTTCTGTGATTCTCCATGCATAATAGAATACAATTTCCATCGATAATAAATGTGCATCGGATTTTGATTCTCAAATAAAAATCTGTAAAATGATTAAACTTGAGACAAATGTCCATACTTAACGACAGTTAAAATTTAAAAATTAGATTGAAAATTCATGAGAAAAATAAAATGGAATGCTTAAAGTACGTCGTTACTCTGAAAGTCATAGTTTAGTCATTGATATGATTTAATAAGTAGATACTGAAGATTAGTCTTCAATCTTATAAATTTTATTGCTAATCGCTAACATAGATAATACTAAATGTTAATTTCAATAGATGGTTAAATATAATTATTATACATGTACAGTTGAAATAATCGCATATCTATGAATTAACTACTGTAACTAAATTAATTAATCTAGAATCAATATATTTTATTGTTTTATTACCTAAATAACGGATTATTAAGTTCTCTGTTCATAATCATTGCTTCAAACATAGGTCCTTCACGAATCACAAACTCTACCATTCTATGAATCAACATTAACAAGTTCCTAAAATATAATGTAAACTTAATTATCTTTAATAATATCACACATCAAACGTTAAATTTTACAGTAATAATTATATGAAAAATAGATGTGTACCTGTCCGTAGGAATAACCACTTTAACAACTGCACGACTCAAAATCTACAAAAATTAAAATAATATCGATATATTTTACATTTTGTAAATGCTAGTATTTAACAAAATAACTAAATAATGACCTGATGTAATTCCTCAGCTGTTTTAGGTAAAATATCTCGATCCTTAGGTGTTGGTTGTGCATTAAAAGGTAATCCCGATGATGGTGGTGGAAGAGATAATTCTAAAAGCGTTGGTGGTATGTATATCGGATGAGGAGGAATTATAACTGATTTTCCCCATCCTAATTTCATTTCATAACCTAATACATCTTTGCCTAATAAAAAAAAATCATATATAGTTCTGTTGTTAATAAACAAGTCAAGTATATATTTATATTACATAATTAATTTACCATTTAAGTTTCGGAGAGCTCTTTCTCCATCTTTTCGGCTCATGTATGCCACAAAACCACAATTTCTGCCTCGAGCTTTTTCTTCATCTGATCTTGGCCACATAATTTTAATACTAGCTAAAGGTCCAAAACGTCCAAAAACTTCCATTAACTGTTGTTCAGTTATCTATTAATACATTTTATTATTAGTATAGGAAAAATGTATAAAAAGGATATTTAAATATAAATAAAAAAAAATAATTCAAAATCAATTATTTAATGTAATATATAAATTATTTACTCAATTTTTCGGTTATCACTCGTTGAAAAATTACAATTAAAATCAAAATCAAGAAATTGCAATAAAATAATTAATATAAATACAGAAAAAACTTCATTTATTATTAATGGTGAAAGTAATTATTATTACTGTTTATTACAATACAAGATTTATTTAAAAAACTCAAAAAATCAATTACAAATTGATTTATTGAAATTTAAATATACTTACCTTTGGATTTAGATTTCCTAAATATAAATTGGTGGTTGTCGGATCTCCATTATCAAAAGACCCTAAATCTCCACTTTTAAGAAATAAATCTAATTCAGATTCAATGGGAATTCGTAAAATGCCTTTGTACTTATGTCGTTCTTCTCGCTCTTCTTGTATCCTGTAAAATTAAATTTTGGCAATATTTTATAAACATTAATTTTAGAACTTACTGTCTTAGTTCTTCTTTAAAGGATTCTAAGTTACTTTTCCCTGTACTTTTTTTCTTCCCCAATCTTTCTGGTTTTTTGTCAACTGCTAACATACGTGCATAGGCATGTGCTCGTTCGGCAGATGTTAATAATTCTTGCGATGTTAAAATACGCGATTGAGGTTTATATAATTTGCCTCTATCTTTAGTGTCTTCCTCTAAAAGATAAAACTTAATTTTGATTTATAATAAAAACTATTATAAGTGTTACATAATTTATTAAGATCAAGAAGATCTTAAGGTAATAATTTTCTTACAGGAAGTGTAATATAATTAAAAATACATACTTCTAGCTCCAGCATCGTAAGTTCCAGCTTTAACCCATACTTTTGTACTATTTATAGGAGTTTCTTGGAAAGTTTCGACAAATTCTTGAAATACCTACATAAAATGAAACATATTTACAATTGATTTTTCTTAACACATGAATTCCCCAAACATTTAGAGTTGTATAATTTTTACGTTAATGACAAATAACTATGATAAAATTACATTAACAATCTTTTTAAGATAAACAAATTTAAAAAAAGGATAAAATGGTATAATTTTGGTGATAGATTTGTTAACAAAAATGGATTAACTTCTTTGTTTTAAGAAAATCAATATACATTTGGTAAAAATGCAATTACTAGAATGGATAATAGGGATGGATCACTATGTGATGGAAGTGAGAGTGGATATCTAAAAAAATACAGATATTAATATGTTGTAATTAAATGGTTATACATTTAAATAATCTACTGATTATTATCACAAGCGTAATGGATAAAAAATTCTAATAGTCTATAACAAAATAAAATATTTGAATAAATAAATATTAATTAATTATGATAACTTTAAAAAACTTAACATTATGTGTGATATTGATAAGTTACATACATGAGCTGCTGCTCGCTCTTCTTCCTTTTTCCGTTGCTCTTCTATTTCCTTTTTAGATAATGTCCTCTTTCCCATAGCACCAACAGAAAACGCTTTTAGTTTTTGTTCGGGAATATGCTGTTACACAATATTATTTAGCAAAATATGCCTAATAATGTATAACTGAATTTATACCTATTGAATAGCCTACCTTTATCTTTTCGGTCATTTTTATATCGGGGTTTTGGGATTCTTAAAACTAGGAAATATTATTAAACATAGTACTATTCACAAAGTGTAACTACACACTATTATTAAATAACAAGCTTCTCTAAATTGCAAACATGTGTGTTAAATTCAGATTAACGACCAAAATAATTGTATATACAAGATACACCATTGCCATTTTTGTATTATTTTAGTTAAAACAAGAACAGCGTTGCCAGATTACTTTACCTGTTTATCAAAATTTATTTAAACAATTATTATTCTATTAATAAGTCAATAAACACGTATACGACAAATAGATACTGAAATATTATATTGTTACTGAATTATGATTAATCTGAAACTTATTTCTTAATTTATTTAACGTACTACTTAATGTATTTACTGAGTTCAAATGTTGGTAACAATGTATTTTGTACATACAACATTTTCTATAAAATTTAGCACGTGTCATAACTACAAGCTTAATATAATACAAGCTTAATACAAACTTGAATATATCGATACACGTTTAAAATCAATAAAAGTGAATAAACGCGTACTTTGTTTAAAAAACTATAATTTGTAAGAATTAGACTAATCAATTATTTTAGTTATCAAGTTGGTAGTAATAAAAACAAAATAACGTTGTAACGTTGGCAACCTGTAGAGTGAAAATAAATAAGTGTGTGTCCGAAATACCGTTTATAATATAAATCCTGTAATACATCGGCAGTAGGGCCCGGAAAGAAACGTCGCCTTATAAATTGATTTAAATAATGAATAAACATATATGGTACCTCTACGTATAGTTCAGTTAATTATATAAACGGATATCATGCTTTTAGTACTACCAAACACTACAGATATAATAAAAAGATATAAATTATTTATAAGTAATTGTTAAAATCTTAAAAATATTAAATTAAAAAAGTATATGTATTATTTGAACAATTAAAAATATCAAAAATTTATGAATGTATATTACACATAATAGTTAATAAAACAGAAAGATTGAAAAATCTTTACATTATCTTAATTACATATTCTTAAACTAGGTAGTAAAATAATAAATAAATCAAGTTTATTATCTGTTTTAAAAATTGTAGATAGATATTGGTTAAATAAAAATTATGTACTTTACGAATATATGTTGGTAATTAAGAAAATGCAAGTGTAACTAAAATGGCGTTTTAGCGCGTTCTTTACAATTATTTTAAAACATAAAACGAATCTAAAACTTCTTCTATATTCGTTTTAACAAGAAATTAAATTATATGTTGTTTTTCATTTGAATAATGATGTTAATATCAGTAACTACAAGTCGTCATTTACCAAAATGTTTAAAAATGTATATCGTGTAATTTTCTAATTTTTTATTTTCATTAAATTTAGTGTAAATAAAATTAAAGACATTTTATTATAATTTGTTTAAATTGGAGGATTTCTCTATTTAAAAAAAATACGAAGTTGGCAGCAAATAAGCTAATGGTGCCAACAATAATCAGTTGTACCTAAAAGTTTCAAATAACATCGATCCTCGGAATAATAACCTATATTTGTGTCTTTTGCTGTCAGTTACGTTTGTCGTTTAAATGGTTGTGCAGAAAGAAACGATGAAAGCGAAAGAAACTGAACACATAGAGCCGGGAGTGTTGTAGTAAATTAAGTTTCGTGTATCGTATAGGATTAATAAAATAGAAGAAATAACATTCAATATGGCTTCTAACAATAATCAGAACGGATGGTTGAGCGGGTTTGGAATTGGTTTTGGGCCCCTTTTAAGCTCTGTACCGGAACAGGGTAGTTCTGCCTCTGATATGAATCAATTTGAGCAGCTAGATCGTTCAAATGCAGGCAGCAACACTTTAAAGGTTTCATATAGGCAATTTCTTTTGACATTTTTAAATTGTTTTGTTTGTTCTTAGAGAAATCCCAAAATGGAATTAACCAAAACAGATTTATTGAAACTTCTTACATATCTTGAAGGGGAAATACAAGCTCGAGATATAGTAATTGCAGCGTTAAAGGTAACATTATTATATACAAGGTGTTTGAATATTTTTGCATATTTTGTAGTTTAAATATTTTAAGAATGAAAATACGCTGAAATTGTTTGGCATTTATTTTTAAGTAAAAAATGTAATTAAAACTATTTTATGTTGAGGTACACAGCTCGATAAAAATTAATAGAAAATCATCTTAAATTTGGACAATTGGTACTTTTAAGTATTCGATATTTATGTTATAAAGTTAAAAGTTTCATGAGATACTCGACAGTCAACTGACAACAGTCATAATGTGTAGTTTACTGGTATCATTGCAGGAAGGAGTCTTGAGACCATTTATTACATGCTGCTTTAAAGATGGATCAATTTTTTAAGTTAACATTTTTCGCCATTACACCTTTCATTAAATTTATTGAATATAACGTTTTGTTTTTAACATTTTTAATAATTTGTAATGTTTTTCCATTTCACAAATTAAATCAATTTTAATGCAATTGAAATTAACGAAACAACAATAACAATTTATAATTAAACCATGTTCGAATATAAAGTTTGTGTTAGTGCAACTGTAAATTCTAGAAAAAAGGTTTAAATTTTTAACTTTAACTATTTAATTAATCACTATATTGTCAATTTTCAAAAAAGAGAACAAATTTTACCCTTATTTCTTTAAATTTGGATAGAAATATATTAAATATATTTTGGTGTTGTAAAAAGTTGTTGAAATTATGGGAAACAAATATTGTTTCGTTTAAGTTTATTATAATATTTTAATAGATTAATGAAGTGAGTAAAATTAAAGAGTGCCTCCGACCATACTTAAACTATTAATTTCGTTAACTAACAATCTTATAAAATTGCAGTCAGAAAAACTTAAACAAGTAGTAAACGTAGGACGTTATCGACCGGTGCTAATGTCAGATCCTCATACAGCTTTGCTTCGAGATAACATTGCAGATGTACCTCATTACAAACCACCTCATTGTGAACGAGATATGGCAGCTGCAGCGGAACAGCAAGTGCAAGCCTTAGATCATCTAACTCAACGACAAAGAAGGGCACATCAGCATATGGTTAATATTCTTAAAGATGCCGAAGCTAAGCACAAAAAGGTCATTCAAGAATTAGAAGAAGAAAAATGTAAACACGAGCACGATACGGCTCAGGGTGACGATATTACGTACGGTTTAGAAATGGAACGTACTCGACTGCGACAAGAATTAGAAATGGAACGTACGTCGCGTAAAAAATTAGAAAAAGAAGTAAAACGACAAATGGATCTAGCCGATGAAGAAAAAGCAAGACAAAAACAAATAGTATTACTATTAATAGCAGAACGTAAAAAAATTATTGTTAAGTACATCGAGGAACGCAAACGAAGTGAAGATTTAGCACAAGTATATTTTATACTTTTACATTATCATTGTATACCTTAATTAATTAATTTTAGATTTTATCCGAAGAAAAATCGCGAATTGATAGCATGGCAGAAGGTTTAGAAGAAGAGAGTAAAAAATCTTTACAAATGGAAGCAGAACTTGAAAAACAATTGCATATATTTGAGACCGATAAAAAAAATTTAAAGACAACTTTAGCAACTAAAGAAGCGAGGTATTTTAAAATATCTTTAAGAATTTTATTTTAAAAATAAAAACTCTTAATATAGATGTCAAGAATTAGAGGCCGAGGTTCAAAAATGGCAAGCCGAATGTGAAGTTTTAAGAATGCGATTACGAGATCCAGTAGATTCAACAGCCTCCATGACTAGCAGTGTTGCAAAAGTTGTACAGCCAACGGCCACAGTTTCTAGTGTTCCAGTTTCGGGACCGAGTAAGTTATTATTTCTGAAAATTATTTTATTGAAGTTTTGTACTCGCATGTTAAATTTTAGCAATGGGCGTGGCTCAGAGCGTAACACCAGGGCAAAGTATTCGACAGACAGCAACTGTGGTGACGCCTTCAACTGGTAAAGTGAGTTAAATTCGATATATTAAAAAAACGTAGCATAAATAAGTTCTATTATAGTTAAGTCAGCCAGGATCATCTCAGTCGACTGTTTCTAGAACTCCAACAAAAACAACTTTTCATACCACTTATACGCAAAATACGGCACCTCAAACGCCTCCTAAAAAGAGTTCAATAATAGGCCGAGGTGTTCCGCCACCAATTCCACCTAACAAACCTGTCATTCCTAATAAACAGACTCCTGTACGGCGTCCTGATAGTTCTGAGTTAGAAAAAAAAAAGTTAAATGTTATAGGAAATAAAGAATCTATTAATCCAGGAACTTCTTCAGAAACCGGTCGTAGTGTTCCTGCAGGTATAGAAATGTTAGGACAAGAATTAGCTGACTTCCAACAAATGTTTGTGACCATGGCAACTAGCAATAATACTTAATAGGGCCATCCTTACTTTGTTATGTTAATATTAATTACGTTAGCCAACTGGGACTAGTTCAATGCACACCTGCAATGCAACTGACTGGTCCCATAGCTCCCTACTTATGTGATAGTGTTTTCTAAATTTAATCTGAACGATCTTTATTAACATGATTTATTAGATTTATTTTTGTACTGTTCTGGCATTTTATATTGTGTTAAGTAGATTAGAACAGTGCATTTTCAGGGCCTGCAGCCCAGTGATTGTGTTGTGTGACTTACTGTAAGCCTATTATAGGTTAATTGAATTATGTGTAAACTGTAAAGGAGCTAGTCCGTAGTATAGCCTAATATTGGCAGTGAGGTCAAATGTTTTTTCACAATCATTAAAACAAATTAAGAACTTAATTTCATGATGAAAATTTGTTTTTTATTGGCTCTTTGTATGATCTCCAGTGTAATGAGTATTCATACAATGTAAGTATATATCACTCTCTTTATATGTTTTGTTATGTGCTTATTTAGAAATTAAATTGATGATTAAGTTACCTTGTTTTAGTAATAACACCAATAATAAGCAACACGAACATATTTTTGAAGAAATTAGTTTGTCTCTCAGTGATATTTTGCCTGTTAGATCTAAATTATATGACAAAAATCGTGCACCTAAATATCAAGGTCAACCTACACTTGTTTATTTCCATGTGACTGTTTTATCTCTCGATTCTATTAATGAAGAGTCGATGGCAAGTACAATATCGTGTTTTTTTATTTTTTTTCAAGTTAAAAGTAAAAAAATATCGAAAGTAGTCGCTTGTTCTATATTATTGCTTGTAAGTTTTTAGATTGAAATTTAGTAAAAGTTTAAATTATTATATTTAATAAACTGGAAAGATGATTTTTGATTATTTATTTTACTTTAAAGGCGATAAAGAAATTTGTAAATAGTAGGTAGTTGATTTTTAAAGTAGTGCGAAATAATTTATTTTGTTACTTATTTAATAGTTTTGTGTAAATCCAAATGGCTGATAAAAATATTAGTGTAATAATTAATTTGTTACAACTTTGTAATAAGTCAAACAAATTGATTTTTTGTTTAGTTGACTTTACAAATCAATTAATTTAGTAAATAGCAAAGTATGTCATTTAAGATAACTCAAAAATAACAATAATGCAAATATTAATTGCGTTTTGACACATTTTTATTTTGTATTGATATGAACTCGTTGCTAATGTAAAATAAAAATTGATATTTGTATTTAAGATCGAAACATCTTAATTTATTAGATCAGCGAAAAAACAGTTTGACAACATAAAAAAAAATGTTAAAGTTATACTGATATGTCGGAACTAGTATAGAAAAATATGTTGAATAAAAATTTGTACAGTGTACCTATGTTAAAAAATTCAATATTAATTTTTGAATAGTTTACAGCAACATTTAGTCATACCTCGAACATTTTTTAAAACAATTGAAATTCTCGTGGTTTTGCAAATATTTATTCTTATATTATGTGTAATTTAAAGTTGTAATTATATTGTTTTAAAATTTTGTGAAATATATTAATACAAAATATGTTGTTTTAAATTTATCCTTTAAATAACAATACTTAATATTAAAATTATGCTTTATTAAAATCAAACTTGTTTATTGGTAGATTGTTATAGGTATACCTGTTCTAGAGTAGTTGGTATATTTTATGTGTTTAATTTTTGATCACAATTTGATCTTTATTTTCTTTTGCAAATAGCTATGGCGTGTAATAGCTATACAGTATTTTCATTTTGCTCTGTTGGATCATTATATTGCATATGCAGTGTATTATCGGCAAATGTAGTATATTCTTTTAATGGAAAAAATAGGAAATAGAGTAGATAGCAATATCTACTAATGTAATATTTTTTTCTGTTTGAATATGTTTTTGGTGTCTAAATGCAAGATGTATCGAAAGGTTCCTATCTGACAAACAGCCAACAAACAATAAACTTAAGTTTACTTGAGAGTGCTCATATAATATATATATATCATCATCATCCCTAAGCCCCTTTCATCCACTGTTGGATATAGGCCTCCTCTAGATTCTGCCATTGTCTTGTGCCTTGTTTATCCAATTTTCTGCTACTCTGTGAATATCGTCGCTCCATCCAGTCGGAAATCTACCCCTGTTTCTCTTGCTTTCCTTAGGTCTCTACTCTATAAGTCTCTTTGTCCATCTGTTATCACTCATACGGGCTATATGGCCTGCCTATTTCCACTTGGTTTCGTGATATATCCTATAATGTCAATTACTTTTGTTTTATCTCTTAATGTTGTATTTGGTATTCTGTCTCCTTATTGTTACTCCTAGCATTACTCTTTCCATCGCTCTCTGGGTCACCTATACATATATAGGTATCTTATAATTTTACACATTATTCATTTTTTGATATTAATTGACTATACTATTGTATGAGGTCTATTCTGTAATAAATCTGTTAATTTTAAAGGTCTGTTAAACAACTAACAATCTATCACAATCGAGATTTTCATAGTTAACAGGATGTTAAAATTAACAGGTTTGTTACAGAACAGATTACAAAGTTTTGAAGATGAAGTAATTTTTGAGTAATCAAAAATAGCAACTATCGAATGATTTCATATTTGATATTACCTACTTCATTTTTTTTGTCACTAATGTATCATTTTGAATATTGAATTATCGATTACTTTCGTTTGATTACATCATACATATATACACTGTGTCAAAGTTAAATTACCCATAAGTATATATTTGTTTATATGTTTTATGGAAAAGACAGCATAGAACTTCAATTTTTATCTTTTTCCTTTTTTTTTCTCAAAAAATCATAGCTTAAAAATTTAATTATAACAAATTACGGATGCTAAATATAGATTGTATTTTAGTTACCTAATGTTAATTTTTTGAAGTTTTAATTGATTTACAATCGATTTTGTGTTCTAGTATTCTCTTCTTTTAGTAGACTTATGTAACAGATATATTCCTTGCTCAAAGTTGGCAAGATCCTCGATTACGATTTCCTGAGAACATGAGCGAGGATTACAGAATTTTGGACGTGGAATGGCTTCACAGTATTTGGAGACCAGATTGTTTTTTCAAAAACGCGAAAAGCGTTACGTTTCACGAAATGACAATACCCAATCATTATTTATGGTTGTATCATGATAAGACTTTATTGTATATGTCAAAGTAAGGAGAATCTAGATAAATAAATTGTGTTAATAGTACTGAAGTATTTTTAGACTAACTTTGGTGCTATCGTGTGCTATGAAGTTTGAATCATATCCACATGATACCCAGATTTGTTCGATGATGATCGAAAGTTGTAAGTATTTTAAACATTAGCAAATGCCAGTTTTAATTAGCATCCGGTTATATATAACTAATTCTCTCTATGGTTTTAACGATCATGTGTGTTCTATGGATATAATTATAAGTTCTAAACAAAGAATAAAGATTACCTACGAATAAGGAACCAAGTTCATTTTCATAAGGATTTGGCTTGCTTCTTAAATGGCAATGCATTTTTATCACCATATTTTCTTAAACTATACTGTATCGTAAGTATTAATTTTTTTAGTATCACATACTGACCACGACTTAATTTTTATTTGGAACGTTACTAATCCTTTAGTCGTTAACCCTGACATAGAGCTTCCTCAGTTGGACATATCTAATAATTATACAGCCGATTGTACAATCGAATATTCTACAGGTAGGTAAGTGATATATGTTTTGTGCCATGGTTGTCGATAAATTTATTTTAGGTAATTTTACTTGTTTGGCAATTGTTTTTAATTTGAGACGTCGGTTGGGTTACCATTTGTTTCATACGTACATACCATCGGCTTTGATTGTTGTAATGTCGTGGATATCGTTTTGGATAAAACCTGAAGCCATCCCGGCTAGAGTAACATTAGGAGTAACATCTTTATTGACTTTAGGTATATACGATTAATTTTTATTTAAGTTTGGAAAATAACTATACATATATTTAAATGCTATCTCTTAAGTTAAAATAGAATAAATTTCATTAAGACGTTTCTAAACTGTATTGGAATAAATTTTGGTAAGTACCTAATCAATGATTTACGTTATTTTAGCTACTCAAAACACACAATCTCAGCAATCTTTACCTCCAGTTTCTTATGTGAAAGCGATCGATGTTTGGATGTCTAGTTGTTCAGTGTTCGTCTTTTTATCCCTTATGGAATTTGCAGTCGTTAATAATTACATGGGACCAGTTGCCACAAAAGCCATGAAAGGATATTCTGACGAAGATATTCATTCGCAAACGAAGAACTTTAGGGTACCGTTTAAAATTAGTTTTAAAATAATTTCCTTTTATCTCTTCATTTTTTCAGGCGATGGATCGGCCATTCAACAATCAACCACAATACGACACGTTCTGCCATAGTAGAGATACTGCTATTTTCATTGATCAGTTTTCCCGGTTTTTTTTTCCTTTCTCGTTCTTTATCTTAAACGTCGTTTATTGGTCCACGTTTCTTTGATCGAAAATTCGCATATTTTGTTATTAAATATAGTTTAATAAAGTTTTGTTGATTTTCACAAATATTTTTAATACTTACCTCTATGCCGCGAGGAGGTATATGACATTTTTTTTACATGAGAATTTTTCAAACGTTTGCTTAACATTTATGTCATTTGCAATTCGATGAACAAAAACGATTTGAAATCGAAAGATATGTTGTAAACAAGATATCGCTTTAAGGTCATACGGTCTCTATTGCCGTCAAACGGTAATTCGTAGATGGCATTGTTAGTGAGTTCTAGAGAAATTTTAAGTAGACCAGCCTTTTTGGTTGAAATAACCAGCCTCTGTAAGTCATAAAATCTACCTGCTTTGAAACTGAGGGCATAATTGCAATACGATGTTTCTACATTAAAACGTATTTGAAGATGATTTTAAAATTCGCAATACAAAAGTTAAGATTTGATTTTAAGTACAGAAAAAATCTGAGATTACTAATCTGAAAAACTGATTTATTTAAAGTTCGCTAATAAATAATTTACTTTAATTTTAATTGAAATTAGAAAATTAATTAATATTATTATTATAACAACATAAATAGGGTGTTCTCGAGGATATTGAATGCGAGCGGATCTCGGTAACTGTATTGTTATGAAAAAATGTTGTTTAAAAAAAAAATAATAGATTTCACATGTGAAAAGTATTACATTAGGAGAATTGTAATTTAAGTAGATGTATATTAACCCTTTAAATGCCGGTATTTTTTACTATTTCACTCGCCACCAGGAACAAAAAGCAAACATTCGTTTGAAAATATGCTTAGGTATCTAACACTAATTTCTAATACATAAGAAATATATAAATTGCAATTCAAATATATTTTAAAAATTTGATTTATGAAAAGATCTAATCAAAAATTTAACGTATTTTATAATAAAAAAAAATAAAAATATACCTATATTGAACATTGTAAATACATACGATAATGTAAGTTTCTTTGACATATACATTTATTTATACAGCTATGGTAAACTATTTTTTACGTATCGATGGCGTTTTGCCAAAAGGGCGTAACTCACAAAAAGAAAATTTTATAGGAGAGCACATTTTCTGTCGTCGCGTAACTATAAGAAGATACGCTTCGCCGAAATACAAATCGATTTTTCCGGTGGAAAAAATCGGAATATTGTTAACAGATGATGCCTTTGTCCTAGATGCATAAGTTGCCGTAAAATTGTATTTTTTACACAATCATTAAATTTTTTAAAGGAGTTACGGAAATAATAGATTTTTTTAAATATCTTTCTATGAATCAGAACATTGTAATCTATGGAAAACGTAATTTATTTCATAAAAACATCAATCTTTTTATTTTAACCGTATCGCCTTAAACTATTTGTTTGGTCTCGGCACGTCGAGAAATGTCGATTTTCAGGTAAAACACGTATAAAATAATGTATTACACGCGTTTTTGCCGATATCGAGTTTTTGTTAATTTTCGATAAAAATCCCTTATTATAGTTCAAGGATTTTGGCAAAATTTTGACCTGACTTGAATGTCGGGAAATGTGAGAAATTTTTTCTAAAATTATGTATTTTTTATGCAGTAAAATTATTTGAATAATCACTATCTACTGCCTTTATACCGCAGAATTATAAATTTACTCTATTTTTAATTTAAAAACTATTAGTGTGCCCTTAAACATTGAAAATTTCCCTATTACAAACCATAAACCAGACAAAAGTTTAATCGCATTTTTATGTGGCCGATAAAATACAAAGCATCTAATAAAACATGTGCACCGCCTACTTTCATAGCTTATCGGTGTGTGAATAAACAACTCAATGTTTTTAAAATAGAAGTGGGATTTCGTAGTATCCAATGCATTTATATCTTCAGATCTTTCGCGTTAGTGGTACGGAGACGAAACAAGGACATTCAAGTCGGGTCAATATTTTGAAAAAAATTCCGTAACAATCATAGGATCTTTCGACTAATTATTGAAGAACAAATCTATTACTGGTTTGTAATACCAGAATCTTCTGCAGAATGTCTAAATTCACAATATTGACTTAAAGAACTTAAAAGGAAACGTTTTGCCTGATTTATACTGTTAAGTGACCAATGCTCGCGTTAGATTTTTAGGTTGTAAAATTTATGATCTTTTACAATAAAAATAGGGAGATCTAGTCATATTACCCAGTATTTAACAATAATTGTGGGACCACCCACAACCATTGTCCGATATTGGGCGTCAACATTTAAACCAAAAATTAAAACTTTTAAGTTCCTGCTTTTGATTATTTATAAAAAATTGATGTAAAAACGAAAATTATCATCAAAAGTGATTTTTAACGGCAAGACGTGCTAAAATTTCTTCAGTTTATTCAAATGATCGTTAAAAACACATTAAAATTTTAAAAAAATGCAAAGCAATTATTTTTATTAAGATAAATATTTATTAAGCAAAAGAGCACGTTGTGCCGTAGATGGAATGTTACGTTACCCACCAGTTATTAATTTTCAAACTTTGGTTACCCCAGTTTTGACTTACGATTGCCGTAAAATTGTACTTTTTACACAATCATTAAGTTTTTTAAAGGTGTTATGGAAATGATAGATTTTATAAAGTATTTTTCTGTGAATCAGAGCATTGTAATCTATGGAAAACGTAATTTATTTCATAAAAACATCAATCTTTTTGTTTGAACCGTATCACCTTAAGAGTTTTGTTTTGATAATATGAGGTTTTGAAAGTGTTGTTTAAACTTATTGCCAGCGATTTTGAAAAAGTTGCATAGATGTTAACTATCAATAAATATCGATATCTTGGATATTTGACTTTCTCATTAATTTGGTTAATATATGCTAATATAGCATATGTATTTAATTTGGTACATAAATTTAAAAAATAATGTGACTTCATACTCACTTTATTTCTATAGTGGTCTGTTTATTTTTACAAAAATAACTTTAAAATAACTTTACTTTTTCAAATTAAAATTCACATTATAAATAAACAGGTATTAACAACTTATTTGAAAATTAAACTGTCTTTAAAGTCCTTTTTAAACAGATTTAAAATATTTCACAATGATTCATAAAGTTATAGCCATTTTGAACTTCCGGCTTTGTTGGAAATAGAATGTAATGTATTAGATTTCTGTCTACTTATATACTGACTTTTATTTACTATTATTTTATCTAAAAATATTTAACTTGACACAATCATTAATATAACAGACCATTAAGGATGAACATTAACACTGATGATATTTAAATAAATTTTGATTGTAGGTAACACGTTTTTTATTATAAAAATACGCGTACATGCGTACATAATTTATTAAAAATTAAATAAGTACTTGTGGAATTTAAAAAATAAAATAAACTAACGATATAGGTAAGTATGTACATAGATAAACTTAAATATTTTGTTCGGTAATTTATTATTGTCAAAATGTATATTTACAGGTGAAATGGTGACAAAAACAATGAAAGCTACGCGAGACAACATAAAGCGCATAAAAACATTAAAATTCATTATATTTTATGCAAAAAAATGTAGTTACCAAAGTGATGTGATCTAGTTATAAATGAAAAATATTACTTAGTGATTTTCGAATTTAAATTAAATCAAAGTTAGTAAGCATAAGTTCGTAAAATTAAAAATTAAAAATCTAGTACCTATACAATACGACAATACGTATTTTATACTACACGCCTGATAATATTAATATTTTAAAACCTAACAAATTTTACATTTCGAATGGTCGTTACTATACCTAACCGTTATGAATTTTTGTAATACAGGACATCTTATATACTTTTTTTTTAAATTAACATATATACTGGCGTTGTTTAATATATTCTTTCTATTACTAATCAGAAAATCTTAATACATGTAGATATGTAACTTAAAATGTTAGGATCGTTTAATAATTAATACCAAGACACTAAGTTTGATTTTATTTCATTAAAAAAAAACAGAGGTGAGTGTATATTCCTAACAATAAACAACTTATATTTCTTAGACGTAGGGGTAACAATTTAGTATATTTTTATTGCAAGACTTATTTATTTCATTTAAAATAAATTATAGTTTATTTTTCATTGCCTTAATTAATATGTAGTATGTATATCTACTATAGATAGTTCTCAAATTATCACGAGTTAGTTTTTGGCATGAGGTTTGTGTAAGATCAAGCTTTTACTGTTACAATATTTATGCTCTTGCGTATAAATTGTTATCGTTCGATTATTTTTAAATGGCATCTTAGGTGTAACATCGGGTTATAAAACAAATAAAAAGCAAAAGCAGTAAAATGAGCAAACCAAGGACTTCTCATATTTATTTGAATAATAAAAATCTGTGAACGCAGTTTTATATATTTTTTATTATGTAAATGTAGATTAAAGCTGACGAGTTTACAAATCGTGGTTCAGTTTTACGGAGGGAGTTTGTTTCTCCTTTGATTCTATTGTATAATCGTAGCTTTTATTTCAAATTAACTTATTTTTCTAATTTTAAGCGTTTGATATTTTTCCTTTGTGTATTTTGGTGAAAAAAGACTAACTTTTTGTTATATTATCTAATGTAAGTATGATATATTATGTACGTAGATATATCTTTCGACCTTGTTCTCTTATCGCTTGCAATAAAACACGATTACGAAATCGAATTAGAACGAGGAGTTAAATGTGAATGAACAGGTAGTACATACATACCTACCTAACCAGTTAATTGTTGTAAAATCACAAAGAATTTTAAGTGGTTCGATAATTTAAATACTTTACTAAATTTTAAATTTTTAGGTCAGAAACTCTATGAGGGTGTTTCAGGAGAAATAGTAAATATTTTAGGAGGCGATAGTATAGTCTATTCCGAATAAAAAAGTTTATATAGTGGATTCCGCTTAATCGGACCACATCGGGACCAGCACGTTTTGATCTGATTAAGTGGTTGGCCTACTTAGGCCAGGCGCGCATGGAACATTTTTGGCCGGTTCACGAATCGCGATCGGCGTAAAATCTCCTGGATGCGCGCCGGGCCTTATGCGAAATTCAAATAAAATAGAGCATTTGAGAGCTAAGACAATTTTTTTAAAATAAATTTAACGTAACACTTGAATCAACATCACGTAAAACAAGAGACATCAAACTAATGTTATAAATGGTGGTGACGTAGAGTACGTAGCCCAGCAGTATCTACAGTTTTGGAAATTTTCTGTTGTTAGAAAATAATAGAGGGCGCCACGAAGCAGTTGGCAGCAACGTGAGGGATTTTAAGGATTTTTGGGACAAGAGAAGTCGGAGAAAAGGTGTTCAATGGCGTGGAGTGTGAACTCCGACTTTATTATTGCGTGTTATTTTTATTTTTGATTCTGTAAGTTAAATAAAGGAGTTCACGCTGTGTAGGATCACAGACTCATTCGAAGTGGGTTATGCCCGATTTCAAATATGCATCAAAGCAATGTTTATGCTATGTCTATTATTATTAAGTACCTATGTCTAGGTAATAACTTGCGAACACATTATCAACCGTAATTTTTATATGTTTATCTTACATTTACTGGTTCGATTATTGATACTTATACTCTGGAAAATTAAAGAAGGTGAACTGGCAGTTTGGGTTCGTCGTAAATTTATTGAACAGAAATACAAAATGAATCATTTGTGCGTAAAAGTGTTATGGAAGATGAAAATAGACCTTGTATGAAAACAATGTTTGAAAAAGGTAATGGGTTGATAAGGATCAACAGCCTAAAATGGACTAAACTTCAAGATATACGTCCTTGTATGACAATGTAAGACCACACGCAACAAAAATTACTTAGGAAAATATTTTAGAACTTAAGTGATCTGTTCTGTCCTATCGATTATTGTTATTTGTACAATATAAGACGACTGGGATTATATACGTACCTACTTACATACTGTTAGCGAATTTTCATAGAAAATAAAGCTGCTATTGCAGCCTGTCCGATGACGGGATCCAGACGTACCCTTTTGGCTTTTCTCCGATTTCGACCTCTAGATTACGAAAATATAGGTCGTTCATTTTGGGTCGGTCATATATATATATAATCAATTTTTGTGGACACGATTCCGATCGCAATTTTGATCGTAGGAGCCTGAAATTTGGACAGTGTATTGTCTTTACGAAAACGAAGGATGAGTTCGTTAACCAGCCAAATCGACCGACCCGTTTCAAAATGGCAGTCGTTTAAAAATTAAAAAAATTCTAATCTCCGTTATTAATCATCGGATCTGTAATGTGAAATATGTTTTGGAATCGGCATAAAATTAACTACCGATCATGTCTCTTTATAATTTTCGAAATATTATTTTATTTTATTATTAAATATTATTTTTCAAAAAATGTATTTCTTTCGAGAAAAATTTTTAAAAAAGGAGTTTTGCGACATCATTTATGAAAATTCGGTGCCGCGGTTTGCACGGGGTCGAATCTTATATTTTCTAGTATGTTAATAATTCGACGCAGTTTTTCCAAAAGGGCGTAACCCCCAAAAAGTAAATTTTGTTGCGTCACATAGGTATAAGAAGATACGTTTTGCGGAAATACAAATCGATTTTTCCACCGGAAAAATCGGAATATTGTTTCTAGATTTTAACAGACGATGCTCTTGCTTTAGATGCATAAGATAGTTAGAATAACTCATTTTCACAAAAAGTGTGAGTTACGCCCATTTGGTAAAACGCCATCGATATTATAACAATTATATTAACGAAATCAAGTTTCAATACGCATAACCAACAATATCAACATAATGTTTGTAATCGATACTTTCGAGACAACGTCATATAAATTGGCAGCTTAAATTTTATTATCAAAACATTTAAGACGGGGGGATATTGCTTAATTTAGTGAGGATTTATTACGAATGGAAATAAAATATTTCGAAAAGTGAAAACACACCCCTACTAACTAGGTACACTCTAGGTCTACTGTATGCGGAGAAATGTCCAACTATTAAATTATTGCCTGAACGACAACCACGCGATGGGGAAACAGATAACATCTATCAAACTAATGTTACCGAAAACAGTTTTTTAATTTTATTTTAATAGTCCGTCTGCAGTACCGGATGTTCATTTACATTTAATTATATTTGTACACAAAAGTAATTATTTCGAAATTTTAAACGACGATAAATTTTGGAAGGACAACGAAAGGATGACCAGCAAATTAAGGGATATTTTCGAAAATGATTTAGAATGTCTAAGAACGTCACGTTTGTTTGCCAAAAATTAGCTACCTACGTTTAATTTTAGAATCACGGGCTGCTCGAACGATCATCAATATCGTCGATACTCGATGTCCACCCTGTGTGTATCCACATATACGCGAAGAGCTCGTTTATTATTAGAAAACGGATTCGCTAAAGTTAAAGGAAATTGCGCAATTAAGTAAGCACATCGAAAAGTCCAATTTATCGAAATGAACTCTCGAACAATAAATTATAGAAGTTTTTAAATAAAGTATATTTTCAGCGAAGAGGAAATGCGGCGGTTCGTCAAAACGAAATCTTAAAAAGTATTTACTAGTCGAAATTTCGCAATCTATTGGCCTTTTTACGTATCATTTACAACCAAAAATGCATTCTGCGACAGGGAGCAGATCAGGGAAAACCCAAATGATAAGGTAAATACCGCAGCTGCAATCGGTAAGCCAAACGATAAACGATAAATTACGACGTACATAATTGAGACAAATGGCGTTGCTAAACCTAAAGTCTGGAGCCTTAAATTTCGTCAATCGGTCGCCGAAATCGCCGACGACCCGCGGCGAAGTCAAACCGAGGTCTCCGGTGACCCCGTGGCACTCGACGTGTTAAGTAACTTGCGACAAATTTAGCGCGCTAGCTTTTAAAATTCTCGTTTGTTCGTTCGTTCGTTTTTGTACGTACGAACGAGCCAACGTTATGAATATATAAACGACGAATAGATGCAGAATGGATTTAGCCCGTCGAATAACTTAAGGCACGTAGAATTGCGTACCGTCGCATTATTTATACCGATGGCCAGGTGTCGTCGGTGCGCGTTCTATAATTGGGATCCGGGATGGCGAGCGTCGACTAAGAGCAAATCGTCGTAAATTTGCGATGGTGCACATATGCAGCACCGATCGTTACGCGATGCCGATGGAAGGAAGTCGTCGGAAAAGCGGTGGCGGTAGCGTCGAGATGCGCCGTTCGCGTCGTCGCAGAGCGTCGGAATCAGCATCAGTCAGTCATCCGCTCGAAGCTCTTTGAAATCAACATGCTTCGTGTGTACAAAGCCAGCCCAGCCGTCGCCACCGGCGTAGCAAATTATAAATACACCGAGAGCTGGCGTCTTTATTAATAGTAAGCGTAAATAGTCGGGTATCGCGCGATTCGTAGGGTACTTTTTTACTGTTGGCATGTGACACGACGAGTATCGAACAATCGACAAGACCGCAGTGCGCAGTGCGAAATCGATGAAAAATACGTTGGTTTCCTGCGGCGGCTTGGCGAAGAGCCGCTGGTGATGGGACAGGGCGCGTATTACGGCGCCGGCCGGTGACACTGAGGAATGTTCATCCCCGATTCTCTGCGTAGCTGCATGGTGGAGCCTGATGTGTCCTCGTACCTGCAGACGCCGTCCTCGGGACAGGTGCCTACCCGCTGCTACCCTTCCTACTCCCCCCGCGGCGTGATATGTAATTAACATGATTAACCTCAATGTTCTGTTTTGGCGGCTCGGGTGGATGCAGTCGCGGCTGGGCCGCATCTACCCCGCCGACCCTCGATGTTTGACTGATGATGCTCTGTTGTTGCAGTCATACCTGTTCTGTTCTGTTGTGTTGTTTCTGTTTGCTGTTGCTGCTCGGCTCATTCTCTCATTGCTAGCGGCTAAAAATAAGCGGATAAAAATAATTTTAAAGACGAACATCTAACAATCTAACGCGTAGACAAATCGTAACCCATCTGCGTTTAGCAGCTATAGCATGATTTGATTTGAGTGGTATTTCGACCGCTTCTTTCTGAACAGGCCCAATCCGTAGAACGTTTAGCACGTTTTTTTGTTTATTAGGTATTTAATTTTTTTTTTTTAAATTAAACGTCTCGATAATTGAAATGCATCGTGCCATCGATGCACTGTCGTCGGTTGTTGTTTATGTGATGCAGTTGTTGTAGCATGCATGCAAAGTTGTACGTGACCAAGCGATGGCCCCAGCCGCGACTCGCAAAGCCCGCATTTTAGCCCGTTCATTGTCCACTCCTTTATATGTCGTTCCTTTCTCTTCACCCACCTTCGCTAATCTATTTAAATCACTCGTAATCTAACATATAAGTTACATTCCTTTCTCATTTCTGTGTATTAGGTTTGCTTTGATATAATTATACTTAAAGTAGGTGTTCGTGAGTGTTGATGAGTGCATGTGTATGTCGCCAGGACGAGTTCCACCCCTTCATCGAGGCGCTGCTGCCTTTTGTCAAGTCATTTTCTTACACGTGGTTCAACCTGCAGGCGGCTAAAAGAAAATATTACAAAAAGCACGAAAAGCGAATGTCTCTGGAGGAAGAACGGCAATGTAAAGAAGCTTTACAGGTAACGAATGTCGCATGTCGCAAAACTAGGAATCTACTTTAAAAGTGTGATTACAGAACGAAAAATCCGAAGTCAAGCAGAAGTGGGCGTCGCGTCTTTTGGGAAAATTACGAAAAGACATCACACAGGAGTGTCGCGAGGACTTTGTGCTCAGTATCACAGGCAAAAGGCCTGCAGTGTGTGTGTTATCAAATCCAGATCAAAAAGGTAAAATGCGCCGCATAGACTGTTTGAGACAAGCAGATAAAGTGTGGCGACTCGACCTTGTGATGGTAATTTTGTTTAAAGCCATCCCTTTAGAAAGTACAGACGGTGAACGATTAGAGAAAAATCCCGATTGCTCGCAACCGGGTTTATGCGTAAATCCGTATCACATTAACGTGTCCGTGCGAGAACTAGATCTGTATTTGGCCAATTTCATCAATAGTCACGGTAAGATTTTTCCTCGACCGCGCGACTTGTCCGCAATTCTATAAATAAAATTCTTTGTCTTGCAGATATACTGAGCGGAATTAGTTATAATAATAATAACAATACCAAAAAGGAAGACGATCGAAAAAGCAAAGGTAACGATCGTTACATAATATTTCTAAAATTATCTGGGGTTCTAATTATAGGGTACACGCATAATCCGTACAATGGAGTTGTTTGTAACGAAATCATTATGGCGACCGGTGTTTTTTCGTCCAAAGAACTGTGGAGGCTTTCTAAGTGTAAGTAGTAACGCGTTTAAACGGTTAGACGTGAATGAATTGAAATGTCACTTATGTGTGTGTAGCTTCTATTCTGCAAGAAATTTCTGAACCTCAACCGGCGATCAACAACGTTAAAGTAGAACATTCTGTATATTACTGTAATAGTTACTCAGATCAAGGTGTCGTGGGAGATCGATCGACATCCGTCGATGCCATGGTTGTCTCAGCGGCTTACTGTAGGTTTCTCGATTTTTATTTCTTTTAAATAAATTATTTCGTTTTATAGCGATGCCTCAAAATACCACATTAGTATCGTCAAGTTCGCAAGCGGCAAGTCCGAGCACTTTATTTTATCAGCACAGTCCAGAACCGCACCATCAACACCAAAATCAAGTAAAATATCCAGAAAATGGACACGACACTCTTTCCGATTTCGTTACGTTCGTATGCCAAGAAACGGAAAATAGCCAACAAAGTGCACAGGTCGGTCGATTCTCGGTGGCTTTTTCTTTTCATTTTTTACAATTCACGTTTTTCAGCTTCAAACGAACATGTCGAGAAGTCCCAAATCTCAGTATTTTCCCTCCACGATGCTTCCTCCGCCACCTTTACCCCCGATGGCACGGCCGGTAGCGATCATTCGTTCGACGGGCGACGTAACGATGAGTGGCACAAACTCTCCCCCGGCTAGCATTACGCCGCCCGGCAGCGAACATTCTCCCAGGAACGACGTTCCCGAATTGAGCTCGTCTCCTCCTTTAAGTCCGAACTCTCAGGATCGGCGGAAATCTCCTTCGCAGAGGAACTCGGTGCCAACTAGCAACTCGTATTCGCCGAATCGTGATTATTCGTTCAACCACTTTCATCCGCAACCAGGACATGTTGGTAGTATATGCGGTGTGATACTTGGCGCAGAAGTTAATTCCTGTCTATTTTCAGCTTTTCAGTTACCCGAGTATGAGTGGAATGTCTGGTGTTATCAGTCCTACCAACCTCAGCATGTACTCGCCCAATGTGAATATGGCGAGAGGTACTCCGCGTACTAGTTCAGTTCCTAGATGGAGTACGCCACTTTTTACGCTTGACCAAGAAGATTTCAGTATGATTACTCATCCCGTGTCGGGATCGAATCCCGAAACGAATACGGTCATTCTTATGGACGATACTGCCACGACGGGATCGGCTTCCGAACATGCCGCTCAGTGTTGTACAAGTTCAAACCTTATGTGCGAAGCCGATCGCTTCTTTCAGGCAAGTGTCTCGGGCGATGGTTTGGACAACTCGACTCCGAGAAATTCAGATTCGCTTCCACCACCGAAATCACCGTAAGCCTTTACAACGATGAACTGCCTTATGATCTGCAGCTTTTCTTGCTGATTTATATGTGAAGATTATGTTGGATTATTATCATTTCGATAGATTGGTGCGCATTAGAAGCTGCTCAACTAGTATAGGCTATATAGTAGTTGTACGTTTACTTAAATAGGTTAGACACCAAATGCCAAACTAGGCTGTGTATGCACTGCAATATTGAGTATCTTATAGGAGACACACCTACGAGATACTCATAGTCGGTGATATTAGGTTCATTCTGTTCCTATGTTGGGTAGAATATCCAGCGGTGCTTGTCTTCCACGAACATGTTTAGCGCGCTGGCCGATTATCGGTTTTGCTCGCACAAGCAGCGAGCTGGGTCTGTGCCTTAGTATTACAATAATATTGAATACTGTAGCCTAGTTAGAAACTTATATATTCGAGCTTGTTCACAGCGCAACGCCAGCTCATCGGTATACTATACGAAATGGCTAAATGCCAGCTGCACCAAATGGCATAGTGTAATGTACATATATAATATATTTATATACGTACGTACGTATGTTACCGAGAATTTAAAAATCATTCAAATCGTATATTGCGGACTATTTTTATTTCGAAATTTTCGGTAATATATTAATAAAATCTACTGTGATCGAGTACACTTAAAGCAGTCGTGATCGAGCGAAGGGTTCGAAGAACAGGTCATCTTCGAATCTCTTAGGTCATACTTTATCACGCCTCCTTTACTAATTTTCATTTCTAGTCACACGTGTAGCAGAGTGACCCCGACTGATGTATTTATTCCCTCCGTTTCGACAACTAACTTTGTTCTCTGCTGGGACACTCTGCCTCATCCCCATCCTGCTATTCTATTACAACTGTATTGTATATAATAATAACCAGTCTGTTAATTAACACATACTTATAGAATCGGGTGATATTATAACCAGTGCCATAATATTGTTAACTCAATTGTTAGACGTACTATACGTCAGTAGTATTGGTTATTAATTATTGTAGAAAGCTTAAAAACACGAATGTATGAAATTACTTTTAAGATTAAATCAGAGGGTTTATTTAATAATTTTATTTTTAAATTTAATCGCTACCATCCCAAAAACCATTCAAACTGTTATCGACAGTGACCTGTCGAAATTATGAAAAATAGAAAAAGCTCATGTGTATTAGGTAACAGCTTATTATTTATTAAAAGTTTTTTTACTCGTCAAGTCACCGGTATATAGATTTTTACGTAAAATTTAAAAATATTATTCTCGTTTAAATAAATACTACTAGAACGCAAAAATTCGAGTATTGCGCGATATAGCAACAGAAGTGTAGGTTTACTGTCGAATTATAAAATTCAAAATTTCAATATCGTTTTGTCGTCGACATAAAGAACGAGTCGCACTTCAGAAATTCACCTTGTAAGTAGGTAGGTACGTAAATAAATACCTAAATTACGAAATAAAAAGGAATTTATTTTAAATCAAAAATAGTTATAAATATTTATACATTCGACAATTAAAAGGTTTACTGATAGTGGAAATCCTCGGAAATGTAAGTTTCCGAATGTGCTTGCCCTTGTCCTTGATCGGGAACAGGTAAAACGCCGCCGTGACTCGTTCCGTCGTCCTGCGTCGGGTTATGGACTCCGGATGCCGCAGCTGCTGCCGCCGCAGCGGCAGCCGCATTCGTTTGAGCCTGAAGAGCGGCCATTTGAGCTTTTTGAGCGGCAACTTGAGTAGCCACGAAGTCTACCCGAACACCGTGCAATTGCTCCGCCAACGAATCCAACCGTTGTTGCGCGGCACCGACCATCGACACTTGGGCCGCCAATTCTCCGGCCGCCTCCGAAGCCGCTTGAGCGGCTCCGTCGGACGTTGCTTGAGCGACGTTTAAGGCCGCCGTTAATATTTGTACGTGACGTTGAGCTTGTTGCGACGATTGTTGAGCAGCAACGGCTGCTCGTTGAGCTTGTTGCAGTTGTTGTTTTTCGCCTTGTAAAGCTACATCTGCATCGCGATATTGTTGTTCCAATCCTTGCAATATAACTTGCTTTCCCGCCAAAGCAGCTTGAGCGGTTGCCGATGCCTGAAGAATAAAATTAATTTTTAATTAAAACCGAGAAATCGTATAGGTAAGTATTTTTAATTTATTTAACGGCCTCGATCGTCGACTATATTTTATTGTACGTACTACTTACTACGTAGTGTTAGTAGTATAAGACTATGTTTGCAGAAGGATTCGAACTCCGGGCCGTCGGTTTACTAAGAGAGTATCTCCGCTCTCTAGTTCATCGCGGCCTCCACGGAGAAATAAAAATTACAGTTATCGCAGAAAAAAAATAGCCGTCGTTAAATGGAGCGTTTAGAAACGTTTTTAACTTTACTAAGTTATTATTATTACGTGAATATTTAATCGAGCTTATTACATAAAAATTAAACCTCACATTTTATTTTATAATAGGTTTGAAATAAGCATTTTTATCTCGTTGTTAGAAAATTATGTGAACGGATTACAGATAAATTATGTTTTATATTGGCAAGTAATTGTCGTTAATATACTTTCGAATATTTAAAACCGTGACTACGAACCGTTGACAATTAAAAAAAAAAACAACAATAAGTGTAACCATTTTGTATAGTAGAGCGTAGCTTTTCATATTTTTGTTTTGTTTTTAATATTATGGCGATTAGTTTTCGTCACTTACGGCGTTTGCAGCTTGCGCGAGAGTATTTTTGGCCACATATGCAGCTTGATGGCCAGCTGCATCTTGATTTTGAACGGCAGTGTGTGCCTGTTCGGCTGATCCTTGAGCTATACTTCTCAAACCGCTTCCGGCGCTGTAGCCAACTTTTCCTTCACCTCCAGATCCACCGCCGCCGCCGCCTCCTGCTTGACCACCATTTCCACCTTTGGCGCCGCCGTCCTTAGTTCCTCCCGCGACATGAGCAGAATTAAGAATAGCTTGAACTTCGAAATTTTCGAAAGTATTCGATTCCGCCCCAAAAAAATCGTTACCGAAATTATTATTTCTGAAATCTTCGTTGTTGAACTCGTCACTATCAAAATCTTGCTGCTTCGTGGTGTAACTGAATACCACGGCGACTAAGAAAGAGATCATCGTTAATAACTGAAATCGATATACATGTGTATCTGCGAAATTGAAAAAGAATCATTTCTTCCTCATTTTAAGTCACTTAAATCACTTTAAGTTAATCGAATCGGTAACCGAATTTCTTATTTAAAATAATTCGTTTAAAAAAGGATCGTTTACTTACAGGCGCAAGTAGCAATGACGAATGATTGCAACATTTTGATGTTCAACGGGCTGAAAATAATTTTAGTAAATATTTAAAGTAATCGAATTGATTTGATAAAATAATCGCAGTGTTCATTATCAGCTAAAAATAATAATAACACAAGCGTATTTCAAATTAAACACTAGTCACATACCGAAATGTAAATCTTTCTCCTGAGAATCGAACTGAGCTATTTCACAAGCCGACAGAATTTATATAACTTCTCTTTTAAATTTATCCCCAGATCGACAACATCTAAAAACAGGGAAATTGCAATGTTCTCACAATTTTTATATTTCTATAATTTAATAAAAACTTAAAGTGAAAACTATGACAAATTCGTTTAACAGTTTTTTCCCATTCGAAACGATGTACCAATCACCAAATAGGACCGTGATTTAAACGTTTCTAAAATGCAATGTTAAGGTGAACAAAAAACAAATTACATTTCTTTCAATAATGTATAAACTATATACAAAATTATATATCTACTATTAAATTATATATTTTTTTAATTCTTTATATTATAATTTTTTATCGGTGTGTGATATAATAAACTATTACCCTATATCTATCACGAATCGTTCTTCAAGTAGTTCTTCAGAGGTATGTATTTGATTTGTAAACTTTTAATATTCTACCCATTATAAATTTACTTATGTGACCATTACTTTGTCAAACAACGTTACAGTTTAAGTTATTATTATTATATCGTTGTTTCTATAACTAATGCCATGTATTACAAAAAAAGTTTGTTGATCTGGCAATAAATGAATTACAAAAAAAAAACTTATACATTGTACTTTTTCATCATTTTTTTACATTTTTGTTTCGACAATCAAAATAAATTGTAGGAAAAATAAATATTCAAACAAAAATGTAGGGGCTTCAACTGTATAGGGGAACGACGAAATTATACAAGGCTCCTAACCTGAAAATTGTTTTGCATCGGTTAACGGCACTATAGATTGTCATTTAAGTTGCAAAAAATTGCATTACAGAAAATCTAGATATAAAACTTAGGTATGTATTTGCAATTGATTTGATTCTATCAAGAAAATAATTATATTATGTACTCATTTTTTAAATAAAATAATAATTAAGAGGGGGGGTTCGATAAGCGAGAATCAACAGATGTCGCTATGGTAGATTCACTTCAGGAAACGATACTAAAAAACTATTAAATTTTATTAAAAAAATTTAATTGATAATAAATACTAATTCAATTACCTAGTTGCTCCCTATATTTTTATCCTAAAAAAGTTAAAGGAACAGTTTTGCTAAGTTGTACACATGCTTCCGAATACTTCAAATTATAAGATATTTAGCTACTATATGATTAAAATATTATAAGGAGCAACTAGAAGAAGGTTCAGTGAATACGTATATGAAAGTACAGGGTGTAATTGTTGCTAAAATTCGTAAACCGTTTTCCGAAAAATCGTCATTTTCAAGTATAAAGCTATCTTACAGATACCTACTTGATTTCGAAGAATTTGTCTAACAAAATTGTCCAACTATTATTGAATAGATGGTGCTGTAAAAATACTATAGTGATATTTTTTTTTATTTGTCGGCTGATTCGTTGACATTAATTTCCCGTTTGATAAACAAACATCAAACAGCATAGGTGGCATATTTCGTTGTGAAATATTTATAGTCAACGTACCTATACCGAAAATGAACTCGTAATTCTTATACATATAAACTAAAACCAAAATTGAACTCCTATATTTTCTTACACTCTAAATAGTGAAATTCCAACCATTTCTACAAATGTGTTCGTGATTTATATTATTGTATAAAATAGTCTAATTTCAAAATTACAGTTAAAATTAAGTATGTATATAGGTACATTTGCCATACCTACATACCTACAGTTTTATTTATTTACAAGTTTGCATTTTATAAAAGATAGAATCTCATTCGGTTTGTTTTTCGATAGTAAGCATAATTATTTTGCATTTCGACGTGTTGTTGTTTATGATTTCTGTGAATTATCGAGAAATGCTGAGAATGAGAAGACTTTTCCCATAAATAAGTAGATATGTATACATATGTCATATGTTTGCAGGTAAATCATCGGTAAACATCGGAGTGCCATGTTCAAAACTTTAATCTGAATATTACAAATATACAATTTAATAACTTTTTGTGCATGGTGCGTGCATTGGAACCTATCGTCAATAACGTTTAGCTACATGTATTTGAGAACGAAACTGTAACTATTTAACTTTTAATGCAATTAATGTCATGCTATCATAATTATTATTCTGAAATATATACATAAGTAATTACATATGTGCATATATCAGTAATATTGGATTTTCTATTGTTACAATTTTTATTTTGTATTAATAATGGCACTTCTCTCACATATTACACAAAAAATAAATTTAAAAAATCAATAATCATTATCATTGTGACTTTCTTGAAGAGAAATATTTTGAATTTTTCGCTCCCATAGCTTGGTAACTTTTCTGGTTGCAAGTTAAATAATTTTTTTAAGCTTGTTAACATGCATTTCATTATTTTTGTGTTTCTCATCAAAACGCCCATTCTTTATATTCTGTAACTTTATATCCTAGAATAAATAATTATAAACGCTAGCAAAGTTTGCGACGTAAACATAATTAAATTAGATGCCAATGTATCAATGAAAAAGCGCACTCTGTAGAAACTATTTAGTACAAAAAAACAGGAATTAACATTTAAATAGCTGATGCCAAACTCGCGCCATCTTATGATTAAACCGTTTGATATTAATTAAAATAATTAGAAAAATACTACTGTGGCGTTACTAGCGGAAACATGGTAGAAGTTGATTTTTCCAGCCCCCTCTTAATTAATATTTTAATCCACGCCACTTTTGTGTGTTGGTCACGTTCGTTTCTTTATATTATTATTATTATAGAATTTCAAGGCCAAGTATTAGATTGTTAAAGTGTTTAAAAATTATTTACATAAGTTGTTTACTTTAATAATAAGGTCACGACTTTATGACAGTTTGGGCCATTAACTTTAGTCATTTATTGTTAGTTCATGATCGCGTTGGTTAAGGTGGTTCAGTTTGATCATTGAACACCAAAATAAAAGCCCTTACGTAAAGTGACGAACCAAGTTTTATATTAATCCTAATTAATTTGACCATTTCGTGAGTTTGTTCGCGGTTTTGTTTCTTCTTTATTTTTCTCGCCAATTTCAAGTCGTCTTTTCAAAATTTGGATAAAAATTGAGATAGGTAGGGTAAGTTTTAAGTTTGGGTTTGACGTCGTGGTATGTGCCTATAATTATCTTCAAGATACCAAATCGGATATTATAAACCTATTTTAATATGTATGTACTTTTAAAGATGTCGTTTTTATTTTTTTAAGTACCTATAATGGAACCCCGCAACTAAAATTAAAATATTTATTTGAATAAAATACGGAAACAGCTCGGTTGTAACTATAAAAATAAACGAAGAAATGGATTGTCGATTTCGAACTATTGTAAAAGCAGCAAATGAAAGTAATTATAAATCAATTTTTACAAACCAAACAAAAAGTTGAAGTGATAAAATTTTAATTTGCTTTTTACTTTCTCAAAATCGAACGAAGTTCGTTTACAATTTACTTATTTTATTAAAAAGCTCCCATCTTATCGTTACGATAAGTAGGTAGGTAATGAACTTAAAAGTGATTCGTAATTTTTAAATAAATTCTTAAATCGTTAGATAATAATTAACATACATATAATATAAGATGTAAATATAATAAAATTAACGAGCATTATCGACGCTTATTTATTTTTTAATTTCGTCGATTATTCTTTACGTGGTTAGGTAATCATTAAAAGTACGAAGGATTTAAATACTGCGCCAAATGATTTAACTCGCTTCGTGCAAATTATTCCGCACTGCCGATTTAAGGACGATCAATCGACTAGGTGTTGGTAAGCTAGCGCCACCTACGAGGTATTTAATGAAATCCTCGTCGTCAGCTGAACGTTTATACCCCCTCTTAACACGCAGGATCGTTCGATGAAATCTTGGTAGGACGGTTCGCGCAATGTAGTAACAGAAAAGTTGTAGGACAGTAGAGTGTCTCCGAGTGTATGACTTAACGGACGCCTCTTAACATAGTGAGACTCCACTAATGGGGGAATTTAGTTTGAGTGGTAATACTAATATTGGTTTAAGTGCTGTAGAAATCGGCGTGAATACCAGTAAAACTAATCCGAATCAAATATTCTTCACCACACCTAGGTCTGCAAACGAAACGACTATCCTGCAGGCGCAGTCTCGCACAGCTATGCAAGATGAACTTGTTGACAAAGCAGCTGTCAGCGATATCAATAACGACGAGGTGGTTAGTGTGGTCAATGAAAAGCCCCAGGAATCCGATAGCTGTTCGAACGTACCATCAGACTTATCTGATAAGCTGAACGAACAGGTGGCTCACAGTACTAAATCGAGTTCAGGGTTGCCCCTGTTTCATCCCAGCGAGCCCAGCACTCAATCGGGAGCCTTGTGGTCTACAGCTATCGAGGACGGTTTCGTTGGAAGTATCGCCAACGTTAACGGTGGCTTAGGCTTTCAAAATTTTCCGTCCCCGACACAATCTCAACTTTTCAACAACAGTATAAGTCAGAACCAGGGCCGACGAGCCATAACAGCGAGTCATAACTTTCCCCATAATATGGGTCGCCAGCAACCTAGTCACCCGCTTTATAAAGCGGGGTACGGTTCGTGGGCCAATCCTGGCCAAAATTGGTCAGCAAGCTCCTCGGTGTGGAATAGGGGTCGGAGTGTACCTAATCTCACCCCGCTACAACAGATGGGTGTCGCTGGTCGAAAACCTAGTCCAACATTTAATCATCAAGTCATCTCCCCCGTCAAATTTCGAAGAAGTACTTCGTATCCCGGAAAAGGGCCTTTTCCTCAGCCACCTACTTTTGAAATCACAAACATGGACGAAGCTCGAGAACTACTTCCCTATCAGGTAATTTGTGATCCTCTTGAGCACAACACCGAGATTCCCAACACCACGCTAGTTGTCTGTGCTGTTGTCGCTTGTGTCCACATAATCTGGTAGCTTTTCTATTTGTGATAATTTGTGTTTAAGGTGTTTTAATAAAGCGTAACATTAAGTAGTGTATTATAATTTTTAATGCTTGTTTTTTTTTTTATTTTTAATATTGGTATATGTTTTGTGTGAATCTTTCTAGTGTTTGCTTTTTTATTTTATATATATATATATATATATATATATATATATATATATATATATATTTTAACATAGATTTTATAATTTTATGCATGAATTGTTTTAATCTGCCAATTTTCATTATGACCTAATTCCCGATTAAAATGAATTTACGACGTGGAGAGGTTTCGGAACTACTTTCAGCATAAATCGGATCACCGGTCGCTATTAGTTAAAATTTCGGTTTTAAAGCTCTTAACGTTGCAGTAACGAGATCGTCGATCGTCGATCGTCTCGACGAGAACTAATTTAATTATCAATAAATTCTAAGTTTATCCGCGAGTATACCGAAACGTCGACATTGTTGCTCGTTTAAATTCATTCTAAAATTCGTTGTGGATGTTAGGAGACAGATAGGTGAAGCAGCGAGCACCAAAATAGTATGCCTATGCCTATGGTCACGGGCTGCGTTAACAATCTAAATTTAAATAGACGACTCATATCCCAAGTTTTTATAGTTAACATTCCGTACGCGACTTAATTTTTAAAAAGGAACAATTATCGCCAATCGTACTTGTATTAACCTCAATTGCAACTCGGTGCAGTAGGTAAATCCAAAAATACGACGTATCGACATTTTCACCGATTAATATGTTTAGTGATGGAACACCCTGTATATTACGTTAGAAACGAATTGACACCGTTTTCTTTATTCGGCCAATTTCCGATTTTCCGCTTGATAATTTTTGTTTTGTTTAACTTATTAAAAATGGACTAAAACCGCGTAGGCGGTTGAAAAGAATTTTATTGTCATCAAACAAATTTAAAGATTGATAAATTAAATTCCTCTATTTTTTGCATACTTTTTTGCTTCGCAACTTTCTCGAAGAATTATTTGATTTGTGGAACGTGTTTTTTGGGAAGCTTTTGAATCCGTTCAGTATCTGACTTTTTGCGATGTTGGTCGAGTAGTTTTTCTTTTACTTTTTATTTAAAATACTGGGTCGTACGTGTTATATTTGGAGTATTTGTACAAAAATAGCTACAATTATCATATTTCAGGTAAATAAAACGATTTCTTTTTTCCCGTATAAAATTTTTGGGACTTAAAAGTGCGATCTTATACTTTTCTTTTTTTAAGTTTGTTGACGTTCTGTTTTTTGTTGGTATTTATACATTGTACCATAAAAATAACTTTGTTTTGATATAAATTTAGCGAGTTTTTTTAAAAACAGTTTATTATCTATTGTATGGCGAAATTTTGAATCGCTACCCATTTGTACAATATAAGATGCACAGTAGAATTTCCTCAATATCCTTACATCTATTTAATGCAAATTTGTTAACTCATATTTATTATTTACTACTTGTAAAAATACGATGATAATGATTTTTACAGTTTGTTAAATAGCTGCCGCTCTATAAAATTATATTTTATAAACGTTAATTACGAATATTAGGGAGTCCCCAGTTCATGTACTATTACGTATTTCTGAAATTCTGCAACAAGTTCAATTCAAAATTGTTTTTCTAAAAATATCGAATACCCTCATTTTGCAGAGTGACTTATGAGGCCCATAAATAAAATTTTGCAATCGTCATAATTCGATAAAACTCAAAACGCAACCAAATTCTCTGTGGCTCTGTATTGGTCTTTTGTAAACCGATTTTTTCGAGTTTAAACGTTATTTTAAATCATTTAAAAATGACGGAACTAATACCATCAATATCTTTACAAACGTTAGTGTTTAAATCGCTTCCAAATTACATTATTTGGAATTATAAATAATTATCTAAATGAAAATCCTTTAACGTTGTTGCAACTTGTTTTCAACGAATAATGCAAAATTTACAATTGAATCTATAATTTTTAAATTACGTGGAAGCAAATTGCATCAAATAGATATACATACGTTACAAACAGACAAATCTAGGGAAATTTATTAGTTTTCCCTCGTTAATAGTTTACAAAACTTGTCTTTGTTTGTTTGTTATCTATTTTTCATCAATAAAATTTCATTCTTAGATCTTTCCCTTGCATCGTTTTCATTTTGGCAAAGCCGCTTCAAAAATGTCTCGGAATGCCTCGAAAAGATGTTAAATTAAAATAACAAGACGTAAACGCAATTTAATTTTGCATAGACTGATATTCAAATTTATAAGTATAGATTTGGCCACGAAACCGCGAAAAACGTTGAAAGTTGCTTAGCAGTTGTCGTGGGAATGAGGTTCTTAATCCAAAATAAGAGGTACCTAATTTAAAATTAGATAATAGATTTAGTATATTTAGAATGAGAAACTTAGAAAATTACGAATCGGCGAATATTGTAAGCGTAGAAGACCTAGCAAAGCCGCATCATTTTCCTTAAGTTTCGTGACGTTTATTATATTCGACTGATTTAAATTTAAAGTTCGACAAGAGACATTATTTTAAAAAGTAGAGATGTTTGGAAAGATTTTAATGAACGATGTTTCATCATTGTGATAAAATATCGAACAATTTCCGTTATATAACTTGAATAAAAGGCTTTTCCACTAAAAAGCGTTTTTATAAAGTTACCTTAAATATATCAAAATACATATTACGAACAATATTAGGATTATGATGTTCGTACGTAAATGTTTCCAATCTTTTGATCATTCGTATTTAATAAAACTACCGATCGATCACGCTAAAACCATCGAAAACATCTCATACCAGAAAATCCCGAATTTAATAGTTTTTGCTCGACGCATATTTTTTTCCTGTACACGCCTCTATTAATATACAATATTAAAATGGTGGATGTTACGCAAGTTATAAAAATTTTATCACGACGTTTGAATATAAACGAAAATCGTTTCTAATAAAATCCCGATCGAGTCTAAATTGCGAAAGCTTTTCAATTTCAGTTTCTAGGATGCTTTTCATTATTGTCGTTGAATCTCTTGTCTTTTATAAGTTCATTCGTGTTATTAGGTACTGAATTTCGATTTCGTTCCATCTGTTAACAGTTCAAGGGCGATTAGTTCGAGCAACTTAATCGACATAGACTAACTAACAAGACAGAAAGACTGATAGAACTAAACACTCATTGTAAAACTACTTATAATTTTGTGAACAAAATAAATCTTACTGCGTGAAAAAGTATACCTGGTTACAAGTTTTAATGCGTCTATACACGCAGAGCAATTGCGCAATTTTTTTCGAAATCTTTAAATATAGTTTCTAGACGAAAAAAATGTTTAATAACTTATTCATTATTAACGTGATTTTTTAGTATTAGTTTGCTTTCGTTATTATTTTAGCAAATATTTCGTTTTCGACAGTAAAGCTTCCAAATCTCACGCCACTGCACTGAAAAAAAAGGGAAGCACCGATCAAAACGACATTTAATATGTTGACGGATAAAAGTTAAAATTGTTTTAAAATATTAAAAGGTCTAAGTTTATTTATTTACCTATTTACGTCGTATTTATGGAAGATTAGTTTATATTTTACGGTTTCGTAATTTTGTTCGGGGGTACTATACGTTTATTAAATAAGGGTTGTTTACGAAAATTAATCAAGATTAACTTTGTTATTATTAAAAATTCCAGTTTAATTATTTCTATATACCTTATCCAACCGGCCTGGCGATTCACGTCGTCAGTAGAAAGTTACTAGATTGTTTATTTGTAGTTCGGTTTAAAGTTTGGCAAGTGACATATTCTGTAGAAGATTTACCTGTACATAAATTAGATGGTATAAAGAAAGATTACAATTTATTAAAACTGTAAAAATATGAGGTACGAGGCATTGTGTTGAAACGTCATGGTCTAGTAATTATTTATTGATGACGTATAAATCGCCAGGCCGCTTGGATAGACCATACTTCATTATAATTTCATGAGATTTTTCGTAGGTATGTATGTAGTTACATAGTTATTTCATCTAGTACCTAAACTTAATTTATTGACCGAAATGCACAAATATGGAGGTTTTAATAATTTTATTAGCCAGACTCAATTTTCTAGTGACCGCGAATAGACGACAACCACTCATTGTTTCAAGTAGGTTAGTTCAACATTTTCGCTTTTGTTGAAAAGTAATAATAAAAAGCTCTAAATTAATGAATAGTATAAAGAGGAGGAACTCTAGTATAACAACTCTCAAAGTTTTTACGCATACAAGCTTTTAGACATATTAGAATGAGATGTACGATAGGTATTTATTTGTGAGCTTTTTGAATTACATGAAACGCTTCACCGTGATAATTAAAGCTACACCTTTAGAAGAAATAAAATAACTAGCGGATTGTTTAAATATTTCCGAGACACACTGTATTTAGTCGAAGTCTCGATCAATACGTCCCCGAGTTCTTCAATCGCTTATTTTTATGTGATGTAATGTAATTATCGAGCGTGGTTCTTTTCCAATATCGCGGACTTAACAGTTTACTATCTGTAGATTTTTCAATTTTCCATCATTATATTTATGTAATTTTCATTAAAGCAATAAAATAAAAGATTAAAATTGTTTACCTAAATATTTTAATAGCGAGTTTTTATCATGCAGGTAATGTAATTTTGTATTTTTTGGTACTATCCTGACATGTGCGATACGAAATATTGCAAACCCTCGATTTACGCGAATTAACTAACATTCAGTTTACAAAACTGATTCTTAATCTAGATAATGTTGTTATTTAATTCGTTTTGAGTATAAAATTGCGTTTATTATTAGTGCACTTCAAGCAGAGCGTAAATCTAATAAAATGTACATAAGTAATAAAAGAATGCAACGTTAAAAAATAAAATTTATCAGCTTTAGGTAATTATTTTCGTTCGATGCCTATTAATTAATCGCGCAAGTCAAGATCCTGTTGTATATTATGGGAGACCGGAATTAGTTGATTATGGGGTTTAGTTGACTAATTGCCAATAGTTTTCATGTTAAATACTACATAACGGTGTAATCACAAAATTCAAGTGTCCGGTTATGAGATGCACTACGACAGGCATTGTCATTATATAATAGTTTCTTGCAATTTTTGTAAATTGTTGATATGCAGCCTTTACAATATTAAAATGGCGAATGGGGTTTCTTGACTAAGTCAATTAGTCAACTAAACCCTGTAGTCAACTAACCCCGGTCTCTCCTACTGTTCAATGGCCGTTTTAAGCCCCGTTTTCACGTATATAAGCTTGGTGCTCAACAATGTTAGGAACTTTGTCGGCCTGGAAACGCTAAAGCACTACTGTTGGGAGCAAATTTCAACAATATTGTCCGCAGTTGCACACAATGTTCCGAACAATGTCTGAATGGAAACGAGGCTTTAGAACAAATAACTGAAAATGAATTTTATGACCGCATAAGTTTAGTGCCCTCTCATATCAAGATAACAAAAAACCTCGATAATCAAATCAGATATAAAAGGTGTAGTAATACTTAAGTCGATAAGGAAATCTATCGAAATGGAGGGTAAATTCGGTTGTATTGGAAAGTGCGATTTTGAGCTCCACCATGTATTTTTGAAAACTAATGTGACGTTGCAAGGTTAGCTCCTTTAATTTTGACATCCCGTTATAGATAAAATATCGATGGTGTTTTGCCAAAAGGGAGTAACCCACATTTTTTGTGAAAATGAGTTATTCTGACTATCTTATGCATCTAAAGCAAAGTCATCATCTGTTAAAATCTAGTAACAATATTCCGATTTTTTCCATCGGAAAAATCGATTTGTATTTCCGCTAAACGTATTTTCTTATAGCTACGCGACACAACAAAATGTGCTCTCCTGTAAAATTTATTTTTTGTGGGCTACGCCCTTTTGGAAAAACTGCGTCGATATGTATCTAACTGCAATAAAGTGTCATTAATTTAAGGGCCCGCTGTACGACTTATTTAATTTTTATAAACCGACCTCGTGGCATTAATGTGCTAATATTTAGTGTTACATAAATAGCTTGTTAAATAAATGAAATAAACGCGAGGTTTGCAGTACAGTATTCTATTATATAAGGCCGATAGTTATCGCTCTAGTATTTAAAACTTGACCCAAATAATATCGATATTGTTGTATGCGGGTCTCGCACCCCTTCTTTCATTAATAGTTAGTATAAATGCTACCTCTACATACTTACAAGATATTTCGAAAGGTTATTTTAACATAACAATTATATTGTTGTCGTGATTTTTGGTTATTAAACTTCCGTTGAATTCTAATTTTCACATTGTTTATAAATGTAAGACTTATATAAACGTTTAAATCGACTAACCTTACAAAGGTAAACCAATAAACGAAATCCAATTATAATCGTTTTAAATATGTACTTGAAAGTTCGACTCGAAAACGATTGCAGTAATAAAAAAATCTTTTCATTTCAAACTGAACGCCTACAGGAAAACTATAGGATTAAACAGGTTAACTTATTTCTATGTTAAGTCAACTACTTCAATTTTGGAAAATTAAGGTTCGTCCAACTTTTTACGACGTAAAGTTTTTCAATTTCAATTTTAAAATAATGCGCAACCAGTTAAATATTCTTTTGTATACGTTGCATTGAATGATTGTTCAATTGGAGCACGTTCTTTTTTCATTATTGAGGTCATTAAATTGAAGATCAGTTCTGTTTTGACCTAGGCCTAAAAATCTGACGAGTTCCCATTACGATTATTTTAGAACACAGTAGCTCAGTAACATTTTCGGCTACGAAATATTCAGATATATTTTCCGATCATTCCTTGTTTACTTAACCGATTGACAAATATATGAAAAGTTTTGCGTAGGTACCCATTATTATTATTATTATTATTATTATTATTATTATTAATCATTATTATTATTTTGATTTCGAATTTTTTCTTATATGTAAATATTGAAATTCTATCAAAAATTAGCTCTAGACATCTACAGTATTTTGTTGTGTTTATGGACACATCTTCTGTATCGTCCTTTATATAGGTAGATACGGTAGAGCTCAAAAAGATTTCACACTCTCTGTATTTTTGCGAATCTTTTAGAAATAAGTCAAATCACTTTGAAATTTTCAGTAAATATGTACCTGCCGTTTAGGTAGATTGTAATATATACAATATGTCTTTCAATAAATATTTCCTAAGCAGTGCGACCAAATTTTTTTTCCAAAATGGAAATATTGTTTTTAAGATGTCTTATTCCTAAAACTATTACGCGTGAACATTGAGTTTTAATTGATCACATAATGAAAGAGATATCGTTAAAATATCTTAAAATGTAAGTGTGTGAAATCTTTTTGAGCGCCACTATATGGAGCCATATAGGTAATTTTTAAATATATGATTTCCTTAATATCAAGGATCTGCTTTCTAAAGAGAATATCACATAGGTAATAAAAATTGCGATATTAATATTATACTTTTTTAAGTGGGTATTTACTCAATTGTGACGTATTCATTTAATACGTGGTGTGGTGTAATATCCTGTTTTCCGTTCATAATCGTAATGTTATTTTATGTCATTCGTGTAAACGTGTAACGGCGAATAGTTTGGAAATAGCTTTGTTAGTGGAATTTATTCGTGTCCAAATGCACAAAACTGAAAATTTTCGTATACTCAATATCGACAGGACCAGATCCGGATTATCGAATTTTATTTGCTATCGGTTTCAGGTAGGAAAATCGATTATTAATTTTATATTAAGGTAACCTAACTCTATTTTGTTTGACTATAATTCAATTACAATTGATACAATTCACAATTGGAAACTACGTGTATTAATAGTGTAAATTAAAAATCATTTGATACGTTTATAATTTTTTCTGTTAATTTAGTAAATTCTTTCGTTTATGGTAATTATCGGATTTCAGTGTATGCACTTGTATTTGGAAAGTTTTGGCTTGGCTTTTTCAGTATTAAATAAAATTATGTACAACAAATAGCTATTTAAGCGGCTCTAAAAAGCCGTGATTTTAAGAAACTGACTAAAACAAATAGACGATTTCACAATGGCGCATTAACTCTACAGCGCGTTGCGGGAGACATAGTCAGACATATGTTTTTGAGACACCCTGTATACGTAGAACTTCGCATTTTCATAGGACCCTACGTCATCTTGGAGGTTTTATTAATGGTTGGAAGTTTTATTTATAGTTGGAAATCTTATTTATATTTTGGAAGTCTTATTTATGGTTACAAGTCTGGCTCATAGTTGGAAGTTTTAAAGTTTGTCGTTTTGGAGTTTGATTATTTCGTTCGAGTTTTGGTTTTTCACTGTCAGATAATTCAGATAAGTTTAGCAGTATTTTTTTGGATTACATATATTATATATTTTTTAATAATTATATTAAACATTACTTACGTTAAATTGTATTGAATTACATATCTCGAGAAACATTTCAGTATTTTAATGTTTTTGTTAAACTTTATTGTACTTCGATTTTTTGTAAATATTTGTCTATTATTCAAAATTGTAGTTCCTATCTCTTTTATATCTGAATAGTTTAAATTTGTTTATTATTATTAGTATTTTTTTTATCACGTAACACATTTTGAAATAATTTGAAAATATTTTGGCCGCTGTATCACAATACTTATGTCATAATACATTGAAAATTCGAACTAATAAGTATTGACTTATGAAAAGCCTGGATCACTAATATGTTTTAATAAACTCTCGTATGTGTTGATGATAACAAATTATGAATGTAGCAGAGGTATTATTGTTTTAGTACAGCTTATACAGAGTTAGTCAAAATTATAATCATTTGTTTAGAAACACCTTAATATATTGTTACAGATATCGATAGAACTTTTCAAGGCATATGTATGTATATCTGTCGAAATGACATGCATTTGAAAGTAGTGATGGTAACTATGGTACTCGTTCATATAATAAGTAATAAGGTTTACTTAGGCAATTAATTTCCAAGTATTATAATTAGTGTAATTTAGTAATTAAATATCATTTAATTTATTTAATTTTAATTATAGTAATTTCTCACACATTAACCGATATTTTTCGTGCAAGGTAGACGCTATATTTACGTTTTCTGTTTGCTTTTTAATTAATTTTCAAAGCACGATCGAATCTTCGTTCGAGATTGTCCCAATTCTTAATAAACTTCGTCGTTATAAGTTAGAAGTTAACGTGTTTTACATAACTTTTGAAACCGTATTTTACGAGCTTATGCATGGTCGCTTTTTAAAAGCTCTGCGGTATCTGTTATGATCGACTCTTTATTAGAAATTTATTCACAAATTACACCGTTAACTGCACTATGTTGATCTTGTTATGGATTACCTACCTTATTGTAATTCTGCTCGTTACGTTGACATGTAAATTACGCCCGAGGCGTTTACGTTCGCGCAGAACCAATTTGTCTGCTCGATTGAAGTTCATCCTTTCCCAGATAGATAAAAATTGGTTTGACGGCTGTTTTTCTATAGATAACGTTGTACGTATTAGACGTTTTAATAGTTTCTTTGAGAGTGGAGTCAATTTTACTTGAAAGTTAGGAAGTAGCATTCCGAACACGGGCAGTTTCATTCTCTTTTGCATGGATAAAAATAAAAACTTGTAAGTAGTTAGGTACTTTTTAGGAGTTACTCTTATATTATGTAACGCTTTTAAAGTACTTAAATATGAAAATAATTTGAAAAAACAAAAATTGTCTAAGGTTTTCTTCGAAATTTTGATATTCTCAAAATATGTTGGTCGCTAAATTACAAAAATATAACTTATTAAATATAATATATAAGGTTTGAAATTGATTTGGGCGTTCTTCATACTCTGGAAAAAATGTGTTTACCAAAACAGACACCCAAATATTTTGGCGTTAACGTCAGCTTCTTGTACACCAATGTTCGTTTCAGAATTTCTAGGCACTGTGAGCTTAAATATACGCACATTTTTTAGTAATCGGTTTATTAACAATGGTATCACATTTTTTTTATCGATCGTATGTGCAACGCGGACTCTTAGGTGATTGATCCAGGAAGATTTCTTGTTGGCTATGTGACAAAACATTTTGGCAAACGATACGGAACTAAAGGAGTAAGAACAGATTGGGATTTGAAATATCATTTTTGAGCTATATATTATTATTATTTTTAACGTTTTAAAGTCTTCATTATCTGTAGACCAACATTAAAATGTATGGAAATTTCTTCTCGCACTTATTTTTATCTCGTTATATTTCGACAATCAATTATAAAAATATAGGGGAAAGTCATGCAGTACCGACCACTTTAAGATTTTTTACCATAATTTTGGGCAAGATTGGCTAAAATAAAATTGAATAAAACTGATGAATAAGTATCTGATAAAAATTCCTTTAAATTAATTATAAAAACCGATTATTGGTCAAACAAAAAAGTTAAAATTTTTAGTGAATGAAAATTTGGCTTCCAATATCGACCAGTTATTTTCTTTATTTACCTAACACCTTTATTCGAGGATTCGAACCTCCAAAGTGAATTTATTTGCCATACGAAGCGAGAACTAATTATGGTCGGTACTGCACGATTCTCCCCCTACATATCGTTACAGGTACTTTATAAAAATGTTCAAAATTGTTAAACATCAATTCCATTGATTACACCATAATTAGCAAAATATTAAAATAGACGTATCCTCGAAATTTAGGTTATTATCTATAACTTTTTTGGTACCTATTTGCGTCGTGGATAAATTTTAAAAAATATTACCGATTGATCGTATACCTATAACATATGGTTTTCAGCGTTACTCGTGAAGATGTCTATCTAATTCGATTTAACGAGAGTATAAACATCCACTCATGCGTTACACTTCGATCCATCGAAACGAATTTTCCTCACGTCCCTTTTTTGTACGGCTTTGAGCTACCCAATTAGTCAGTTTAATTTGGTGTGATGTTTTTTTTTTGCGAAATTTGGTTAGTACGGGTTAGTATTAACATTCACAAATGTCCATGACTGCAGCGGGATTCGAACCCGCAGCCGTGAGTGCGCTAGAAGGCCTGTCGAAAGGCTGACCTTCTAGACCGCACGGCTTCTTCACGTTCCTTAAACTTTTAAAAATATCACGAACTTGATCATTAATCGAGAACGTTTTACTTTAAAGTTGTTTCGTACACAGTCGACTGACTACCTTTTAACGTTATATGTAATATGATTGTATACATATTTAAAAGTAAAATGTCGCACATTTTTCAAATACGCTTTGAATCGTTTTTGTATCCCTTTTGTTTAAATTTAATTAGTTTTTTTGTTATAATTGCGTTTTATTCTAGTACGTTTACTGTAAACTAAGCAGTGGGGGTAACTTTGAACACGAGCTTTAAATTAACGAACTACATAATTATAGGTTTTTTTGTTGAACGAGAATTTTTTAGTATCTTTTATTTTTATATTACTTTATAACTTTACGTTTTTTACGAAATATATATATAAATTTATATTTATATTTTATATATATAAATACGGAGATTGCGCCAAATTACTAATTATTCCTGAAGTATAAAGAGGCTTTTTTAAATATTTGTCCAACTTTTCTAATACACGTACATTTCTTGTATTTATATACTTCTAGAAAAAAGCGTTAATTTTTTTAATTAAAATAATTGCGCACTTTTGTCATTCTTTTGATCGCATACTGTTTCGGTAGCCAATTTGTTAACTCGGTCACCATCGTGTATTTTTTGAGACGTAAACATTATACATAATCAGTTTTAACTTGGTGTTATTGATCTGCAATTCTTTCTAGATGCAGACTTGTGTAAGTACATAAGAAATTAGATGTCCCATAAAGTTTTATATAATAATTTATGGGTTACTGACGGTACATTTCAAGTCATTTCTTAATACGTATATTAGTTTGATAACGTTTTCTATTTCATAATCAAATATGCGTTGTCGACATGTTCCCCTATTAACTGTAAATTTTATAGCTAGAAAACATGTCGGGAAATATAAAATTTGAACCATCTCCCAAACCTTCACACTCTCCCCTACTCTTTTTTTCTTAGTTAATTTTCTGAAGTCAAAATCAAATTATAAAGTTTAATTTCAAGGTAAATCATTATTTGATATTTTATTTAGGCTACGACGTTGTCTAACTATTTTTAAAGAATTCGTCGTCATTTTACCAATAAAATACTTGCGATAGATACACTTGACGTGACGCATTCTCAAGAGCGCTCTCTGTATTGTATGTCTTATAAAATTGTATTGGAATAATAGACAACAAAAATTGAATGCTCTATAGCCAAGTGCCTCGAGATGCTTGAATATAACGATGAAAATGTTCATATATAAATTTTTGTTATTCTATTTTTTCTATCCAATTTGTAGGTACACTCGAAAAATTAAAAAACGAAACGAATCTTGACACTAAAATTTTCTTCTTTTTAGTTGCTCGAAACGGGCTGACCGTTTCTTGTTTCAACTAGGAACTTGCGATTATCATATTATTGAACCGATTACTTATTGTTAGTTTATATTATTGTCCACTTATCAAGGATGTTTAAAAACGAAATACCTAGAACTGAATATTAGTTTACAGTGCGGTATTTTCACAAACACATTTGGCGATTTACGAGTAACAAGTTATCGAATTACAATAATAGGCGTACTGCAGCACGTGGTCGATTTTGCGAGTTTAAAGGAATAATAATATAATTACCTATTACATTCATATATGGGAGTAGATTGTCCCACATCCCATTCAAACAAGAAATGTCAAATTAAAAATCATTATCTTTCATTTTAAATACAGTACAATTGTGGAAAGAACTTTTGCAAAAATTATCTTATTTTAATTATTTTTTTATTAGGTACTTTATTCTTGTCATTGCACAGACACCCTCCAAAATTTCTAAAATGATTACTTATGTTTTCAATTTATCGCAGAAACGAGGTGGCGTTTTAATTAAATTTTTTAAAAACCTATTGGGTACTTATTGTCTATTATCAAACAAGCACGGGCAGAAATTAAGAACGGAAATTTAGAAAGGAAACTAAATAATAAACGAAGAGACTTTGGGAATGATTAAATACGCCTTGTTATTAAAATATGCGTTTATATACATTAATAACTACCTGTTTATAAACTTACTTATCAGTTTCAGAAACTTTACTCGTAATCTCTTCCTAGGAAAGTCGTATTTACATTGCTCAACTAGATTCGTTTTGGTTTTTAATTCTCTCACAATCGGTGTATCTACTGTTACTGTTATTTACTGTTATATATATATATATATATATATATATATATATATATATTTGTAACTGTTAACTTTATTTTTATATTTTTAATGAACCTCGTTTATCAAAGTATGGTTACTAAAAATAAAATGAAAATGTTGGGAGTTTTTCTTCAATTTTTTCGATTTTTTGTCAGGCTCATATGACCAATATAAATATATTATAAAACCGAAATTTCAATATTAGATTCATGCTTTGCATAGTTTTGTGCCAGGAAAATTTCAGGAATTCGTTCAAATTTTGTATCATGAAATTAAATGCGGCAATTATTGTAAAATCAAAAGAATGCATATCTAGTTCCGTTCTGAAAATGTTATTTCCATTTACCCACCATCAATTTAAATCGAGAAATTTTTTTATGGTCTCAATTTCCGCAGTGGACACGTTTTATACGATAAAAATAGATCGAGATTAAAGGGCGTGTAGTATCTTTAAATTCATCGCCTCCGACGAAAACTTCGAAGGAAATGTTTTGTTTAATACGAAAAAGGAAGTAGCAATAATATATTATTATACAATAGATTTAATATACAAGGCGTTTTTCTATATAGTTCCAATCACATTAATATTTTAATTTGATTACAGAAATATGCTAAATATGCTAAATATTCTTGCATAGCGAATAAATCGGATTACTTTCTATCTGCGCGTCTACGAATTTTGAAAAAATATGAGTTCGAGTGTAATTTAATATCGCGTTTGACATTTACTTTTTATTTTAAACAACTTTTACTTAACACAAATTAGAAAAAAAAACGATATAAGTACAAACATTTTAAAATATATCACAATGTTAATTACATAATTCGATTCTTAGCTCAAGGATTAATTGTATAATAACTAGGCAATACCATTTTCACCTCTACGCTAGTCGCGCTGCGCTGCTTTGTTCGAGCGTCGGCGTCGACTAACAAGGAGAGGTATCTCAGGTTTTTGGATATGTTATAGTAGACCAAAAACTAAGCGACGTGTTTTTTTATAGCTGCTCAGGTGGACTTTTAAGGGGTGAAATTAGCGCTTGAAAATGGGGATGTCGAGCGTCGTTTTCATTGTTTCATATAGAAACAACACGATTTTTTTTAACGAAACTACCTGTAAAAGTTTTCTTATAACGAAGAATGAAAACACATTTTTTTTCAATTTGATAAATAAAATTGAAGGAGGTAAACCACCCCCAAACATAATTAAAATTGTTGAAAAAATAGTCAAATAGAGCAAAATTTAGTCTAAAAAACTTGAATAAAATATATAGTACACATAAGTTTATAATAAAATTGACGTGTTTTTGCATTTTTCCGAAAAGGGGGTAAATACTCTACTTTTTTTAAAACCGCGTTTAGCGAATTTGGCGAAAATGTTTGGTGACGGGATCCACTGGAACGGCTTTGTATTTTTTCTATCTCGATCCCTAGATCTCAAACATTCAGGTTGTTCATTTTGGTGGGGTTTACATGTATAGATTTTCACATAATCAAATCTTGTAGGCACGATAGCGGTCGCAATTTTGTTCCTAGAGATGATTATCATTATTGCTCAAAGAACACGAATACATATAATTCTAATTGAAAAGTGAAAATACCAAAGGGGGTTAGGGTGAATGTGAGTAAATGCACTTTTGAGATAATTTGAAAATTAAAAGCAATACTAACTAAAAATCTACGAATTCACGATATGCGGAACTTTAGACACCATCACTACTTTGTCTATCAAAAATAATTTCCCATGAACCGTCAAAACTTTTCGTAGAAATCGATGTTATTTTTGCATCGGTGGAATTCGAGCTATTTAGATTGAATACTTTAAACATAAAATGGTTTAAAAAAATATTTCTAGTGAGTAAATGTGATCTTCTGATTACTTGGGCCATATAAATTTGAGGGTATGTTTGCTTATCAACATAACATTGGCAGGGACGTATTTACCCTATCGCAAATGCTGTAGCGGAACATGCACCAAGGTGCCTATGGGACATTTAATTATTGTTGTAGGTCAAAGCATGGATCGTGTATATACAAAAAAAGGGAATTGGCGACCGTATACTTCACAGCAATTACAAAAAGCCCTGCATTTGATAAGAAATGCTCAATAACTTCAATGTTGATTTTTCGTATAATAACATATCATAGACCTTTTTTAAATTTCTACTTGTTCAATATATAAAATTACAAGCATATAGAGACTTGTCTTTATTTCTTGTTTAAATCGCTTTGCACTCGCTCTGTCCTTTTTAAATAAAATTGTTAAGGGCTCTTAAAATAATTGCGAGGCACTGTAAAATTTAAATAATAAAGATAGTTGAAGGACAATTTGTAAAATATTTAGGGAACAATTAGTCGCGATTGTAGATATGTTGTATCAATCATTTCAGATAAATTGTTTAAATTTTGTTCTGTTGGGAATGTGCTAAAAGTAAATTGTATTTGCCCATATTCATCTTACTGCCAATTATTTTAATAATGGGAGTTTTTGTATTAGAAATATTAGAATTGCCATTTATAATATTTCTAATAGAAAATTTCGACTTCTCAAAAAATTGTCAGTTAAAATGGGACGAATACAACAATATTGCAGGAATAGAAACAACGCTGGAAATACATTCAATGTTAAATTACAGAGAATTAAGCCGAATAATCACAAATTGATTTGATTGTGAAAGTGTGTTATACATAACACGAGTGAGCTGCACTTAATTGATTCAGTAAGTATTTTCAAAATTTTGTTTTTATCCCCTGTCCCCCGACCTATAGATTTTGTAAATATAGTTAGTTATATGTATGCGAAAATAACTATTGCCTTGTTCTATTTTCACGATATAAACTTTTTACCTTTGACTTGCGTATTTAATAAATAAAGTGAAAAACTGCAAAACTCGATACAGTGGAACCTCGGTTCACGACCGCCTCTGTTCATGACTAAATCGGTTTACGACACGCTTTGGTGACCAAATTTTGACTCGGTTGACGTATAAATACTTGGTTCACGACAAAAGTTGTAATCGATAAGGCAATTAATTTTTTCAATGGCAATGCTATGTCGCACTTCAGAAAAAATTTTGCAACAAAGAAAAAGACAAATTTCTTTAGATGAATTTCTTGAACGATAAATCGATGATGATAAATCGGGAGATCAACCACCTAAAAAAGTGCAGAAGACCACCAGATCAGACTAATTTACCTAAAGTATTTAATTTTAAACAATATTTACGTAAAATATTTAATTTTAATTTATTTTTTATTTTTCTATAATTAATATTACATGTAATTTACGTGCATTCTAAACAAAAATATTGTACTTAAAAAATACCAAGTTTCAGAGCCTGGAACGTATTAATTGTATTTATATTAATTTTAATGGGAAAAAGTGTTTCGGTTCACGACCGATTCACTTCGCGACCAGGGTCCAGAAACGGATTAAGTTCGTAAATCGAAGTTCTACTGTAATACAATTTTGTTAACTTATAACTTACAACTGATTACAACTTGTAATACAATAAAATGAACAACCTGTACATTTGTGATGTAGGGATCAAGATACGTAAAAATACAAAGCGGCTCCACTGGGTTCCGTCATTAAATAGATTGCAACAGTTTTTTATTTATAACAGTATTTACCCTGGAAGTTGATAGTGAACCAAAACGAGATTCTCGAAATTCTCGTTTCGTTCGAGAAAGGCTTTTACTTACATACATGAACTCCTTTAGAAATTACGTTAATTGTAATTTAAACACTAGTGTGTAGATATCGATCAATTATCGTTATTCAATAACGACCTCGTTCTACTTCTGTACTTATTGTGCTTCCCGAAAGCTTCTTGATCCTATTTTAGTTGATGCCTATTATTTTTAGACCGTTGTAATAGTACCTAGTTTTTCTTTAATTTTATGAGTGAACGCAGAATTATTTTTATGTATTATGGTTACGTTTTAGAATAACATCGACACCGAAACAATAAAAATGGAGAAAACTTTATTTATGTTTGTTATAGAGAAATTCCAATATTTCCAATTTTGCAGATGTTCAAACACTTTTTAAATCAATCGTATTTTTAGGTGGAAAATTTCTAGAAAATATAAGTAGCCAGAAAACTGGCATACCTACCTACCTACTACGTCAAAATTATTTATTAGACGACCTTAAATATAAGTGTATGTTGTTACGGAATAGGTATATTTTCGTTTTTCTGAATATGTAAATAAATAAATGGCGAGAAAATTAGTTTAACATGCCATGTTTACTATTGGAGATCATTGAACCGATCTTTTGCAATGAAAATGCAAAATAAGTCAATTTTAGCAAAATCATTTATCGTCATTGGTTAAATATTGGCAATCGGAATGAAATTGTGTCTAACTACTTCTGCATTTTGGGGGAAGCTTTATAATTACGGTATACGCTCGAGAAATGTTCGCGTTCACGTAATATCCGCACCTTGATTTTCAGCAAGAAATACAAGAAGAAAATATTGAGTCGTGTAACGTCCGCACTAGTTTGTTTTTTTTTTCAGTTTCTATGTTTGTCCGTACCTTTTATGCTTTTATCATTTTTCTTTTTTTACATATATCTTATACTTCAATAATTATCATATGCTTTCCGTGCGAGCACAAGTGCAATTTCTTATGTAATACGATCTAATAGAGAGAAATCTCCTCCTTGAATCTTTAATGCAAGAATAAAAAAACTTCGGAACTGAACGACCAATGTAATGTCGCTCCACTTGGAAATTTTTGGTTAAAAAATGCGAACATTTCTCAAGTGTATACGGTATGTAAATATATATATTTTAAATTGAAAACTCTTTGGCGAAATTACTATTTATTTTGTAACTCCCACTCATAAGTAGTCTCATCTAGAAAATATCATGAGTAGTTATACTAATTAGGTGGAATCTATACCGAAAAGCTACAAAATTTACGATATCCAAATACATATGTTACCTTACTTCGGAAACTCGAGAAATTGAAATGAATAACAAAAACTTTTCAACCCACGAATTTCTATGAAGACAACTCCGCGAAACATCTACGAAAGAGGTATTCATCTTTTCGTGGGTTTAATTAATTGTATCTTTTGAATGATGTTAGATGCAGCAATGCACTAATGAATGCTTTTTCTGTACACGTGCGGTGATATGCTGTAATAAAACCAATCCTATCTCTATATTTGTAATTTTCTATCCTTATCACGCTGAGACTTTATTCGTAAATCTGCTCGAGAAAGAGGGATAATATTTTTCGTTTTTTTTTTAAATTCAGGATCGCTGTGGAGTTGTGAACGCCAACGGCAGCAGCCCTTTGGAAACAATGAGAGGCTTAGAACATTATCTAAATGATATCATGCGACCACCAGATACAGGGGACGTTAAAGGTCAGTGAAATTTTGCATTTATTTTTAATTTTGTTGTTAAACGTTAATGCCATTTTGTTAATTCGCAAGTACCAATATTTACGCGGACGAAGTTCCACGACGTTTAATATTTAGCTTCGTTTGCTTGCTTTCAAACCGAGCCGTGTTGAGTAACTGCAAGGAATAAGGTGATAATCGATTGCGAACATCATTTCACTCCAAACAACTTTGCATTTTTAAAGTAAACGATTTTTTATAAAAATGCACACTTTTCAACTTTTATTTAGAAACAAAAAACGTTCGTTGATCGATAGCGCAAATTTAGGCTTTGCACCCGTTAGTTTTCAGACTAATTTAATTTTCCTCGACCGTTTGACTCAAACTGTCGAATTAAAAAAATGTACTATTTTGCCGTAAACCTATTTTTTTTTGTATTAAAATATTATCTACGCGTGATTCAGAACTTTGATCGGCACGGTGAAAAAATTCTTTTTTTCGATCCAAATGCCAATTTTAACGTCTTTACGTCATTAATCCGTATTTTTCAGTTAATACATCATTTACCTACATTGTTGGATAAAATAATTTTCTACTAATAATGTAGAGTTTTAGATGAAAACTAGATTTTATTTAAATAGCTCGATCGAGCTAAATTAATTATTCCAATTAAAATTATAATTTTGTTGATTAAAATGCGGCTTTTAAAAGGAAAGCTCTTCAATTTCCCATTTGATGACGTTGCACTTTAATTCCTGCTATAACGACATATATTTTGGTTTTGGTTTTGGTTTTGGCTTACGTTTTCGTTATTATTTGATTTCCTCGAATTAAGAACGTTCCGTAAAAATAAATATACGACTTTATAATCAATTAAAACTCTATCCAGACGAGAGTCGGTCTAACGATTTGATAAGAAATAAAATAACTAAAGATAAGCGTAATTTTAAATTAAGGTAGGATGCCCATAAGCAGTTTAAAACGCGTACCTATCTACGACAACTACGAATGTAAAACGTGTTATTTAAGACAAAAAGCAAAATATAGATAAATTAATAAATTTTATACCGAATGAAAAATAAAAAATTGTTTTTTTTTAAAACAAATAATGCAGATCATACTCAAATGATGCGACAATGGCGCTGTTTCGTTTTTGTAGAAAGTGATCGAAAACATTTAAATATTTGCGGGCTTGTTTTAAGTTTGATGTATTATTGTTAAATTTCTCTTTAACGTTTTAATAGTGTAAAAATTAATTTGATACCTAGATTCGCTATATCGCATCACGTATAAGAAAAATATATCAATCGTTTTTGCGGGAAAGGACATCTTAAAATTGTTTTACTTTAAAATTTTGAAAATGGTTTTTTTCCGAAACTACAAAAGATGAGCGGATAAAAGTTATAAAAAATATGTCGTAGAATTCAAAAACGAAATAAAAAATAGGGCGTTGCATTTAAAAAATTAAAGTCAGGTATAGTGCTGCCTTACGTTGGTGGGCGTAGTTTTAAATTTTCCTAGCACAAAATATGTGTTCTTAACTGCGATTCAACGCGATATTTTATAATTTTAAAATCTTTATCTGTTTCGGAGATATTGCGATGTTCCGTTCCTCGTCGAACACACCGTATAGTATATACCCACTTATAATAATTTACTCCACATTTATCATTACAACTACCTAAATAGATAAATGTCAATCCAAAAATTAGCAGAAATTCCAAAAAACTAACTGGCACAATTTATTATATCACAGATAGGTATTATAATAACGATATTGACGCGTTAAATAAAAAAAGAAGTAGGTAATTGGAACATTACTGAATAGACGTTCGACAATTTTAATCGGTAGGTAATCTAACGATAAGTTCAACGAATTTAATACGTCATAACGATTATCGATTGAATCTTGTAGCAAAATAAATTTGCCTGTATCTTTCGCGAGTTCATTATTATTTTATCCTTAATTAATTTTACTCCACCAAAGGAATTTAAAATTAGATAGTCTGAAGGTTATGTTTACGAGAAGCAGACGAAAAATTAACCTATACATTTTAAGACGTAAAATTACGAGATGACGTAAAATTACGAGATTTCGTAATCTTGGGTATCTAAAATTATGAATCGGAGTTGCAATTTTGTATCAAACAAAATAGGTTTTATTTTGTATTTCGATGACGCACGCGCCTGGCGATCGCGCAATTACGTTACTTACCTATATAAAATTTAGGTCGATACTTGATAACTTTCTGCTACTTCATTGAAATCGGCAAAAAATGCGAACACCTCAAAACTAAATCGAAATAAATATAACTCGATAACAGATACATTTTTATTTAAATAATGTTGATAATTTTTTTTAAATAGGTAAATATTTCGAGGATTGATTTGAGAATTTATTGTAGGGATGATGCACCGTTAATTTTTTTTTAAATCAATAAGCGTAATAATAACATTATTTAGGGCATCTAGGTGAAAGTTTCAATTTTACGGAAGCGTAGAAAAGCCACAATTTTAATATTGAATAATTATAAAGTTACCATTTTTTTAAATCTATATTTCTATTTTGTTTTTTAAAATAAATAGGTACCTACTTTCTGAGTTTGACTGAACAAGGAAAGTAAAAAACAAGATGATTTTACAACTAGCTTACCTGGAATCGATTTTACGACAATTTCAATGTCGTTCTCTTCCTGTGATAAAATTGCATTAGTAAACTACGTTGAAATCACGTAAATGTAACCAAAAAATATAGTTAATAGTGCCTAACCGAACTGATCAAAATGCGCAGGTAACATTCGATAAAGTTGTTTTATTTTCAATTTAAAATTAAGCCGATTTGCTTGGACAGATTTAATGTATTTCCAAATGCAATTTTATTTAAAGCAACATTAAAAAGAGTTGCTAAATTTTAATTGTGAACATTAAAAAGAGTTGACAATTAAAATTTAAATAAAACGTTAACTAAATCGTCTATAAAAAACAAATAGATTTCCGCAATTAACGACGCCAACGGTTAACTTAACTACGTTAAACTAGTTAATTACAACAGTAAATAAAAATTGATTAGATGTAAATGCCATTAAGATTTTTTTTTATTGTGTCTAATATTTTATCCGTTGTTACAGGTAAGCCAACTTGGAAATCTTTTCCGTGCTTCAGGTTAGTTTTTATTTCTTTATCTAAAAAGTGATTATTTAAAAAAAATGTATGTATGTAAATATATCGTATATGTTTAGAACTAGTAAATAACTAATTAATTCCTTAAGAAAACAATTTCACAATAAATGATAACCTGGATAAAATTAAATTTTTATTGTTGCATTCGTGATGTTCGTAATAACTATTAAATCTTTTAATATTTTTTATTAAAACTAATCGATTTTTTTATTAAATTATTGAAGTTTTTTATTATCAATATTAAGTGTTATTAATAATTGGATAAGTCGATTTCGATTCATTGCAGGAGTAAAAAATAATTTATTAGCAAGGACATTTATTGTAGCTTTGTCAATTATACTTATTTCTTATTTTATAAATTTTAACGTAAGAGGAAATTTGATTTTCTATCGAAAGCTAAAATAAATTGGCGTTTGTTGCTGTAAATGTAATACGTAGGTATCTAATTGTTTTCATTTAACTTTTTACGATACATTTTAACCTTTTTCATTATTCATGTATTTCTAAACCATTATCGAAAATGGTCATTTTTTAATATTTATTTTAATTGAACTTAGAAATGAAGACCTATTGAAACCAAAATTGAAAAAAAGGGGTAACTTATTCCCCTCGTAATGTCAAAGATGACCTTATTACTTAGGGTCTTCAAAAATTGACAACTTTCGAATACGATAAGTTAGATACAGTCATAGTCCGAGTTACGTAAGTAATGCGTTCCATAAACCTTTACGCAACTTGAATTTTACGTAAGTCGAATTTGTAAATTAAATACATAGTTAAGTGTAACTTCGTAGGAAACTGCAACACCTATGTATTATATAATATGTATGTACATTATTTAGTATTATAAAATTACTACAAAACCTGTTGAAAAACACGGAGAACGATATAGAAGACGATAAAAACAAATAAACAAAAAATACATAAAAACTATGCATAACATTTATCTATTGAATTAGTTTGAATAAAGATTAAAAAATATATATTATTATTATTTTATAAAACAGTTAGTAGATAAATTTACTCTGATATAAACTATACTTGTAAAAGTATGAAAAATATGCTTATAAAGGGTTAAAACAAACTGAAATGTTCACTTTTCAAATAAAAAATGTCTTGAGGGGGGGGGAGGGGTAAAGTTGGCTCGTTACGTACTGTGAATTTACGTCAGTCGCGTGTTATGTAACTCGGGGTGTGCTTGTATTTTAATTATTTATTTTGAATTAACGCCTTCAAACTAACATTAAAATGTGATTTTTTCGAAAGTAAAATGTGAGTCTCGCAATTTCCTTTTTACAAATTAACCAAACAAATTTTCATCTACTTAATAAAAATTAGAGTTAAACAGGCAATGAACTAATAATGACAGTCTCAACAAGCGTTCATTTGTTTGCCAACGTTATCGCAATTCAAATTGTAACAACAAACAGTCATATCTAGAAAAGAATACGTTTTTGAATTAAAGACGACGTTTCTCGAACATTTTCGAGTAGGTATCAATAATTTTTGAAAACCAACCAAAAGAATAATTTTAAAATCTTAAACTCGCATCCAAACTGAGCACTCAACATCTTTTCAAAAGTAATTAAAAAAATTACGTCAGTCAACTTTATACTAAGTGATTCAGCCAACCTGTACCGAGCTAAAATAACTCAACAGATTTTAGAGATACACAGATGAATTTTTACGTTTCAGTATTAAAAACCATTACATCACTTCCGGTTTCGTCGAAAATTAAGGCAATTGTATTTGTTATAAATACAGGGTAGGTCACGACAAGTTTTGATTACAAGAATATAGAAAAATAATAACAGTAGCAGTTTGAAATTTTGGAAATAATAGTAACTGGTTATGTTCTTTCGATTTAAAATAATTTTAAATTTCCACTTCTTCCGGTTACACCGGAAATGGATACCAACTTCCTTATTTCAAACGAAACACCCTAATTTTTATTATTGATTTATATTTTTGAGATAATTATACGACTTTTTATTGTAATAAACATTGCCTTTAAAATTTACCATTTTGGAATTATTTCAGTTTTTGTAAATAAATTGACAGCTGCAGTCTATTACAAATAACTACGTTTTTAAGACATCTATGCATGTACAGATTTAAAATTTTAGGTAAGTATTTTGGAAAGTATGCTGCATCGAATGCTGCATTATTAACGTAATAAAATAATATCGAATGTTCAGAAAAAATGATAAACTTACTATCCGAAAAATATCAGTATCATAGCAATTTTAAATAGCAACTTATATATTTTTTAATTCTATTGCATTGTACGTTCAAAACTAGGGGCATTATCTATTTACTTTCCTAGAACTAAATGTCAAAGTTTTAGAGTTATTATGGAAAAATATATAACGTTCTATTTGATATAATAAAACTGACTTCATTTCACTTCAACCGGAAGTGATATAATAGTTCTTAAAACTATTTAAAATAGATTTTTAACCCAAATTTACCTCTGAAAAAATTCATCTTTGTATCTCTAAAACCTATTGAGTTATTAGCTTGGTATAGGTTATCTGAATCACCTGGTACTATAGGTACTTAAAATATGAAAACTATTTTCAATGAAACTAAATTGACCTTGCCTGCAATCTAAAAATAACGCGAGAAATAAAATGAGTTTTAATTCTAGTGTTTCCACCAAAATATAATAAAATATCTTCTAGCTCAAATTATTTGTATATTTTGGCGGGACATTCGGGTATCGGTGCTCTACAAATAACTAAACTTGTTGGCAAACTTATATATTATGCACCTGATGCATACGAAACCGAGACATTCAACTATATTTTTTTCAGACAAAATACTCGTTAAACGGGAGATTTAAAACTTTTCGAGTTTTATTTGCGACTGCATATTTTTTATCCATTGTGTTGTGTTTTTCACAAAATGTTTATGGCTGTTATTATTAAGTTGCCATCATTTAACTGTTATAGCGTTAAACTTTTTTTTTTAACAATTCTGAGGTAAAACATCAAAAAGGAATGCCTACGTAGATTTTTTTCTGTTTATGGCTTTGGACTCGCCAATTAGCTAGTCTATTTTTGGAATTGATTTCTAAAAATCTTGTTAGTATATCTGGTTAGTATTGCGTTCACAAAAGTCCACGGGTGCAGCGGGATTCGAACCCGCAGCCGTGAGTGTGCTAGAAGATGATTTTTTAGACCACACGGCTCCTATGTGGTAATTTAGAAAAGTAAATAATTTTAATGGAAATATCTACTTTGTTATATGTACCTACTACGAAAATTTTCCATCTTTCAATATTGTTTCACAAAAATCGCAATAACGTTTTAAAACCATACGTATAAAAAATATTTTTTTCTCTTATAGGTAAATAATAAGTAGGAGGTTCGTTGGCACGTACCACTTACATGCACTCCCACAAAGAAAATATATACCGTATATAACGTGTATAAACCCGCTTACCCTACGTTTTAGCGGAAAATCTGTCAAAAATAACTGACCCGTATATAAGCCCATCCCCTTATATTCTGGCGAATTTCGTTGAGAATAACTTGTGTATAAGAACAATTTTAATTTTTGAGAATATAGTAATTGAATCAAAAATGCGAACAATCGAGGCACTCGGCAAGTTACCTGCGTTAAGTTGATTTTCTGTTTTTTGTCTTTTATTTTCGTCATTTACTTAATATTGTATGACATTTTTAAGCCTACAGCTCCATTTTTCAGCTGACTTTTCCAAAAAAAGTGGGCTTATACACGAGTATAATACGGTAAATTGATTTTTCTACTAAATAAGAAGTTTATTTTACGTCTCGATATCAGTTAATTACTTTAAAAGTTCGAATTTCTTCGAGTAACCATAACAACCAACCACTTCAATCGATCTTTTGAATATTTCGTAACGAAGCTCCCACGTATTTGTACCAATTTGTAAAAGTTAATTAGATGTCAACTAATTTAAATCAAAACATTGTTGTAAAACATTTTTTCTATCGGATACAAAAGTTCTGGTGGATCGCTTGAGAAGCGTATTAATCCGGGAGGCAGCGTTGCAAACGAAAAAGTCATTTTACCCCGGCTAATTTTAATAACGGTAATTGTTCTTATATAACTAATGAGTGAACTGACCGTGAACTGTTTAAGTAGCGGTAGGGGTGGTTGAGAGAAGATATGAAACATGCAAAAAAATATTTCCTTCAAGTAATTTTACTTTACCTGAAAATTATTTCATGAATTACTGACATCATGATAATTAAAAAAAATAGTCAGCTGTACTGCGAAGGGGGGGAAATGCGTCAGCTACTCGTATATCCTGTACAGGGTATCTATGTCACGACGAGTTTTGGTTAAAATAATTTTAAATTTCCACTTCTTCTAATTACAACCGGAACTAGATACCAACTTTTTATTTCAAATAGAACAATTTAATTTTGATTATTGATTTGTACTTCTGAGACGATTATACGACTTTTTGCTGTAATAAACATTGCCTCTGAAATAGCCTTTTGGAGTTGTTTCAAATTTTGTAAAAAAAATTGACACCTGTTGGCTATTACAAACAATTACGTTTCTAAAGCAGCGTCTTCACGGTAAAACATGTTTGTAAGCTTGTTTAACAAATTTCTCAAAAAATTTTGTAATGCCGTGTGGACGATAGATAAAACATGTTTTATGAAACATGAAATATGTTTGACGCGAAAACGTTGTCATCTCTTGAAATTTAAGTTTGTACTTGTAATTTTTGGTGCGGCTTTCTAGATTTTGTTTGTATTAGCAATCACATACGTCCATGATTGCAGCGGGATTCGAAACCGCAGTCCCGAGTGCTCTAGAAGGCCAGTCGTAAGGCTGACCATCTAGGTCACACGGCCACCAATAGTCAGTTGAGATTGTTATGTTTTCTGCGTTCCAGAACACATTTATTGCTGATTTTTCAGTAAATGTAATTTGATTAATCAAAATACAATTATTATCCTTTAATAAAATGATTATTCACGAGCACACATTGACATCTATAGACTAATGCAGATTGCGAATGATTTAAATGGAATAATTTATGAAAAAAGTTAGCAATATCAAGTGATTATATTTGTTTTTTTAACAGATTTTAGCGAATTTTCATAAAAAATAAAGCTATTGCAGCCTGTCTGATGACGGGATCCAGATGTGTCCTTTTGACTTTTCTCCGATCTCGACCCCTAGATCACGAAAATATAGGTCATTCATTTTGGGTCGGTCATATATATTTAATTATATATCATCAATTTCTTGTGGATACGATTCCGGTCGCAATTTTGATCGTAAGAGGCTGAAATTTGGATAGCGTATTGTTTTTACGAAAACAAAGGCCGAGTTTGTTAACCAGCCAAATCAACCGACCCGTTTCAAAATGGCGGCTGTTAAAAAAAAATAAAAAATCTAATCTCCGCTATTACTCATCGGATCGGTAATCTAAAATATGTTTTGGAATCGGCATAAAATTCTCTATCGATCATGTCTCTTTATAAATTTCGATAAAATGCACAGTTTTCGAAATAATCGAAAAAAAGTGATAATTGTTTTTTTAATTCTTATAAATTTCTATTGTAAATTTTATTTTTCAAAAAATGTATTTCTTTCGAAAAAAATTTAAAAAAAAGAAGTTTTTTGACATGTGACATGAAAATTTGATACCGAGGCTTGCTCACGATCGACTTTTTGAGTAAGTAGGTAATCAGGAAACTAACCAAACCGTATCTTTACCCCCCACACGTTGCTTTATTTTCACTTTGTTAGTAAAATAACTACAACAATTGCATTAAAGTATTATAATAGTCAGTAAAAAAAGAAAGACATTTAGAACAAGAAGAATTAAAAGAATGTCACGAAAAAACTAAAATTATTAGAATTTTTTTTTAAGTAAAGAGGTGGCAAATTGGTTAAAAATTGTTGCGACAATCAAAACTTCGAATTTCGTTTTTTATTTGTAAACGAATACGTTGAAAAGGTAAAATCTCCCAAAATAAGAGCAATTTAAAAAAATCAAAAAACATGAAAAAAAATTAAAATCCTGAAATAATTTTTTTCAATACTTACGTAAAATGCGAACTAATACTACTGCCGCTGGGACTGCCACTTGTTTGTAACATACTATAAGAAAAAAATTATAAACTTCTAAATTTTTCTTTGTATTTCCCACCTTTTTGTCGTCATAGTTATTCCTTTATCGCCAATTTCGAGCGTAGATTCTTCCATTAATTGCGTACTTGCATGATTAAGTACCTATACCTACGCATCATTTTTCACTGTATTTCAACAACCACTGTAATTTCAAAAACGCGCATAAGATTAAATTTCGTTCGCGAAATTGGACCGTCGAATGTTTGAGGGGGAACCCTAACCACGACCCTAACCTAGTCTCTATCCAAGAGCCTAATCAAGCTCGATTTTCAGAGAATTTGTGTTAAAGCTTAAATTTCCATGTATTTACACTTTATAAATACATGGAGAATTAGTCGACAAAAAAAGATCCTACCTTTCCTCGTCGTATTAATCCTTTTTGTTTATAATCCTTTTAGAGAACACAACACAATACACAACACTCACGCACGCACGCACACGCAAAAAGGCTTTATAAACCGAACGAGCACTCCTCGCACTAATTCGAACTACTGAAACAAGCACTACCGCTCTGTATCACTAACGCGAAAGATCTGAAGCGGTCTAGCCAGAATTCTATATATAAATGCATTTGAGTTTATAAGTAGATACTAGGAAATCCCTCTTGCATTGTAAAAACCTTCAGTTCTTTGTTCGCCCACCGATAAGGTATGAAAGTGGGTGGCGCGTATGTTTTATTAGTTGTTTTGCATTTTATCGGTCACATAAAAATGTGATTAAATTTTTATCTCGTTTATGGTTTGTAATAGGGAAATTTTCAATGTTGAGGGGCACAGGGCACCATTACGTTCAGCAATCAAAACTTTCGAATACAATAATAATACTTAATAAGATTTTAAATTCTCATCGGAAAGATTATATATTTTTTTTATTTTATACCTTTACATTTCAAGATAAAAACAAGTTGTTTTCTTTAAATTTACTAACTATTTTACTAACTAAAAGGGTTCACGATCAAAGAAAAGTTATTACAAACTTGTTGATCTATATCTGCCCTTACCTATGGTAATACAATCTACAAGGTTTGCCGGTTAACGCTGTGGTTACCGATTCTAATTATAAAGGTAAAAAATGAAGATTGAATACTTTGTTTTGACCTCTATTAATTAAAGAACAAAAATAGTTACAATCTTTTTAATTTTGGTGGGTTATACTTAATAAATATATTAATATATAATATTTAATTAATTTAATAAATATAAATATAATATATTTAATAAATAGTGGTTTTTTATTTACTTCAGTTTTATTAGTGTAGAGGTTACGTTATCAAGTTGATTTTTTTCAATTTATTTATATCGAATTCAATTTAAAAGAAAATTACACTACATTTTGTGCACTGACTCAAAACAATGGGCGAATTCAGCGGACAACGGAGTTCAGTTGTATGTTAGCGGTCAACGTAATTAGTCGATGACTAACAACAGCCAACAATTCTGCTGAGCGTGTCGCTGACTTTCATCGACTAAACATGCGCAGTACAACATAAAATACAATTATTTGTATATAACTTTTTCTCATTTTGTATTGTGTAATACGAATATAAATGGCCATTAACGTGGTCGTTAACGTTTTTCATCTTACCCCAACAAAAAGGATTTGCGTAAATTTAGAGGTTAGGACTACGTCCGCTGCCTGTAACAGCGAAGAAAATTAATACTGCTTAAAATGTCCAGCAGCTGTCACTTATCGACCGCTCAACGGATTCGCTTAGTCATCATCTCAGCTGCTGAAGTCCGGTGAACTTGCCCATTGTATTCTCGTTTAGATTAGTCACGTGATTACGTTGTGCAAGAAAAAGTGAAAATTTTCGCATCCTGTAACGCTATGAAAATCAAATCGCAAAAAAAATAAAGTACATATTTAAGTTTAAAATAGGCAGGCAAGTTATTGGTTAATCGATTTTAAATTTCAGCACAAAAAAAGGTAGAACATATATTTTATTTGAGGCATTTTCATTTTTGTTTTTTATCATAATATTTATAAAGTAGAAAGCTTATAAATAGAATCTGATCGACTTTTATAATTTTTTAAAAAACGAATTGTGGAATATAATGTCTTTCAAATGTCGTCTGTTTTCAGCTTTACAGAATTAAATCCTTTCTGTGTTCCATTTACATTTCACAATGACCAGGCGAAATTAATGTACCACTGTTGACACTGTTCAAACGACAATGTTCAATTAAAATTTGTGTAAAATAAATACAAATTTCGCGCCTAAAAGTGTTATATTAATTATTTTGCTATTATTTGCTACAACACGTATATCTAATTTAAACGAATACCTAAAGGTCATTCAAATTTGATTGTTCATGACGTCATATCGTACACATTTTATTAAATATTCTCGATTCCCTGATGTTTGTTTTATTTTATTTAAATATTTTTATTTACGCCTGCAAACGCGCGATATAGTGTATTAAAAAATATCAATCAAATATTTAAGAAAACACAATATTTAATGAAACGTGTACGGCGTCAGGAACAATAAAATTCGAATAACCTTTACAATAGAAAATTCTAGATATTTGTGAACACGTGCATACTTTCTTGTATAATCAGTTATAATTCAGAGGCCGCGTTTTTGCTTATCACGACCTGCAAGAATCATCGTGCGATAAAATAGGCTTCCTAAAATTTAAACAAACGAATTCGGTATTCATGTAACAAACGATGTTAAATTCGAATAAAAATTTTCTAAAGGTCTTCTTCAGTCGTGTGCTTTCCTTTATAGTGTCAGGTCGGGTGTGCGTGTGATTATATTATTTAGACTTTGTGTTTTTGGAAATGGGAATCCGCACAGGGAATGCGCAGTTTTGTTCATCAGAAAGGTCAGGATTTTATTAATTTAATTAGACCAAGGGCAGATTAAATACTCTAAGTATATTGCTTACTAAATTTGGTATAGATTGGCCAAAATTTAGCCAGAAATGAGTTAAGTTAAAATAATAAGCCTTTCGTTTTTATTAAAATAAACAGGGTGTGTCAAGAAAATACAAATACCGTTGGCCTGTTAAAGTGCCGTTAAAAAAATAATGACTGATCAATTTGTCTCCTAATAGATAGATATCTATTATCCGCATCATACATTTGTGTTTCATCTCACTTGAAAATTGGTTTCTGTTATTCGATAATGATTTTCGGACGACCAATTTTTGTGAAAAAGTAATTTTCATTCTTTATTTGATATAAATACTATTAATTTATTCATTATTAATTTATTAATTCGCTCAAATGTTAATGATAATTTCTTAAAATCATATTTTTGTCTTAAAATTCTGAAAATTATTATTTTTTTTAAGAAAATTATCAAAGCTAGGTTGGTAGAAGTTTTAATAAAAGTTATCACAAATACCTACGTCATTGAATCCAAAAATGCAATAAAAATTATAGCATTCCATTAAAAAATTAAAGTTAGGTAGCACCACCTAAATTTAACCACCAGTTTTAATTTTTTTTATTACAAAATATGTGCCCATAACTGAGATTTATTAAAATGTTTTCGTACTTTTAAAATCTCTATCCGTTTTCGAGATTTTGTAGCGTCCCATTTCTCGTGAAACAACCTGTACAGTGGTAAAATCAATCCTAAAAGATATCCCCTCGAAGTTGTGAAATTTAGGATTGCCTAGAACTTTTTGGTATGTTAAGTTTGAAAAACTAATGACAGAGTCAGATAATAAATTTGAAAATAAAACTTTTAATGTCGTATATTTTATAGATATTTATGAAAAAAGGTCGTTTTCGTTGCTGCTTTTTTTAATTCTTTCCTAACGTCTGTAAACTTTTGAGGGTTGATTTACAATTGTTTTATAGAAGGAAAAAAGTTTTTTGAACTCGATACATTGCTGGTTAAATTTTGGCCATACATAAACTGAGCACCCAGTAGGCAATGCAAGGCAATGCAATACGACGTTACAAAAAAACAAACCGCACAGTTAGCTTCTGATTATAAACCGGAAATAACACATATTCTCTACGCGAAATGGTATAAAAAACCTATATCTTTTAACCCCATCAACAGGAAATGGTTGCATATCAAATAGTTTCCCAAAACTCGATTTTTATTTTTTAAATGTAGATACCTAATTGCACCTAATGTTGTACTGTTTTTATACCAATTTTTCAATGTACTAGTATAACTAGAACCGTATTATGTTGATTTTCGAAAAATAAATTAACTAAATGTCGTTGACTTTTTATATCTAAATTTCTTAAGAAATTATTGTTTTTTTAGATGTTTTGTGGAAGTTTCAAGTTTGGAATAAAATGCCATAAAATACAACAAACGCGTTTATGACGTTTTAAATGAATTATATTGAAATGAGTCGAAACAGTAATTTTTTAATTATCTATAAATCAAAATCATTTCAAAAACCAATTTATGTATAGCTTTGCAAACAAGAAAAGTTAGTAATGCTCTGTAAATGCTTTTTTCTTAGATCGACGTTGTTTGTCTCCTAACATCGGTCTACTACATTTACATAATATCGCATCAAATTAACTTCGAGTACTATCCAATTTATATAGTTTTTTGAACAGTCGTCAATTTAATTTTGTTAGTGTACATCAAAGTTTTAGATATTTCAGCATGTTTTTACTTAGCGATTGACAAGCTTTTTGAACTTCATCGAACATAATTGAATGCAACTTTTGAGTTAACATTTTAACATTTACAGTCTGAGTAAAATGTTCTGGCGGCTGAGTTTGAAAGCTCATGTCTCAAAAAGTTCACAACGAATTTCACTAAAACCAACTGCATGCTAAAGACACTTTATTCCTACATAAGTATGCGTAATTTCATAATTTTCCATAAAGGCGTTAAGTGACTACAGCAATATAGATTTAAAAAACGTGATTTTTACTCGTATTTTAAAAACACTTGAATTCATAACTTGATTATTCAAAAACTATTAAACGGAAAGCAACGATATTTATGTATAATATGAGAGGCAGAATCGTATATGATAGTTGAGTGCAATTTTTGTGGAATTTTTTTAATTAATAAAAAAGTTATAATAAAATATCTTCTGTCATTCCAATTCGCTCATTTGAAGAAATATTAAAAACATTCTCGCGTACACGTGGGCTTACCAAGTAAAACTAAAATATAATATATATAAAATATTAATGTTTATAGGCTCTAGAAATTATAAAATATTGATAAACAAAATGGGATGCTTGCTATATCGCGCCTACCATTACTACGAAGGGGCATTGTGAATAATGTAAAGGAAATAATGGGAATTAATTCTTTCTTTTTCATCAAATGCGTAAAAGACGTATTCGCAAAACGTATGAAAGACATATACGACTTAATTTTTGGTGTAACACTGCTTATTTCTTGGAAAGATGCTTATAGTTGTATTTAGAAATACACATATTAACCGCTTTCTATGTAGAAGGATAAAGGTCGCCAGTCGACCTACTACGTGCGTCTTGTTTAAACAACACATTATATTATTTATTTGAAAAGCGTAACAAATTATTATTTAAACAATGTAATGATACAATTGTTGTTTCAAAATGTAACTTTATTATATGCATAAATAATTTCGTCATTTGGTGGCATAGGTCGGTATTTGCGATGGTTCGACTTTTATAGTCCACAAAGGCACATTAATTAGAGAAATTAAAATTAATATATACATTTCCTTACAATATATTTGAAGTACATTATTTCCAAATGTCATATCATTTGGTGCAGAAATACTTTAGTTATAACGTCTTAAAGTTGTCGATGCAGAAATAAGCAGCAAAATTCGACAGTTTTCTTGAAATACCTTACAAAATTTCCAAAATGGCTTTACGTAAAAAACTGAAATTTTCACTGTGCAGTCTCAAATAGTGGATGAATACCTAGTAAAAATTTTATACAATTTGGCTCCACCGTTTTTAAGATATAAGCTTTAAACTCAGTCGCCAGAACATTTTACTCCGACTGTAGTTCATCGAAAGATCTTTAATTATTCAGGTTATTATGCCTGTTTTAATTCGTTTTAATGAAATAAATTAGGGTTCGTCTCGTCTATTAAGTGACTATATTAACAGTACCTAAAATTGGTAAAACAGTTGACGTTTCAAAACATAAATAGGTGAAAATATCTGATATATATAAAAGTTTTATAAAGGGAAACTTATGGACATGAAAATGGAAATGTTATTTCGTTTGATATTCGATTTTGAGACTGCCCACGTCCGGCCGAGTTTGATAAAGATATTACATAATATAATTCAATCAAAGCAAACGTACACAATTTGTGTGATCTGTGGAAATTATCCAGGTATTCATATACCTACACCTACGTAGGAAGGTAAATAAAATTTTCATCTACAATAGGTCTATCGGCCTTTTATTATTACGAGTAATACAGACTTGACAAATAAGATATGATTTTTATACTTCTTATTGAATTTTTGTTATTAATTATTGTTAACTACCCGACACCTAAGGGGTAGAAGGGTTATGATTATAATAATTGTTGTTAATATAAGTTTAATCAAGGGTACTAGCCGAACAGGAACTAATTTCAGGTAACAGGTTATTAACATGTCAGCAAAATGAGATTGCGGATCCCGTCATTATCAAAGTAGAAACGTCAACAACGTGTGCAGCGACCGAGTGCAGGCGCAGAAATTAATTACTGCACAAAGGCGGTTAGGCTAATCAAAAGAGCGGCTCATCGACAGCGCGATATTCAGAGTTGATTAAATGGACATTCAAATGCGGTTTTTAATGTAAAAATCTGAAGCGCAATGTAACTAAACGTTATTAAAAATGCAGGGAATCTTCGAAAATGAAATGGATTTTTATGTAAATTTTAAAAAGACCTATAGGTATGTTATACAGGGTGTAACAAAAGAAACTTATATTGACTATAATTTCTCAATTAGAAGAATTACAAAAAAAATCTTAAATATAAAATTTTTCTGATTTATCTCGATGTATATGATGATGTTTTTGTTTGTTTATATACTGTTTTGTTTCGTTGCTATGGTAACCAATTTTTTTTCTTTTTAAATGGTACCCATATATTTTCTTTGCGTCATTGAAAAAAGCGTTTTTTTCCCCTATTTAGTAGTGTTATTATGTCGTAATGAAATAATGTCAAAAATAAAATTATTTTAGAAAATTCATAACGAATCAAATTAAAAACAAAACACAAATGTACTAAATTTTGAGTGTTATTAAAACGTATGTGTGAAACATTAAGTAAGCATTAAACGAAATGTTCTAATTGGGCGCCATTGACTGTCGGCCAATTACTTAATCTGTGTTGAAAATTTATTATTGTTCTTTCTATTATGTGTCGCGTATCCTCAGCACTGCGGCAATTATTCGCGCCTTTAGGTTATTTATGTTACGTGGCTTCTCTTTATACATATTATTGTTACGTAAGTCCAGAAGAAGAAATGTAATGATGATAAGTCAGGAAGCAAAGTCGACCACTCCGTAGGTCCCCTGCTTCTGCCAATTCATCTGCTAGTTAAAATTTTATTCCAGTATTCCCTGATACATGCTGCAAAATGTGGAGGTCTTCTTGGAAGACAATTGTATCATTAATATAACTATATCTCTTGAAAATTTTCTCGCCATCAGTCGTGATGGCTACTATCAATTATCTGATTTAATATTATCATAAATCATTTCTAGTTTTCGATTGATTAATTTTTTCATTTTCTTTTCTACAACTAATATTATTTTATTATTGATGTTGCTTCATTGCGACATAATGACACTACTAAATAGAGAAAAAATGTTTTTTCAAAGACGCAAATAAAACGCATGGGTGCCATTAAAAAAAACAAAGTTGATTACTATAACAACGAAACAAAACTGTATACAAACAAACCACATATATTATTATGTGCGTCTAGATAAAACTGAAAAATTTTGTATTTAAAACATTTTTTTTTATATTTCTTCCAATTAAAAAGTTATAGTCAATATAAGTGACTTTTGTTACACCCGTATAGATAGTCGAAAGATTCGAAAAATTACTTTTCAATACAATCTTTATTTACGAATCATGTCGAAAAGTGAAAAGAAATTGGAATTTTCTAATTGTAAGATTGGGGGTTGCTTTAGATTTGATTACACTAAGGCTGTACTGAATGCTGCTCGACTGGTTACTCTAAATTGTTCATGGAGTAAAGTGATCATACGATCGAAACAGGTGGTCGGTTTGTTAAAGACGTAAATGTCCACGGTAGTTGTGAATCGTTTTCGAGGCGATGCGACGCCAAATGAAGAGTAGATACGAAATACAAAATTACCTGTAAGTCCTATTTCAAAAACATTTTTTCATTCAAAGTTTTAGAACCGCCAAAAATAATTATTGGAAAAGTGCCCAACGAGGCATCACTAAAATGCTTAAAATATATTCTCAGATTCGAATATTTTCCTAACTCGCGGCCGTACTGACAATTCTTCTGTTTCAACCTGAAAAAAGTCACATCACATTACATTTGAAGGCGTTAGAGCTGAAACCACCTAAGTAATAAAAAGTCAATATTGAGATATAAGCCTTTAAAGTTTTTTTTTAGTTTATAAATTATTCTGTGCTTTCAATCTAAATTTGTTAATGTAATTTATTTCGTAGGGTTATTAAAAATTAATACGAAAAGAAAAGAAATCGAAAATATTTGTTTTCTCTTTATTTTTGGAACTAATAGAGCACTCAAGAACTCGAGTATGACATTTTTCGAAAAACTTTTTCAAACAATTTTTTTGTTATATAAATTAGCACCATCTTTTTGAACTCTTAATTTAGTTCAGATCGTGTCTTAACTTTTTTTAAATATCTTTGATAGTTTTTGAGAGATATTGAGATGAATAGCGTAGAATAGACTTCCGCTTAAAGGGCGCTATACCCTGTACATCGGCGATTGGGTCGTTAAAAAAAAATGCAAAGTTCTTCTGTCGAGTTTCTGAATTTTCCAGTTGCCTGTGTTTCTTTGTAAGTGCACTTGGGTGGTTTGAGAATTAAAATAATTTCAACTATTGTTCACAATGGTTTTTTCTCTCGATCATAAATGGCACAAAAATCGGAATATTCACGTGGATTGTTTTATTGACAAACAAAATTAAATTCCAATTATCCAATAACATACTTTAGTCATTTTGAACTAAAATGCACTTAGGCGGTTTCAGCTCTAACCGCTTCAGTTTTAAAAACAATTTTATTCAACAATTCAAACCGTTCATTACAATTAACAATATGTATAAACCAGTATTTCGTGTTTCGTAGTAGGTAGTACCTAACCGTATTTAAAAAGTTTGGTGTACCTACATAATCTGTACAGTCGTGGACATAATTAATGTTGTCGGCAAAGTTCTTTATAGGCGTATTTTATATGTGTCTATATATTATGTTATATATCCCATATATGTAGTATATCAAAATTATATAAGCATTTATAATTTTTATGCTACGTTTAGGCACCAATTTGCTTAATTATCTATTTTATTACTCGCATTGAACGTTACCGGCGGCATTAATTATGATCGTGACTGTACATAATTTATGTTCATCCATTTGATGGTACTGTCCTATTTTTACACATAAACCCTAATATAGATATCTCAGTTAAAAAATGGAAAATGAAAACTAACGAAATACAATTTCTTGTCCTAATTAAAAACCAATTATTTCAGGCTACAAATTTAAAATATTTGAGAATAGAAATATAATTTCGCGAAAATATATGCGATCTAAAAAACGACGAAGCAGCTTAGAACAAACTTTTTAGAAAGTGTTGGTTTATTTGGCGTAAATCACAATTTTTGCCCGAAAACACTATCCTAATTTATAAATTGGCACTAACATTGTGTTAAAATTTATTACACAATAAAATTGTGTTAGGTATTTCGAGTTTAATTACGTTTAAGCTAAGGATTTTTAATAATAATATTAAAATATTAAAAAGAAAGCATTTTAGTAAAAAAGTTTTTTTTTAAATAAGAGGCCGAGTGCTTTATGGAAGCTATCGTTTTGCAGTCTTAATGGTGTGCTTTTGAAAGTCACGGTTTCCATGGATTTTGCGAGTTCTTTAGCATCTAAATTACATACTAGTAAGTAAATCATCGATCCTCGTATGTCTGGAACTAAAAATAAACGTATGGAAGTCTGATTGAAATATCGTTATTTTGTAAATTCCGAAACGCTCAATGAAAGAAAATCGGTCCAATAATGACATTCTAGAAGCGTACATTTCCGACAACATTCATTTATTACATTACGGTTTTCATACCGCAAATGCAGGATATTAGAACGTCTCTTATGAATACGATGAATTTTTTTGAAGACGTCGCGTCGCATCGCGCCGCGACGTCTATCGTTTATATATTACGGATGTCCTTATCAACTATAGACGTGAACTCTTCATTTATATCTAAAAAACCGAACACATTTTTATTCTTAAAAATTAATAGGTATATTAAATATAAACATTTAAATTCGAGATTAATTTTGTGTGTTTCAACGGTTTAACGCGTCATTCCAGTGAATAAAAAAAAAACCTGCCATAGTATAGAAAACGTACTACACAGTACAAGGTTATTATAGGTAAAATTAATTTAAAACAACGGGTAATTTATATTAACTGTCAAACTATAGAGACAAATAAAATCTTACTAAATGCGAGTTGAACATTTTTATGTAATTATTATTTTCACGTAATGGCCGTAATTATTTACTTGTAACGTTGGAACAGTTACAAAGGAAGTGAAATAATACAAGAGACGCTTTTTAAAACTTACACGTCTATTAAAAACGACGAACAAACGAGGCTTCGTCCTTTTCAAAAAGATACGTTCAGCATTTTTCAAGAGTGCTTTATATCAAGAGCAATTCCACGTCGAACTTATACGACTCTGTTGACATTCGCAAAATGCATTCTTAAAAATTTATCCCACTGACGATACAAAGATCTATGTAATAAATAACTTTAACGCGGCTAATATGTACCAAAAGTAACTTGTGTAGAAATTCCTGGCGCGCGTTTTCTCCTATTCTGTATAATTTTGCGACAGGTTCTACAATTTAATTCGAAATTCTTAGACCGTAATTTATTGCTTGCTTGTTGTTTTTTCCAAACAATTTATCGAATTCTTCGTCGCGTTCGATAAATATCTCCCATTTGTATTTAATGATAATCTAAGTTCACGTTTAAACTTGCTATTTCAAATAATTGTTGTTTTAGTGTAATATCGTAAATACAACCCTTATATTGAATCGATGACTGAATTTAAATCAAACATAGTCTTATATTTTGTATAGGCATTATAACAATTTAGTTTGACCGTCATTTTAATTTAATTATCGTTCCAAACGATTTTCGATTTAGTAGACAGATCGAGAGTAAATCGGGTTATAAATGTAAGTGATTTTATTAATGGAAGCAAATATCTTTAGCGATAGGAAATTAGAAATAAATCTTGTTATTAAGGGTTTAAAGTAAATGTATTTATTAATAGGAATTTAGAAAAATTTATTTGTTATTGATCGTAAATATCGTTGCATTTCAGTAAAATACAAGCTATTAAATCTTAACGAAGTAAATTAGTAGCGGAGGCACTGCGCGTTTCAGCATAAACGTATATTAACCTTCAATAACCACTTGAAATTGTAAGTTAATTAACTACGTTAATTGATTTTAAACTTAATTGTAAAGTGACCACCATTAAAGCTAGACATTTAGATATTAATTCAATTTTACTCGGATAATGATAGGTACTCCATCGTTAATTAGTCGAGGTTAGTTTGGAAAAATTTCTAATTAACGTATCATTTGCTGGACCTTCTTCGATATTATGAGAGCAGTTGCGTGTTTGTAAATTAGAAGAATCAAGTATTCAAATTAATTATAAATAAAAGCATTTTCGTGCAGGTACTACATCGGTTTTATTAAAAATTAAATAAAATTGCGATGGGTTTATAATTTGACAGAAACGACCGGGCAAAAACCATACATCTCACAAGATACAATAAATAATATAAAGATAGTTGCTAATATAAAGTTAGATATTTAAAAAACTATAAAAGCTCTATTATTATCGACTATATAAAAATTTTCATTGATTACTTTTTAACCCCACTTCCGATATGGAGTGGCACGTAATTGTTTAGGGTTTTTCCATAATATGTCAAATACCTACTGATAAAAATGATAAAAAAATAAAAATCATCGAGTTCTTTGATTTTTTATTAAACTGCAAATCAAAACAGGCACTTTCCCGAAGTAGATATACGACGTTTGGTGGTGCTGGAATTACACAACATAAAAATAACATATTTTCTTCGCGGAAAAACATCGGCTTGGATTTTCACATGTTGAACATGTTTTACATGTTCACGTTGCAATTACATATCGAAAGCGTTGTACAGATAAAGCATTTTGTATTGATCTAAACCTATAGCGCCAAATCTGGCGAATGCACTGCGCGCGAGAGAACATTCTAGATCAGGTCAAAGATGGTTTACTGAGTAATAATGTTGTCATGCAGCAAAATTACCTTCCGGTTTCCTTGTCCATTAGGCGACATTTTCTGTTACATTTCGTCGGCTAAATGATTTAATTGAGAAGTATGGCACTCGTCAATAATCGTATCGCTTGGTTAGAGGAGCTCGTAAAATGGCGCACCTTTTATATTCCGCCAGATGCACAAAAGAACATTATTGGCATAGATGTTCAATAGATTGACCGATCTATCGCTGATAACAATTTTTTATTAAAAAAAGCTCATATTACGTTGTATAATAAACAATGAGATGTGGGAGAAATCGGGGATGTTTTGATCAGAGAGATGCAACGAATATATCCATATTTTTCACGTAAATACATATACTACTGTTACAGTTACTGTAACAATACAAGCACTTATTACTGACACAACGAGACAACCTAAAAATGTAAATGGCTGTTTGACAGTAAACATGTTGACATGTTGTCAGTTGTTAAATTTTCAAGCGATTCCGTGCGTTCTTGGTCGCTACAGACTATCATATATCGACTAAAAGGTGATGTGTTCGCTTAATATTTTTTTCCACACACCTTATTACGAATATTAAAGTTTCATCTGTGGCTTTATAGTTTTGCGCCTATATGCTTAAGTTTTACCTGTACAATTCTAACTATAAATCGTAATGCAAGACTGAATCCTAATCGAGATTATATTTTAAGTCAACAGAGCTGATCTAAAAACATTATGTGCAGCTACTGCAGCTGTTAGGGACCAAGGTGGCCTAGAGTGTTCAGCCCTGGACTGGCATTCTAGTGCACTCACGACTGCGAGTTCGAATCCCGCTATAACCATGGATGTTTGTGAATGTAATTTAGAAATAGGAAAAGCAACGCCTAGGTATACTACTATACCGGCACCGGTGTTAAACACCTAGTAAACTAGTGCTGGACACGATCAGTACCCAGGAGGTATCCTCAGATACACATACCCGAAATCGTTGCTACGAACATAGCTACTGGATAATGGGCAAGTTCCCAAGTCCATAATAAACTGCAGCTGTTATTTTAATAAAAAAATAAGTAAAACGCAATAGAACTTAGAACTGTACAGGTTAAAATTAAGGTAAGATTGTGTGTCTATGTCGGTCCTTATATGCATGCACATTGAAAATTTGTGTTGATAGTTTTTCATAAAATTTGTTTAAAAGCGCGCCTTAAACGAGATTAATGTCGAAAAGTTTCGAAATGTGCGCGTTTAAAGCGGAAGCGTCTTAACAAAGTTTTACTGTATGTATAATGAGAGCTTCTCATCAAGCGGGACACGCGAGGAGTGTTTTTTTTTCAAAAATGGTCGTGTCCAACACTTATGACTAACGAATTATGCCCTTAACAAAGACCTGAATTAAGGTCAGAATTTGGACATGATCAATTTTGAAAAAAACGCTTTTCAAGTATGAGATCGCGCAAACAAACTCACACCTACAACTGTATCTTTTTCTCGTAACATGATAAATGTTGGAAGTTAGTTTGATGAACTCGATAATTTTAAAGCGTGCCGTTAGCGTGACTATTTCCAGAAGCTAACGTTGGATGATCTAAAGCCCAATGTACGATCTTTAGGGTCTCGGGGTTAATTTATTTCGATTTATCACCATCGAATTATAATATATGGGAATGTTTTTCATATAACAAAAAGTTTTAAAATGTAGTATTTAATTTTTTTTTAAGATTTAAAACGCGACCGAGCTCTCAAGGAGCTCTACGAGTCAAAGTTTTGTATTAAACGTATCTAATCGCTTTACTTGTCGTTAGTAATTGCGTAGAATTTCGTACTTCTAACACAAATAGTCACGTTACTGTATTTTTTAAGGTTATAGATTGCCACCATTGCGATACGTCACATTTCTTAGAGCGTAGGATGGTCAAATTGCATATTGAACGTCAAAAGCGTATTTGGAAGATACAAGTTAGTTAGAAATGAAACCATACATGACCATTTTCAAAAATTAATGTGGGAATGGCGATTAGGGTCCTAAATTTTCAAAATGCCCCACCTAGGGCCAAATACTAGGTTAATTTATTTCGCTTTGTCGCAAAAATTTATTTTACAAAATCGAACGTTTTAAATTTGTTTAAGGGTTTAACATTTGATTGGTCCCAAAGGTACCTCATGTGGATAGCTGATCGACAAATCGCTTTATGTGAAAATTTTACGTATTTAACAGAAATAGCCACATTATTCGCGTAAATCGTTTAAACTAATATTGTCGGTACTGCGGTAGTACCGTTTAGGATTTTATCTGCACTTGTCGGGATGTATTCAAAATAATCGAATGACTGATATGTCAACAACGTGTGAATATTCATATTTATGTTGTCGTCGGGGGATTTCGTTAGGTGTGTGAACTTTCGATTCTATACTTTTGAATTTTAAGTTTCAACATTTTTCAAATGGTTCCATTATAAAAAATACAATTTTGATGTATGTAGGTATTTTAATTTTAAATTCCGATAAAATGATACTCTAAAGCTGCGAACACACTGCCGACACGTCACGTGCGTGAATGTATCTCACATAGGACATATATGACATGACGTGACGCATCTGTTCACTTACGGTCATGCTCACGCAGCACGTTCTAAGTAAAGATTGTGATCTGACCGCCGCTATTAGTTGGCGTTTAATTGGCATATCAAATACATTTTAGATAGGTAGTAAATTTCTTTATATACCTATATTTATTTATTATAGGTAGGTAGCTTTATATTATTATAGCAATATATTATATTTAATTAAAAATGATAAATTTAGAAAGTGCTTAAAACTGATATGCAAAAATATTTACAATAAACGAAAAATAAAAATAGATTGCAACCCAAAAAAAGTTCATAAAGTTTGGTAGTGATAGAAGATTTAGTATGATAAGTACAGATACAAAAAAATAAAGCTTATAACACCGCTGCAATCTTGTGGAATCTACAGGACTCCACGCAACCAGTAACGTTAACAATTAGGTTGCTACCGGATTAAATGTGACATGAAAGTCGTTCAGTCTTGAAATAACAATGGAGAGTAGTGGATCGAGTAGTTCCTCCGAGTTTGAAGAGTTACAAAATGCATGTGCAGTGGTAGTAGCTCATACGATACATAAAAACAAGTTGTGGATACATAAAATAATTATGAAAAGGAAGGACAAGGGGGAATTTCATCATTTAGTAAAGGAGCTGCAAGACCACCCAAGCCGATACGAAATGTATTTCGGGATGAGCAAAGAGGAATTCCAATACGTGCACGATATGATAAAGGATGATATCAGTACCAAAAATACCCAAATGCGAGAAGCTATCAGTACTGAAGAAAAACTTGCGGTTTGTTTAAGGTAAGTACAATGATAAAGTATCTACTGAATAGTAAAAGTAAAGTAAACAAAATATTGTTTCTGTATTTTGTAATAAAAAAGATAAGTAAGTAATTTACAGTTAAAATAATGAATACCTACCTACTATTATTTATAATACTAATAATTAATACAAGAACCATTAATGTTCAACAAGAAAAAAAATGTTAAAATATCTTAGTCAAAAATATATTGGTGCAACATATTTTATGCTTCATACGTAGAAATTCAAATTAAGAATTTACTTGATATCATTATTATTAACAATGTAAAATACCCAGCTGATTGAGTGGTGAGTTGATTCAAATATCTTTCTCCAGTAGAACGAATGATGAAGAGACATAATACCACATTAATCACTCTGGGAACAGTGTGAAGCTGAAGATGTTTTAGAAGGTAAACATTGAAACAAGGGTACTGCATTGTTTGTTGAAGTGTGAGATAGGAGAAATAGGCGATTACTGCATTTGTGCTTGTTCAGTTAATGCAATCTGTGTTTGAAGGACAATCTGGCTTATTTGTAATTTTATGTTAGCTTGTTCGAGAAGAGGGAATGTCTTTGTTGTCTTCGCTAAACTCAGAAAAAACATTTCCGTTTCATCCAAGTCAGGACTACTAGTTTCTTTTCTTCATGTCTGGCGTGTCTCGTACTTGCAGTGTCCTGCATAATTCTTACCATTTGTTGAATAGCATTGCCTCCCCCATCTCGTCGTCTTTTATTAGGAGGAGTGTTTGTATACCTAATATCCGCTGTGTTTTCAATGGTAGAAGATTCAGCACAAATTTCCTCATTAGAGATATCATCCTGAACACTCGTTCCTGGGTCATCTTCTATATTGGAAATTTCATTTTGTAAATTACTTATTGTCTGTCTTGTATCGAAGGACGGCAACAGAAAAGATATTTGTTTCTCAAATTTCCAAGTTGACAGTGTTTTCGCTCCATCTCCACTTTTTTTATTACGTCGTCGATGTAGTGCATTCATGAAACATCTACGTAATTTTTCCCATGCATCTTTTGCCACGTCAGCTGAAACAAAAACAAATACATTTGTTGTATCTGTATAAAACATATATTTCTTGCTTATTTATAGAGAAAGGTTAACAGCACTATGCTTTTCAGATATCTGGCCACTGGAAACTCGTTTAGAAGCTTGGGATTCAATTATCGTTTAGGTTTTAGTACAGTAGGTGTAATAGTTAGAACTGTTTGTGATGCTATTTGGAAACGATTAGGTTCTGTTTATATGCCAACGCCAACTGAAGAGTTTTGGAAATCTTCTGCAGAAAAGTTCCGAAATCTTTGGCAGTTTCCCAACTGCTTGGCCGCAATCGACGGCAAGCACATAGCTATTCGGTGCCCAATTGGTGGCGGATCAAAGTACTTTAATTGCAAAGGATTTCATTTACAAGTTCTTCTTGCACTAGTTGATGCAGAATATAGGTTCATTGCCGTAGATGTAGGAGCATATGGTAAAAATAGTGATGGCAATGTCTTTTCAATATCTGTAATTGGTAAACAATTACAAGACCAAACACTAAACATTCCACCGGATACACCCTTGGTAGAAAACACTATTCCTATATCATATGTGGTAGTGGGGGATGAAGCGTTTCCCCTAAAACCATATTTACTGTGCCCGTACAGTAGACATCACCTGGCGGACAACGAAACCAAAAAAATGTTTAATTATCGATGTGTTTGGGATTCTCGCTGCACGATGGCGTGTGTTTCGTCACACTTTGGAAATACAACCTCCGACTGTTGATAAAGTGATGTTGGCCACTTGTTGCCTACATAATATGCTCTGCAAAGAACGCGTCCTCCAGATGACATTGAATTGCTATGCTCACGACGTTCTGCACTGCAAAATTTGATGCCACTGCGTAAACACCCAGCTCGAGAGGCAACAGATGTTCGTGATCACTTCAAAGATTATTTCAATTCACCTGTTGGTTCTTTACCATGGCAACTACCTATGATCCGACAAGGCCGACTGTCCTCGCCATAACATGATTTTTTATTTGCGTAACCTTTTAGAACTTCTAGGTTTATTAGACTAGTTTTAGTTGCAATTCTTAAGAGTTTACTGCCATAAATGGTTGTTTATAATTATTTATTTTATCTGTGTACTGTCATAGAATTATTGACGTATACGTTATCCAAGATAGGTTCTAATGCACGTCATCAATAAAGTTACTAACGTGTATATTTGTAAGTCGTATATATATATATATATATATATATATTATATATATATACAGTGCTCTTCCTCTACAGTTCCGCAGTTGGGCATGAGGGGAATAACTTTTCTTAGAAATTAAGTCGAACAGAGTTCCCCTACCAAGCGCCTTTCGTAGCGCTCGAACGAATTCACTTGCGTCTTTCTTAATACGAGGCGCGTTTTTTAAGTAAGTACCGTTTTGGAATTAAAAAAAGACGTGCAAAGATATCGCAATAATTTTATTTTTACATGAAAGCCTGTACCTTAATCTACTTTCTACATAATTTCCGTGAATATTGAGGCACTTGTCATAACGTGGCACCAGTTTTGAATACCCTCCTCATAAAATTCTGCCGCCTGACTTGTTAACCACTGTATCACAAATGTTTTGACTTCGTTATCGTCTTGAAGATGCTGACCACCCAGGTGTTTCTTCAAGTGCAGGAACAAATGGTAGTCGCTGGGCGCCAGATCAGGGCTGTATGGAGGATGATCTAGAGTTTCCCATTTAAAAGATTTGATGAGATCTTTGGTCCGATCATGTGCACAGTTTTTGGGACAGAAAAGAGTATTGCTAGTGGAGTTTCTGCCTCGTAATGAGACAATCAATGCAGCGTCTTTATTGTGAGACATTGAACAATCTGCGTCGTGCAATCCAGAACAAAAGACGTGGCCAAGTTGAGTAAGGGTATCGTTTTGCTGCATGACAATGCCCGTCCACATGTGGCTAATCGGAACCAAAGATCTCATCAAATCTTTTAAATGGGAAACTCTAGATCATCCTCCATACAGCCCTGATCTGGCGCCCAGCGACTACCATTTGTTCCTGGCACTTGAAGAAACACCTGGGTGGTCAGCATCTTCAAGACGATAACGAAGTCAAAACATTTGTGATACAGTGGTTAACAAGTCAGGCGGCAGAATTTTATGAGGAGGGTATTCAAAAACTGGTGCCACGTTATGACAAGTGCCTCAATATTCACGGAAATTATGTAGAAAAGTAGATTAAGGTACAGGCTTTCATGTAAAAATAAAATTATTGCGATATCTTTGCACGTCTTTTTTTAATTCCAAAACGGTACTTACTTAAAAAACACGCCTCGTAGTTCCATCTTACACTCGTCCTAATAAAATGTTTTTCTTTTGTTTTGATTTCCTACTGATGGTTTTCCTCTGTTCGACAGTTAGTTGTTGTTCGTACGCTCGTGCTAATCTATATCTTTATAATATAAAATGTCACAAATCAACGTAATATATTTTGTTTTTATACTTCTTTTAATAAATATAAATAAATAATAATAATAAAATAATAAATACAATATAAATTACTTAATTTGTGTTATATATATTGGATACACTCGATTTTTCAAGCCTTACACCGCGCGGAACTGTATGGAGAGAGCCATTTGAATCTCAAGGTACGCGCTGATGTCTTAAGAGTGGGGGTACTAGTCGAGTCGAAAACTGGGGAAGCGGAACTGTTGAGGAAGGAACTATAGAGGGAGAGCACTGTATATATATATATATATATATATATATATATATATATCAGGTATTTTCGTCTAATTAATAAAAATCTAAATCTAAAAATATACTCTGATACACAAAAAAGATACACAGAAATTTTGACGTGAGTAGCTATCTATGTTCAATTCATATCAACAAGTTTATGTAATTACGAGGGATTATTTCCATTGTCAAAAAGTTACATTTGTAACCCATACTTCTATCCAGACTTCCATAGGTTTAATATTTGTTTTGGGTCAAAGAATAAATTAAAGGTAACTACGATAATCGTATACTTACGTTTTATTTCTAATTCATTCCCGATTTCCTCCCACGCGTTGCTTTGTTTTCGTTGATCCCTGTATTCTGGGGATTTCGCATCGTATAAAAAAATTCGGGATCGCACTTTTTCAATTAGCATTTTCTCCATGGTAAGCAGTCAAAATACTAATACCGGTATTGGCCAAAATACTAGTCACACAGCACGTGACGTGGTAATATGTGCGACAGCACAAATTTGAAAGCGTTCACACGTCACGTTCTTATATTGATACCGATATAGCGAATTCATAATATCGGCATGTTTTATTTATTTTAGTGTAAACATCAACTTCCTGTTACATTTCAAACTACTGAATATTTACTAATTGGGATATTTATCTCAAAGTGGAATCGTCAACAAAAATTGATTATATTTTATAATCTAAGTACTGATCGTTTGTAATTCTCTGCATGTATTCTACCGGTTATGATACAAGATTCTGTTTTAACAGAGGTTATACAGGTGTGTTTTCTTTTTAATAAACCAAATTCCTTTTCATTTTTTTCCTATTCGTTATTTTTTGTAGTCTAATGATCTAGCATCGTACAGAAATAATCTGAAATATATCTACTTTTTTAATGAACATTCCCTCCATAATGGGTATTTAGCTATTATTGTACATTCTTACGTCGATCTACATAAATATCATATGTTCTTACGTAGCTCACGGCGCACGAAATTGTGAGAACATATGGACGTAGGAGGAGCTAGTGCTACATGTGCGTGCGTTTACGTGACGTGTATGTCATGACTTAAGTGTGAACACGCATCGCTTTATTTCATAGACAACCTATACTATAATACAAATACGGCGGCTCACATATTTTTTATTGCTCACGTGTTATTACGTGACGTGTCGGTAGTGTGTTCTCAGCTTAAATAGCATTTAAAGCTTAAAGTGTGTCAGTCTGTTAATAAAAGTCGTTCCGTCATTATCTTATTGTCAGCCCATCACAGTATAAACATTCGATTACGTAAGCGAATAAGTTATGCATGTGTTTCGCAGTAGTTTCCTACACAAGTACTGACCGCGTTAACATAATTGGACTTCGGCGATATAAAAAATTAACCAATCCGATACCCCACCATCACGGAGACGACGTTATTAATTTTTCTTTAGTAGGTAAAAACGAGTGTATAGGTGGATAATAAGGGCACCACCTACATGCATATAAAACGTCGAGGCGTCCGCGTCCGTTGCTAATTAAATTCATTATGTATTAAAATTTATTTGACCGGTTTAGAGATTTAACCTGCATAGCGCGTATAAATCAAATAATGCACAGTGAAAGTTTTTACGTGCGATGAAATTTTGGCGTTTTATATTGACACGCGCAGCTTGCGGCGTGTCACCGGTCACGCGGGGAACCTTCGCGAGTCAAGAGTACTGCTTGCGTTCGTTATATGGTCGAACTCGATAACAAGTTAACAGTAACCTTCGTGTTGTTTTAGTGAGTGTTCTGTGTGCGTGCATTTAATGCGCGATGTTTCGAGCTTACGGTGCATCCCCCGTTAGGGATACAAGCGCAACTTCGGAAGCAACCGTGAATTGGGGTTTGCCGATTTACAATCAGGTAACCAAAGGTACGCATCGAGTGAAAGTTATTGTCATTTTAATAGAAAATCCGAAACTTTCGAACGCTTCAAAACTCGTTACTTATTTAATTAAATTTTATTACGTAAAATTATTTCGCACCAGTAAATAAATTTTCTAAATGTTCGATTTTGCTGGTTATTTTATACCATCTGGTTAAAAAAGTGCGAAACTAGCAATAAAAATAATTTATCGAGTTATTGCAATCGAGATGCAACTAGGGCAACAAACTCCGCACAGTACATTCGTCACGCTATCAACTTTTTAATGTGCGCATCATTTCATAAACTAGAATAAGCAAATTATTGTAAAGTAAGTACTTCCGGCAATGCTTCCCGCTGCGAAGGGCATTGGCCGGTTCCGTTGAGCAATACTCATTCGGTTTTGACGTAACCTAGGCATGCGTAAGGCAACCCGGTTATAATCGATATCCGACAAAGATTCGAGCTTAATTTGCACACACAAACATCATTTTATTCCCTATTCCAAACTTACAATTAGATACCGATCGCATCGGAACTGTTACACGTAATTAAGTGTGTCATAATTTGGTAGTAGGTAGGTATAGGTAAATAATACCTATCCTGAGAAAAAAACTCGCAGTTGCTAACACATCATTCCCGATTCGCGATTTGTCCCAAATACAAAAAACATTATTCTATAAGGCACGCCCTCTTCAGCTGATAAACCAGATGTTCTCGATGGGGGTGCCGAGTTTCGACAACACATCATTACGTCGCTTTAAACTATAATCTGTCGGAGGGTTTTCTTAAAACAAACAGTTTCAAGTTTTCTCTTATTGCTTCGATCAGATTTCCTCCTCATCTTTACTAGGATATGTCTCGAAAGAATGCAGGATTGCCGTATATACCGACGTATGTAAGTCGACCCTTAAAAGTCAAAAAATCGACTTTCGATTTATAACTAGTACATTAGTATTTTTAACGTGAATTTTAAGTTTAAATTAGTAAATAATTCAACAAAATAATACTGCGCAAGTATTTAATTTATTATTAATAAATACTCTATTAATTTAATTAACACGAGGTGGGTAGTTTTGAAATTTTGAATCCGCCCGATATATCCTACTCGGAATTTCCAAACTTCGATTTATACGCCGGTATACCATCAGGTGGCCACGAGCCCCGGACCAAGCTTATAACTCCTATTTTTGTGAACTGATTATTTTAAAATTTGGAACGTACATATAAAACATAATTTTCAATTTATTGACGTGGTGCAGGGTCAAAATGGCCAACTTCCGGTTTTGACGGAAGCGACATCAAATTTGATTTTTGAAGTGGAACACCCTGCATATTTTTACAATTTTCGGAATCTACCGACCAAATTCTATCTGATTACACGTCGCGAGGTTCGTTTTTCTCAAAAATAATTTCAAAATTTTTAATTTTATTTTTCAACAGAAGGCTGCGACTGCGGTACAATTGCTCTATCTCGACTCTGTTATCCACCCAAATAACAATTCTTTGTGGCAAGTTACTATTCGGTGTTTTCTGCGATTATAAATTTAAAAAATCGGTTTTTTTCAATTTTTCAGAGTTCAATTTTTTTTTAATGAAACATTAGATAGAGAATTTTATTGCGAATACATACAACGATATGCGATATGTCTAGCTTTATTTCTATTTAACGCTAAATAATTCAAAAATATGTATTTTTGTCGTTTTGCTTAATTGAATTACAAACATTACCAGGCCTGGAAATAAAGAAATAAAGAAATACCTACAGTCTTCGTTCGCCACCGTCGAGATATAACAATTTCATTGTACCGCAGTCGCAGATTTCTGTGTTGAAAAATATAATTCAAAATTTCGAAACCATTTTTAAGAAAAACGAAAATTTGGCAACAACGTAATCAGATAGAATTTGGTCGGTAGATTCCAAAAATAGTAAAATATGCAGGGTATTCCATTTCAAAAATCAAATTTGACGTTACTTTCGTCGAAACCGGAATTTGGCCAAATTATACCGTATATGCATGTTTCAAATTTCAAAACAATCGATTCATAAAGATAAGAGTTTATAAGCTTGGCGCGGGTCTTGTGGTCAGTCGGTATACACCTACGGTATATTAAATCTATTATAGACACAATTAAATACGCGTCGATTATACACAATTAAAAATGTCATACCTATAATCGCATTTTTGAAATATAAGGCGATCGAATCTCAAGTATCATCAGGATTCCATTATTGTTCAATAAAAGTATAAAATGCAAAAACAAGATGATCAACAAAATGAAATAGTAGACGAAAATGTCACGTTCGTGGGCGTCTACTCGTTTACGACAATACTACGTTTTTCTTAATTTGGTTTTTATTTTTTCGCGCGTTTTTGCATCTTCATTTTTTATGTACGAATCTGAAAACAAATTTTAAGTTTTTTGAGAGAACCGTTTATTTATAAAAGTTTTTGAGTATAGCCATATTGAAATGACACAGTCGTCATGTTAAATATAGGCTAATTCGCAGAGTTTCATTAAAAAAGCTTTGAAACTCATTTATTGTCATATTTTAATAGGGACAAATAATATCGATGTCGCAAACAATAATAAACCTAAAGCGACATTGTTCAAGATAATTGTTGTAAATAATACATGGTCTAATAACGTGGCGTTATTGGTGGTGAAATCAAAAATGAAATTCGTTAAATAAATAATTCTAGAACAATTAAATTTCTTTTTCACAACGATACAACATTATCAGAATGCGAATCAAAATCGTTTTTCTCTTCACGCTTTGCAAATCGGCATTTTTGATACCCCACGCGGAAAACGAAAACCTTCCCTCTGCTGATTTTAACGTAGTTCTGATTACTTTTCGGTCGCCATTAAATTTGGGAATTAGCTTATCCTATTGTTCACGGTGACATTAAAATTGAACTAAAATAAAATGTATCAACATTATTTTTGTTTAACGAATGCCGACATTTTGTGGTCTGTATATGTTAAAACAGAGCTTTTTACGTTTTTTATTAAGACGATTTTATGTATCTACTAGACGGCGTTACCTTTTGATTTAATAAAGTGGAATTCTTTATAGAATTTGTGCAAAATGCTTTTGTTCATTTCATAAAAGTTGTAGTCGTCATACGTAATAATATTTATTTTTTAACATTCGAACGCGTAGGCTTCCGTTAAACGCGACTTTTATTAGATGTCGTTTTATTTTAAATTATTTAAATCTTAATTGTTTAATATCTAAAAACTGTAGATTTTAATATTGAGATGTCTTGTAGACATTTTTTTTAGAAATGTTTTTAAATGATTTTTAATTCATTTTCTAATGGATAAAAATTTTGTTTTAACGTGCGTTCCGTCAGGCGGGATCTGGCTGTTGTCTCGGTGAACGCAGTATAAGTGTTCGTATTAGAAATAATAAGTAACTTGCAACGTCAATAGTATGTCGTTATAACTGAACAACTCTATTTAAATCGGACGTTCGATTTTTAATTAGAAACAGTTTATTGTGTCGTAGGTAATTGTTGAAATTCGAAACAAATATATTTGATTATTATTTATAGCTTTTTCATATGAGACGAAATGATAATATTTATAACCAATTTCTTTGGAGAATTGATTGAACGGCCTATAATTTATTATACAGTGTCCACGGATGAACCTAACTATATAGTTGTAAACTTTTTTATTTCTCTTTTTTAGAGAAAAAGTCATTCTTTATAAAGAATTTTTCTTAGTTTGTTAAGTCCTTAACCTCAGTCAGAATGTCGATATAAAATGCAGGGCTGTTTAAAAATAATGAAACATTAAATTGTTCAAGAGTAAAGTACCAATTATTTGAATAAAAATGAAAAACGTTAAGAGGAAAGAATTACTCATAATATTCAAATATGAAATTTCAAAACTTTATCTCAAAGTTCATACGTTTGCTTTGAAGGGAACATTCGAGCGAGAGACTGATTAAATAGAAATTTTTCTAATAAATGAATTGGATGGTTCGGTCTTATAACATGGCCTGCAAGTTCTCTTGATATTACCTCACTTGATTGTTCTTTATGGGGATACTTAAAGCAAAAGGTTTTTGTGAATCATTTTAATAATAATGTAGACCGTTTAAAACAAAAAAAAACAACAGAAGCAATAGCCAACATAAATGAACATGCAATTGATTTAGTTTACGAAGAATTTAGAAAAAAAATAGAAAAGTGTGATTTATTTCTGTTATTCAATAAATTATACGCTTTCTTTAATTTGGTACAGCTGCATTAAACTGAAAACAAAATATAAACTTTAAGACAAAGTTTTTGCATATTTGAAATTCTATTAACATTAGGAGTAATTCTTTCCCCTAACATTTTTCATTTTTAAACAACCGTGTTGTTATATTGACATTCTGTCTACGGGTTAGGACTTTTCAAACTAAGCACAACTCTTTATAAATAATGACTTTTTCTCTAAAAACGAGAAATAAAAAAGTTTACATGTGTATAATTAGGTCCGTCCGTGGACACACTGTATTTCGTTAAGCGAGAATTTTTTTAATTTTATTTTTATTACCGTTATTTTATATGGTTTCTAATACTTTTCTTTTTCTAAATTAAAATTCACGTGAAATTGATCCGTTTAAAATTTTGATAATTTACCTAAAATTTATATTATTATTTATAGAGATTACGTTCTAATCTAATCGCATTCATTCCCAGACACTATTTTGGTCTTATAAAAATAGAGTAAGTTTATTCATCTCGGCTATTTAAATAAATTTACAAATAATCGACAAACGATTTTTTATTACATACAAAGTCCCAAATTGACAATTAAGGGTTAGAAACCCCTTTAATATTCATATTAAACAAGAACAAATTAGTAGACGGTCAATACCTAGTCTGTGGAGTTAGGTATGTACAATGTTTGTTTTAGCTTTCATTAGTCTCGGGTGTTTTTTCTAGAGAACTATTGAAATTGTTAACTGTGGCTTGTTATTATTTTTTTTTACTTTTATGTAAAATGAAACGATGGACATATTGCATTATATTATAACTATTATCCAAGTGCTAACAGTCAAAACGACGCGTCGGTTATTAGTAAAAGTTTCTTAATAACTAACCTTAACTGCTGAAAAACGCTCGTCTGTATAAAATTTGTATATTTATGCTGCCTGTGAATTTGTATAGAATTGTAACAATATCGACATACCTTAATTTATGTTAATCTATATACCTATAGAAGTCCCCTACATAGAAACCTTTCAAGTTACGAACTTTCAAAGATGCGAACAAAATTTGAAATAACTTGAAATCTCGCGGCGGCAAAACCCACGCTCATATTATTTACATTGTTTTTCATAATTACACCGATATACCGAACCATCTTATCGCTTTGAAAAATACAAACTTCTGATTATTCATCATGTTTTTATCACTCACTGTCAACTCCTATGTACTAGTTCTTCAAAGAAAAATTAAACATTTTGCTTAATATCTAGTTTTTTTTTATGATTTTATAATAAAAAAAATAAAGAAAATAAGGTCGAAAGTGTTATCTTGAACTATAATTAATAATTTTTGGCCTTGGTATACGTTTGTTCAACTTACGAACAGATTCGACTTGCGAACTCGCTCTCGGAACGGAACTCGTTCATATGTAGGGGATTTATGTATACATTTTTAAATATGTTTATAGTTTTAAATTGTAATAAATTGGAAAAATGTTTTATGGTTCAAATCTCTTTTAGTGTTGGTCGGTTTCGTTTTTTTTTGCGAATTTAATTTTCGGTTTTTCTTGTTATTTCCAGCAGAGTTATTTATTAACACGATGGCGCCAAAAGTTGTTTGTTGAAATTTGTTTTGGTAAATCGATTTTTCTGTCTCTTTGACGTTATAAAATTTCCACGTATTTTTTCGTCCTTTGATCTATAAATTTTATTTATTTCGATATTTCAACAGAAAATTAAGCTTTTAGTTAGATTTTAAAACTTTGTGAGAATATAATTTTGCGATTTAAAATCGAAATAAGACAGTCTCGAGAAGGACGGTGATATATAATTGTTTTGCGCTTCTTCCTGACCTTATTTTGAATAATCAATATGAAAGATACTGGGAGCGAGGAGTCTTTTTATGTTCATTTTAAAAAAGCTTAGGTATCATCAAAGCGTCCATTTACTTATATTTACGTATGTAATCTTTTTATAAATATTCCAAATTTTAAAGAAATGTAATTCATTTGTGTATAAGAGGTTTAAAAAAGGTAAATGAACGAAGTGGAGTGAACGCTAACCTGAACCTCAATTTTTTTGTTGTTGCGAAATATTTTATTCGATTTGATAAAAATGCGCTTATTGATGTTCGATGAACAAAAATGGAGGAACATTTACAGTGTTTAACCACAAATTCAAATTTGACTTAAGCAAAGAAACATTTACCATTTTTTGATCATTAACAAAATTAACACTAAAATTAATCTCTGCTCGCAATTAAAAGTTTAAAACGGCTACCATATATTAGCTATTTCGTTGTAATTAATTTTTCGACGACCACTATGAAAAGTGCATAATTTCATTCCAATAAATATTACCGAAAGTTGACCATTACGAACAAATAGGTTGACCGTGCGTAAAGAAACTCGTTAACCAATCGAAAACGTTGTAGCCCGTGTGCAATCGTTGCGCATGCTACTCAACAAACAATTTTATTACTAATTAATTGTAGATGGAGGTCGCTTTTAAAGTGTCAAAGTATACCTACGTTAAACGTCAAAAATCAAAACTTTGTAATAAAAATACTTGTGGTCGTCGGAAAAGTATAGTGCCGAATGGATATTTCAGCGTTAGTTATAAAGTATACTATTTCGTCACAGTTGTTACTTTATCACTTGTTTAAAGTTTTATATTTCGTCGGAATGCCACAACTACTAGATGCATATTTAAACACACATTCGATAACAATGTTATTTTTAGGTCATCTTTCGCCGATTTGCAAACGAACCAACCGTTTCAATTAAGGGCGTTACGTATGGTAAATATTGGCCAAAATTGTTTGCGTACTGCTATTAAAATAATCGTAAAAATCAAGTACTTACCGTACTATCTATCGGATATTAATATGTAGGTATATATTTATTGAAATTTGTCATTCCGCGTTTTCGTCAAAAACCACTAACATTTTGTCATGTTTTTTTTTAAACACAATCTTTACTGTCTTATTAGACAACAATCAAAATTATTCAAGTCCAAAGTCACGTAACGTCTATAAGTAACTATGATTTTTCAAAAAGAGAAAATTACCGCAAAATCTCATGCCGACGTTGTCAGGTAATCGCATTGAATCATTAATATTTAATAAAACTTTTTGCCATCTCATTCAAAGTAATAATGACGTACGGAATCGTTTAGTTGCCGTGAATTATGCATATTACACGTGAGGACTATGAATTTTGCAGTTCACGGTCCGCTAAAAGCCTCATTCGAAGTTTGTAGATTCGTTCTTAGCTTGCAATGCATATCTACGTACGTCATAAGTCGCGTACTTCAAACACTATGGTTGCGCAATTCAATTGCTTTCCGGGCCATATTAAACGTACTGTTTGTTTAGTAGCTTATGGATGCTTTTATTTCTACTAAATAAAATAAATCGATCGTAAGCTATCTCATTATCAGATTACCTAACAGTTGTATTTGCGTAGCCCACTACTGTAACCACTGAAAATCGTCCATCTGAAAGGCATCTAAATTTTATTTTAGTAGTAGTAGTAAAATCGTGATATTTCGTTCAGAAAATAAATTACGTTTGAAGAACATTGCGAATTATTAAAAAAATAACTATATATTAAGTCGATAATTTAATTAACGTGCCAATTTTTGGCGCCAAATTCAAATACAGTCAATTCTCCGTAAGTTTACATTCTGATAACTCAAATTATTTTACTAGCAATAGTATTCACTATTCACTAATGAATCTCCGTAACTCTAACTCTTCTCAAGTCGAACGTTTTGAGATTTGACGATTTGACTTAACAGTTAAAGAGATTTGACTGTAGTATGTATTCAAGATAGTATACATAATAGTACTTTATACTTATTAGGATAGTTAGTTTCACTTAATTTATACAACGAAATATCCTAATTATGTAATACTTAGGTATTAACGTCTTAAAATTTGTGATAATTAGCTCTTACCAATTTTCGTTAGTAATATAGTCAGAACGTTCCGAAATATGAAATGTTTTGTGACGCAGTTAGCAATAAACAGAAAGTTAATGCAACTCATTTTTTATCTAATTACTGAATTTTTAAATACGTAATTTCAAGGTCGTGTGTATTTGACACTTGTGGATAGATTCAGATTTCGTTTTCCTTAAACGCAAGAAAGTCCACGAATCCTGAATTGATCCATTCTAATTATTATTATTATTTTTTTTATACATTCATTTCTCTGAATTATTTACAATCTGTTATATAGTAACATTCAGTAAATTTTTTATTACATGCTGACTATGACTTGAGGGAATAATGCTCGCTCTTTAGTATTATTTCACAGTCTTGATTTAATTATTATTAAATGTTTTAAATACGCAATTTTGAGGTTACTCGCGTTTTAAATTTACGAGTAAATTCGTATTTCATCTCGACGCAAAAAGTAAAAGAGTGGGGGTCGATTTAATTTTGAATTAAATTGAATTTTATGAGTTTTGAATTTTTGCTTGTTATATAAGCATAAAATTTCGCCTGTTTAAAGTTCTAAATCGTTGCGTTTATTTTTTATATTCTTCTCATAATTATTTTTTCCTCGAGTCTGTGTCTATGTACTACATATATAAACATAAAAATGCCAAATGTAGGGCAATTTAACCGAACGTTTAATGTTAAAATTTATTTAAGACTTTTCAATTTGACGTTAAACATTTTTTTTGGACAATCTTTGGACAACTTTTGAACATTCGAGAAATTTTGCAAATCGGTCTCGATTGTCCAAACTGACGTTATAATGCTATTCAGCCGTATACGTTTATAAGATTAAAATTTATCGAATACCCGTCAATTTGACGTTAAAAATTTTTTCGGATAATTTTCGGACAACTTTCGCGCAATTTTCGAACTACTTTCGGACATTCTAATTGCTATGAAAAACTCGAAAATCGTGCAAATCGATCTCGATTGTTCAAACTGACATTATAATGCTATTCAGCCGTATACGTATAAGATAAGATTGAAATTTGTAAAACACTCGTCAATTTGTTGTTAAAAATTTTTTCGAACAACTTTCGGACATTTGAACTGTTAAGGAAATGAACGTCAGTGCTTCACCTTGCCTTACCAACTTTACGCACCTTATATATTGTTGGTATATGTTTGAATAACGGTAATTATAATTATCTCATGAAGTACTTCTACTTTTTACTTTTTAAAATACACTAATTAAACAGATACGAAACAACTATTTCTATAGAAATAATATTTATTACACGCTTTTCCTGAAATCATAAGGACATTGCTTACAATGCCAAGAGAACGTGCAGAGCAAGAATACCTATGCGAAATATAAAATATGTAATTTTAGTTTTGACGAAATTATTTTACACTTTATTTAAATAATCTAGACATTTGTGCAATGCCGAAATGTCATCTTTTTCCTTCAATCTGTTTCCTAGCAATACTTACCTACTGATCAATAAGAGGCAGTTGTTGGTAAATTTTGCAATCTCCGAACAAGCAAAAATCCAGAAAGAAAACTAAATCGGTCAATACAATATGTACGTAGACTTAAAAATTATTAAACTACGTCATTTTAAGTACATATTTACAAATTTAGACGTTCAAAATTAACGCTCTAATAAAAGCGAAATAATCCAATGTCATTTCAATTATTAATATTTAAACGTATCAAAAATATTTACATATTTCATTTAAACCTGTATAATTATAACTATGTCAAGGATATACACCTATAAAACTACATACATGTATTTATACCATAGTTTCTATTCTAAACTAGCACTAAAATTCGATAACACGAAGCGGTAATAAAATTTTATTCATAAGTACATAGAAATATATAAAATTGTATTTGGTTGTGCAGTAATTCTGGATCGATTAACCGCCACAGTCTACTATACATAATTGATCTATAGCGAGTTAAACGGAATAAAATTAATTATTATCGGAGACTTATATAACCGATTTAAAATTCATATCGCACTTAAATTTTACGATTTTCATTAAAAAATCGTAGTAAGTAAATTATAGCAAATTCGGTTACGGTATTTTCTTTGATTACACTTTTTTTAAGTAAACATATTAAGTAAACGTTCCGTAAATAACGGAACATAGTTTTTACGATTTCTTGTATAATCGTCGAAAAACTGCATATCGTAAATCAGCATTTCTAAAGTTAAATTTGGGAGAATTACGTACGATACGTGAAACTTTCGCTGAATGTAATCAAGTGACCGCATTCTACAATTTAACACGTTCGCTATCACGCTACGGAAACGAAATTTTAACCATAAGCTGTGCTTTATTTTTTGAATTTCCGAAAAATATACTGCAGATTATATGCGAATATACTTATATGCGAATAAAAACCTATAAATCGTAAAAATTAAAACAAATTTATTCGCAATCTGTAGTTTGAACGTGTTAAAATAATCTTTCGTTCGTTCTTTTAATAACGTATAGGTAGGTACTGGGTAGATTTCGTGAAAACGTATAATCGATGAGCTTGACTCCCACTAGTTGAGAAACTCTATTATAAACCACTCGAGCTTACCTTACAGGAAGTTTGTTTTCAGTTTTTGTTTATTTTAGAGATCGTAGTCGATAAACATTTACTTAAAGAGTTATATCGGCTTAAATCCAGAGTTAGATCTATTTCCCAATGAGCTTCTACTTTTTTAACGGTTTCGATTAATTAAGAGGTTTCAAAATCGTTCGTTATTGAGCCACCTTTCAAATGTGTAATCGCTGATTTTATTGCACCGCGCATTGTAACAGGTGTGGTTTCAAAATCTATTGTGTTTCGTTTGTAAATGCATTTTCACATTCGTGACTATTTAGTTGTATTTTTTTTATGGGCGTATAAAAAATATTTGAACCGAAATGTAAAGATTAACATATTATAAAAGTCGCATACGGGTAAGGTTACGAAAAATAATTTACATTTTAGTAGAGCAACGGCACGATAACGTAAATTTTAAATTTGAATTTTAACACGTTAATGAATGCACTCATCTATCTGTAAGTTTATTTTTGTACTAGGTCCAGAGTCATATCGGCATTCGTGTTGTGCCTAGGTGATGCTGCTCCAACTAGGTCCACGTTGTAGTTGCTCCTGAAAAGGTATACAATATTTTTCAAGGGAAAATCGGTGTCCAATATTTTATCGATTGAACCGATATCGAAAAACTTAACCCTCAATTTAATTAACTAATATACATATAAAAGATTCTGAAAAGATATATGGTAAGAATTTTGTGATTTTTAGATTAAACTTTCATTTTTTAATCTTATTCTCGATTTTTATAAATAAATATGACTATTTATAATATATATGTTTAAACTATAGCAAAAATTAATTACCCATATTAAATATCGTTTCACTCGTATGACGTTTTCTTACATAATTTGTTCATTTGCTTACATTTTGATATGCACCTTGCGAATTTAAATTTACTTTTACGTCAACGCGAATTTTAATGAAAATCGTGGTATAAATATACGTCGTAACAAGCGAGATACACTTTAAATTGTGTACTTAAACATTTGAATTATCTAATTGTAAGTTATTGTTTATAGAATGTTGCTTCGTTGTATTTTACATTTTACGCTATATCACAAAAATTGGATTAATTATTTAAAATTAACTAAAAAATGCACGATTTTTTCAAAAGTGTAGCACGTTTCGGTTTCAAAAATCGTATGGCCTTTTTCAAAATATCAACTTTTTTTGCGCAAATGATTTACATAATATTATGCTTGTTTCGTTACTTTATCAAAAATACGTGCCCACCGTGTGTAACAGAATCACGGTACACGTCCTTAATTTTGTTATTTCTTAAGATACAATTTTCAAACTTGTTACAAATCTAATGTCACATTTGACATAAAAATTATGATTTTCCCGCTTCCGGTTTCGCCGGAACTGACGCCCAATTTCGATTTTCAAATAGTACACCCTGTATATTATTGCATTTTTGGAACTTGCATAATTTTCTGAATATAATGGCAACACATAAGTGGCATTTCAACTATCAAAAAAAAATTGGCGTAAATTCGGTTGTATTAATCTCACAGATAAACTAGGCACACGGGTAGATTCGTCATTGAATATACTTCCTATTGGTGCCATAGTACCCCACCATGGTATTATTTTAAAAAATTAAGTTTTGATACAAAGACTATTGTTGGTAACTTTAGCAGATCATAGGTTAAATAATTACATGTTTTTGACGTGATTTTATTTTTCGTCGTGTTGATGTGGTCGATTCATAGTAATCTGGGGGGGGGGCAGGAGTTGTGACACTCTAGTTTCAAAAATAAAATGAAAAAATCTAGGTAGGTACCAATTTTTTTAGACAGTTTAAATGCCACTTAAGTGGTACCATTATATTTAGAAAATTATACAGATTCCAAAAATGTAATAATATATATGTTGTTCTATTTGAAAATCGAAATTTGTGGATGTGGATGGGAAAATCTCAATATTTATGTCAAAATGTAACGTTTAATAAGTACATTAGATATGTAACATCTTTGAAAATTATATCTTAATAAATAACAAAATACACACGGCATACCTACATATTATGTTGTCATCGATTAACAGTGCCTTTGGAATTATTATTTTAATAGTAGTTCGGATCGCTATATTCCAGAATTAGATGAAGAATAGTCCTCGAATACTAGACGTAGATTTTTTTCAGCAAGTTTGCGTTCAAATAGAACAAGAGTACGAATAAAACTGTTATTTCGTTTTTCTCAAATTTAAACCGATGAAAGAAATTTAACTGACAAGAAGGTCAAAAGGTTTCTTTGAACGAATGATCCAAAATCCGCATCTTCTTGCTGTTTGCTACGTCCCGTATAAATACTTTAGTCGATTTAGTAGCCTTTTTAGACGACAATATTTTAATTTTTTTTAAACCACAATAAGCCGCGCGAAATATAATAGATAATATTTCGTTATTTATAAAATAATTCGTCACTCGGTTTTAAAATACATTCTGTTTGAAACAATTAAAGATTTTACGACGTATCGTTTTAATCGATTTTTGTTCTATTTAAAGTAATTTGTACTTCGTCCGAGCCACTTCTAGCACTAAATTAAAAAAAGTCTAGATTTCAAAATGTAAATGTCAATAGCTTTCACTTTATCGGTAGGTACTTGTTATATTTTTTATCGCTCGCAGTATAAAGTTACGGAATATTAATTTATTCGATTCTAATTTAGTTAACTTCGACTTTTTTTACTTTGTGCGAAGTTAGAACCACTTTCGCTATAGTTATGGTCAAATCCTTCGTTAGAAATATTATATAAAATCGTGTAATCGTAAAATTTTACTTTAATCACTTTCAAATCGGTGAAATGTTTGCATTTTGACGTTTTCAATATTTATTTTCCAACTAAACTACTCGAATTTTGAATATAGGCTAGGTTGAGTGGGACGGAACTCTAAATTTACAAAAATGAGTCTTGATTATTGTTCAGTTGAAGTTATTCAGAGGGGTGCAGGAGTCTGGTACAGTAAACTATCATACAAAATTGTGATGATTTACTCAAAACTGGTTTTTTAAGTATACGTAAATGGAATAGGTGCGTAGTTGTAGTTTAATCAATTTCTTAAATTAACGAAATAATCGAATTTGCAAATATTTATGATTTTAATAAACAATGACACCTCACGTGTTCGAGATGTCCCAATGTTCAATGTTAATGTGTTTATTTATTAATTCAGTTTTTATGATGTTTAATATTTGTACCAATTGAAATAATCAATTTTTCCGATTTCTATGTATTTACCTAATCGATACAAATTTATAACAAGTGCAATATTTACATTCGTCCAATAAACTTGTTTACTTCAAACTGATTTTATTAAAATATAAAATATACGAGTTGACTTTTTCTACACGATAACATTTTTGAATTGTTCCAATTTGCCAAAAATGCCAGTCAAAACGACTTCGTTGAAATGTTATCGAAATATAACGATCCTTTAAGATATACAGTAGTGTCCGGTTATAACGAACTACTACTGTACACCAAAAATGGTTCATTATAGCCGAAATTTATTATATACAACAAAGCAGTAAATCAAAAAAAAATAAATTCATATAAACCAAAGATCGTAGATAGCACAGGATATCTACTGGAAACCAGTTTTATGTTCATTATACAATTGACATGGAATGGATATTCATATGATATTCATAAAAAGATATCCACTTTGTAACGTCAGTTGATTGCCTGGAATGAACATCCACATAGGATATATTATGGACGACCATTAAGAATTCCCATCCCCTGTTTGTCCGGGGCTGTGACAAGTGGATTACGCATAGACATCGTTAATGTGCAAGCATGACATTTCTAGAATGTCTAATGGATATCCTTGATATTTGAGATGTATTGTTCGGTTTGGCATTTTGGCAACATTTTGGCAACTTATTGAGGAGATTATTCTGAGTAAGAAATGTTATATGAATGTAGGTCCTATATCAATCAATTACTGAACTAGGAAGAACCAAAAGTTTTTTTGCAAGTAGCAAATTCATTAATTTAATATTTATAGTTACTATTGAAAAACAAGAAAAACACTATGTCGAAAAACGCAAATTAATTGTCGAAAAAACCTCCAGATCTCGATCCTTTGGATTTTTACCAATGGGACCATTTAAAACAGCTTGTCTACAGTGTTGAAATCAACGCGTGAACAGTTAAACCGAAGGATAACGGATTCAGCCGATCAAATTGGTCACAATAGTGTCGTGTAGCTCCTTTATGACTCTGTGATTCGATGATTCGCAGGTGCCAAGTTTGTATTTAAGCTCGAGAAGTACATTTTGAATATTTGTTATAAGCCATATTTACACTATTGAAACGAGATTTTCAATAGGATTTTGGAATTTATTGACCAAGAATATATTATGTACTTAAATGTTATTCAAAATAGGTTCCAATGGAGTCATTAATAAAAAGTTACTAAATTGTATATTTGTAATATTCAGTTAAAGCTTTGAACGTGGCACGTGGCATATTCTACCGACAATTTACCTACACACCATGACAAAGCAAAGAAAGACTACAATCTATTAGTATTGTAAAAATACGATGTTTTATTGATGACGTGGATTGGAACCTATCTTGAATAACGTAATAACGTACCTATAACAAGATAACATTTTAAAAAGTGTTTTATTGCAGTTAGTAAACAATGAAAATATCATTTTGCTGCCCAAATAGTAATAAAATTCCATCGATTTTTCGACTGATTTTTTTAACATGTGTCATCGATTTTGTTTTGTTTTTAGAGATCTTCTGTTTGTGAGATCATCGTCTGCGTAATAAATGGTTTTTATTTTATTTTATCCCAATCGATAACTATTTGCATCTAAAAATCACTACACTTTTTAGATCCAAGTTGATACACTGGATCCTCTTATAGCACGATGCAAAAACTGCAACAGCTTTCCTATAACACGTTTTTTTTTTAATAAACGTGGATAATGCGAATTTTCCAGCACACTTCAGTACTGTTTGGTTTGTTCACATACCGCTGAGTTTCTTATAACACGGTTTCGCTACAGCACCGAACGAATTAATCGTGTTATAAGAGGGTTGACTGGTATATGAAATTAAAGCTAATGAGCTGAGATCGCAGTGCTAAAAATATGTGTTTATTGCGTGGTGTATTTCTTACCGATTGGAAGTACAGAGAATGAATAATGTTAATGTTAATGTTAATGTCACGACTTCAGTTAGACTCTTAGCCGATAGATAATCTTTAAGATTTTTAATTTCCTGAAATAATCGCACCAACGCGACGAAGCTCGTTGCTTTTTCTAATTTTCGAAACTGGAAATGTTTTAGATAAAAAATAGTTATAACATTAAGGTCGATTATCTAATTTTTGTAAATATCATTCCATTAAGCGTTTTGTTATGACCTATTTGGATTATACGACCTACATTAAATTACTATATGGTTTAATGTCTTCTGCAAATAAGATAGGATTTGATTGTAGGTACATGGTACATGGTTATAATTAATGTCGCCGACAACGTTCAATGTGAGTAATAAATGATAAGAAATCAAACAAATTGATACCTAACGTTGCATAAATATTAGAAATACGTATATTATGATATATATGGGATATATAACGTAATATATAGACACATATATACATATAAAATACGACTGTAAAGCACGTTGCCGACGACATTAATGTTCATGATTGCCATAGTTAGGAATATCCCACATACAAATGATGAAGCTATCTTGTTTCGATATTAAAAATTGTGGCACTATTTAAGCCACTATTTATATGTACATAATAACATTGTTTACAGTATAATATTTTAATAACAACGCAAATTTTTCTGCAATTTATGATGTTAATTCGTGCGTTCTCATTTATGTATTTGTGTGGGCACTATAGTCCTCATTAGTCGACTGGTAATTTTGTCTGTTTACCACGAGCAACGAGTATCCGTAGTTACATTTAATTTTAGTGAAGTGATAATACGCCCCTTGCCTTTAATATAATCTTGAAAATTGAAGAAAACAACCGACTATTATTGTATAATTATGATGACAATAGATAAACGTATGGTGCACTTAAATGACCGATAATAATATGTATGTAAATACATATACATACTTTGCGTGCCATGAATTATATTATTGCAGCTATGTACGCATGGAAACGTATCCACGTGGAAATGCATCCAGTGCAAAATATACGCATAATTTTAAAAATATATTTAACTCCATTCTGTGCAATTTATTACAATTTGTTAAAATTGACTAATTGAGTTTAAGTTTACACAGTTAAGGTAATTTTGAATTGGTAGCTTCTTCGTTTATTTGCAGAAATTGTATAGCGGGCTGCTAAATTAATTGACACCCCGCTCGGATCGGTAAAGGTTGCATTATCGCAGTTACGTATCTATACACCGTCTGGAACGAGGTGTCAAAATTAAAGGAGCCAACTGTACTTTCAAATTTGCCGTCCAGCGTCGACCAAAATGACAACAAGCTTAGCAACGTTTGGGAATAAAATGTTTAAACTTTAATTTTCTCAAATATAATCTTAAAATCGAATCGGGAAGTTATTATATTTTTAATTTGAAGAAATTAATTATTATAAATTGGATCGTACTCGAGCTTCGATTGTTACGTTAATAAATACCCAATCGATACCGTGTTCGTATTTTCGTTATAAATTGCGAATTGCGAAATCGGAGACTATTTTATATTTCCTCCCACAATATTATATGTAATTTGCGGCGTTTTATTTGCCTGGCACGATTACAATGACATTTCAAAACTGTCAATAGATAGGTACTAGCCACTTGTCGGGTGATTGTTGATTCTGTCATTTCTATAGGTATATTCGCGCGAATAAGGCTTAGTTCGGATGACCGGCGTTTTACGCGCGTAACTTGTTACTTGTTACTAGTAGTAACAAAATAAGTACCATAAGCTGTTCAGATGGTAACGCGCGCTAGAGACACGTAGTTCGTCTGAACGACTTATGGAACTTCTGTATATCTTGTTACGCGCGTAAGCACCTTATCTGAACGGGCTCTAAAACTATTTTACTATTGCAAAACGGTTTATAATTGAACAATTAAAAAGTGTCGACGAACACTTTATATGTATATAGTACAGACTTTGTCAAGTGTGATTTGAAATGATCGTTTTTCATCGATTACGTAAATTTTACAGGTCCCGGAAAATTAAACTACTACGAAACCGGTAATAAATACATACAGTAGGACCGCGATGATCCGAACCTCGAATAACCGAGTTTCGGGTTATCCGAGGTAGAGATGATTTAATTATTATTGACGAAAGTAGAAGTGGTTGCGCAGTAGAACAAGTGAACGTTCTTAATATGTTTATGAGAGCTATAATTGGCACAAAATCACGTGGCAATTCAAGTTGCATTGCTTGTGCTTACGCTAGTGAATCGAGTAGCAGTGACGGGCGGAGTTATTAGTGAATGTGACCACCTTCATAAACTGCGAGCGTCTTCTAACTAGTCAAATTAGTTAGTAATACTATGATCTTCAAAATGTTGTAAGGCGCGTACTTTATTTCATGTAACTGTAGATATCTTTATTTGACCTTTTTATTGCTTTGTAATTTAAAATATCTAATCTTTGTATGTAATCTTGTAAACATAATTTCCACTATTTAAAGTTAAAATGCAACAAGGTCCGTATTATCCGAGTTTTTGGTTGTCCCCGAGGTAGGTCCGGTTCACGTTAGCTCGGATAATCGCGGCTCTACTGTAGGTACTTGCTACTACATAAGCGTAAAATGTTGATCGTTCGAGCTTCGTCGAACACGGATTCCTTGATATTTAGAAATTTCGATGTCCGTGTCTAGATGAAATATCAAACATTTCAGAACGATAGCGAAAACAGATCTTTATTTACAAAACGTTTTTCCAGAACACATAACATAAACCATTCTTTGTACATGCGTTAGTAATTTATCAATTTATCCTGCGTGCACATTATGTTGAGCAGATGACGATTATAATCGAAGTCATTTTTGTCAACATTAAAACTTTGGAACTTCGATAACAATTTTGTAATGATATAAACAAACGTTTTACATAAATTATCTACACTATTGCATTTTTGCAGTTTTTGCACAAACTATTTACACTATCAATTAATTGAAACGTACCTAATATTTAACTAAATTGTTTACTAGGAAGTGCGGCAATAATTAAAAATTAAAACAGAACGTTTACACAATTTCGTAACGTTCGAAAAAGACAAATTCGTTTCAAGGATGAAAATTAAACAATTTAATTCCAACGTAATTCGTTAACTTTTCTTAGATTCCCTTTTAAAATTAGGAAATGTTATTATTGATAAAGTGGTAACGTTATCTTTGATAACCTTACAACGAATATTACGTTTTTTGTACTTTAAATCAGAATTTATAAATATATCGCAATTTCATCGTGACCTTACAAAACTTTATGAATGTCTCTACTTTAGGCGACTATAACTACGCTCATTATTGAAACTAACCGAAAACTGTGCTCATGTCTAATTATTAAATCTCAAATAGAAAATTACCGTCCAATCGTTCAAAATGGTCATAATTTCCTTTACATAAACGAAGTAATTTTAGTTATTTTGTTTTCAATTTACACTTTTAACAAAACATATCTATAGATATATCATACATTATGTATGTACATAAATTTGTAATCGGTGCATTTCTCTTATCTTTCGGTCACGTATACAACTACACGATCTCTTGTTTTTTTTTTATTTCCCAATTTAAATTGACCATGGCGGCTTTTTAAATTTGATAAAAAAATTGTAGAACTTCTACTTTATTTTTACGTGGAATAAAACTGACGGTAATAATAATCTACGAAGACGTGTCTCAATCTCCAAAAAATATTTAAGTAGTAGCCCAAAATATCTGCTTCCAATTTATCGCTTGGATTTTGAATTTTATTACAAGAAAAATCGATAGAACCAGAACACAGAACGCGATAAAAATTTCTTCTTACCTCGAGGCTTTCTGATACAAGTAATAAACGAGGTCTTTGCAGGACGTTCACAACATATTTTGAGCGTTTTACATTATTTTGCAGATTATTCAAATTAATTTTACTCAATGGCTTCCGCGCGTTACACGGCGAATAATCGCTCAAAGTAATAAAACTTCATTTTGCATAAGCCACCCTGTATATTTATACCGACGCACAGTAGGACGACGACACTCTATAGTGACGTTGAATATTGGGAGAAACGATAATTTTTTTAATTTGTTATTTTAATTAATGTTGGTTGGCGGGTTTAGCGGTTTGTTGAATGAAATTTTAATGAAATAGTATGTTTTTCTTAACTTTAAAATAAATTTTAATTCTCTGTAAAATAAAGATTTTTGTAGCTATTTTTTTTTTCAAAATGGTCAACAATACAAGGTATGTCACCACAAGTTTTGGTCAGAAAAATATAGAAAAGTAATAAGAGTTGCGATTTGAAATTTTGGAAATAATGGTAACTGACTACGCCCTTGCGATTTAAAATAATTTTAGATTTCCGCTTCTTCCGGTTACACCGGAAATGGATACCAACTTGCTTATTTCAAATAGAATGCCCTAATTTTTATTACTGATTTGTATTCCTGAGACAATTACATATACGACTTTTCGTTCCAATAAATATTGCCTCTAAAATTAGTCCTTTTGGAATTATTTTATATTTTGTAAAAGAATTGATAGCTGCAGGCTATTACAAATAACATATAATAAGGATACAATTATTTGGTCAGAATAATTACAAGATATTTGTGTATGTACAGATTAAAAATTTTAAATAAATATTTTAGGAAGTACGCTGCATAAATTTGGATTAGTATAAACTTAACAAAATAATATCGGATGTTCAAAAAAAATGTCAAACTTGTTATCCGGAAAATAGTAATTTTAAATAGCATCCTACATTTTTTCAATTTTATTGAATTATTTATTGAATAATTCGAAATTAGAGGCAGTATGTATTTACTGCCCTGTAGCCTAACGACCCAGTTCGATATTTCAAAATTCTAAAATCAGCAAAATTCCTTTTAGGAAATACTAGAACAGTGTCACACTTGCATCATTTAAATGTAGGTGATGACAACGCCATTTCGCAAATTAGCAAATTCGTTTTAGTAATCAAATTAGGTTGGTGTCGACATTTTTGGAAAGATATAAAAAAAGGGGTGTAAGTCGACACGACAGTCTTATTCTTCGTGTGATTAACATAGTGTGGTGACTAGAGAATAAGGGTAAGTTAGTTCTTGTAATAATAATTAATAAATGATTGATTGTGAACTATATACCTGACAATTTAATAATAATATATATGATACTAATATATATGTTTGTGAATATTTAAAATCAATCCGTTCCCATGGTTACATTTGGTAACATCGGTTACAGCCTTATAACTAAATGTAATAGTTTTAGAGTTATTTTGAAAAATATATTAAATTCCCTCAAAATTTTATTTTGTATAATCGATTATAGGTTACCAAAGGTGGTATAAATAAATAACAACAAAAGAAATAATTATTTCTTAATTATCTAAAACTACTGCAAAACTCAAAATTAGATTACAAGATTTATTGTAATATAATACTTAATCTAGATTTTTTAAAAGTGTCGAATGGAGATTTTGAAAGTTCAAAACAGTTAGTTATGATATCGAAACAGGGATTTGATTGTACATCTAACCAATCACAATATAAACAAACATTTTTAAATGATTCATATGACGATTTTGTTATCTCTTATATAATTAACAGCAAAAAACGGATCTAAGGGCCCAATTTTCAAAAAATAAAATAATGTGTTAAAATGACTATACTAACAACTCGCAGTACAACAATTTGAAGAAAATTCGTTAAAAAATAATTATAAATCATAACCGAGTTATGAGCCAATGTTCAAAATATACCGTTTCGTTCCACTGTGTCTCGAGTAGAGTATTGTAGTATTGGATTTAATTTGTCCATTAGTGTACACTCGAGTTTTACTAATTCGCTTATTATATAATATGTAATACAGATGAAGTTCATCGATTGAATTCCAAAAATTTAAATGAATTTTAAAGCATCTACATAGTTTAATGCAGTATATTTTCCACGTTCCATAAAAGTGCTCGATAGTTGTTGTTATTTTTTGTATGGTTGGCGTTAACCGTATATCTAAAAAAATACAAAACAGAAAATTTCTGAAAACTCAGATGACATTCCGTTTCCTCTTTTCTTTTAACAAACAAACATAATTAAATACATATTGTATTTTCTGTCTTGGTTTTTCAAAAGAGCATTTAATTTCTTTAAAAGATGTAGCATATTTAGAATAAGGCGCGAAATTCTGAGTTGTAAAATGCGGAGACAGGAATTGTTTTGCCACGTTTATGTAATCGCAAATAGGGGGAGAACTCGACATTTCGACGCGAGCTTTTTGGCGCAGACCCGCTAGGACGCGAACAGATTTGGACGCAGAGACATTTGGGCGCGAAATACATATTTTACCGAGCGCGTTATCAATTTGAAATAAATTATGTTAGTCTTCGGATGTGTTGATGTGTTAGGACGCATGTATATATTACCTGTTATTGTGAAGGAAATTGTCTACAAATCCTGTTAACACTAATATCCATATTTATCTAATATCGATAATAACTAAGCATTTCAGGAAATGTCAAAAACAACTAAAAGTGTGTTTTTATGCATAAAAACTTAGAACATTAACCTTTCTTTCAACGTTAACTTAACCCCGTGTACACAGACAGTTATGCATTTAAGACTGTACACACGGGGAAACTGCTTGTGTATACGAGGGCTTTGTTAAGGTTGAAAGAAAGGTTAATCTCGTAAGTTTTTATGCATAATAACCATACGTTTTAGTTATTTTTGATATTTTCTGAAATGCTTAGTTATTATCGATATTAACTAAATTTGGATATTAGCGGCAACACATACATACGTATAATTAAGTATGTAATATTTTTGTAGCAGCTGTAGTTAGGTATATCAATTAAGAATAAAGAAACAACTATACCAGAATTTTTTGTAAATTATAATGAGATTTTTATGTTTTCTGTATTTAAAAATAAAATAATCGGCTTTATAGACAATTTCCTTCACGAAAACAAGTAATGCATAGTACGTCCTAACACATCAACACATCCGAAGACTAACATAATTTATTTCAAATTGATAGGTCGCTCGGTAAAATATGTATTTCACGCCGAAATGTCTCTGCGTCAAAATGGATTCGTGTCCTAGTGGGTCTACGCCAAAACGCTCGCGCCGAAATCTCGTAGACCCTAAATAGGGGAACGTAAACTTGCACAAACGCAGACAATATCCAATTTATGTTTTACGGATTTTGAACGATTTCAAAATCAACGTCTTGTTGATTCGAAAAGATTATAATTGCCGTTCTACAATTTTTTTTAAATAATCGTGGACTTTTGCCACGTTTATTTAATTGTAAATTAACAAGACGTTGATTTTGAAATCGCTCGGAATCCGTAAAACATAAATTGGATATTGTTCTACGTTCGTGCAAGTTTATGTTCCCATATTTATTAGTAATTAGTAATTAAGCTTAATGAACGTAATTTATAATTAAATAAATGTAGCAATACAAACCCTCGAAATATTTAGGTATACTATTAATTAATTTGAAATGCCAAATTTTATTATTAAAAACGAGTATTTTATTTGGATTTGTATATATGTATTAATTTTGACAGGAGCAACAATTACACCAGAAACTATTGTACAATACCATAATTACTTACCTACTAATGATTATTCGGCATTGTCGGACTTAATTTTTTGATTACCACACCCATTACATCAGACGACATTTTTACTAAAAAATTTAATTAGCTTTCTAAGATTAATAAGAACGCGCGATTTCACAAAATCTAGCAATTTCCATTTCATCGATTAAAACACAACTTCACTTTCAAACATAAACTATTTTTAGGTAAAATGTACAAATTATAAACTACGTTAAAATGAAGTGCAAATTTTGCCACTTTTACTGGAACATAAGTAATTGTTTTGTGTTTAAAACAAAGATTAAGACCTTTCATATAGATAAAGTAAAACTTCCTCCAATTTTATTAGGTAATAATCTGATTGTATATGTATGTAAATATGTATATCGTAATATACAAGGTGGTCGTTCATAATGTTTCTCGACTACCCTATAGTTTTAAATTACTTTTAATGTAGAATTTTTACAATTACATAATCATTTTAACGATATTTATCAATATTTATACTAATTGTTATTTTATTTTCAGGTTTCATAAATTGCAATACGAATGCGTTTCAATCGTTATCCCAATTACACGGTGAGTTATTGGTTTTAATAGCTAAATAATTAATGTCAGTAAATAGTTTAATTTAAGTAATTATCGATAGATAGAAATTTTGGGTAAATCGCCGTTTTAATTCAAGCGAAAAATACCTATTAATAACGATTTAACTAGCGATTCGAGTAATAAATAGATGTCCCTCGAAAGTTTAATTAAAGATGGAATAATTACGAAAATTTAATTTAATTCGACGTGCATTTTTAAATTATTAACGCGGGCGAAAACAGCGACAATAGACTTTCTAATAAGTACTTAGCTGATTGTTGGATACGAACATTATAAATTTGACGTTACGCCACCGAAACGTAATAAGAAATAGTTAATTTTAATATCAATTATATTGTAGGTAGGTATAGGTACCTACATAAATACTTATATTGGTCGTTCCTTTGTCATTTTTTTATTTTTACAGTTAATAACGTCTTATTGTTTGTTCATTTTTACAACTACAGTGTATAAGTCGAATATCTCGATTACTCGAACTTTCGATGGCTCGAAGATTTTTCTCTTCCCTTTAGATCGAGTTATCGAGGTTCGACTAGTTATTAATTAGTTATTTCATATCTGTATTTGACTATAATTTAATATCAATTTTCTTTTTTATGTTTGAAACATATATACAGGGTGTCACGAATTAACTAGGCAAACTCGTCCACTTCAATAAAATGCAATAATTTCGATAAAGCTCAATCTATTTAGTCAGTTATTGATAATTATTTTGGGCGCTTCATTTATAATTATATTAATTATAAATAATTTTTACGAACGATGCGGTTTTGTGGCGTTAGCTTTTTTATTGTAAATTCGGAGGAAGCTTTTCATTATATTTCTTAATTCGTTGTTACATTATTTTGTTTTACTATGAGTACCTACGACTTTTTCTGGAATAGATACCTATAAAACTGATGGTTTGCATGGTTGTAACTTTGATCATCGATGTCTAGTTCTTATTGTAACCTTGAGAATAGCCCTGTTGTAAAACTCCTAGTAGTCGTTTTCAAATTTCGTGGCAAATTTTAAACATTTCTAGTCCGTAGTCATGGAAAATTATTATAGTCGAATTATTTGAGTAACTATTATTTTTATGGTCCTGGTCATCAACCATCGGCTAGCTACTACGTATTGGTTAGTGGGCCATTCTACGCAAAAGTGGAATTGCTAAGTGGTAAAAAAATACTGTGTTGGAAACACTGTTTCCCTTCGATTTGTCAATTGTAACGTGCCTCGTGGTTCTAACAAATTTTATCTTATATTAAATACTATTCTGGATATTGGGCATTTCAAAACGAGACTCACACATATTTACAGGAAGTAGGTACATTCAGTGTTCTATTAAAAGAAGATTTATATAGCTACATTTGTTTATTAAAAAATTAATTAAAACATAATACTCTTCTCATTCATTAATCTGAAAACTGTGTATAGATTCTAACGTTTAAGATAAATTTTAGTGGTTCTGCTTTTCCTTTAGTTACGTAGTTACGAATTTAGTTTGTTGTGCACGTCGAAGTTTGACATTTTAATTACTACTAAACAAATGAATCAAGGACGTGATTTATGTCGTTATAATGATAATAACATTTACTCGAATAATTTTACGTTATTTCATGTCTATTGTTAACGAATACATTTACATTTCGTAAATAATTTTCTTAAACAATCTGTTGCTATATATTTAAAATGGAATAGTTCCAGTAACCTAAATTTTTTAATTCACGTGGATAACGTAGAAGTTTATCGGTTATTTTTAGAACGTTCGGTTTTTCCTTCCTTCTATAAATTCCAACTTAATAAATAATTTAGAACGAAAATTTAATCCACGAAAGAGCTAAACTTTGAATTTGAATTTATAACCGAAATTCATGTGGCATATTAAATTTGGTTAACACTTAAATATTTTTTTAACAGTTCTCTCATTAAATTATAAACGTTATAAACGTTAGACTGTAAAACGACAATAATTGTGGAGGCCGTGATGGATTCGGAGATCTAGTCTGTTAGTAAACCAACGGTCTTGGGTTCGAATTCTCATGCAATCGTGGATGTTTGTAATCGTTTCTAATAACCAATACATAGTACGCAGAATATACATAATTATAATACAGTACTTGTAATAAACTCTCGTTTATTATGAACCGTTATAGATGGCCAAACAAATTTTTCATTTAATTCAATGTAATTGTTTTTGCTTATAATGATGAACTCGCATATATTGAACTTTCCTATACAATAATAAACCACTATTTACGTTTCAATGTATCATACAATGTATCGCTTATAATGAACTTTTTACGTACATATTTCAATCTTCAACATAGTGCAAGTATATGGCTTATAACAAATGTTCAAAATGTGCTCCTTGAGCTTAAAGACAAGCTTGACACCTGCGAATTATGAGTCACACAGTCATAAACGCGCTACATGACATTATTTATGACCAATTTGATTGGCTGAATTTGTTATCCTTTGGTTTAACTGTTCACGATTTTATTTCAACATTGTAGATAAACTGTTTTAAGTGGTCCTGTTGGTAAAAATCCAAAGGATTAAAATCTGGAGATTTTTCAATAAGTAATTCACGTTTTTTGACATACTGTCTTTTTCGTATTTCAATAGTAAGTAATTAGATATTAAATTAATGAATTTTCTACACTTAATAAAACTTTTAATCCTTCCTAGTTCAGTAATTGATTGATATAGGACCTACATTCATACAACATTTCTTACTCAAAATAATCTCCTCAATAAGTTGCCAAAATGTTTACACTCGTTATAAATTACCTTGTACATACTTTCTTAACGTGTAAGTATTTTATTGTTCGTTTTTATTCAATATTTCTAATATACAATACATCCCAAATAGCACAAGGATATCCATTTGATATTCTACGAATGTCCTGCTTGAACATTAACGATGTCCACTGGATATTCATTTTAGATCCATTAGTCACAGTCCTGGACAAACAGGGGATATAATGGACGTCTATAATATATCCTATGTAAATATTCATTCCAGGCAATCGACTAACGTTAAATAGTGAATATCTTTTTATGGATATCACATGGACATCAATTTCATGTCCGTGGACATAAATGTTCATTACGTGCCTAAAAAACGGACGTCCAGTAGATAGATACCATGTGCTATTTACGATCTTCGGTTTATATATAAAATTTATTTTTTTAATTTACTGCTTTGTTGGATATAATGAACCATTTTTTGGTGTCCAGTAGTGGTGTACTATAACCCGACACTACTGTAATTAATGGCCGATAGTTAACGACCATCAGGATCATTAGCAAAAAAGACGATTGTCAATTTGATGAAAAGGTAATCCAATAATAACATTTCGAGGCTTTTAAGAAAAGAATGTTTCTAGTCGGTAGCGGTGGAAAGCTGGCCGAGAGGAATTTATTAATTATTTGAGGGACTCCATGTATGTCGTTGAAAGTATTTACTTTATTAGTTCTTTATGTGGGGGCGGTGGTCTAGAGAGTTATCGCTCTGCTAGGTCAATCGGTTGCGGATTCCAATCCCGCTGCAATCACGGATGTTTGTGAATGTAATTTTAAAAATAAGAGAAGCAACGACTAGATATGGTACATTAAGGCCTAGTTCAGATGACCGGCGTTTTACGCGCGTAAAACGCCGGTCATCTGAACGGACTCTAACAGTAACGATGTAATGTAATCACCTAAAAAACAAGTGCTGGACTCGATTAGTTAGTACCTAGGAGGATAACTCCTGGGGAATACCAACAAAAACACCGCATACTGATGCCGTTATACACATACAAAAAGTCTGTGGCTAATGGGCTCAAATTCCAAGGCCATAACATTTAAAAAAAGTTCTCTGTTTTATTTTTTCGAAATATTAGAAGTTTACGTAGTTTTCCTTTAGATTATTTAACTTATCTATCATGCGTTCATCAGAAGTGAACGCTTGGTAGTCGTCATTGCATAATACACCTAATTATTGGTTTATTTATTCAAATCCTCTAATCGCTGCCAACTGTTTGAATCTGGTAAACAACATAACATAAATAATTTGCCACGAAATTTTAAAATTTTCTATATTACCGTCAATTCGAAATTTATTTTTTAACAGTTTCCGATAGTTTATTTCGTGCAACATATTTATTAATAAAAAACATAAACGTATAATAAATAATTAAATGGCGGTAGGTACATTAATATACAATAAACCGCATTAACATTAATGTTGTGTTTTTTCTCTATTGGTTGTGTAAATACCAAACACTTGACTGATGACATAAATTAGCCGTTATGATAATAATTATGGTAGATACCCATAAGCCAGCGCTATTCCAAGACGATTTTTATATAACATATAATAAGTAATGTATAGGTAATTGCTTGAAAGATTATGACATTTTTCTCTTCGTAACATAATACGATTTACGTCGACAAAATTGATTTAGATAATTCTCTAAAAACTCGTGTCAACCCATTTCCACATTTACAATAAATATTAGGCTCCACAAATCCCCACGTTTACTATTATAAATCCATCTTAAAATATAAATACATATATGATCAACACAAAATGGAACCCCTAAAAGAAGAATCAAAAATTTTTGGACAAATACAAAAACTTGGAAATGCGACAACTCGGAAAAAATTTAATCGCGTATCCTGTCATTCTAGACGTCGCAAAAAATACAAATACAGACCGTAATGGTACAATCTCTTATTATATAGTTGCAAATTATTTATTTCATAATTTCCACCCTCTCGTGTCTGCTCTAGATGGTAACAAAAGAAACATTAATAAATGACCAATAAAAACAGAAAATACTAGACGAAAATATTATTTACTTTACTGTACAATCTACGAAACTTTAAAATAATCTTCAATAGCCTTCAATAAAATTTACAATCTCGAATGAAAGCTTATCAATAACTGTTTGCGGTTAATTTAATTGTTGATATTGGCGAAAAAGGAACGTAATATGCTGCTGCGCACATGGCTGAAATACTTATTGCTTTAATCGGCTTTCTAATAAATTTTCTTTCTCTAACTACCCTTACAATAGTTCATTACTTTTCTCACTATATTGACGTGATGCACGTGCTAGAGAGGTCATTGCACTATACTCACGTATTCTAAAATTGGGGTAGTGTCCTTGCATAAAATGCGGCGGCGTCAAAACGCTATCGATGAAATTCCAACTTCTCAATAAGAGTTACATTTTTAGACACTTAAAATTGGGGTACTATTACGTGTACTATTTACTGCCATTATTTAAATCGCAATTGCGAACGTATTACATAGGGGGCACACTTGCATTGTCGAAAACCAATTTGTATGATATTATGTATATTGTGGGAATTTTATATTTTTAAATTTAAATGTGGCGCCGGAACTACACGAGAAATAATTGTTTTATTTCAAAATAAGTGGGCCATAATACCATATTTTAATTTTAATATAAAATGTCGAGGAATATTCGCGTTGTTGTTTAATCAATACTTCTATTAAATTATACGTGAACATTATTACCAAAGCGAATTGACATTTACTTATTAAATTATACTGAATTTAATCAAAACGATCAGTTTTAAAAGTAAATAACAAGAAAAATGACTCCTTATTAAAACAGTGGAAATTGTTTTCTATGTGGTAATACAGGTTGCACCAAATATTTCTAAATATATTACTACATTTTTAAAATTTAGTGATTACCTACAACAAAAGTACCTAAGTATTCCATAATGTAAAGGTCGATAAACTCGATCTACCTTGTATGTACTCCAAAGGTACCTATTTCTAACCCTTTTCGCTAAGCGCACTAAAAATATCAACTCCTATTCGACCCTGTTATTACTTCTAACTATTGTATATGCATTTATTGTCTTAAAACGACATTCATCGTTGACCATAATGGTAACGTCCATTTTCATTTCGATATTGTTGGTTTTTGAACCTCCATCTAATATATTATAATTCGTGACTTTTAGAAAATTACTGTCGTAATATAATAGTATTAAATTTACTCAAAAATAACATCACCCATAAAAACAATCAATATTACATTTATAAGTAGGTAATTTAGAGAATGAAAACTTGCTTCATCATAATTTGATACCTACTCGACTGTGGCCAATTTTACTTGTCTGAATATTTAAGCCCGTCGTCTTATAAAGACTTTTTCTGAGAGCAGTCTATTCCACTATTTACACACATATACATACTAGGTAGGTAGGGTAGGTACCTATATGCTTCTTTCATATTACTATTTAGGTACATGTAAAATGATTTACCTACCATTAAAATTGTCGTTTCTCATTTAAACAAAAGCTCTCTGTTTTAACGGAAACCCAAAATACCAAAGTGTAATGTTTCTGTTGATGAATACTTACAGCTACTTTTTGTACGATGTATAATATTTATGATGTCCTAATGAGAGTGGATTGCTCGAGGGCTTCTGCAGTATGAGTAATTATGTATGCATGTCTGACCATTGACCAACCTCGATTGATGATATTCTTTAGAATAAGATAACATATTGGAAGCTCTAGATAATTTCCGAGCACGTTTTTAAAATAAAGCTCCGCATTAAAACCGACTCAAAAAGAAAACCCAAAGTTTCGTACTAACTAATCAGTTATACTTATGCGATTTGTTTGCACCGTACGCGCTTTAAAATATTATATCCTACATACATACGCACGCGTTCATCATACTCATTCAAATCTCAAGGTGAATATATTTATCACGCCTTTTATAAATCTGAGGAATTGCGGAGTAGTTACTCGTAACTAAACTTAGGTGGATTTACCTTGTCCGCATCCATAATATAAAAATAAACATTTTTAGGTAAATCGCCCTACTTTCCGGGGTTAGATGAACAAGCTGGCACAGTTCTTTTGGAGGAACCGGGACACTTAGTTGATACGACGTTAGGAGCACAACCGTTAAGTTCTCCTTCAAGATCATCGCCACATTCACAAGGTTCAGAAGGTGGCGAACGATTTTCCCGTAAAGTATTTGTCGGTGGACTTCCTCCAGATATAGACGAAGACGAAATCACCGCAAGCTTCCGCCGGTTTGGACCTCTAGTCGTTGATTGGCCACACAAGGCGGAGAGTAAATCATATTTTCCACCAAAAGGATATGCGTTCCTACTATTTCAGGTATTTGACCAATAATTATTATTCCGAAATATATCAAATAAACAAAGGAAAGTCAAAAGTTCCATCATTTTTTGTTTATATCCAGGATTTGGTTACCTACATTTCCGGTAAATAAACCAATCCTTTTCGATTAATTGGCTAGTGGTCACTTATAAAGTACTTCGGTATATTAAAATTTAAAAAAATATATAGTATAATAATAAATGTACACGGTAACATAACAAAGGATTTAATCTTCATCCATTTATTTTACGACCCAATCCCAATTGATGGGTTCTTTATATTTCCGGTATTCGCCATATATTATTAAATTGGGTTTTTATCAGACCGTTATCGCAGGTAAAACATAACTATAAACGATAGAGGGGCGGGGGTAGGGGTGGGGTAAATACCATAGGGGCTACGTAGTTATTTATTTTTAATTTTCCACGCCTATAATTGTTGGTTATAAATATTTATTTGTGCGCAATAGCTTCTTTTTATAAAATTATAACTATTTACCTATTACAGGTAGAAAGAAACGAGTCATTTCCTAACAGGCTGTAACGATAAGAATTTTTAAAATTGAACATGTTTTCATGAAAATATATCGTAGCTAATGTAGTAGTAAGGTTATATATTATTGTATTCGAAATACCCCTTAATTGATTGCAATGAGCGAATGGAAAATAAATAAGTCTCACATTTTCGACTTTTAAGGCATCTTCCACAACCATTTTCATTATGCATATGTAAATACGTACCTATTTATTACAGAAAATAGACGAAATACGTAAAAATTGATTTTTATCAATTATCTAGGTTCCATTCTCTTCTTGTAATTCTCACATTCAACGAACAAATTAATATAAGTAGTATTCGTTCACGCATTTTCGTTGCTTAAATCTAACTTGGATGAATAAGATATATGATATAATAACTGACCCAGTTAATTGTACTTATGTCTCGAAAACTATTTAACAGATAAAATTGGGTCTCGCCTTCTTATATACCTTTAGTTATGAGATGTAATTTATTTCATATTTTAACATGAGTTAATTTGTAAGTTGTTGATTCAAATCCATATATAGGTACATAGTAGGTACAATTTTAGCGTGATTCGAATGAACGTCATTTAAAAAAACGATTAATACCACATATTAACGATATAAATATAATCAAAATATTACGTAAATTTATCACTTAGTAATTCCTAATTATGGTATTAACATTTTTTTCTCATTTAAACATGGTTTATATCGTGTCATATTGCTATTAATATGCATCTACATTAAGTTATGCAAAATACTTACAATTTCAATGAATATTTATTTACCCACCTATACCTAGTTACGAATTTAAATCAACATCATCATAGAAGTAGATAATATTTGAATAAAAGTAAACTGCTTAAAGATTTAGTTAAAGTTTGTCATTTAGGTAACAAATAAATGAGGCATTTTAAATAATGGAATAATTGGAACATTACTAACTAAACAATCGTACAAGCTGATCGTGCAACATAAATAATGAATTTATACAAAAATTTCACTTTCTCGTATTCAGGATGAAAACTCGGTACAAAGCCTCATAGACGCCTGCATCACGGACGAAGATAAACTGTACCTATGCGTTTCGTCTCCGACAATTAAAGATAAACCTGTACAGATACGACCCTGGAGGCTTTCAGATGCCGATTTCGTATTGGACGCTTCTATGCCTTTAGATCCTCGTAAGACTGTATTTGTTGGAGGGGTACCACGTCCTCTTAAAGCAGGTTCGTTTGGATAATTTTGTGGATTTTAAATAAATGACGCAGAAATTACTTTTCAGTGGAATTAGCTATGATAATGGATAGACTCTATGGAGGGGTGTGCTATGCTGGCATAGACACAGACCCCGAACTAAAATACCCCAAGGGAGCAGGCAGAGTAGCCTTTAGTAATCAACAAAGTTACATTGCAGCTATAAGTGCACGTTTTGTACAATTACAACATGGTGATATAGATAAGAGAGTTGAGGTGAAACCCTACGTATTAGATGACCAGATGTGCGACGAATGTCAAGGGCAACGCTGTGGCGGCAAATTTGCGCCATTTTTTTGTGCTAACGTTACGTGCTTACAAGTAAATAATAATCAAGTATTTAACGATAGACATCTAATTACCGCAGTATTTTTTTTAGTATTATTGCGAACACTGCTGGGCAACAATTCATTCACGACCAGGTCGGGAATTTCATAAGCCATTAGTAAAGGAAGGTGCGGATAGACCTCGTGCTGTCCCATTTCGTTGGTGTTAACGTCGGAGCACTTAGCACGGCTACTGTCATTTTTAACTTATTACTATTGGCAGTACAGTTGTTCATCGCATAGGCATAATTCTATAGTAGCAATTTATACATATTTAAAATATATATGTAATCAGTTATCTTCTTTCATGAGGCGCCTGGTGGTAGCAAAAATTAACTTCACCAGCCTAATTTCGTACGAGCTGTATTAATGTGAAGTGTCTCCTCTTCGCCTGCACGGATGGACACTGCACAAGCCACATGTTTTTCTCGCCAAGCGGGAATCTATGCAGGCGGTACAGTTAGTAATTTTCAGGGTATTTGTAAATACTAGTCTAATCTGCAAGCCGTTGCAGAGCAGAGGAACCTTTACTTGCGGCAAAACACTTAGCCCCAAGTACCTGACCGGCCTGCTCCCTTTTAACACTATTGCTTCCCTTGCTTAGTGTCGCACTTATTCCTACCATTGTTTATTTTAATGTGTGATACCATAGACGTCTTAATGTATTAAATGAATTGCACGGATATGTATAGTATATATTATATATAGTATCAGCTATTCTAAGACTTTGTATTTTTTAAATTTGAATTTTTATACTAAACTGTTATAAATGGTGATTAGTAGAGTTTGATGTGTGCAATAATTGCTCTGGAGTTCTTACAAACTCCGTGCTGTAGAGTTTTATCTTTAACCGTAATTAATTATTATAATGTTTCCTAGGTAATCAGTATAGTGTAATATTAAGCACGGGGTGATGAAATTGCTGGCGGTACTAGCGTTTTACTCGAGAGTGCAGCCAACCGTGCTATATGTGAACCATTTATGACATGGTACAAATATGTATTGATATGATTTGTAAAAATTTACACTCCTTTTTCTACTGTTTGTATATTTGCTCGCCTGCGGAGAGTAGATTATTATAGTCTGAGATGGGGACATTTGTATCGCATTCTATAGGACATCATTTTTATCTAAAGTAATAAAATAACTTTTTACCTGTTTTTCAAATTTAGATATGAGCACAGTCAGATCGTTTCAAAACTGATTGCCTTAGTTTTCATATTTTTAATATTATCTATGTATTTATTGGAAATTTTGCAAGTTGTATGTTTTTTACTTTTTATAACTGTTTTAAACTATAAATCTTAGTTTAATAATTATACTTATCTATATGTGGATTTGACAGTATAGCGATCTGTCTAGACATGTTACTAGGAATTAAATGTTCCGAGTTTCGTGATTTGTAGTTACCATAGTGCAATATCGGGCTATGGCCTGGTTTAGGGATAGTCGATTGTTTTTTATCCTTATTTGTTGTTGACTCGTCAGCCATTTCATATTTTACCAGGAATGGCTGCCAGGCCGATACAGAGCACGAAAGTAGATTTATATTTTTTTTAAAAAGTTTTTACCACTAATTGTTTTTGTATTACTTTTTACACTTTTGTATAAATGTTAATATTTTGCTTTGGTTTGTATTTTGTGAGAAGGGAAGTTTCTCGTTCCACATTTTGTTGTTTATCAGACTTTTTATGTTTTATATAAATATTATTAAAAAAATGTCGATTTGTGTTTACTTTATAAACTATTGTTATCTTTTAACATATTGTATTCTTTAAACCTGTTACGTACATTACATGAAAATATCTACGAGAAGTTAGATAATATCTAAAAAAAAAATTTAACCGGTGCAAATCTAATCTGACAAGGAAGGTTAGGCAGGTGGAAATCTCAGAAAAATTTGAAACTTTGCAGGATTGCAGTACTAGTCAACCCTAATCCAGAGCCGTATTCCGTTCATGTCCTTAAGCAGTTTGAGAGGGCAAAATCCACCCTTAAAAATTGAAACTTTTTTCGATTTTGCTTATTATCTCTGGAACAACAAGAACTATCGCCAACAAACTATATATATTTGTAAATGGCTATTCGAGTCCTACATTACGATATAAAAATTAGGAGTAAAAATTCTGAGGGATGCGTCATCCCTGCCCCAAACCCTCAATTATTTTCAATATTGTTTTTGTACGCCGTAATGAATTGATAGCTTATTAAAAGAGTTATTCGTTAAAGTGTATCACCTTACATTATTCACAATTTATTTGTATTTGTACAATTGCACCCTTTGGTAATAATATCCGAAGCCGCGTATCTCTTAAACAATAAGAAATATCACCAATAAATTATATATTTTTGTAAATAACTGTCCAAGACCTACATTATAATACAAAAATTAGGGATAAAACGCCTAAGGGGTTTCATCCTTACCCACAATTATTTTTAATATTTTTGTGTACGCTGCAATGCATTTTTATAGCTTATCGGCATAATTATTCATTAAAATGTATCGCCTTAAATTAGTTGATTTGTATTTGTGCAAAGACATCATTTGTTAATATCTAATATCCAAAGTAACATTTCGCCACTTATCTCTTGAAGTTATCTTGGTTCGGCCAAAATTTTGCCACAATTATGAACTATAACACGTCTTTTTTTTGAGATTTCGCGAAAATTTTAAATTGACGGAAACGCGTGTAGTTCGTCATAATTTGCTTTGTTATACTTGAAAAACGACTTTTCTAGCAGTTCCGGGCCTGTTCTAAACACTTCAGATTGGGTCAAAATTTTGCCAAAATCATGAACTATAACACATTTTTTTTTCGAGATTTTACAAAAATTTTAAATCGATTTAAATGCGTGCAGATTTGCAAAACGTGCAAAGCGGTGAAATGTTACTTTGGATATTAGATATTAACAAAAGGTGACTGCACAAAAATACAAATTAACTAATTTAAGGTGATACATTTTAATGAATAATTATGCCGATAAGCTATAAAACTGCATTGCAGCGTATACAAAAATACTGAAAATAATTGAGGGTTGGAGGCAAGGATGGCACCCCTTAGAATTTTTACCCCTAATTTTTATATCATAATGTAGGTCTTGAATAGCCATTTACTAAAATATATAGTTTGTTGGCGATAGCTCTTGTTGTTCCAGAGATAATAAGCAAAATCGAAAAATGTTTCAGTTTTTGAGGGTGGATTTTGCCCTCTCAAACCGCATAAGGGGACGAACGGAATACGGTTCTTGATTAGGGTTGACTATAGCTCATCTAAACCTATATGATATTCACGTCATCGATACAAGGTTACTAGATGATGACGTTTCACACAGTGTTGTCACCTCGTACCTCGTATTTTGACAGTTGTAACAAATTGTAGCATTTCTTTATACCATCTAATATGAGCGCAAGTAAATCATCTATAGAATATGTCACTTTTCGAATTTTAAATCGAATTACAAATAAACAATCTAGTAACTTTTTGTTGATGACGTGAACATCATATAGGTTTGGATAAGCTATAGTAACTACAATCTTGTAAAGTTTCAAATTTTTCTGAGATTTCCACCTGCCTAATCTTCCTTGTGAGTTATATCCAACAATTTAATTAAAAAAGTACTTGGCATAATATTGTTGGATTTCTGCACAATTTCAATTTGTAGAAAAAGGCTTTTTATTAGTTCCACTGTTACCTGTTTTACATGTCGATTCTTCCCTAAACATTTGACTTGTATTAATGTAGTTAACTACTATTTATAGCTGCTAATTATTAATTCATTAAATTCGACTTTTTCAAAACTAATAAGCCAATACAAACTTACAACTATTTATACAATACAACTACTATTTATAGCTGCTAATTATTAAGTCATTAAATTCGACTTTTTCAAAACTAATAAGTCAATACAAACTTAGTTACGAAATTAATTTCTACATATTTTTTAAACATTTTATACTAAAAGTTGTATAGTGTGTTATTAATTTGTTTGAGAAATGTTTAAACATAGAAGTAGAATATGAATATCAAAAACTTAATTACTTTATATTGATATCAATATCTACACAAAATATAATCTAAATCGATGAAATAGCTATTAGGCATTGTGTTTTATATGGAAAAAAGTTAATATACTTAAAATATTTTTAAATGAGAAAAATTTGGAATTGATGCGCTTATTTAGATTTCCAAAAAAAATAAATGTTTTTCTATATTTATTAGATAAAAGTTCTATTGACATATTAACTACATGTATATATATTTATTAAATGATGAGTGTCCCAAAAAATGTGCTAACAAACAATTTGAAAATATCAAACATCAGTATCAATATATTGTTGACGATATTATGGAAGAAAGTAGTAGTTGATATTGAATTGTGTTTTTTGAAAATAAGTAACGGCGATAAAATTTGAAGGTAACATGCCACAACATATTGTAAAATATAAATTTCACTATTTTTATGTAAAATTAGTTCAATTGTTTTGTAAAATTGTAAAATATCTAAAAAGTTCTAAACTATTACAACTAACAATCATATATACAAAGTTATTTTGTATTTTTTTAATTTTCTCAAAGATTAAGTTTAGATTTGACGATGACTATAAGTACTGGTAGTACCACATCTACTGTCTTACAGAATAATCTTGTCTTATATTCCTGCTTTAAAATTATAATCGTCTAGGTGCCGTGTAATAAATATAGGTACTTATGCTATTATCGATTCGGTGGTCGAGTGGTTAGGAGACTAACCTCTCGCCTGACGGGTCCTGGGTTCTCAAATCCCGATACGTGTGGTGAAATATCCCACTGATAGGCATGGATATCCCGAGGGGCACTAGAAGTAATACCTAACGACGGTTCCTGGTGTCTTTCGGGGTGTGCCTACTAACACAAAAAAAACAGGTACTTATTATACTATGTGTTTTTTAAAATTAATTTTCAACTTACAAATGGATATATTATTTTCTCTTCGTGATCTCGCTTATTTTTTTAATTATATTTTTCTTTTCTTATTTAGAACATGCATCGATTTAAATCATTGTCCGTCCTTTTTATTTATCTGTTTAGTTTTTACATTTTAAACTGAATAATAAATAATCAAAATTATCGAAAATAAATAAATAAAATCGCGTTTATATTTCATTTTTTACACGAATGATTATTTTTAATAAGTCTTTTCTTTCCATACTTTCTTTTTTAATTTGCATCAATAATAATAGTATTTCCATATTTGTTTTTTGTTTGTGAAGTTTTACCAGCACCACATACTATTTCTAAATCATTTATTTTTTGTACAAAGTATATTATATTATTACTAAGTATATATGTATATGTTTTAAAATAAATAATTTTTGATTCTCTAAATAATGTGTACTTACATTATATATACACACGTGACAAAATAAAAAATAACATATAACACCTTCATATGCGAATATTGACATCAAATGCAGTATTTTGTGTTTTTGTTCCTATCATGTAAAAGACGTACATACATAAGGATAATATACAAGAGAATGAAAAATAGAAAACCTCCTAAATATTGTTTATACTACCTGATTCTAAAAAGAAACGCATTATTGGTTTATAAAAAATTCAATTTCCATATAGGCCTATACGAAAATGAAAAACTGCTCTTTGTGTAAATTAAACGCAACATGCTGTTGTGCCATTCTAAATAACACGACACAATTTGGATATGATAGAGACACACAGTACAGCCTATATGGGGAGTGGCCTTAATAGGTACCTATGTATACACATTTTTGGGACACCGTATAAATTTTATAAGAAAAGTTTCTTCTAAGTATGTCAAAAACTCTTTTTAATAAATAAACTGTATAAGTACAGCACTTAAAAAAAATAAGAAAACAAAAATAACTAATCTTATTTCGTTCTAAAATTACTAAATAATTTTAAGACATCATAGACTGACAATTTTGACTACCTACTATATAAAATAAGATTAAATAAAAAAATGACCAAGTGAATATAATTACATGTTATAATAAATGCATAAATAATATGAATTTATTATTTATATGTAATAATCCATGAACACCAATACCATTATAGTTACAATAACACTTTAATTTTAAAGCTGAAATGAGTGTATTTGTATTAGCCACTCAACTATACCCTTGTCAAAAATTAAATTATATCCTATTAAATAGAAATGTTATTTATTGTACTGCATTCTATTTATTAAAAATACTCGAAATAAATGGATTTCTAACAATTGTTTTATTTTATTTTTCATGTTGAATTAGTTTTAGTATCACAAAAATTGAATATTTTTCAAATACTGCTACAGTTCACATCACGCGTCATTATTCTGCGTAGGAATGTACCACATACCTGTACAAAATATTTTGTAGTACATTATGTACAAAATATCATGCAAGGACAAATTGAAGGAAAAAAAGGCGTCGGTAGAAAGAAAAAGTCTTGGCTACGAAACAGCAGAGACTGGACCAACTTAACAGTCGAGCAGTTATTCCACGTAGCAAGAGATAGAGATGAGTTTAAAAAAGTGGTCGCCAACCTTTGACAGAAGACGGCATGAAAAGAAGAAGAAGATGTACCACGTTTAAATCTTGGGAATTACCATTAATCTCTAGCATTACAACCTACAGTTTTTGCTAAGTTTACATTACTATACAATAAATTAACATTAATACTACCTAATCTTATTAAATACACAGCTAGATCATAATTACAAAAAACATAATTACTTGAAGCATGTTTCATTAGACTGATAAAACTGATTTTAAGCAGAACAAAATCCTTAGACAACTTAACGGAATCTTCCTTTAAAATACTTACTAAAACATCTAATTTGTATAAGTCATTTTTTTTTACATCGAAGATAACCAAATAAAATAGATATAAGTAAGTATTTACATCATTTTAAACCAGCTTTTATGTAGAAATGATTTTTACGATTTTCTATTCTAAGTAGGTAAAGCAGTGGACTTTTTAAACAGGAAAGCCGAGCTGTCGTGCGACTAGCGTGGCTATCCGAAACCCAGAATACCATCAATTGTATATTATGTTGCCTATCACCTTTCAACAGTATAGAATAGATGGAAGTTTCCTCGTTTGTTATACGATGCAGTCTTGTAGCTCAGTTAGATGCACTGCGTTTTTACATTTTGCCTAAATGAGGTGAATGAAGTTCGAATCTCCCTTCAAGTTTGTTTTTTTTTTAAATACCTATTGAAAATTTTAATCAAAACTATATTCGGCATGAGAGATGAATATCAATGAATATGTTTACGGTATAAAAAATAATTATGTGAAATTATTAGTTGTGCTTAAACATAAATTGAATTTTGAATTAGTTAATCTAAACTACCAGATCAGTAAGTAATCCTTTAACGACGCCGAGGATAGCATTATTATGTTTATTATCATGCATTCAAATTGACTGTCCAGAAATTCAAGTGCTGGTTTACTCTAATATTATTATAGCAAATTATAACTGTTATTTTCTGTGAAAGAAATACGCAATTTTTTACAATTACATAGGTATGTCATTTAGTTACAGAATAAGGAAACAACAAATACGAAACAGTTTTGTACAAAAAGGGCGGAGGTATACCTTCAGAATTTCATAACAAATTTCTGAGACAAACAACGACACATATTTTCAAAAAGAATTTTTTCTATGTGTTATTACCTACGTAGTTAAAATAGAATGTGAAAGATAACCGACAAGGGGCTAGGGAAGGTTTCGGTATTCTATTCAAATTTTGAATGGATAAATACTAACTCCCTGCTTTACTTATTTTTACAAGTTTACGACAAAATCTTAGGCGGTCTGCATCATAAAAATGTGCAATTTTCAAAATACATACATATATCTAATACTAAACTGTATACTTACCTATACTTACCTGTATACTACCTATACTTAAAAAGATATTTGTATACTTAATTATAAATAAATAATATTTAGGAATCTATATTTTTAAATGTTAATTATGAATTTATTAAATTAATAACTTTTAAATGCTTAGGGTGATATTATTTTTCACATTGGGATTGCAGTTAAGTAAATGTAAATGACCCTTTTGCTAATAACATTGACATGTTAACATTGTATTGTTCAAAACAATTTATTTGTATACAATAACAATAGAGAAGGCTTGCTTTATAATCCAATTATTTTTGAACAGAAATTGTGATCAAATGGTTAATCCAAAAAATTGTTTTTTTTTTAAATTCAGTTATATCTTATCGAGATCTTAGGGCACTGTTCCATTTTTAATTAAATCGACAGTTTTTAAAAGATTTACATACATTTCAAAAAGCATATTTTTAATTAAATTTTTTGAAAGTTTGGTAATAGTATTCCTATAAAAGTCTCAGGTGATTGTAACCAAAAAAAAATCATCTCGATAAACCCAATGCTTTTTGAGATATTCCTGTTCGAAAAATACATGTAATTTCCCTATCTCGATAAAACGGGAGTAATGTCCTTAAATCAAAACCTATTAAAAAATGGATCTTCCAATATATTTATAATAAATAGATATTTATAATTATAATTAATAATAATGTATAGGTAGCCTAGATACTATGTTACGTTCGCTAACCGTTTGAATGAAAGATAAAACAATATATACAGGGTGATCCGGGACTCCACCGACAAACTTCTAGGGTGGTTGAACACGTCAAGACAAAAACTTTTGCAATGGAACCTCGAGTCGAAATACATTTATTCAATCGGAAAACGAAGTAAGGACTGAAACAGCCGCAGGTCGCGGAGATCAGAGAAAATAAAACACACCAATGTAACAGGCTATGCGAGCACTCACGGGGGCCCCGCCCTGTTATTTGTTTCACATATGTTTCCTCTTCTGCATGGGCTGTAACATACTGCTGCTTGCTTGCCGATTCTCCCATTGCCAACGTAGTTTCATCCCTAGAAGTTTGTCGGTGAAGTTCCGGACCACCCTGTATATATATTTGGCATTACGTTAAGTTGCCGTCTTCAAATAAGTAGAGGTTCTATAATAAACGACTACATTTTACAAAATACCAAAATAAACTCGTTTTCTTTTAACCGCGTGGTGATTCCTGTTAGATGGGGATTAAAATTCTCCAACACTAACAACGAGTAAGGGTCAGGTAAACCGAAACAAATTGTGGAAAAAGGTATCCTGTAATGCAACTTTCGTAGAATTATCGATTTTAAAACTCCCAGTATCTATTCTTTAACTTTTGTTTTACTATCGGTAGATGTAATTTATTAGATATGTCGTACACTTTACGACTATTGTAAACATATTCATTGATGTTCATCTCTCATGCCGAATATGGTTTCGATTAAAATTTTCAATAGGTATTTAAAAAAAAACAAACTTGAAGGGAGATTCGAACTTCGGTCACCTCGTTTAGGCAAAATGTAAAATCGCCGTGCACCTAACTGAGCTAAAAGACTGAATCGTATAACAAACGAGGAAACTTTCATCTATTCTATACTGTTGAAAGGTGATAGGCAACATAATATACAATCGATGGTATTCTGGGTTTCGGATAGCCACGCTAGTCGCGCGACAGCTCGACTTTCCGGCTTAAAAAGTCCACTGCTTTACATAAGTATGTATTTTTGAAATCATATATAGATACAGTTAGACATTAAGTTTAATTATCAAAGGAAGTATTAGAGTTTTCAAGCTTTATTTTGAAATTTTACGTACATAGGTACCTACATATAGTTTTTTTTTATTTATTTGTCAGGTGTTTTAATTGTTGCGATCATAGCGTCATATGATTACATTTTTGTTTACATATTATTATATTATATTTCATATTATTTTATTATATTATCTTAAACATTTTAAACTATTGCATCTGTTTTGTGTTTCTTATATCTTGTCACACAATTCTGTTTCTTTTGTGTATTGTAGTACTTTGTCCATTTCGGTCAGGTGTCGGTCAGGATTTCTTTTGTCGTGTCCTTTAGTTTGTGTATTTAGTAATTGTAAAAATTAGGTACTTCAAGTTAAAACTATTTAATTACGAGACTATAAATACACTTAGTCGATTATTTTTTCTACATTACCAGCGTATACTATATTATAAATGCGACTAAATTACAAAAAAAAACATTTAAGGTGATACGGTTGAAATAAAAAGATTGATGTTTTTATGAAATAAATTACGTTTTCCATAGATTACAATGTTCTGATTCACAGAAAAATACTTTAAAAAATCTATCATTTCCATAACACCTTTAAAAAACTTAATGATTGTGTAAAAAGTACAATTTTACGGCAATCGTAAGTCAAAACTGGGGTAACCAAAGTTTGCAAATTAATAACTAGTGGGTATCGTAGCATTCCATCTACGCCACAAGGTGCTCTTTTGCTTAATAAATACTTATTTTAATTAAATAATTGCTTTACAATTTTTTAAAATTTCAATGTGTTTTTAACGATCATTTGAATAAACTGAAGAAGTTTTAACACGTCTTGCCGTTAAAAATCACTTCTGAAGATCATTTTCGTTTTTACATCAACTTTTTTTATAAATAATCAAAAGCAGGAACTTGGAAGTTTTAATTTTTGGTTTAAATGTTGACGCCCAATGTCGGAGAATGGTTGTGGGTGGTCCCACAACTATTGTTAAATACTGGGTAATATGACTAGACCTCCCTATTTTTATTGTAAAAGGTCATAAATTTTACAACCTAAAAATCTAACGCGAGCTTTGGTCACTTAACAGTATAAATCAGGCAAAACGTTTCCTTTAAGTCAATATTGTGAATTTAAACATTCTGCACAAGATTCTGGTATTACAAACCAGTAATAGATTTGTTCTTCAGTAGTTGGTCGAAAGATTCTATGATTGTTACGGAATTTTTTTCAAAATATACGACCAGAAATAGATTGATTCAGTCACTAATCAGGAAGGTTAGGCAGGTGGAAATCTCAGAAAATTTGAAACTTTGCAGGATTGTAGTATTAGTCGACCCTAATCAAGAGTCGTATTCCGTTCGTGCTCTTACGCGGTTTAAGTGAGTAAAATCCGCCCTTGAAAATTGGAACTTTTTTCGATTTTGTTTATTATCTGCGAAACAACAAGAGCTATCACCAACAAACTATATATTTTTGTAAATGGCCTTTCAAGACCTACATTATGATTCAAAAATTAGGGATGGAAATCCTAAGAGGTGTCATCCCTTCGAATTTTCACCCTAATTTTGCCATACTTTGGTACATTTTTACATCAGCAGACATATATATTCATGTAAAGAATAATTAAAACTATGATTTAAAAAAAATAACGCGATGTAGTTTTATACAGTAAGTGACATATTAAAAATTTATTTATTTGGAGGGAGGACTACCAGGTTTGCGAGGCAGACCACAATAATTCTAAATAATTGATATTTCTCTAAAGTCTATAATAAATTTTATCAAGTATCAAGTTTATCAAAAATGATTAAAACAAAAATTCAATTGTCTGCCACCGGTTGGATATTTCCCACCATATTAACTTTTAAACACACTAAGAAAATTTTAGTAGTGTTGTGACGTAGGTTTTTGTGCGATGAGAGCTTGGGCTATTACAGGGGTCGTAGTGGAGTTTGATAAAAAAAAATAGCAGATAATAGCCGAAAATTTTTAAAATATGTACTTTTTGGGAAATTTATTCTAAAATTATGTATTTTTATGCAGTAAAATTATTTGAATAATCACTATCTATTGCCTTTATACCGCAGAGTTATAAATTTACTCAATTTTTAATTTAAAAACTATTCGTGTGCCCTTAAGCATTGGAAATTTCCCAATTACAAACCATAAACCAGATAAAAGTTTAATCGAATTTTTATGTGGCCGATAAAATACAAAGCATCTAATAAAACATGTACACCGTCTACTTTCATAGCTTATCGGTGTGTGAACAAAGAACTAAATGTTTTTAAAATAAAAGTGGGATTTCCTAGTATCCAATATATTTATATATAGAATTCTGGCAAAACCGCTTCAGATCTTTCGCGTTAGTGGTACGGAGACGAAACAAGGACATTCAAGTCGGGTCAATATTGTGATAAAATCCCTGAATAAGGGATTTTTATTGAAAATTAACAAAAACTCGATATAGGCGAAAACGCGTGTAATGCGTGTTTTACCTGGAATTGGACATTTCTCGACGTACCGAGACCAAACAAATAGTTTAAAATTTTTTGAAAACTCGATGTCGTCGAAAACGCTCTTAATTCATTATTTTACGTTTATTTCACGTTGAAAAGGATATTTCTCGATGTACGGTGACGCAACAAGGACATTCAAGTCGGGTCAAAATTTTGCCAAAATCCCTGAACTACGGACAAGGGATTTTTATCAAAAATTAACAAAAACTCGATATCGGCGAAAACACGTGTAATACATTATTTTATCCGTGTTTTACCTGGAAATCAACATTTCTCGACGTACCGAGACCAAACAAATAGTTTAAGATGATACGGTTAAAATAAAAAGATTGATGTTTTTATGAAATAAATTAAGTTTTCCATAGATTACAATGTTCTGATTCACAGAAAAATACTTTAAAAAATCTATTATTTCCGTAACTCCTTTAAAAAACTGAATGATTGTGTAAAAAGTACAATTTTACGGCATCTTATGCATCTAGGGCAAAGACACCATCTGTTAACAATATTCCGATTTTTTTCCACCGGAAAAATCGATTTGTATTTCGGCGAAACTATCTTCTTATAGCTACGTGACGACACAAAATGTGCTCTCCTGTAAAATTTACTTTTTGTGGGCTATGTCCTTCTGGAAAAACTGCATCGATTTAAGTGTTATTTTTTTTAAAGTCATTGAATGTACTGTTTTTTTAATCATAGATACTAGTTTTAATTACAAAATTTTCCCCTTTACATGAATGCAAAATACTGTAAAAAGCATACATGTTATTGAAATAATGCATTATCAAACCTTTTACTAAATTGTAAATTAAAGTTTAAATATTTGAAATCCCGCTGAACCGAAAATGGTCGATTTTTTCTGTTCACGGCAGTTTATTGTACTGCAAAATGTTGTCAATCGTCCTTTTGTCAGAAGATAAAACATTAACTACGTTATAATTTAAACTATTTAGAAATTTTAAGGAGTTTGCTTAGTAGGTTCCGTTTAACCTTAAACTAAATACTAAGCAAGAAATGATGAAATACACGAGTTTTTGAAGACTTAAAATTTTCGAAAAATTTTAAAAAACGTCATATTACATTAAATATATTTATTAAATGGTCCATTGCTTTTTTGGCAAGATTTTGACCCAAAATGAAACGTCTAGAACAGCTCCGGATCTACTTGATAAGTCGTTTTTAGAGTATAATAAAACAAGAAATGACGAACTGCACGTGTTAAATCGATTTAAAGTTTTCGCATAATCTTAAAAAATAGACGTGGTAGTCCGTGGTTTCAGGAACATTTTCAATCGATTGAAACGTGTGTTCTTTATTATTTCTGGTTTTGTACAGGAAATTATTAAATATATCACTGGCCGTAAATTTAGCGCCTATAGTTAGGTTTATCGAATTGCATCATTTTGGGTTGCCGACAACTTGAGGTTAAAATTTAGGTACAAATTAAAAATAAGGATATTCTTGAGATTTTATGGCATGCCTAAACGTTTCAAGTAGGGTCAAAATTTTCCAAATCCATGGATTATAAGTAATATCTTTTTTTCGATATTTTGCGAAAATTTTAAATCGATAGACGCATGTATTTCGTCATTTACGACTTTGGTATACTTGGTAAAGGACCGAAAATTTCCTATTTCGTCTCTGTACTAAGAGATGTATCGATTTCCATATAGCCATGCATAAAATAACGAAATAATTGTTTTCGCCAAGTTCAAATTTTCGCGAAATTTCGAGAAAAACACATTATAGTTCATAACTAAAATAGTTGAAACTATTCACAATTACAAATGCTATTTGAATAAATCATTAAAATGGGGATGTATGAAAATTTAATTTCAACTATGTAAATAAGACAGATAGACAGCTTGAAGAACGAGTTTTAAGATAAGGGAAAAATATTCTAGGTTAATTTTTCTTTTAATAAATCTGAAGTTTTATCTCTAAAGGTAGTTATAACAAAATTAAACAAAATACGAATTCTAATTTTTTCAAATATTATACTGTTTCTGCAAAATTTTACTTTGTAATTTTTATAGATATATATATATATATATATATATATATATATAATAAAAATATTTTTTTACAATGTCAAAAATTTAATCTATTAGAAAGAACAAACCATTATAAATAACATGACTAAGGCGGAGAAACTAAATTAATTAAAAAATGATATTTCAAATAAATATCGAAAGTGAATAAAATACCAAGATAAATATTGTTAATATTTATTTAAAATTGCTTGTAGTAGCACAGCTACAAAAATTACAATCTACTATAAAACATTTTATGTTAGAATAATTTAATATTTCATCATTTATATATTTATAAAAAAGTTAACAACAAAAATATACACAATAGTAAAAATAATAGTCTACCATAAAATAACATTTAGTTATATCCCAAGAGTTAAAAACTAAATATATAACAAAAAAAAACAGTGATAACAAAATTAAGCAACCTACAAGGAAAACTATGCATGCATATTAAAACAACTAATATTTACATTTAAAATGTACAAGTTGTTAAAAATTTATCTAGCTTAGAAAATGATCTGCTAAGGCTGAATAAGCCGATAAAGCATTAATTGGCATTCATAAGAAATTTGGTGCATTTTAAAAATATGTATTGCCAAAATGCATATTGCTTGTTACGCCAATAAATAATTTAAAATATTAATGATGCAAAATATATAGGTACAAAATAAGTACTTACTATGATAATTTTATATTATAGGTTACTTACATTTTTTTTTTAAAATAAATTATAAGACAAACTAATATAAAGTTTATTTTACATTATACTAATGACTAAATATATGCACACTTTATCACTACTGTGACACTGACATAGAATACAGATTAGGATTCCACCATTCTTACTTTAAAGTGATTGTAAGGAAATGCATTTTTTAAATGTATATAGTGCACTTGATTTCTATTTTACAGTTAAAAAATTCACACAATTTAGTTAACTGTACTTACTTAAATATTATTGAAAAATGGACAGAAATTGTATGAAATGGACAAATATTTTTAAAAGAAATCTTACATAAACTTTTAGGCAAGAGAATGCATATAAAGAATATTAGTTTCACAGGACATATTTCATCAACTTCAAGGATTTGTATAAGATTTCCTTTTGTGCATATTTATCTTTTTTATATCAATAATGATAATGTTAATCTTTAAAATGAAAATTACTAAGCAACGAACATTCGTAAGACTAGATATAAATGCAATACAAGATACTTAAAACAACACTAAGTATTGGTAATCATATGATTTAGCTGCACATTGTTAAAATTACATTTTTCATTTAATGGCAGTTAATTGGTAAAAAAACTAATGTATAGATATAGTATATGATTGGTGTTAGATTGAATCTTCCCTTACTTCATTTTTTATTTAATGTTTGGTTCTCACATCATTAAAAAGCAATATTAATGGCATATTCTTAATACTAGATGGAAAAATATTATTTTTTGTTGTAAAACTAAATAACTTTTTAACAATGTGCATTTAATAGATTAACTAATCTTAGTGTTTCATTGAAAATTGGAATGTCCAAAATGAAAACTTCCAATCTTACAATAAAATATTTATTTTACCCTCCTTAATATCTATAAACACCCAGAATATTTAAATACTGTTATATCACCTTATTTTCTATTCTATTACATGATCAAAATAAATTCTACACAAATGAACTACACTAATAGAAACACAACCTATAACATTTTACTACTTCCAATTTTTAAATGCTATCCAACACTTATTTGGGAACATATAGTGCAAATTAATTTAACTATCACAGAATTATCAAAGAATGTAAAATAAGAAATGTTTCGTAATACACCTAATTAAACAGAATTGCAATTCTCATTATCACAAGCAGTTTGATAACAATTCTTTAAAAATAGGTATAATAATTATGAATTGTTTATAACATGGCAAGCAAAAGATTGAAACTATTTTATGAAGTCCCAATTAAGCATAAGCAGCATAACTGGAGTCCCAATTATCATAACAAAGTACAGTTTGTAAATTACTCCACTTAATATATTTAATTCCATTATACTGTTAACTGTGGAACTCAAAGTGTATTACTGTATAATCGACAAACTGTATATGTATATTAATTGGTAATATGATTATGGTATAATACCTTTCTTTAAAATTTTTGATTAATAAAATTGTTTTAAACTTATACATGTTATTTAAAACACAGTAGTTATTATTGCAACATGTGAAAATAAAAATGTCAAACATTTAAATTAATCCATCTTTTATTCAAATTAGTCAAAAATTTTGAAAATTGATATTAATCTAGATTTGTAAAAGTCGATATCGCTTTTTGTTTTTTTAAGGAGACACACAATATTAAACCATTTTAATTTTCTCCATATTGGCTTTTATATGATTATTTAGTAATTACATTTACTTGTTCTTAAACATATCAACTAAGTAAATATAAATTTTCAAATAAAAAGACTAAAAAGAAAAAGTTATAATACAATAATTTATATATATATATATATATAAATCTTTTTATATTCAATTTGAAACTAATAAAAACATTCACCTTTTGATGAAGTTTACATTTTAGGTTAATAAAGAATTATAAACATACATTGGCAAAATTTATAAAACAGGTACAAAAGCAATAATGTTTAAGAATAATAAATAAGTTTAGTTGTTTTTGTAAATTTTTGTGACTAATAAATGATTTTTGCTCAAGCAATTCTTGTAATTAATTTTAAGTAATTGTAAAATTATACTGCCATGAGCAAGCTAGAATTTACTATTATTTGAATCAGTTCTTGATTTTTAAAACCTACAAAATCCTTTAAATTTTTTTTTATTGCTAGTAAAATTATCAGTTAGGTATAATTAAAACTCAAAAATATTTGATACAAATAGACAATCGAGACTTTAAATTAAAAAAAAAAACCCCTAACTAAACAGTATTTAATGTTTATATTTTGAAATAATGTAAGTTTAAAAACTTGTTTGGTTTAAATTTTAAGTTGCGATATCATTATTAACATATAACGATAAAGATATTTTACATGTTATAAAATTTTAATACCATAAATAGACTCTAATAATGATTGAAAGTTTGTAATTTTAATCAATATAAACAACTGAAGCGCTTAAATAATACTTTTATATAGTAAATTAGCTGTTTAATTACTATAAAAAACAAAGAAGAAAATAGACAAAGCACCATTAAAAATTGAACAGTTGCCTTATAAGAGAAAGGACTACAAGGATATAGATTTTTGGGAAAATGACCAAATGATACAAATCGAAAATTAAAATATACGTACAAAATATTTAAAATAATATAAGAATTTATACACACATTTTTATGCCACATACATATGGACGGCACAACTACACAATCACACATATACTAAAACTTAAAAGAAATAAACGGGTGGAATATTGGAGGGGACTAGTAATGAGGTAGAAGCCTATTTGGCTTTATGGCTTGGCCGAGTGCCCACAGTATTGAGGCAGTCTCCACGAGAACGTGATCGTGGTAGGGTATCACCTCGATTAGATGCATGATGAATTTCTGATTTATAAACACGCATTGCACGACCTCTGCGATCCAAAATCAGTTTATCTGCACGAACAAACATACCATGTTTTGGACGACTTATAAAATAACGAATTCCTTGTACCGATCCATCATTTTTGCCTAAAATTATATTGAAGTTAGTACATAGAAAATAATAAACAAGTTATCAATTTTAATATAACATGCAGATAATTAAATTAAAAAAATAATAAAACAAAATACAAATAAGTAATCTAATAATTTTATACCTTTTGGCGCATCTAAGTCAACACCAACCCAAGTACCACCAGCAAATTCTGTGGGCCCTATATAAGCAACTACCCCTGATGAATTATATGGACGAATGAGAACACTTTCTCCTATAATAACCCATTCTGGAACTGGTATATCTACCAATTTGTTTAAATCAGGACGGGAACCAAAATTATTGTCACCTTCTTCTAAAAAAAAAAACAAAAATCATTATATGTAGATATCGTATAAATGATTGTAATTACCTTCTAATCTATCTATGGAGCTGTCCATACTATCATCATTATGTGAAAGGTTGACATTTCCAATTTTCTGTTCTAAATTTTGAGCTGTTTTACTTTCAGATGATTGTGGTCGAGTTTGTGGAAAAGAAGCTCTTTGTTGTTGAATTAAATGTTGAGTTTTGGAATTGTTTTTACGGCGACGAACAACTTTTCCAGGAGAAAGATTAGTTTTAATAATACCATTTCCCTCGGAAGGAGAATCTGAAGCATGATCAGACTGTGTTGTCGAGTTGCCATTTAAATTAGAATTATTATAATAATTATCATCTAGATTACTACTAGTGTCGTCCAAATTACAATCATTGTTATTTTGGGCCTAAAATTATTTAAAATAAATTTTAAAGCGGATAAAGATTAATTTAAAAAATACTTCTATTTCTTCATCTATATTTGTATCGACAATTTCATTAACAGGTTTTAAATCTATAATTAATGGAGGCCTGGATTCTAAATCGGGAGTTTCATCAACACTGATACTTCTAAGTGACATCGAATCTTCACTAGATAAATTTGTAGATGAAACTGCTTGCGATCCATAACCACTAGAACTTATAGATGGCGTGCTTGTTTTTGGAGCTAACTCGACTAATGAATCTAGAGTTCTTGAAGTTGGTAGTGTTTTTCTTCCATTAGACACCAATTTAGACGAATTCTAAAACTACTAATTAAAAAGGAATTATTATTTTAATTAGTACTTTATTACCGAGTAATCAGTTTTAATTTCTTCATGTTCATATCTGTCTTCTTCTACATGCATAATTGAAGAAAGTTCAAGCGAATGTTTTCTAGGAAGTGGAATTTGTTCTTCATGAAGTGTTGTCATTCGTAAGCCCAATTTAGGATTTGCAGGTGATGTCATTCCTACTAAAAAAATAATAATTAATACATAATTAAATAACAAAAAAATATATTACAATAATAACATTAAACTTAATAACTATAAATCACATTCAACCCTTTAACGACAATTGTAACGAGTTCTCTTTAAAAATACGAATAATAATAATAAAATAATAGTTATATAAATACTGTATAAATGTATAATACTTAAAATTATATTAAAAACATAGGCAACTTGATATCTTAAAGAATAATTAATGAATTTTGTTTCTAACATTTATTGGGGCTAGATTTTGAAATGTCAAATACTTATCATCATTTCAGTGTAATTTGTTTTAAGATAACGTTTTCCTTCAATATTATATAGGTATTTATTTACATTTTATATGTAATTAAATAATTTTTTACATTAAAAATTAAATCTAGCAAAGTCCTTAAAGGGTTAATATACAACAGAAATATAACTACTAAATAAAAAATAAATTACTGGCAGGCAAACATAAAACAAGCGTATAAACGCATAACAGGACATACGTTTAACTGTTCCAGCTGGTTGCTGCAAACGCAGCGAATTCAGATTTAAACTTAAGTTTAAGAACGTAGGCCGAGCTGAAATATTAAAGTGTATAAGATAACATGTACTATTTATATTTTCTATTGTGATACATAGTATACTTGTAGTAGTTTTAAACGAAATTCCAAATTTTAATATTAATTATTTAATACAAGTGAATGAAGAAAGTCCTAGCGAGGAGTTTATAGTACCTATTAATTGGTACACAATACCTAGTTTTAAAGTCAAAGAGACCTATTTTTAATTCTAACACTACACAGGTCATGCAGGTTTATCCAATTAGTTTGCATTCAATATGACCACAATACTCTAGTTAATTTTTCCTCCAGTTATCGACGGCTAAAATTTAATCTACACATGCCACGATGCATATATTTATTGTTGTATTACATTTATAAGGAACAAATAGAACAATACATACAAAAAGTACCAATTGTAAATGTAAAATTATTTTGAGAGTACGTACTGTTCTGATTTAAGTCTCTGTGACTTTATTACAAATTGTAAATCTTGTTACTGAAAACGTAAACAGTTTATGAAGGAAATGCTACAAATACGAGGATGTGGATGAAAAATACAATGGTACTTTTGTTATTTGTATATGTATACCAACTTGTGGTTTAAAAATAAAGCGCAAATCCTAAAAGCCTTGTCACATAGGTTTAAAACATTATTACAATTCTATTTTATTAACTTGAATTTTTAAATGGCTCAATTAAGCAACTTAAATTTGCAAATAATTAAAAACATGCTCGTATTATTTCACACATGAATGTTCTACATGGTAACTAACATATACATACTAAATGATTCCGATTGACTTGCCAAAATTAGAGTTAATAATCTTAAACAGTACGTATATTTAAGATGACAACACTTCTTCTTTAATCAAGCAAAAGCACAGCAAGCATTATATACAAAATGTACCTAAAAGCTGTAATCAAAAAAGCTCGATTATATTTAAAGGAGGTTGTCATTCCTTACGATCAAATAAAAGAGAATACTTTAGGGCTGTCTTATCTGAATCATCCTGCACATATATTTATATATACAGTATACATATAAAACATAATTTTGAGATTATTTATGTAATAAATTTAAATTTTCGAAATAATCTCAAAATATGCTATAATTCGCTCTAAGCACATAACAGTACTATCGAACAATTATTTTCATGTACAGTCGATTTCCACCTATAGCAATCTCAATATGCAAGCCTCCATTTTACCTGTCAGAATGGAGCCTTGTGGTTGCAGAAAAAATTAAAATAAAAATTAGTGAAAAATAAATATTAAAATGTTATTCAATTCCATTCTTAATATGCCAATTAAAATAAAATTCGTAGTTAAAACATACATAACTAATATGTTAATTAATAATTTTATTAAATATTTAAAACGATTTTAAAAAACACACACACAAACTTAATGCAGTTATATTTAATCTGGTAGCTCAAAAAGATAATCAATTTTGTAGTTACTATAAACAATTGTTAATGTGAAAAAAAGTATTAATAAAAAATATTAGCATTCCACCAAATAGATCAAATATTAAAAATATTGTTTGTTAGTCTATTACATAAATTTTTAACAATCAATTTTACTATTAAACATTGCATAATATTAAAACTAAAATATTTTAATATTTTCGGATTTATCTATTTTAAGCTTATAATAGATAAAATTAATAAAAACTAAATTAATGGTTATTTTAATTTTGTAACTATTGTTTATGATGTGTTTGTTAAAAACGATAATTGTGAGCTACAAAATTAAATGCAAAATATTCTTATAGAACTATCAACATACATTATACATTAGAAACATTTTAGAATATAAAATTACGTTTAGCCATTCAACGTCTTGCAAAGCAACATGTGCAGATATAAAGTGAAACTAATTAAGAAAAAAAAATTTAAACTGCACAATGCTAATATGTAACATTTGTCAATGAAAATTGTATAATAATTCGTTGCAATAAAAATATATATTTTTAAATGGTTAAATAACCATATAAAAACATTTAATAAACTGTATTAAATTCAATTACTATCAAGTTTTCGCTTCTATAATAAATTAGCAGTCTCAAACTGAATTATTGCTAATATTATAACAATTATTACAATAATATTATAATGTAAAACTATGAGAATTAGTATCAATAATTTAAGGTTTAGAATTGTAATAAAATTCTTTAGCTAAACAAATTTAATGAGGCGTTAACGATTTGATGTTCTCTTTAATAATAAATGTAATAAAGTTTGTCGAAAATGGCACATAATAATTGTCATTCTTAAACAAACTACCTAAATTTATTTAAATTAACACATTCAGTGTTCACATATCTAAATAAAGTTTAAAAGCAGATATTTAGTTTAATATTAACAACAGACTGCTAACAATGAAAATACTGATAATGAAATTATTACTCAATTTTTTATTGAATATTTTATAAAATATCCTTTTACTCCATGTCTACTGATAAAAGCACTTTTATCATGGAATATAAAGAGAAAAAATGTTTAAAATAAAGTACAGCTTATCCAAATCTATATGATATTCATGTCATCGATACAAGGTTACTAGATGATGACGTTTCACACAGTACCTTTTATTCTGACAGTTCTAATAAATTGTAGTTTTTCTTTATACCATCTAATATGTGCACAAGTAAATCATCTATAGAATATGTCACTTTCTAAACTTTAAACTGAATTAGAAATAAACAATCTAGTAACTTTTTGTTGATGACGAGAATATCATATAGGTTTGGATAAGCTGTAGTTGTTAGTGTTTAATTAAAAAATTGTTAACACTATTATTGCTATAAGTTTGAAAATTAATTAAATTCATTATCAGTCATAAGGAATGTTAATAATGAATTGCTAAAGCTAACACAGTTCTTCATATTATTATAATTACAGCTGAATTTTCCAGTTCACTAACTAAAACGTTTTTAATAATCTATATAAAAATTAATCTAATATCTGTAAACAATCAAGCTACAACTATATAATTTTAAATTTTCATCTAATTAATATATAATAAAATATAGTATAATAATACATACCAAGACCAAATGGTTTTGGTGGTGTAGCATCAGGATCTTTTCCAAAACTAGTACGAGAACGTAATGGAAGACCACCCAATGGTTCACTATTCAAATCGGTAACACTTTCTGATCGTGGGATATTAAGAGATTCTGTACTTATATCCAATCTCATTAACTACAAAGAGAAAAAAAATATATTTTTATTAGAATATACAATGTTAAGGGGTAAAGCTACTCCAGAATTTTCAAAAAATTTTGGTATTTGGATTTTTTTTGGTTAATATGTTCCTTAAAGCCATAAGAATAAGAAAAAAAATGTTTCATAGCCTGAAGAAATCTCAAAAAGCGCGTTTGGATCGACACAGCACATTCGAGTTTAGATTTTTGTAATCTCCTACCTGTAGATTGTAAGGATTGAGAAAAGGAGAATATAAATATGGAAGGTCAATTGTATGGTGCAGGCATTACAAATTAAAGGTATAATAAAATTGTTTACTATAGAATGTTACTCAAAACTGTGAACATATTTTTCTAAGCATTTTTCAAATCGGGGAAAATGATAACTCCTACAAATCTTTATTGATTCTTTTGAATTTTTGAAGGTGACTTTTCAGATACATTATTTAGTGGATAGTATATGGATTTTGCGATAAGTTATAAACTTTCTTTTTTATAAACAATTTTTCGCTAAAATTAAAAAAAAATTTTTTTTAATGTGCATCTTTTTTCGAGAAAACGATATTTTCAAATTTTCGTATGGTAGCAAGTAGGCTTTTGGCATATATTATTAAAAAAATTTTTGGTTTTTTGTTCTAAGTTGAAATTTGCAAGTTTGGGTTTTGAAGCCGCCATTTTAGGATAAAAACAAGTAACAAAAACTTTTTTTTACATTTAAATGTGTGTTTAAAGAAGTACCTTAACTGAATATTCCACTGTTATCCACTCCTGAAAAAGTTCTCGAAATTAACCTTTTTTTTGGACCTGGAGTGGCTTTATCCCTTCATTAACAACACACTTGACAATTATATAATTATAATTTTTAAATATTCAATCCCCCAATTAATTTAAGTTCTTAAAATAAAAATTAATAATGTATATTATATTTTAGTTGTTAAATAAATCCACATTAAAATGATCAAAATTATGGAAGCTTTTCTTAAACTAGACACTAAGAAGTTATAATATTAGTAACTCACAACTGTCTTGGCAATTTTTTTAGAGTTAGTATAAATTACATATAATGCAGTAAAAAAAATTGGAAATACAATGAAAGCGAAACATTTCAAGTCGATAAAACAAGAATTTGACTTATAAACAAGAAATTTCTAAATTTTTTTTTAGCAAGCAATTTATAGATAATTGTAGAATAATTAAACAGTTTCTAAATGAGAAACATACCCCATTCCTTGTTTCCAAAGCCTGCTTTACAATAAGGAAGCCATAGTAAAATTAACAAATATACTAATTAAAAACAACACAAAACATGGTAAAAGAGAAGTACAAACCTGTGAGAAGTTGGGTACACTAGCGGTTTTTCTCATTAATGGTTGACCCTTAGCTTGCAATAATTCTTTAACGGCTACATTTTGTCTTAAACGATCCAATGTTAGAATGCTTTCAACAGCACTAACACCACGTGTATATTTTTCTAAAATTACGCAATATTTAAAATTACATTTTTGACATATTTTACAACTTAATTTACCTATATAAGTTTCTCCATCACTAGATGATGCATCATCACCCGAAGCAGCAATTTGTGCCAACGATTCTCGATCTTCTAATTCTTCACTGGCTTTAGGAATATTAGAAACTACTTCATAAGTAACTCCCGATTGAGTTAGTATGTCTGATCGAACTATTTTCCTTTTAATTCGATCTGTAAAACTTTGCCGTTTGTATATATTTAATGAGAGTCTTTTTCTGAGAACCAAATCCATCGGAGCTGGATGTGACAGTCGCACAGTAGTTTTTAATATGAGATAAACTCGATCATTTGCTATAAAAATTATATATATATATATAGGAGAAATGTTTTTAAATTTTATAAATACGTACGTTCTGTTATTTTATTAAGGTGATTACTGTCATGGATTGATGAATCCCACGAAGCAACAGCACATACATCCTTTTCTAAATGTTGAAGTATATGTAAACTATAAAATTTGTTACCGATTTCTTTAGAAAGAATAGAATTATGACCTGTTATAGAAACTTCTTGACCTGATTGATGAGTTGATAAATCATCAGCTAAAAATTATAAACAAAAATAAATTAAGTTAGATAAAATAAATTATATACCATTTAGATCCAGAAACAGAACAGGTACGTATGGTTCCATTCCTAAAGGTGGTTCCCAAACAGCAGGAGCACCTGGAATACCAGAACCAGCAGCTGGTACTAACACAGCATTTCTTTCTTCTGTTAAATTCACCCACTGATCGACTAAGCTTTGTTCTCTTTCAATATCCTGTTCAGTTTTATCAGATTTATCGATTATCTTTTTAATTTGTTGTTCCAAATACTGTCTTCTTCTCATAAGAGCTTCGCTCCATTTTTCTCTTAGAACAGAGAGATCTTCATCTTGGTATGAATCTAAAGGTTTTTGTAAACGAGATCGTACCAGAACACTGCCTACTTCAATTTTTATAATCGATTGACAAATAATGGGCAGGGTTCCTGAATTTTGTACTGGCTTAACTCTAACTTGTATTCTTCTTTGTTGACCTTGTCTAAGTTGATAAACACCTCCGGTCAACATATCTCCTTTATTACTAACTTCTACAGATGCATATTCTCCTTGATCATTCAGTTCTTGTATTTCAACCCACAGTTCTATTTTCCTAGTTAATTCAGACCAACGATCTGCAAGAGATCTTGCTTTGGCAAGTTGCTGTTGTTCCACTTCCCAACCAGGTTTTGTTCTTGAAAATCCGGCGCTTCTATGACCCCATACTTCAATTGACAGCGCACCTTCGGTAGAATGTTCGAGAAATTCTTCAGTAATGGGAATGGTAAAATCTCTTATATGGTCAAATTTAAAAGACATCGAATCTTTTTGATCCATATTATGTACATTTTGATGTAGTTCTGGTACAGTTGGAGCAACAACAATAGGGTCTGGATGATTCCAAAACGTATATTGGCAGAACACATAATGTGATAAAGATAATGGTAAACCAGATGCTTGTTTAATATGTACACGACAAGTAACTTGTGCATTCCCATTACTTTCGTCATCTTCTTGAGAGCTGTCACACGAATTATCTGATCCTGCTTCACATATTCTATCCTGAGGTAGAACACCAGCAACACGACTTAATTCTACCTACATAAGTATTATTTCTTTTAATTGTGGTTTTATTAACGTGTCAGTTGAAAAACTTACCTGTAATCTACCGGCAACTTCTCCTTGTTGACTTATAATTGGTGTGTGATAATCTAATTTCACATCATGAAATAAAGCCTCCAAAAATATATTTGCGACCCCTATTAAATTATGATTTTCTTGCGATTCATAAAACGGATCTATTACATTTGAAGACATCGAATCACTTAGAGGAATATCTTTTTCTCTTCTTTCATCATACATTTCTCTCATATCGATTAATTTATTTTCTAACTTTTCCATGCTCCATACTTGACTAGCTGCATTAACTCGCTTTACTAAAATAGCCGGTTCACTAACAAATGCCCCTTTCTAAACAAAATAATGATTACTATTCTGCAAATAAAATACTTTAAAATACCTTTCGATTAGGACTTAAATTTGCCGGAGGAATTTGCAATGTTACACTAAATTTAGTTTGTTTTCCAACTTCTTCGGCTAATACATTTGCTTCTTTAACTAACGTATTTGCTCTTAAAATATCGGCCTTTAATTGACCTATACTTCTCTTAAACATTTCATCCCGTTCTTGTGCCCATTTTTCGACACGCATTTGTGTTGTTGGTGTACAAGGAGTTGTTTTTCCAAATCTTAAGGGGTCATAAGAATAAGGTGGATAAGGTGTAGAGGGTGACATAATATTACGCAATTGCTGAAATTGTCTTTCATATTCTTGCCTCTGCTTCTCTAATGCAACTATAAATAAAAACGTTAATGTCACAAGTGATGTAAATTTCATAAATTTACCCTGTTTGTCTTCCTCATGTTGTCTTTCAAGACGCGAAATTGCAGCTTGGATAGGATCATTACTTAATTCGTTGAGCATAAGTTCTTCTCTGGCAAAATTGTAATCAATATTTTGTGCAGGCGTTTGAGGCTCAGAAGCTAAAATTACGCTATGTTATATTGTAACGTGTTATTAATAGTTTATATTTACAAGTTGATTTTGGACAATTAATTCTAAAGAAATGATGATTGCCCCAAACAATTCTATCACCATGTTGTAACTGAGTACATTCAGTTACTTGAGATCCATTTATAAAGGAACGTGCATTGGCAAGAGGTTCCATAAAAAGATTACCATCTTCAATTGATATGATACAATGTTCTGGTTGAATTCCTAAACCAGATAATTGAATATCTGCACCTTTACCACCAACTACAGTTTTTTTCTAATAAAACATTAATTTATAATGAATTACCGTAATACTAAGACTTTTTTACTTACTTTTAAATAATACACTAATAATTCATTTAAAGATGGATCGGCATTTAAATTAACTAAATAAAATTTATTTTTTTCTACTTTTATTCCCGAATCTTGAACACTGATGCCCATTTTTTCTAACGCCTGCTGCCTTTCACCTTGTATCCGACCTGTTTTTTCCAACTTCTCTTCCCACGTTTGTGACATTTCCTTATACAATTTTTCACTCTCCGTCAGTTTCTTATATATATCAGGAGATCCTGTTGCATGCTTCAACATCTCCTTCAGCGTTTCTACTTCTTGCCTTAATTCCCTAATTATTCTAGCATTAGGATCTTCATTAATTACGGCATGATTAACTATTCTTTTAGCCCTATCCGCGTATCTAAGCGTTGACAATGTTTCTTCATAATTATCAGCAGCAGGTGATATAGTAGCTACCATAACAGTTTTACTATTACCTCCCAAATTATCTTTTAATAACCAAGTTAATACAGAATCTCGATATGGCACAAATTTATCTTTATTTTTTCCAGACGATTGATCAGCTAATTTGGATATGACTAGACCCAAAGTTGTTAAGGATCTATAAATATGAAAAATTGCGATAAAAACGTACTTAATTTATATTACTCGTACTTATTAATATTAGAACCTTCTTTAAGTCGTTCACCAACAGCTCCAGTTTTCACAGCCCTTTCTGATCCAGCAAGATCTACTAGTGACATTCGGCTCACTTTTTCACCAGTTACTCCTGATCGTGTATCAGTTAATGTTTGTGTTAGAATTACAGAAAAAACAGCGTGAGATCTAGATGATTCACTATTCATATTTGTCGCTGCTACTGTTCTAGATTTATTACCTTCTGCCATTAGATTATCAATATCCTGTTGTGTTTTTAAAGTTACTCAACGAAATTCTTTTTTTTTAAGTTAAAATACCTGAAATGATGTAACAGCTAACTGTGATAATCCATCAACATAAGGCCCCAACACATTATGTTCTCTCACTTTTAATGTTTGTTTGGTCGTCTTTGGATCCAATAAATCGTGCACCTGATAGAATTCTATTTTAAAAGTATTTAATTCATTTAACGTAATTTACCTTTTCATTATATATTTCCATATAACTAACTTCAACTTTATACGATAGTTCTGACGTTTGCCTTTTTGCAATAAGATCAAATAAGCTATCACAAAGACGTGGAATGATGCCTTTGTTATCTTGAGCACCCATCATCGTGTATGATTTACCAGAACCTATAATTAGGTGCATTTATTTATGTAAAAAGAAATATTTCATAAATGTTATTTAAAATATGTATGTACAACAAATTGTTTGGATAATTAAAGTATACCTACTATTTATTTATTTTGTTAAAGTAATAGATCAAACATCATCATAGATCAACAAATTATCATTGTTTGTCATTAAAGAACCAATTTTCGAAGCTTCAAATAAATTTAACATGGAATAGTTAACAAAGTCCTCTAGAGTTTTTCAAAAGTAATATTAGCAGAGGTGCTATCCCTATAGCTAGTAAATTGGATTAAAACGTGAATAAAACGTAATGAATTGTTTTAAAAATGCGAAAAGATAAAATTAAGAGATTATGACATTAGTATAAAATGATAGTCCATCTTTGATGTAAAAATAGTTTACATAAATCAATTTTCGTTATTTTTCTTTTGATATAACGGTAAAGCACATTCTTTGTTTTTATCATTCTTTAATAACAGGAACGATCATAATTACTAATAATAACGGCAAGTAAACAAGAAAAACCCTTTTGAAGCTCGTTAATTAAATACTCGAGATTTTAATATAAAAAAAACTGATAAAAATCGACTTCTCACATTGGTGATAATTCATCTGTTATGTGAACATATAAATTAAAATATCTACAAACAGGTCAAGCATTCAAGTCCTATAAACATCAACAATTATTTTCCTATAAAATTAAAGGTATGAATATTTAATAATAATAATTAGTATGTTGATTTATAGTGTTGTAACATAACGTGAGTAGAATATATGCTACAAAAATATCAATATCACTAACCTAAATAATAATCAAAATTAATGAACCTACAAATTAGGTTAATAACAATTCTCCAACTTAATGGTCATCTCGCACTTGCTTAAATTTGCTTACGTTTATAGGTGCTTGTTTTAGTCCCATAATTGCCTTCTATTTCCGTTCGACTTCGTCGACTTTATTTTTGTTATGTAAAGATTAAAAAGTTGGTTAAATACGATTTAAAAAGTTAAGTTTATAATAAAAAATAATGTGCGCTATTAAAAGTTTTATTCTGTAATTTTGTAACTTTCGCTGGCCGTGGAATCACTAGCTTTTTCTCTTTAAGAAAATTGACGATTGCTATTTGATTCCTGTGCGTGTTTTTTTTAAATGTTGTCTATATAGCTGTGGAGAATCGTGTTAAAAATAATAAATTTTATACTATTATTAAGCAAGATCTTTGCAAGGTCTGCCTCGTTTAAGTTTATCCTGATCAACGATTTACCTCCAAAATCGATTTGTTGAATATTGTTTATAGAGAAAGACATTCACAGGTGCTGCTGATTAGACCTATGTATATGTATATATATATATATATATATATATATATATATATATTATTATTATTATTATTATTATTATTATTATTATTATTATATTATTACCTATTAACCTATTAACCGACATAATATAGTGAATTTGTAAATTAGTTCAGTTACAAGTAAGATAACGCGCGCCCTCATATGCCAAACATGACACGGGACAAACTCAGAAGCCTTCCACGTTCACCATAAAAACTTTTTTGATGACATTATGTTTTCGAGTTACTGCTGACTGAATCAGTAGTTGTGGATCAGAACATATTTTCGGTTGTAAATGACTGAATATGCCGAGTAAAAAATCCGACCGCGTGCAAGCCCCGGTATCGAATTTTCATGCCGCATGTTAAAAAACTCCTTTTTTTTCGATTATTTCGAAAATGGTGCATTCTATCGAAAATTATAAAGAGACATGATCAGTAGAGAATATTATGCCGATTCCAAAACATATTTCACATTACCGATCCGATGAGTAATAATGGAGATTAGAATTATTTCATTTTATTTTTTGAATGGCCGCCATTTTGAAACGGGTCGGTCGATTTGGCTGGTTAACGAACTTGTCCTTCGTTTTCGTAAAGACAATACGCTGTCCAAATTTCAGCCTTCTACGATCAAAATTGCGACCGGAATCGTGTCCACAAGAAATTGATTATACATGTATATATACCCAAAATGAATGACCTATATTTTCGTGATCTAGGGGTTGAGATCGGAAAAAATCCAAAAGGACACGTCTGGGTCCTATCATCAGACTGGCTGTAATAGCTTTATTTTCTATTAAAATTCGCTAATACTTACCAGTTTAAAATTATCTGGATAATCACTATCTATTGCCTTTATACCGCAGAATTATAAATTTACTCTATTTTTAATTTAAAAACGATTCGTGTGCCCCTCAATATTGAATATTTCCCTATTACAAACCATAAACCAGATAAAAGTTTAATCACATTTTTATGCGACTAATAAAATACAAATCAACTAATAAAACATGCGTATCACCCACTTTTATACCTTATCGGTGAGCGAATAAAGAACCGAAGGTTTTTACAATAAAAGCGGTATTTCCTAGTATCCACGTATATACTCAAATGCATTTATATATGGCATTCTGCTTAGACCGCTTCAGATCTTTCGCGTTAGTCGTATAGAGCGGTAGTGCTCATTTCAGTAGTTTACATTTTAAATTACGGCGTCGTATTATTCGTGTGTGCGAGGAGTCCTCGTTCGGTTTATAAGGCCTTTTTGCGTGTGAGTGCGCGAGTGTTGTGTTGTGTACTCGAAAAGGGTTTCAAACAAAAAGGATTAATACGACGAGGAATGGTAGGATATTTCTTTGTCGACTAACTCTCCATGTATTTATAAAGTATTTATACATGGACCTTTAAGCTCTAACACAAATTATCTGAAAATCGAGCACGGTTAAGGTCCCCCTCAAACATTCGACGGTCCAATTTCGTGAAGGAAATTTTATTTTACGCGGGTTTTTGCAGTTACAGTGGTTGGTGAAATACAGTGAAATATGAAGCGTATGTATAGGTTGGAAATAATGCAAGTACGCAGTCAACGGAAGAATCTACGATCGAAATTGGTGATAGAGGGAAAACGATGACGAGAAAAAGGTAGGAAATACAAAGAAAAATTTAGAAGTTTATAATTTTTTCTTATAGTATGTTACAGACAAGTGGCAGTCACATCGGCACCAGTATTAGTTTGCATTTTACGCAAGTGTTAAAAAATATATTATTTCAGGATTTTATTTTTTTTAATGTTTTTTGTTTTTCTTTTAATTTCAAATTCAAAGTTTTGATTGTCGCAACAATTTTTAAACAATTTAGGTTGACGAGGAGACAAACTTTGATCGATTAACTTTTTATTTTGCCATCTCTTCACTTAAAAAAAATATTCTAATAATTCCAGTTTTTTCGTGGCATTCTTTTAATTCTACTTGTTCTAAGTATAAGTCCAAGTGTAGTTCACTTGCATCTTTACATTGCAACTATAGTTGCAGTAAATAAAATAAAATAAACTGGTACAAAAGTCACCCAATTTTTACTTGAGTGCTCTATAATTTCCACACAACAGTCAAATACTGTCAACTTAGACGTATATTACTACATTATTTGTTTGACAAATCTCGTAATTTGAATTGCCGTTAGGTATTCTTGTTTAGTAGCTAATAAAACAGTTTAATGTGGTACTTTAATTTGCCTTTATATATTCTTGTTATGACATAAGTCTAGATCTCTGGCACCCATTTTATTATACACTATTGTGGTGATAACGACTAGTTGAAAATATACCCCAATTTTTATATGTATATGCTTTAATACTATTCAATACAGCAACGTAGGTAGTTCTTAAAAATCCATTAGTATATATTGATGCCTACATATATATTTATTATAGAATGTAAATTATACGTTTTAGTTTGGGGGTTGTCGACACTCATTTCATATGCGACACAAATCATTCCCCATTTTATCAATTTCCATTCTTCCAATTCTTATGTTAGCAAACGTGATATATTATTATATAAAAGTTCCGTTTGTTTTCCCCTATTAAGAGTGTATATTCCGATGGGGTTTTGGTTTCGGGGTTTCTTGAGGTTACACCGATGTAGCTACCAGGTGTGCCTGCATTGCCAGAAGACTTACAAAGGAGAACTAACTCGTTTGTACCTGAGGACCATTTGGACGTTTCTCTGGACGAACGATAATACGAGCATAAAATCATTTTTCGTATCATGTTAATATACCAAACGAGTTGTCATGGTAGCCTTAATTGGCATTGAGAAAAGCACATCGATATAGTAGACATTATATTGTTGACACGTGACATTTTTTTTAATTCTACGGATCGATGTCTTTTGCAATCACGCTATCCTACTTGTGTGTATTATGCAATGAACGTACTTGATATCACGAGATATATATATATATATAGTTCATATCTAGCTTCCTTGTTCGATGTGCCTCGTGTTCCATTTTACCTTTTGTCGCAAACCTTCCTCGCATACTAGTGTATTAGAGCGATAAAGCCATTTCTACGATCGAAACGGCATACGTTGCTGACACTTCTAATGACCTGTACCGGGATTCTGTACATCGTTATCGATAATTTTCGATGTCGTTAAGCCATTCTATCGACAATTTTCCATAATTATCGATTGTTCTATACTGTACAAACATTTATCGACTTATATCGATAATTTTGAGCGACGATCATAGTTAGGAAAACTATAATTATCGTTAACGTAACGATCGTTAAAAAGGGCTCGATAAGGTGTTAACGATAATATTTTTGTCGATAAAGTAACAGATTGTAGTTAAAAAGTTGAAAATTAATTATTGTAAACGTATTTCTGCGGCGATTGAGTGAAATAAATAAGAAAAAGCTTAAACAAGTTTGGCGATTCAATATAAAAGAAAATATTCAAGATTTTGTAATGCGATTATTAATGTAGGTATACATACATAGGTATAACCTCGCATTATTACCGTACGTAGGTAATTATGCATATTATATGATTGTGGAATTTAGAATGGCTGATGGATTTTTGGCTTTTGGAACTTTGCTGCATCTGTATGTTCGCGATAAACAATTCGAACGTAGATAGTGAAAAAAGACGATTAAGGTCGTTCGTACCTTTTCAAATGATGCGAACAAAAATGTAATTTCTAGGTTTATTGTTTTATTTGCGATAATTCGTGTCTTTGTATATTACTTAAGAATGCATGTAATTATATATTTACGGAAAAAATTTATTATTTTTAATAATAACGAAAGTAGATGTCCAGTTTTTTGTCCCTGCCAACTCGGACATAAAATGACTTAATTTTTGATTGTAATTAAATGATATCTAATATATATTTTGTAATAGTATACTATTACAAAATACAATTACTATTGAAAACAATTTAATTACAAGACTATAAATAAACTTAGTCAATTATTTTTTCTCACTGGTCAATGTGTGACTTAGAGAAACAACGTAATGGTGGTTGTTTTCTCTTTCGTACGCGCAAGCCTGGTAGTACCTAGATTTAAATTTTTTTAAAATCTGTTTTAGTACATACAGTTGAGCACGTGTTTATCGCGAAGAACTGGCAACGTAGCGTCTAGTTCCGACTAGACCTAGGGCATAAAACACATGCATTGTTGCGATTTATCAATTGTTTTCACTTTTCCGCAGGACTTCTTCAGAGATGGTGGTGTATGTCGTCGATCGTAGCAGGTAAATTCATCTACACTACAATTCGTCTACACAACAATTGATCTACAATACAATTCGTCTACAACAATTTTCCGAATTGTTATTTTCTTAAATTTTTGTCTTAGAAACATTAAATTTGATTTAATTGAATTGGTTTTAGATTTGATGAATGTTTGGGGCGTTATGAAATGTACTATCAATTTCGGATTATTTTCTCTTAAAAATCGCATAAATTAAAATCACGTTTTAGTATGAACTTTTATGGCGTGTGCATTTAATTTATTAATGAATTTATTTCAAGTTTGTTTTAGTTTCTATACATAATTTAAATATACAGATTAAGTGGTCGTTAAATTTCGCTTATGTTGCAAGTACCTATCTATAGTATTTTAAATTAAAAAAATAAAGACGATTGTCTTTCTATCGATAATGATTATTATCTCTGCGATTTTCAAATTTTTAAAATTTTAGATATCTAGGTATAAAAATGTCTTCCTACATACAGATCTGCATTTCTAAAACATCTGTTTTTAATTATAATACCTACCTATTTTGAAAATCACCGCAAATTTTTTTTCTAAAAAATGTTTAATCTAGAACTTACAGATGATTGCAGATTTGCACATTCGAGTAATTATTTAGGTAAAGAAAATACTACCTATTTCAAATATTTGATGGTTCGACCATAAATCTTTAAAAGCAGTAGGTATTACATATTCTTAAAATTCTTTCATAAATATTTAGCAATAAAGAGATTTGATGATCTTCAACCGATAATACCTATTGTTGTTTTAAACGATTTGAACTTAAATAATGGGGTTGGTTGTCACACTTTTTACTTTTCAAATTTTTACAGATCAGTTTTAAGCACTACAACGATTCTGATCGTGCTATTCTAAAACTCTATTCTTCGAGTACCTTTAAAAAAATGATAACGTTCTTATATTAATTGTAATCGAACTTACATAGCTTTTTTTACAAACGTGTAACGTGTGACAACCTTCCCCATTATGGGGTTGGTTGTCACAGGTGTTTTAAATGAGAGTGAGGAACGAATAATAATTTCAGTCCTTACAATACTAACCTAAATACTTAAACCCTATATAATAACCTGCATATGATTGAAAAAAAAACAAACATCCAATATTTCCTTCTATTAATGTAACAAAACAAATCAATTAGAAATACAATTAAGCAGCAGCGAGCATCTCTGGTATATCATAGATGGTCATCGTGCCTCTCGGATTATTTATCGTCCAACTGTCGATTTGGCTATTAACATATTTTTTTAAATGCACCGTAGACACTTCTGTCTAACGGTTGCAGTCTATGAGAGCAATGCGGGGGAACGACAACAACACAATTCCATTGTCTTTTGCATAATTTAACCCATCAATTGTCACACGTGACAACCATACCCGTAACCTGTGAGACAACCAACCTCGCAACGCCATTTTGAATAACTAAGATCATAGCAAGCCTAACGTTATAAGTAGGAAGTTTGTAAATGTACGTTAATATACTTCAAATTATCATCTATTAAGAACATGGATTGAAAGCTAACCTAGGTTAACATGCTAGCAAAGAAAAAACATTTGATGACATCGCTAAAAGTTACTTAGCACACGAAGAAATCGAAAATTCACACAGACATCAAACTATATTCACTCTCTGAGCATGCCCTTGTTCGTGTCTGAACATAGTTAGCGCACCTAGCAGCGGAAGAATCAACCCTGTGACAACCAACCCCGGTCTCTCCTACATGAAAAAGGTCTGTGTACAGTACACCAACCGTTCAAATGTTTGGAAGCAAGAGTGTTTTTAATGTTAAAACATTTAAATCAAAATAAACAACAAATTTATTTATTGCCATTAGGTAGTACCTACATGCCCATTCAAACATGTTCATATATCAATCATCATGTTCATTCAAATATTGATGGTTACGTGATACACATTTTATTAAATATGTGATTTTTTGATATTTGTTTCATTTAATATAATAGGTATTTTGATTTATGTCTATAAAGGTATGAGATACTGGATTAAGCCTTTTAAACAAATATCAATTAGATCTTCTGGAAATCAAAATATTTAATAAAATGTGTATAACGTAACGATTAATACAACGTTAAATGACTGAAGGTCGGTTTCATAATCAATACTAAAATTATTTTAAAAGTAAAGTAGATTTTATATCATTAAAAAGCGTTGCATCAAACAACCAAATTTTGAAAAAATAAACTTTAAAACGAGTCGTTAACCGATATATGCATATCATCCGAAAATAGATATTTTTCCATTATTAATAAAAATTAATCAATGGTTTTTTGTAAAACGTTAAAACTTCACAACGTAAAAAATAAAACTAGAAAAAATGTGTGCACATAGCCAATTGTGTATATGGCAACAAGTTAAAGAACCTGAGTATTCATTAAACAAATAAAGCCAGCACCTTGAAAGTTTACAGAGATTGAACCGCATTCAGAAAATTTCATTTTTAGTTTACATTTTAACAACAACGTAGAAATTTACATAAGGTCATAATGGAATTAGGTATATTCCCATACATATTCCCATTACATAAATAATATTAATCGCAATTAATTGATGAACGACGGAAATTTAAGAAAATAATATTTAATTCGGTAAATTGTTGTAGACGAATTGTATTGTAGATCAATTGTTGGTAGACGAATTGTTGTGTAGACGAATTGTTGTGTAGATGAATTGTTCGTAAGCGAATTGCTGTAGACGAATTTACCCAGATCCGTCGTCGATACCGGTACGGTTTCAAACATTGTTGTTTAATTTTTTTATATTAGTGTGCGTTTTATAATAATTTAACTAAATAAACGATTTGATTTCTGTCGAAATAAATAATGGTACGTACGCAGAACGAAGTGTTTCGGGACTTGTTTTAAAACTAAATACGACGCCAACTCTCTCTCTCTCCCGTTTTAAAATTATGTGTTTTGGGCTTTGGATTTCTGGATAAGCGCTGTTGAAAGGTCAAGTAAGTCGATTTCTTATTTAATTCCTACACTCCAAAAAAAAAATCCGATGTAACGCGTCCAATGTACGTACATTAACGTACACTGGGAAAAAAGATGAAGTTTGCGTTGCATTTTTAATTCCCAAAATATAATACGAGGCGCGTTTTTTAAGTAAGTACCGTTTTGGAATTAAAAAAAGACGTGCAAAGATATCGCAATAATTTTATTTTTACATGAAAGCCTGTACCTTAATCTACTTTTCTACATGATTTCCGTGAATATTGAGGCACTTGTCATAACGTGGCACCAGTTTTTGAATACCCTCCTCATAAAATTCTGCCGCCTGACTTGTTAACCACTGTATCACAAATGTTTTGACTTCGTTATCGTCTTGAAGATGCTGACCACCCAGGTGTTTCTTCAAGTGCAGGAACAAATGGTAGTCGCTGGGCGCCAGATCAGGGCTGTATGGAGGATGATCTAGAGTTTCCCATTTAAAAGATTTGATGAGATCTTTGGTCCGATCATGTGCACAGTTTTTGGGACAGAAAAGGAGTATTGCTAGTGGAGTTTCTGCCTCGTAATGAGACAATCAATGCAGCGTCTTATTGTGAGACATTGAACAATCTGCGTCGTGCAATCCAGAACAAAAGACGTGGCAAGTTGAGTAAGGGTATCGTTTTGCTGCATGACAATGCCCGTCCACATGTGGCTAATCGGACCAAAGATCTCATCAAATCTTTTAAATGGGAAACTCTAGATCATCCTCCATACAGCCCTGATCTGGCGCCCAGCGACTACCATTTGTTCCTGCACTTGAAGAAACACCTGAGTGGTCAGCATCTTCAAGACGATAACGAAGTCAAAACATTTGTGATACAGTGGTTAACAAGTCAGGCGGCAGAATTTTATGAGGAGGGTATTCAAAAACTGGTGCCACGTTATGACAAGTGCCTCAATATTCACGGAAATTATGTAGAAAAGTAGATTAAGGTACAGGCTTTCATGTAAAAATAAAATTATTGCGATATCTTTGCACGTCTTTTTTTAATTCCAAAACGGTACTTACTTAAAAAACGCGCCTCGTATTACCTTCTATTTAATGCAAAATTACTTCTGTTGCGGAAGTTTTAATACATACGATAATACATAATCTAATACGAATAGTGTGATTTTACACAGAACGATTAAAATTCCAATGAAAAATTACAACTAGCTGTACAAATGTCTACTGTAGTTGAGATATTCCCCTCTAGGAACGCTACATTTTGGTTTACCTATGTAAAATTCCATAGTTAGATGCATAATCGGTACTGTCCTGCCGATTTATTTATTTTCGTTACCTAAGTTCGAGTTGGTTAGTGGATATTGTTGTTAACGTAATATAAATTATGCATGTAATACCTATCTTTCTTTCCGCTATTGTACTTTATTAAAATCAGCTTATTAATAACAATTTCCATTGTAAATTAATCAAGCATAACCTACAATTAATACTTTAGATCGTAACCTATAACTTTTCACACGATGAATTTGGCTAAATTTCACGAAATTCTAAACTATTAATTTTAGTTTAGTGGTTTTAATCAGTACCTAATGAAAAAATTCCGATAGCATTTACTATATACATACATACATATTTTGTTTGACTTGACTTAAGTCAATTGGAAACTGCTATTAATTTGAAAATGAAACATATATTCCAGTTTCTGATTTCTAAAAAAGTAATTAAGACCATATCAAATAATAAAACCGAACAATATGTAGCATTACTTAAAGCTCTAACCGCACATTTTAAAGAGTCTTTTCAGTATATTGTAAAGGATATACCGGTAATATAAACTTAAAATTTTATTTTCACATAATATTATATCATACTGTAAATATTTTTAGAATCTCGACAAGACATTAACCGTAAACTCGGCAAGCCCGTGCATAGTACACGTTAAAGGTATTTTTCATAAATTGTAGTACTCTTCATTTTGTATTTTGTTAATTTTTTGTTTTTAGCTGATAATAAATACTACGTTGTCGTTGATAAAACTCCAATAAATGAGGGAAGCGTTTCGTTTATAGAAACGCTACAACACTTTTATTCCGCATTTTTTATTTTCAATATGAAATATCCGGAAAAAGTCAACTTGACCTTGGAATTAATTAAAAGATATTTCATGAAAACCCCATCCCAGCGGTACCAAATCCCACGGTTGTGTAAAATCAAAAACACCGTAATACAATTTTTGACATCCCTGTCACCTTTTATAATGGTAAATGAGTTGTGTTATTACTGAACTTATAGTTAAAATGTTTGTTTTTAGGAAAAACAAAAGAAACAGTAATTTATGTACTTATTAATATTAACAAGTGCTTTTTACTAGTTAAGGATGTTTCTTGATGATCCAGACGAAGTCGAGTAGTTTTTTATTTTTCTGTTTTGTACTTTTCTATGCACCTATACGGATTTATATTTTTTATATTTTATATCAACCTGAGTTGTATGTATACCTATAAGTTTAAAATATACTTAAGTTTTTGTCGATGCACTCTTTTTCTTAACAACACTAAATATACAAACCCTATTAGACATGTAATCGCATGATAGCTAATAAGAAATTTTTTTAGCAAAGTTAAAAACTACTCATAATAATATATAGGTACATGCACTAGCGATTTTCGATTTGTGGAATGCAATTTTTTCAAATTGAATTACCATTTAAACTAAATACCTACATACATTTTATTTAAACCAATCAAAATACAAATTGATATTACGTAAATTGCAAATCGGTAGGTATAGTGCATGAACCTAGTTTAAGAGTAAACATTTAAAAAGATTAAGTTTGGCTTCTGATAATAATTCAGTATATTTTGTTTATAGTCAATATTAACCAATAACTCGGATAACTTTAAATAATAATATGTATACTTACCATATATTTCAATTCCATTTGGAATTATCGGTAGTGGTACAAAAATATACCTACGTAAATTAAAGAACTTAAAATTATTTACAAAGAAAATTGTCAAAGATTTCACATATTGAAAACAAATTCTAAAGTGTATTTTGTAGTTATTCGACAATTTTCTTAGTAAATAATTTTAAATTCTTTAATTTACGTAGGTATATTTTTGTACCACTACCGATAATTCCAAATAGAATTGAAATATATGGTAAGTATATATATATTATTATTTGAAGTTATCCGAGTTATTGGTTAGTATTGGCTATAAACAAAATATAGTAAATTATGAGTAAATATTACATTGTAAAATTGCAACTTAGAATTACACTTACGTTGTGGAAAATTACACAATATTAGCAAAATTTTACAATGTAAATGTACACAACATGAACGTAAATGTACACAATATGAAAGTAAATTTACACTGTAAAATTTCATTTATAATGAGTAAATTCTCTGTATAATATTTCACTCGAACTGTAACATTACACAGCGGTAGTAAATTTAAGCCACCGATAGCTGTAATCAAATTGCCATATATTAATAGCGGAAAAATTTTCCCAGTGTATATTAGATAAAAGTTCATTACAAACATACATTAGATAACTCTTAAAAAGTAACGAAAAATTCGTTAATTCGATAAAAATTTTCATTGTAGGTATGAAAAAAGTTATTAGGTAAAAAATTATAAATGATTCGTAAATACAACGATCGTTTTAATTGCATAATTAGGCACTTATTTTCTTCAGTGTATTAGTAGTATTAATGAACTTTTCATTGTATCAATGATCAAAAAGTCAATAACTGGTGTTCATTAATATTATGTACAATATTTTTTTGAGTGTATGTTAACAAATCCGTAGGTAAATTATATCATTGTACTTAAACGTAGATTTAATGCGGCATGCGTACGTAACCGATGTCCCCGATGTTGATCGTGCGAAGCCCGTTTTTGCGTAGCGTCATTCCGAACATCTATGCACATTTCAGTACTTAAGATTAGATTTTTATTAGAATGTCTAACGTATTTATGCCGATGTCTTCGTGTTAAGATGATATTGTGGATTTACGAGTAGGTGAACAAATAACAGAAATAATTTTAATATATCGCCATATTCCGTATTATATTCCGTCATATTTCTTAAAAATCTTAAAATTATTTAATATGAAACGTTAAGGATTTGAAATGAAAACAAAAATTATTTTAAAAATAATAGATTTTTACCAGATTTTCTTGAATGCAGCCAATTTTATCGATATTTGTCGTTAGGAAAGCATAACGAACCGAACCGATAATAATCTATGTGTGTAAGTACAGAATAACTTCCACGACACGTCATCGGTACCGCAAGCGACAAACATCGCTTCGTTAAGCTTATCGAATCGATAAATATCGATGTTCAGAATCCAGGTACTGAAAAGCTCGATCTCGATAGAATTTTGGGTTGGATATGCATAATCGACGACTCGATAATTAATGCACGATAAAATTAGGATAGGTTCGGCACGTAACAGCTATAAAGAGAGTATTGCGTTGTTTTACTTTATTAATTAAAAATCAATATCAAAATGTAGGTAAAGTTCGTTTTATAAAGGTGAGCAATTGCGTATTCATATACGAAAACTTTGTAGTATATTATAATCAATTATTACCGTTGAAACTATAAAAATGTTATTTGAACTGAATACAAAATGAAAAGACTTGGCTATCAAGTTCAAACGAAGTGAAAAAATTACCCGAAAGACTTGTATAATCAATTTAATGCGCCCTTGAAAAATTACGTTTCTTTGCACTATATTAAAAATTTATTAATTGTGATTGGAATATTTTTAAATTTCTTTGTTAGCGAGAAATTAAAGCACGTAATCACACCGATTGACGTTATATATATATATATATATATATATATATATATATATATATATATATATATATAAACAAACTCGTTTATAACGGACGTAATTATACATTATTGAAGTCTATAACGAACTAAATTTTCCCACTAAAAATAAAATGCTTTTTTCCCCGACACTTGGATACGAAATCCACCGTACTCTTTAGTACTACCTACATTATGTAAATAAGAATTGTAAAAAACGCACGTTCGAAACTTTATAAATTTCCCCGACCAGTATCAAAATTCCCAGATTTTTATGAAAATTCATTAAATTCCCCAACTTTCTCTTGCCAAAATAATAATTCATCGATTTCCACTTTTCGCGGTTTTCCAGAAAAGTGGAAACCCTGTTTTATCTTTTGGTTGTTCGTAATTAACGTTAAGAGCTAATTCAAACACCACCCTTAACAAGACAGATAAAATTATTTTAATATCGGCCTTCATTTGTGTTTTTATCCAGTTAAATTTGTGTAGATATTTGGATGTATGTAGAAGTTTAAGCCGTGCCCATGTCATCATCTACCGTTGTTGAAAAATAAATTGCTAATAGCATTTTTATAAAAAAATTAATTACCTACATTTAGAAAAAAACATTCAGTTGTGTCAACATCAATAATTAAAACAGGTGATAAAACCGAATAATTAAATGGATTAAAGTCCAAACAAAGAATACAATATTGAACCGTAAAACTTCAATATACGAGGTGTGGCAGAAAAGTGGCGACTTTATTTATAAATTTTTATATTTTAAACAAAGTAGTTCTCATCTGAAACCACACTTGTGGAGATGTCGCTCCCGCTCGTATCACTGCTGGAAGTCTTCGACCGGTATTGTTTTCAATTGGTTCGTCACAGCTTTCTGAATGTTGTCGATAGTCCCGAAATGATGTCCTTTCAGATGGCTCTTAAATTTCGGGATAAGAAAGTTCTACTACTTTTCTGTCACATCTCTTATCCTTAAATAGAAATTTTTGAACTCTCGGTCATGGAAAAATCAACTATAACCGCAAATTTTCCTCTTTTTTGACTGGACCCAAACAACCTTTGCAATATTGGGGGTTTCTTTTGTCAAGACAATATGTCGGATTACCGCTTAATATCTTGTTTATCTAATATTGGTTCGATGCCATGTAACATCTTTTTAAAGAAAAGGCATTTTTTGAATTCTTGATACTTATCATCTTTCTTCAATTATGAATTGCCAACGACCGTAGACTAATTGTCAGAGTTTTTATTGTTAGAAAAGATGGTTTAGGCTTACGATTTTCCTATACTTCATACATTCAAGAAAGTAATTGATCAAACTTGACTTCAATAATTCTTGATGGCATGATGCATAATATAACTTATTTGTTGTACTGCAGTTATTTGATACAATGTGACTATTTAATTGAACACTAGAAAACATTTTTTTGCATCACTACACTCGTAAGACTTTTGCGCCTACTCGTTATCAAACTGTTTTTAAAATCACTTTAACGTCATAGTTGTTTACATGTCTATATAAAATTACTACTGGACGTTCTTAACAATTTTCTCACTTAAATGTACATAATTATTACTTAACAATTACCGATCGCTTGTTAACGAGTTCTATTGTATTTTGTCTGCATTGGAGTGGGAGGACTAGGCTTTTTATAGACTTGAAAAATATTTTAGCGGCACATGTTCAAAATTGTCGAAGTTAATTTAACAATAGCCAAGGGTAATGGCATAAACAACACAGCTCTTTTGAATAATTAATTAATCTGAAAAATTAATTACAGTATTCTTTATATTTTTCTCTCATTAATAATGCACAGAAGGCTAGAATAAAAAAAATGTATTAGTAAGGAAATTAATTTTATTTAATTTTTATCCCAATTTTTTAAGTATTTGTGCTAAGTACCTACACTTGAGAGAAAAACTGGATGAATTTCTAAATGGCAAAACTACCACCAAAACCGATATTTCGCTCGAATTTGTTTGGACTAATGTTGCTCTTATCTCAATTATGATTACCGTAATATGTTCATGTTATTTTGAAAATTTTACTGAAATATTAAAAGAGAAATTAAGATTTATATTAAGCTTACTGTACGTAATAATAAATTTAATGGAACAGAACGCAGATATACCCTAAATATCTATATTAAACGCGATGACAATGTTAGCATACGAGATCAATTTCATATCTAGGGCTTCGGATACAATAAACGTTCTTTAATTGAAACTTTGCGGTTCATATATTCGGTTTTTTAATTAATTAATTTTTTTTATTTTAATGACTTTGAGCTACCTAATTAGCCAGTCTAATTTGGTGTGATTTTTTTCTAAATCTGGTTAGTACTCGGGTTAGTATTAACAATCACAAATGTCCACGATTGTAGTGGGATTCGAACCCGCAGCCGCGAATCGCTAGAGGCCGGTCGAGAGGCCGACTCTCTAGGCCATACTGCCCCTCGCGCGTTTTTTAAAAATAGAAATTATTTTTTTATTTATTTAATATTATTGAGTCAATATTATCTGTAGTAATACAATATTAATTACACTTTGAATTTGTCGATTTATTACATATAGCGAAGAGAAGAACGTAAATTTGATAAGTATTGAAACCCCCAGGGCGTTGTGAGAAGTTCCACGTTGTGGGGTCCACCCTATATATTTGAAAAAAAGTATCGGTTGTTAGGAACGTCGTTGCTATGAAAAGCTATTTGCAATATTATCGAAAAATTATCACTCCAATACTGCTGTAATTGGTTAATATTTAAAATTTCACGAAATACGATTGGTCATTAGTAAATAAGTGAAATGCCTAATTTATAGCTAATATATCTCCAAGTACAAAGTTTCATTTGATAAAAGGATGCGTATAGTAGTAAATTTTAATTAACGTTAAAGAAAGTGATTCAGATGTTCGTTAATCTCGTTTTCTTCAATGCCTTCCAGTTTCCCGTCCTATGGGAAAGCGAAATTAAAACAGAATCGAAAAAGTTGCCTACTATAAAGAACATTTTGTAACTATAAAATCTAATATCTTACGAAGTAAAAGGGGTGTTTAACAAAAATCGAGAACGGCTTTAGAAATGACAAATGATGCCCTTTCATAACCCAGCGACCCTTCCGTGTAAAGCAGGCGTTACACTTGCAGATTTATCGCGGTTCGAAGGCGATTCAACCGTAGCGGACGATTCACAAATTGCAACCACAAATGTATCTCCAGCCTAAGACTATTCTGCCAAACGACATTAAATGATGTAATAGAAGTGGATCTTCTCGAGTATTGCAAGTATTAAAGATCGGGGTGGGGTGTATTGTAATTTATTTATCATCGCGCGAGCGTATAATTAAACCATTTATCTCAATTTCATCGAGTTTGTTTGTGATTTAATTTTAATCAGTTACATTATCCACAGGAATTCATCGAAGGACTTCGTCGATACAGATATAAATCGAGAATCCCAATTAGTCATTGTTATAGTTATGAATAATAAATATATTTGATTGTACACTTGTTAACGGATAATTGTACATTTAGTGAAACTTACAATAAAAAATCAATTTCGGCGCAACGTGTAACCACCATTCCAATGAAAACCGATAAGAAATCGAAATTTTGCGTTACTAAAGGTTTTCCTCGTTAAATAACACAAATCCAGATCCTAAAAATAAACCCTCTGCGAAAGCAACGCTCGTATCTCGGCGCATTAATAGAAAAAAAGTTCAAGACTAGAAAACAATTCATCGACTGTTCGATGAACTTAAAAAATATGTTTATTTTATGACAGCTTTTAAAGTTTTGAAGGGTTTCGTGTAGTTCTGTATAAATTGAATTCCACACGTTTCATCTTCTACATATAATATATCCAATTACAAAAGTGCTTTAGACATTCAAAAACCAACTAACTTATGCAGCAAACGTAGAATAGATGTAATTAAAGCATTTGGCCAACAAATTATACTACTGTAGTATTTTGAGCGTCAGTGTTCCCGAACCAAATTCTCAATTTTCTCCACTATTACCTCATTTCCACCGTAACGGGCCTTTTTGATCTCGAACCGCCCTGGATCGATGCTTACAATCTACTTATACCTAAATTTAACTTGATAATACGATGGCCTGTTTCCTTTATAAACTTAAGATGCTCTTGAATATAAACGTCAATTTTAATATACATATTCTTTAGTAAGAGTCGCTATAAGTTTAACTTTATAATAAACTTAGAATGCCATTTTTGAAATCTACGAATATTTTAATACCTATTTCGTATTTATCCGTCGACGAAAAGTGAAAAAACTTACCTGTTTGACCGTAAGCAAAAATGCAGGCATTATACCCTTGGAAGGCATTATCAAGGATATCACGTCCCAAACAGTCGAATACAACTTCTTGAGAGGCATAATTTTCTCTACAGGGGTCGGCAGAATTGAAGCAATGGTCAAAGGCGAAACTTTTCGGCTGTTTCCTGAATATAAAGAGAACTATTTTATATATCACAGGTATAAAAAAGCGCGCATTTCTGAAAATATTAGTTTTCCTTACGTTTTCGGCATTTTCATCGCCAATCATACGAACTCTGGAAAAATGTTTATATTTTGCTCATACGTGTGGCGTAATAATGTTTTCATAAAATTGGTGAACTGTTTCAGCAGTCCCGCAATAATTATTACAATAATCTAATCGACGTTATAATAATTTTTATACTTTATACATACACCCTACAGATGAATATAATGTCATCAATAAATCTTTATTGTTTCCGTCCTGTTATTGCCAACATTAATAAATTACTTAAACATTCACACTTGAAAAAAATCGACTGCGACAAGTACGAGACGTTTTAAGAGCCGATTAACTACTAGATTTGATGGCTTTTAATCTAGAAACACTTAAAACGACCGTAAAAAATTATCCTTCTGATCATTTAAATACAAACTATGCGAAAATATATTATAATAAATATTGTTGGAGGAGGGGTTTAACACGAGGCACCATTGTTATTTTTTTAATTGTTTATTTCGATTTATTATTGTTTTGGTCTTTAAATATAAATTTTACAATCTTTAATAGCACCTACGAAAAATCAATATCGATCACGGTAATTCATGAATGTCATTTTTTTACCTTAGGTACACTCAACAATCTGAAAATATCTAACATTTAAAATTGCCCAAAAGATTACAACATAATTAAAATTTAGCAAATTTTACTAAATACGAACGTGTTCAGGTAAAACCGATTTAACTACTAAACATTTTTAAAATAAATAATGCATATTTCGTTGAAGTTCTCTATTACAAACAAAACTTGAAACATTTTTCTTCTAAGCAGATAACATTTTTCGATATGTTCAAAAATAAAAGTACATGTACTTTATTCTCGAGTCAAAATTATATTTTTTGATCTCCCTCGTATATTGTGAGATATTCATAATTTTTTATTGGTACATTTTTAGTTTTGGGAGAAGCAGCAACTTTTATAAGGCTGCAGTCTCACTGAACCACCGTCAACCACCCACGGACCATCAACTAAAATTTAAACATACGTAATCAAATGGCGCTGGTCCCACTGAACCATTGCTAGCCACCCACTGTCATCAAACGGTGACCACCAGTTTGGAAATTCCAATCTGTTCTAAATTTGATGGTTGGTGGCTGGCGGTGGTTAATAATGCACATGCGCATAGCACATGTTTCGTCGTTTGTGTATTTTTTTCCACATGTAGTACATAACTACAATTTCTTCGGTATCTGAATCAGCAGAAGCAATCATCGTATTCGTGTATGAATAGCAAATAACGTCAATAAACAACTTTCCACATTCATTATAAAGTAAAAAGTTGGCAATATTGATAATAGTTTATAATATAAGTTTCCCATATGATGTGTACTTTATGGATCAAACTGTATACACAATTATTTATTAATCGCTTAATTGATTCTTAACAGGTTAAAATACAGATTAAAAAGAAAAACAATAACTTTGAAACAAAGAGTCAAATTCCTAGGTACAAGTGATTAAAATGGTCACTATTTGTCTATTAATACAGTTGAAAAGAAACTTTAGGTCCATTTTGTGGATAGACTTTTCGTTGTCAGTCTTCGTATCATACAAATTCAATAAGTTTGTCCTCGTGTTCGAGGAAGAAAAGAAGATAAGAAGAAAAGTTTCTACATGAGTAGATATATTTTGCGGCCGGTGAAACATACCTGTCCAGAGTGTACTTATATACGATTTTCATTAACCAGAGGAAAATATGGTCTACATATTGCATCTTTTATCGGGGAAAACAAGCCATCACCATTCGATAAATTGTAAATTTAAAAAAGTTGGGGTAATTTTGTTTTCACTTTAACTTGAAACTTGGAATACGATTATGTAGATAACAAATGGTTTAGCTGTTAACGACATGTATACTTCTTCAAAAATATCAAAGATATCTGAAGAACTAGGTAGTTTCTCCATAACATGAGTAAACATATTAACTGGTCTACAATATACGAGGCACCACGATAAGATTTATGTATGTTTCCAAAACAAACGTCATTCGTGTAAAAATTAACATATAATTTATTTAATTATTATCGAAATTCATTCTCGTTCACTGAAGAAACAAGATCAACAAGAACAGACTTTACGTCTACGCTTTAGGTTAATAAGTCAACTGGAGACAGTAAGGACAAATTTTTATAATTTGAAATCTATGCGAATATTATAAAATTTTAAATATTTATTGTGTTTTATCACTGTTTCGACTCATAACCGAGGACGTTATCAAATCAAATATTTCGAGTGGTTTTTGTTATTATCCATTAACTAATCTAATCACTTTATAATAAATGGTTCAATTGATAGTCTTCATTTTATTTCGTTTGTTTAGCCGAACTTTAAAACCGACATTAATAGTTCTACACCGTTAGTTTCACTTTCGATCAATCTATCAATTGGTTTCGCAAAAACCATGAATAATCCGTTCCTTTTACTTATAATTTAAACCTGACGACTGTGTCATAGAAATGGTTGGATATTATATATTTCTTTCTTGTTACAAAATATCTTTTTATTGTTTATATGGTATGGAGATATACAATGGTTGGTTCGTAATTAATTGCCCCTTGGTTTAAATATTGACTGATAGACGTATGGTATTAGAAAAAGGACGTTTATTATATACTTATGGATAATATTTTATATATATATATATATAACCTATATAAAAGAAATATCTGTAATAGTAATATCATTGATTGTACTAACGATTACCATTATTTTACAATCGTTTTTATTTTTTCTCTTGTCTAACTTGGTATTTAGTTGTATTAGACCGACTTCTTATTATTATTCTTTATACGAAGAACGCCTTTAATATCGTTTTGATTTTTTATTTTCCTAATTCCATCATAGGCATCCATCCGTTGTTCAATTATATTAACAATCAACATGTCTTTGATCTACGTAATAGAAGTAAAAGTGAAGAGTAAAAATCTATTCGGCTTCTTATTCGACATTAGCGTTTAATATTTTCAGTTATATAGAAATAATTTCTTAAAACAGTTTTTCGTTAAATTTTTAATAATTACGAGAGAATTGTGAATGTCGAAAAACTTTTGATGGCGTTTTTAACCACCAATAGTATCTTTATTTTAATAGATTATACTATGTAAGTATTATAGATAGGTATTATAACACTCCCTTCTGTGACTATAAATAGTTATAACGGGCAACTAATTTTATGCGAAAATGAGTCAGTCTCTGCGTCTACATTTGGTCAATCACTTCAACTGTCCTCGAGAAGATAAAGTCTTACTTTGAGATGAACCACACCGAAGAGTTGTTATCGAAAAAAATAGTCGAACCGCAAATTAAATAATTTTACGATACAGACGTTGTTCGTATAAAATTAACGAGAAATCCTAAACCATGTATATTAATTACGAAAGAAAATCGACAAAATATTTTCAAGTTATACAAAAAATAACGCAGAACTTAAAATTGATAAGATTACGAGTCTCACGGAAAACCGATTACATAAATAACAATTTTTATTTCAAAATAAAACATTTACGTTATGGTTTCTAGATTGTTGAACCTCTTTTTGAGCAACAAGTAAATAGTATTTTAAAAACGCGTTTTTAAACTATCGATGTGCCTTCTGAATCTTCCGATAGACGATATTCAGTGATAACGAATATAGCCTATTGAATAAATTTTTGCGAAGGACTTCATATTGGATTAATCCGATCTAATTTAGTTTATTCTAATTTTTTTAACTAGCTCACCTGTCAATTTTATCCAATCCTGTCGACTGATGTACAACCGTTTGTTGTTTTTCCATTTCCACTACACATGGTGTTGACAATTCTAATTCTGCAAACGATTGAAATCGATTTAATTGTTATGAACAACTACATGTCGGATTGATAGTTAATATATATTAACGCGATCTACAATTATTTTACGTTGCAATTTCAGTTTTCCCCGATGAAATAGGTAATTACTATTACAAATAACACCAAAACTAGAATAGTTAGTGGAAAACTAACTATTTACGAGTCAAAAGAACGCGGTTCAAATTTTATGAATTATTAAGAAGACAATATAATAACAAAAGTGGGAAATACAAAGTTCCACTACGGAACACTTGAAATTACGAGTTTTTGTGCTTCTAGCTTACCTCTTCTATTGAAAGGACGGACCCTAACAGCTACTTTTATTTTGTCGGTTGACATTTTCTTTTCAGTATTGTAACACCAAAATTATACACAAAATATATTATCACACGTTTTTTAGACGAAAGTCTGAATATTTATCCATTTTCAAACATATTAATCGCGACACTTCACTAAACATCAACACACACACACAAAACTTTCGCCATGTTGTAGAATAGGTATTGGTTACTGCGCAATAAGCTCCAGGTAGGGTGCTGGTGCGCAATGCCAGTGGCGTAACTTACACTGTCTCAAACGTCTTCTACGTAAACATTTAAACGGTTAAACCTTTTATAAACAAATATAAATGTTTAACATACTTAAACGATTAGTATTATCCTAACCTGACATTTTGTTGTCGATTAATATAGTTACGGAGTCCGTTATAAAATTATCAATATTTGTTTTATCAAGAACGGCAGCTCATCATTGATTTTTTACAGATATCTAATCTGTTGAGTATCTGTTGATACACATTTAACGAACAGATGACGCTGTAATGTTATATAAGATATTTACTAGAATTTTAAATGTTCGGTTATATTCGATAATAAACTTAGTCTTTCCAGAAAAGGACCCTTTCACGTTTTTCATCGCTTTAAATTACCTTTAATAAGAATATTTTTCTTTATAAATAGAAGCGTTATCAGTAGAAAGTTGGAAAACTGATTATACTTGTAAGGAATTATATAAGTACCAACAATTCTAATTCTTTTAAAGACATCAACTACATATACCTACTTAAAACTTTATAATAAACCTTGATATTTATCTTGACAAATAACTTGCAAGTCTTCCTGTACTTACAATGATTTCAAAAATGTCCAAAACCTCTTTATGAACACTCGAATACAAACACCTTTCTAGGAAATAAGGCCTCGTCGCTTATTAGATTGATATAAATTAATAAGAATATATCTTTCTTTACAAACAGAAATTTTATCAGTAGAAAGCTGGAAAGCTGGTTTCTGTTAGGAATTATCGATAAAGTCCTTCTGTTTCCAAAACGATTAAAAAAATGCCTGAAACATCTCATAAACACCTTTCTAAGCAATAAGGTCTCATCGCTTTAAAATAACATTAATAAGAATATCTTTCTTTATAAATAGAAATACTTTATTGGTAAGTTTTAAAAGTAACCACTACTTGAAATTCAGAAATAAATGTTGAAAACCTTAATATTTTCTTTATTAGCGTTTCTGTACCCACAACGATTAAAAAAATGTCTGAAATAAACATCTTTTTTATGGGCACTCAAACACAAACAACTGTCTAAGAAATAAGTCCTCATTCCTTTAGATTAACTTTCTTAAGAATATCTTCCATTATAAATCGAAACTTTATCAGTAGAAAGATGAATAACTATGGTTCTTGTTAACAATTTAAATGATATATTATAGGTAATTATGAAAAATACCTATATGTATAATAAGTACCTACTTTCCATAAACTTATAGGTAATATATTTTGATTCAAAAACTGTGCCGATTTGCATCAATGTACCTACATAAACGTTAATTTTACATCTTTAAGGAGGTCGTAGAGCCTAAAAATAAAACGGTATGCCGTAATAACGGTAATAAAAGGAATTTTGGTTGTATTACGTATACTGTTTTATTGTGACTTCGTCTTTTGTAACTAAATTTCAGCCATTTTGATACCAAAATGCAATCGAAATGGAACTCGCGTGTAACTACCTTTTGCAACCAAATTAAAGTTGCTTGTAATCAGTTTTGAATTGAAATTCAACTAAAATGCGAATTGTATGTCATTACTTCACATCCGTTGCAAAGCTATTTACAGAATGATTCCAAAAAAAAAAAAAATGACACATCGACCAATTTGCCTAACAACATGCAACTTGCGTGCTTTTCAGTGTTTGTGTTCTGCGCGAAGTAATATAAAATTTTAATTATGTAAAATAATTATATAGTATTAAAAATATGTTTTTATTACTAAACTACTATTAAATAAAACTCGATCAACCAAATTATTTATTTATTGTATATAGTTCTACATAAACTATAGGGACAATGGAATATAATGGTTAACAACGATTCACAAAATCTTAGAATTTTGTTTTTTAAATTATCCTTATCCCTAAAATCACAATTTTTATCTAAATTATGTTACTTTCACACTTTGTCTATATATTACTATTTAGATCTATTTTATTTGAAACAACTTATATAGGTATATTTGATACAAATATTATTAAATCTAAATAATTATTTGAGAAATATAAGTAAATAACTATTGAAAATACAAAATTTGTTTCAAAAGTTCAGCACCTTTTGTGTTGTTAGAAATGATTTATATTAAAGTAGGTATGTACTTACTCTAAAGTTTAAACAATGTATAATGAAATAATAGGTAACTTTAATATCTTATAATAATTCCTAATTTATATTGTTTTTTAACGTTTATTATAATTTATCTATAAATAAAAATACTTTTAATTATCACGACAAAATAGTATAGTTTTGATAAATTATTTAATAAAATGGTAGAACAATTATTGCATACCTCAGCCTTATTTTTAATTATTGTAAATATACTCTGAGCAGTTTCGTCTTTAATACTGATAATTTGTTAAAAGAAAGAGGCGAATTCCAAATTGTATGTGTAATTTATTAAAGGCCAAGATACACTTCATGGAGAGCAAAACGATACAAGTAAATTGAAGCGAATTAAATTATTTTTGGTAAGGCACCTCGCTTAATAAAAATTATAATACACAACAACAAAAAAAACATTAACACGCTAATAAAATTATTAAATTTATTTAATATAAATAAAAAAGCGAAATACCGCTTTCTTATTTCAAACCATAATTCAATAAATATCTAAATGATCAAAAAATAAAATAGATAATCAATATCGATAATTTATTCTCGATTGAAATTGAAATTCTTTTTAACGAAAAATACTAAAATATATAAGTAAGTAAAATCTTTGCAATATTGCTCTCAAGAGTACCTATAGGTATAATAAGAATGTTATTTTCATTCTGCAAGCATACAAAACAATTTTAAGTAATTTAAAATTCATTTCATAATTGTCTAATAACTGCAGTATAAAAACATTTGATATAGTATATTTTGCCTACTATTCCAAAAAGATAGTAATTAAGAAAACATGATAATTTCAAACTTTTCCCACTGAAACAAAGTTAAAAAGTTTCAGTTTTTATTTCTTCAAGCGATCATGTCCATATCTAAAGTTTCACAATCGACGGGATCAATATGGCTAGATGGGGATGGTAAACGTTGTTCGCACAACATGGAGTCGGCAATGGAACCTGGATGAGAAGGAGAGGACAGTAGAGGATTGTTGGTTAAAGCATGGGGAGAAGACAACATTGGATCACCGTGCACTCTATTGACCGGCTCATCGTCGTCCATTAATTCTTGCATAGCTGTCATGCTGAGGGTAGCATCGGTTACTACGTCAGGCATCTATATAATACAAAGACAATTTTAACGTACCAAACAAACTATTATAAGAAGAAATTACAATAAATTATTAATAGCGCAAGATAGTTAATCTTTATTAACTTATATTTTGTAGAGTCAGGGTCAACACATAAGAAGTTTTAATAATATAGTCTTAATTTGGCAAATAACCTTGTTGAGAATTTAATGCAATAGAGTATCATTTTATAATTATAATCGATATTATAGTTGTAGGTAATTCTGCAAGCGATCAAACTTTTTTTTTTTAAAGAGTGGTATTTAAAGAGATTTTATTTATTAAATTAGCGAATGTTAAAGTATTTTGAGAGGTAGATTTAATGAATTACATTTTTGCTTCTCATGTTTCGATGGTAACTACTTACCGTTTTGGTATCGGGTAATAATAATGACGGTATTATGTTAGTGATCACTGGTGGGTTTTGGTTCTTTGCGTATGCATTGTTGTAAGGGGCGGCATTGGAGGGAGTCGTGGTTTGCCAATTAAAATCGGAAATAGGTAGTCCATGATGTTTGGCTTGTCTTTCCAGTTCCTGAATTAAACAAAACAATAAATGTATTAACAATTTTTATTTACAATAATTGTATTTGTTTTACCTGAATTCTTAATTGTAGTCTTCTATTCGTGAATTCTACTTGTTTTTGTTTTGCTTCATTTTGTTTCAATCTTTGAATCTCGTTTTTAAGGCATTTTATGTATTCCACAGACGATTTCAGTATTGTTCCTTTATTTGGTCTTACGTCCCGTACAATTTCGAAGTACGGGTCGTTATTTTTTGGCAATAAGCTTCCTAACTCTTTTATACGGTCATTTATGTTAAATCTTCTTCTACGTTCGACTGAAATTTAAAAAGAGACGAATACTATTTGTAAACTGAAAAATTTTAATTCGAGATTCGAATTCGAAATTAATCGACGTTTTGAAAGTAGATACTTAATAAGTACGATATTAATATAACTAAAATCAAGTAATAGACCTTGAGAAAACCCAAAGAAATATAAATAAATATTATTTCTAGTAAAAATGTAGGAGGTATGTTTTATAAGTAAAGTTTAAAACAAAAAATCGCGTCCTTTCCAAAAGTGTACGTTATATATTACATAAAATGACCATGAATCGACGTTTCCTTAATCAATAATGTGATAAACGATTATAAACATTTAAAATTTAACAATAGTGTAATTCGATACTTACTCATGTTATGGTTGTCTTTTTTCTGTCGATCCTTAGCGAGCGCGTGCAGTTCCGCATCGCTAAGAAAATTGGGTTCGTTCTTTATATTAACTTCGGTCGCTGATAAAGAATTGTCGGAAGTTTTAAAATTTTCGGACGCTAACGAACTGGATTCGAATGACAGTAAGTCATCTATAAGATCTTCAGCCTGAAAAAGAATAAAGGAGTCAAACTGGTATATTTTCCCAAATAAATTTCCCCCGATTGATTCGTTATTAAAAATGTCGGTCTTAGGTACTGTAGAAAAATTACTGGATGTAGGTATTACATACATAAAAAAGAAAAGCTTAAATCACACAAACACGCGCTCAGTATAAGAAAACTGTAAGTTGTTGTTTTACCTCCAAACATCATATTCGTGTGATGTCAGCTGTAGGTGTTTTTATAGAGCATATAGTTTAAATCATTTTTTTCCCAAAAACCAAAAGTTTTTATTTGTTTTATATAAGTATGTCAACCACATTTATGTTTTAATAAAATACGGTTTAATACGATGATTTGACGCTAATTTGTAAAGTTAAAAAGTGTGTTTAATCTTTATTTTTTGTTGAAGTTTAAGGTTTGAAAAAGTAATACAAATTAATCAAATATTCCTTATTAGAATAAGTCAAACAAAGAAGTACGGTGGTCGCCGCGTATTGTGTTCACTGGTTATCAGATTCGGCCGCTTAATATACTTATTATTATCTGAACGAAATAATTAAACAAAATCAAAGCTATTAGTGCCAACGTGATTCTGTTCATCTACTGTACTTCAAAATTATACCTGAATGAAAATGTAGAGAACATAATACCAATACGATATTTTAGATTCGTTTTTGTTTTTAGTTAGTAATTTCTTTCCTAGTAGTACAGGGCATAAACCAAAAGTTTGTAGTCTGATCAAAGTTTTGCAAAGTTTTATATATATATATATATATATCATACATATTAGTATGACGATTAAACAGTTTGTGATCCAAGCTAAGATTTTTATTGATATTATGCATTGTCGATCAAGTTTTATTTAGTTTTTACATCATGCCTTCACGATTAAATATTGAATTGCTGTATTAAATGTTGAGTATCGTTCGAGAAAGCCATATTAACAGCTGCAGTTAAATTGAAGCTGTGTATCCTTGTAGAGTTTAATGGGTCTCTAAAATCACACGTATGTTGACTTGTTCTTAGATTTTGATAAATAGAAATAAAATATTAAGTATATTGCGAAATAAATTAAATCAGGATTCACATCAATACATAATGATAATAGTATTAACAACACTCCAGCGATAAATTATCAATAAAAACGTTCTAAACTAAAATCTATTGACGATCTAATTTTCGCTGATTCTGTTTTTCCTCATCAACTAAACATTGTAATAAATTGTAATACACACCAAATAACTTTAAAATATAAAAATTTCGCATTTTAAATATGTATTTTATTTCAATTAATAATTAAATCAAAACCATTTATAAAAATGTATAGGTACGAAAAGGTACTTTTATGCAGATGGCTATTGGTGCCTTCCCACGGCTCGTGCCGCTAAAGTAAACGCCGCGCGAGCCCGCGCCAACGCGCCGTGGGAAGCAGGCGGCCCGAAGTGGGGCGTACATGTCCGTAATCGTCCGTCCGATCCGTGGCGAGTCGGTATCTTCGTACCATTGCAAACGCGTACGCGTCATCCGAGACCGCTTGATTCCCACGGTGCGATAGCGCGGGATCGCGCTGCATTTGCTTTGGCGGCACGGTCCGCGCCATTACGGGTCGTGGGAAGGCACCCTATTATGTCAAAGTGGTAGATATATATATATATTATTGCATATTATGTTCCTTAAAAAGATGACTAACTTTTGGAATAACCTCTTAACGCTGTATAGTAACACATTTAGGGCGAAATAAAGAAAAGATCATTTGGCGATAGCAGGTGAAAATGATGTTTTTGAAACACTCAATTCTGCATATAGTATAGCACCATGTTGTAAATTTATATCTACATTTTAAATAAAAACGGTTATAGGAGTATTATATAACATCTAGTAAAAATAAACAAAAAATAGTAATGAAAAAATGAGACTATTTTTAATTCTACTTGTTATGTAATAATTTGGCAAAATTAGGTGGGACACGCATAAAAAGTAATGTCAATCACGTTTAATTAGGTGGAACAATGAAAAAAAATACCTATCTATTTACACTTTGAGATAAGTAAAGTAAGACACTAATCATTTACATGTATAAAAAATGGCGGTAAATAGAACACACGAGTATGAAAAGTTCTATAAATTATATCGTACGCTTTACTTATCATTAAATACATAAGACAATGACGTTCGCTATTTCATATCAAGAATTCCGTCTCCTCTCGGTAAAGCTGGAAATACCTGATGAAAATAATATTTAATTTAAGGATAAATATCAAAATTTAGTTTATATTTTATTCACTCGTATAATTTGGCAGTGAAAGTTATACATAAAAAAGTATGATTTAATAAGGAAAAGGCCAAACAGAGATTGTTAATTAAAAATAACTAAATTATTCCAGTTTCTAAATTGTTGTTATACTTACACCAAATTCTATTTAAGTACACTTTTTGATCAATTTGTTCTACTTAAAAGTAAATAATATATAAGTATGTACTGAGGTGCTGTAGATGGTCAAGTATTTTCTCACTAAATGTTTTTGTTAGAACGTAATTGAATTATAAAATCGAAGCTTTTATTCTTTTAATTGATGCGCAATTTAGGATATCAACGTTTTTCCAATTTATACCAAGTCTAATGTATGGCAATGTATGGAACTTCGACCATTCTACTTCCCTGCACATCGAATGATATAATTAGCACGTTCGCTGCCACCTCTGAAGTGAGTGTCCATCGCCAGTAGTCAATTGAGGTTTTTTGAATAATGTATGTACACATTTAAGGTTTATTTCAGTTTACAATTAGCCGGCCGTGCTCCAATAAATTGTGTCATGCCTTTAGAATCGTTTTCATATGTCGTTGACACATACGGCACGTGATGTGGTAAGCAATATACCGCTGGACGAGTCTAAATGCACGACACAGTCGAGCACGGTAGGCTAAGCGGAAATCGATCCTTAGTAAACGAAACAAGCCGGCTCGATCGAAATCGCCGGTACAAGCGTACGACGTCGGATGGCTCCGTTCGGAGCTAGTGGCAGCGACCGTGTTAAAATGATAAAAGATCTACTAGTGCTAGGAAAGGATGGTCGAGATCGAGTTTTTGATTCTTGATTTATGTTTTTTTAATATCGAGGGTATTTATTTGATAGTGGAATAAATGCAAATAGATTCTAGAAAATAAGGATCCAAAATTTCGGTGGTTAAGCTATTTTATATTAAAAACAAGAGATTCGAGAACCCCTGATTATAATTTTAACCACAAGAAACTATCCAAAAATACCTAATTGGAATACATTGTGATTATACAACTAAGACCTTACAAAAAGTCCCAACAGTAATTTAAATCAACAAATCTATTAAATTTTTGGTAAATTATAAAAATTAATAAACTGAAATACTAAGACAAGCGTAATTAAATCCGTTTCTTCATTACAGTCCTTGACGAACCTCGATGTTATATGTATCGTAGCTTTTTATTGTTGCACTTTAAGCATCATTTATCTTCATAGGGTTATTGTAAACCCAAAAACTCTCATTGTCGGCAATCATAAAAAGTATTCAAAAACGATCGAGATCGAAACTGAACGAATGACCTATAATTCAAAATTTAGTTTGGTGCGAGAAAACGTCCCTAAAAAAGTCACCAATAATATACAGTTGTAAATCGTTAAATTTGTATTTTTGTTTGTGATAGCTTTTATATAAATGTCGATTTTCTTATTGATTTATTCTTAATAAAACTGATAAAATGTTATAAGAATTAATAAACGTAATGAATGATTTAGTTTATAAAGACTTCAGTTTACCTTGTTATCAATATACTGAATATTCGTTTGCCTATAGTGCCGTCTCAAACATTTTTGGATCTTTCTTCTAATCATTATACTCTGTTGGAAATTGTTTATCTTATTACACTTCCGACATTATCTATACGAATAGCAGTGTTGATACAAGTAGTTTATCTTATTAATTAAAAAACTTTTCATTTATTATATCAATTAAAAACCTTCGACTGTTCATTATCGTATTTTAAATATCAATTATTTATCTTATTTGGGTTCTGTAAATTCAAAACCTTGTATTACTGCCATTGTTGGCTATAAAACCAGTATTTAAAAATGGCCGAGATAAAAATTAAAAGAATGACCAATAATTCAAAACTTAGTTTGATGCGAAAAAACATCTCTAAAAGTCACCAACAATTTACAATTGTAAAGCGTTAAATTAGTATTTTTGTTAGTGATAGCTTTTTAATTAAACACTTTTATATAAATGTCGATTGTATCATTGTTTCGTTTTTAATAACCGATAAACTGTTATATAAGAATTAATAAGCGTAAAGAATAATTTAGTTTAGAAGAACTTTAGTTTATTTTGATATTAACACTGTATATTCGGTTGCCTGCAGCGATGTGTCAAACATTTTTGTTGGAAAACAACACTGTTGAAAATTGTTTATTTTATTATACTTATAAATGTATATTATGTTGAAATGAACATCGTGTTACGCGTTTGCGGTCAACATTGCCGTTTAGAAAATTTCCCGTAAGTTTTTTTTTTTTGGTTTTGACATTTTGCATGTTATCCCTTTTTCTAATTACTTACTAAAATATTGAAAGTTAGGTTCTTAAATTATTTGGTATTATTTTCTTGCAATAAAGACAACAATATATGTGATTTTATAATTTGTTAAACAAAAATGTTTACCAGAATTGTATGACGTCATATATTAATTTTAAAATGTTTTTGTTATCAAATTAATTCGCGCAGTCGTTAAGTGTAATTACACTTAATTATAGTACGACAACCCTTATTTGTTGATGTAACATTGTTGTGAATATATAAAATGATACACGATAATTTTACAAAAGAATCTATTTTAAGGGTGGAAAAGCAGTTTAAAAGGGTAGGGTAAGAGTGCATATTACATTTCTTAATTTTAAATATAACTCAAAATTACATAACTATCTTAACGCTTACAAAAACTTTATTTGTATAATTTAATCATTTGAATAACATTAAAATAATCAGAATGCATGTACTTTAAACTATATTACAAGTAATAGGCGATGACGCACAATAGAATGATTTAAAATAGGTATCTCGGAAAGTATAATCGTTGGAAGGATGCGTACAATTTTTATATGTTTATCAACAAGCGAGTGTTATATTAAAAAAAAAAAAAACAGCAGTATGAATCGACTGATATATAATGAATGAAAACGAAAATAAATAAGTGGAATTAACATCATCAATGTAGTCAATGACCTTCACCAGAATCAAAAGTTGGTGTATTACTGTTTACAAACCGTGACATAAAAAATATCAATAAATACAGTTAAAAGAAGCAGTAATTTTCTAAATATACGATGTATTAAATGGAACCGTCCTGGATAACCCGCAATAAAGTTTAGATCAAACTTATTAGTATCTACATGGGTAAATACACAACGTGAAAATCAAATTTTCAAGGTTCCCTTATATTTTGATGAGCGTGTGAATCGATTTAATGGCTTGTATATGATGGCGATTAAGTTTCTCATTAAAAATCCGTAATTGATCGATATCCATTCTTAACCTAAATTTAATGTTTCGTTCTAGAAGGACAGGTTCGCACAAGAACACGAACCAGTTCTAAGTAGCTATCGAAGGTTGATATCGAAATTTTATTGCAAACATATAGATACCTATATAACATCGAAAGTGGGTAATGCCAGATGAAAATGCAAATGATTATCGAGAATTCATTCGCTTCCAGTACACGTCAATACCTTTCTCAAAAGCCGCTTTTTGACGAATTTACAAGAAAAACGCCCTTCTGTTCCGACACGGTACGACAACGATAATCGGAAAACTTGTAGCACGATAGCAAATAATTCGAGAGTAGGTATACATAGTTGAGAGAAAATTGCCATAGGCTCTACACTTCATTTATTTTACCTTGGACCAACATTGTATAGTATACAACCATATTTTATGGTAAATGACTCAACAAATCATTCACTATATCATTACATAATGACAAATGAATCAAGTGCACCGAAAGATAAATTAATAAACTATCGATAATTGTGGTTATATCGTAAATCGGTTTAACTGCGATAACTGATTTTCAAAGAATGCGGTTATCTGCAATTTAAATATTAGAACAGTTAAAAATATTTGTTTAAAAGTGAATGTTCAAATTTAATTTAATAATTGAAAAATTTGTCTAACGTTCTTTTTCTCCCGACAAATAACTTAAAATTTGATATAATGATGATGAAAACAGCAATTTGAGTAAATAACTGATTAGTTATGGCCTCACACAAGGACGTATAAATATGGCACATTCTGCCGCAAATAGCGTTTTATGATAACTAAGATTTTAATAAGCCAATTAGATTTCGCAAAATTAACATTTGTTAAAACGACCGAAAATTATTTAATTTCGATTCAATTGGTTAGGTATCGGTTAAGCCTAGGTAAATATTACAAATGCACGAATAATAAATTATGTAATAAATATAAAAACCTAATGCATATTCAATTAAGCTGTATTCGCAAAAAACGTTCTCCATTTAATTAGAGAAACCTAATTCTTTCTCTTCCTCCAAATGTTTCCAACAATAAGTAACTTCTATATCGAAAATTTTTCCTCTCGTTCTTTATTATTTCGTGTTAATATAGACATTGCCGATACCTAACATAATATTATAAATTACTGTCATTAATATTCCCGCTTTTTAAGTATTTACAATATTGACGTGACCGAATCGATTTTTTTTGTGTAAAAACCGATTAGCAGGTGTTTTAAAAATAGTACGTATTAGACCGGAGAACTTTTAATGTGTCGATTGCATTGTTTATTTTGCCTAGTCTATGAAGCCTTAAAATTATTTAGACATTTAAACAAAATGTGATTAAAATTGCGAATTGCATTCGTAGCCTCTAAAATTCTTTGCAGCAACTGTTCCCTTGTATTAATAACTTCACGGTAAATCCGTCGTTTTAAAAAACCCCATAAAAAGAAATCCGGCGGTTTTAAGTTGGGATTCCTTGGAAGACACGACTAAACCGGCCAATCCATTCATTGCAATGATTATTTAACTATTCTGTAACGAATCTGCCTCTGTGGGAAGGTGCACCGTCATGTTGGAAGACCATTTTTTGTCTAATGTTTGACAGGATGTCATCTAGTATTTTCAAATGATGTAATCAGATAATTACATTCCATGTTTTATAGGCAAAAATAAATATATTTTTTTCTGTAACACCCTGTATCTTCTTAAGGAAGCATTTTGGTACTCGGGCATATTTGGTTAATTGCTTTGTTTTGCCCTAAAGAAACTTCAGTTAAATTTTTACACCTAATTGTGACTCACCCTGTATAATATGAAATACCTCATAATGTATCATAAGTAACATTATGCGAACTTTAAGAATGGGGTTCAAACGGAGTTTTTCTGAATTATGTTTTACTGCTCCGACTGAACTACAATAATCTATATAATTAATGTTTATAATACATGTCCTATACTAAAACAATGTAGGTAAATACGTTTTTCGACGATCACTATGAAAAGTGCATAATTTCACACCCGTAAATGTTATCTAAAGTTGACCATTACAAACAAATAGGCCGACCGTGAGTAAAGAAATTCGTTAGTCAATCGAAAACGTTGGAGCTCGTGCGTAATCATTGCACACGTTACTTAGTCGATCAAAAACCTTCTAGCTTGACACAATTAGAACGATCATTGAAAACAGAATTTATATTTAAACGAATCCACGAATAAAAGTAGATAACATGGGAGAACACGATAAGGTGAAAATCGTAAAAAATAAACTTCTAAACTCTAAGTGATTTGAAATAATGTCGAAACATAAAGGTGAGAATATTCATTATTTATCCTGATCAGTTATTTTCAGTCAATATCTGACAATAACGATTTAACCATTTAACGAGTTGATTTTTGAACCAATTCAAAATTGGTGGGAAAATTTTTGAATATTTTCTGTTGTTCTATTAGTAGATTTCTATTAGAATGTTATTGATAATTCAATATTGAAACAATAATAAACATGTGTAAATAAAAATGCAATTTTGTTTATAACCCGAGAAAAATAATAATTGCTATCATAAAAATTATTGTATTTGATTTTGCATTTTCATTTCTATTAATTTGAAATATTAAACGTAATTGCGTCGTACATGATAATAATTATCGTGTTTCTACGTTTTTGTACGATATCAGAAAAATACTCACGTTACAAAATACAATTCCGAGCGTAGGTATGTATTGATGAAGAGTCAATGCCTTTATGTTTTCTTAGATAACGTTTGGGAAAAAGGTTATTAAACTATTAATCTTAAATATTAAGATTCAACTCAAAATCGCAAATATGAAAACACCAAAAATTGAGAAGTATTATTTTTTTTGTAGAGACAGTTTGACCATTATTTGACTGATAATAAGATTACATCCATCAAATAATATTCAAACTTCACTTACCCTTAGCATTGGCAAGGTATCCATCCCATACATGATGGAAGATGAAATAAACGAGTCGATGTCAGCATACATCATGAGACAAAGTGTTGCTGATAGGTGTTAATTTATCGAAAGGCAAAAAGCAAACTGATCATTTTAAAGACATTCGTAACTAGCAAAGATTCGCGAGGGCACACGAAGTTAAACTTATGAATTCATTTAGAATCGGCAACGTTCGTCGAACTTTACGATAAGGGAGAAAGTTTGTTAAAAAAATTTCGTTTTCCAAAATTCCGAAAAATTTGATTTCAAAATACGCAAAAAATTTCGAAATCAATTTGTACGTCTCGTAAAATTAGTTTAAAAATAAAAATTTAGAAGACGAATTTAAAACCCGGAAAAAATAAAATGAAAGTTCCCATTGTACTTAGCTATAATACATTCGAAATCATAAGAAGGAAAGAAAAACTGAAAAATAGTTTTTGGGGACCAAAACTTTTTCTCTTGCAGAAATGACAACAAATAGCCCCTAAATACAACTGCGATAAAAGAGAAAAAGAAAATCGACGATTATTACACGCGAGTTAAACCGTGGTGTTTTGCTATAATTTAATTTTAAAAAGGGAAAATTGCGAAAAGTTATTGATGAGCGACGCACAGTGGAACCAAATCCCGAAAACCTGGCCAAAATCTCAAATAAACTTCAATTCAAATCAAAATTGGTGTACAAGGGTTTTTGAGATCGCTGATGATGAATCTGGAGTTTAAAGTATTGTAAACATAATGGTTGATCCAATTTGGCGGACACCTTTTGCCATATCATTCGCATGTTATGAAATAACACTGAATAGTACGTCTTTCTATTTTCAGGAATATATGTGCCGAACATCCACTCATCTGCGTAACGTTTCCTTCTAGGTGTTCTATTATAGGGGTCAATTCGTCTTCCAAATGCTCTCTGACGATTATGAATACTTTCTTTCGCGTGTAATGTAATAATTGTTTATCGTTATAACTTGTAGTAAAAGCACAAACAATGAAAAACCTGGCTCGCATTTGAACAGTTCCAATATGTAACATAAACTAACTAAATACGCTATATTATTTTATTGCCCGGTCGGTTAATGAACGTATGTGGGAAAAAATCATAACATTAATAGCCCTATACACGATCGGATCGGACGGTCCGATGGTCGGGTCAAACTTCCTACGCACCAGCAGACCGGTTCAAACATCCCGACTATCTGCGTCCGGGTTCTTTCTATACACCTTTAATTCGGACCAGCGGACACATGGGAACTCCAGAGTTCCTCCGCATATTTTCTACCTTTTTCTTTCATAAATCTATTGCAGCATCATGTTGCATCTTTGTAAAAAGTTCCAATAGGGAACAGTGCTCTATACTTCGTTTCGGCCGTCTCTGTTAGAATATTGTTCGTTTTTAACGTCCCACAAACACCGATACTGCCCGTAACATTCTAAAAACTCCACAACAACTTCTTTTTGTTCCACATTTGAAGGCATTTGAAGTCGAAACGATGTTATAACTGCGATAACTGATTATAACTGCGAATTTACGTGCTTCTTACCGGGGTTCGACTGGAATTATTCTACATACGATGCAATTAGGTGAAAAAACACCGAACGGTTCGGCGGTCCGATCGTTTGCTTATCCGACTACCAGACCGGTCCGTCCCGACTATTTCTGTCCGCCGTCAAACCGTCCGCTCCGGACCGTCCGGTCCGACCGTGTGTGGGGCTATCGAGATAGCTTAAACTTTGTGAATTTCGTAAGATTATAGAGTGAACTAAAGCTGCAAACTGCTAACCTTTGGGTTATATGACGTTATATGCAACTTTCCATTAAATTCAAAATAAAAATCGTTCTCATGATATTATACTGGAAAAGACATGGAATTAGGCATTATTTCAACAAGATAAAATTTAAATTTAGGCGGTATTAATGGCAAAACATTATCGCAATATTAAAATTGTTCGATTCACTTTCAGATTATTCTATTTCGAACCAACAGTGAATTGAGTTCCTCTTTCGCGTTTTGCGTTCGCTTCGGTCGGAAGCTCAACTTTGAAATGAAGTAATGTCGCAGGTTTAACAGGTATGCCCTTTAACAAATTTTTTAACGATTGAATATATTCGCTCCTTCTGTACGTATCCAACCGGTCATAATTCCGAAATTCGAATTTTAATTTTTCGAGATTTTGGCCAGCTTTTTGGGATTTGGTTTCACTGTGCGACGTTGTGAAAAGTTCGTTCGATACATTCGCTCATAATTTTATATTTTTATTCTTCAAACTGAAACTTACTTAGACGTATCAAATATTATAAGTAACGATCTTGATACCAAACCGTGAAACGATGTACCTACCTATTAAGGGCGTCAAAATTTCGTTCTATTGAATATCAATATTATAATTATAGGCGTTTTTCATTTTTCAATTTTGATCGTTGCACAACAGACATACCTATAACTGGAATTCGTTAAATTTTATTTGTAGAAATTTGAAAAGTAGTTTTAACTCGTTTAAAAAAATGTCCTCGCATTCGAAAGGTGTGAATTGTAGATATATATATTTGTCTCTATCACTTTTGTTTAGTCTGTGGCAAAAATATTATAAATACAGCTGTAGCAGTCATTCGATTGGATTTTGCCGGTTCAATCGAACCGGTTATGAAAATAACTTGAAGAAAATTCAAACAGTGGAATTGTTATATTAAATGTTTTTAGAACAACCGGTGACGTGGGCTATACCTTTTAATGTTCTATTAAGTAACTTATTTTTTCGAGTATAGGTATCCAATTATTTGGATATACTTAGATTTTAGATGAAAAACTTTAACTAACAAAATCGATATTTTGGGCATAAGCAAAAAAGGCAATTAAAAAATAATATATGAATTTAAAGAGATTTAAAATCCAATTACGGGCTTACGAAATCTACATATAAATTCATTTAAATTGGTCAAGCGGGTGCAGTTAGTTTATAAACATGTAAACGTATAATTTTTAGTTATTTATTAATGCAAGTATATGAGAATTTAATCTTACCTCATTTTCATATGTTTTACTGTTTTGTTAGTACCTATAAAATATAAAAGAAAGGTTTACAAAATTCAATCTTTAAAACTAGTTATTTGTGCTAAATGAAAAATCTGTCAATAGTCTAGGTACTTAATTTAAGTTACTAATTCTAACTGCACGCCAATTATAATCGCCGGCTTTAAATGTTTAGCTTTTACACCCAACACCATAGCTGTAGATTTCTCCGCATTGACTAACCGTGCTATTTTTGCGAAAATAATTTTCGAGACAATTAAGTACATCGTTTAACTTTCCTATTACAACGCTAGGGTCAGATCCCCTAAATGAAACGGGCGTGTCGTCGGCAAATAAATTAATGAACGCATCATGCCTCACAACATCATTTATATCATTTATATAAAAATAATTAATAATAAGGGTCCCGGTGTTGAACCCCGAGGAACTCCATGATTATTCTGCAAAGGTCGTCGATCATTTATTATTTATTTTTACCACTCGAGTTCTGGCATCCAAGTAGCTACGAAACCGACGCAATTCAGTACCCATAATTTGAGTTTTTATCATCTTGTCCCAGTTAATCGTCTCAGATGCGCGCTTAAAATCAATAAATGACCATAGTCCAACCAATCTATCCAGTTTGCTAAAACAAAGTGGATCGAAGTCTCACACGAATACATTATTCTAAAACTAGATCGATTTTTTTTATCAAAATATTATCATTGGCATACCGAATAAGTTGGTTGCGCACAACACGCACCAGCAACTTATCGAGCAATGGAAGTACATGTATGTATACATAGGTATAATATTTGTTGGGGACCTAGTTTCGGAACCGGAATCACAATAGATTGTTGTTTCCATCTTGCAGGAAATATACTTATACGTAATAATTTATTTATTATTTTCGTAACTTTGTCGATTATAAATCGTACCCCCAACATAAGTACATTCTTATCAATTTTATTCGCCGTCAACTTTTTCCTAATTACATCTAAAGTATGTCTTATGATATCGGAATCAACTTCGCGGCATTGAAAATAGGCTGTAGCGTAGATGATAGAGGAGAATCAAAAGCACCATTAGCCGTATCAGCATTGGCAACAATAATTTTTTCGATAGATTCCATCACAGTCAACCCATTCAATGTGGTCCAAACACTTTTAGGCTCGAAAAGCTTGTTCGTTACGTCATCGGAAATTGTTTCATCTAATACCTATATTATATGAATTTAAATAAACGGCGTTTAAAAGTTTAGGTAATTAATATGTAGCTCAAAAATTCTAAATGGTCAAAAAGCGAACTAAGACAAATAAACGGCAATCAAATTATTTCCAATTCGATATCGACCTTGATTTTTGGCAAAATAACTGCAAAAAGTTGTGATTTCTATATTTTTATATGAAAAACAAATATACATCGCAAACTGAAGTTAATGAAGCGTGGTTTCATAAACTCAGCGATGTTGCCCGTTTAATGATAATTACATGTTCATTGGTATTGATGGTAATCAGACAGGTACGTTTTTTAATTGTTCGAATTAAAATAATGGCGGATTAAAAAAACGCTAATAAAAAATTGAATAGTTATAGAGGTTGTTTTAGTCGTCGAAAGTATTTTATAATTTGGAAGAAACGTGATGAGAAAATATTTAACTCATAGTTACATTCAGGGAAAACGGACAATATGACATTTTAATTAAATTGTTGGTGGAAAAAACGGGATAATCGAATTAATTTGTTGATCGGCAACCAGAGTTTCTAAAGAAATTGGTTCTAAAAAAGAGTTAGAGGGATGACATCGTATACTTTCACTTATAAAACGTTTTAAAAATAATAATTGCACTTTCTGACACGAATATGAATTTACTTTTAAAATGCGAATACAAGGTGCTTTCGGTGAGTTTTACGTAATCAGTTAAATTGGCGAAATTTGATTTTGGTCTTAGAAACTAACGATAAGTAAACTTTGACGAATGCATTAAAAAGTGTTTTAATATCAGGTACTTCTAACTTTATTGTGCAAATACAGATAAGCGTATAGAATAGGTAATATTAGTTATCGATAATTAACATATTAGAATAGGTTGTAATACCAATTTTTATGGGCGTATAAAAATTTGGAGAAAACAGTTAGTTATTTATTACGTAAACATTTTTTTATAATTAATAGTCGTTCGTTACTTTTTTATTTTTCATTCGATCTACGATTTAAACTCTTAATTGATGAATAAACGACAATTACCGTATTGATTAAAACAATTAAAAATAATATCTTGTCTCGCTTTCGATCGATAAAGTAATGTAGATAATTAAATTGCCTATTTAAAAACTAGATAATTGAAAACAGGACCGCATTAAATTGAAGATAAAGGAAATTCAATACGCTCCTGACCGGAATTGTTTACAACCAGGTTGTAGGACCTTGAAGGATATGATTTCTGTGCTTCAGTTACCTGATCTTAACCCTTTAAAATGCTCCGATGCGCTCCATAAAAATAATTAAAATACGTTTTATCATTATCTGATTACTAATAAATAAACAAATATTGGCATAACTATAAGAATGTAATACTGATTGCGTAGTTTCAACGATAATAATGTATAGATATAATAAAAAAATCATTAAACACAATTTGATATGGACGTTAAAAACATTGCAACAACCTCACTTTTTGATTTATGTATTAGTTTCAGAAAATTATAGTTATAGTCAAGAATTTGAATGGTTAAAGAAATTGTGAATGTCTCATAAAAAAATATTTTCAATCATTTTCTGGGTGGTAAACAAAGAAATTCTTTACCGCCTATAAAACAAATGTTTTTAACAAAATATTTCGCGATTGCTTTTTTCAGGTTATTCCATGTTCGCGTGCTTTTTTAATTTCTTCATTATTGCCTTTGTTATTAACGATACTGTACAATTAGTAGTATTGGTAGTAGTATGAGTAGTACTGATACTATTTTATTTTCTACCTCTATAGCTACGATTTATACTTTGTTCGATATTTTCTTATTGCGATTTACGCATCTATTACGCATTATCATCATCTATTATCATTTACGGATTTTTCTTCATTTATCTGTATTAATAAGAAATCTCTTACTTCAACTTCAACGTCAATTTCAATCGATAAAATGGTTTTGGAGCTTTGAACGTGTCGATCACGATACGTGATCGTTATCACATTGTCGAGAAATTCTACACCGATTATAATCAAGCAGATAATTTCGACAGCTCGCAATTACAGAAATACGAAACGTATAGGGGGGAAAATGGCGATTAATCAATCTCAAACTTAACAGTGGCAAAATTTTATGAACGAAACGAACGAATGAATATATTAGATATACGTCTAGTCGTAGCAATGTATGTAGTTTCAATCGGTTTTCCAAAATTTAACTATCATCGTTTGTATAATATTAAAGAAAAAGTGCCCAAATTTTCAAATGTTAATGGAGGTTCCTGCATTCCAAATGAACTTCAGTTAAGTGCAGAGCGATATAAACAGATTAGGTATTATTTACCCTGCGCGTTCATTTTCAGCACGTTACGTAGTATTTACAATAAAGGAAACAGGCCACCGGAAATTCAGATTTGAACGAAACTCGGTAGGTTTGTAAAGTTCCTCGAAATAAGAACATTGCATATTTTTTTACCGGCCCAATCGTCGGTATTCGTGGCAGAGCACCCTTTAAACAAAAGACTACCCTTCGCTGTTCCGTTTTAATATCTCAAAAACTATCGTTGCTATTTAAAAAAAGTTAATGCATGCTTTAAACTAAATTAAGAGTACTAACACTAAAAGATGACACTAATGTACATCACAAAAAAATGTTTGTGATATATTAGCGCCATTAGTTCAAATCGTGTCTTAACTTTTTTTAACACTAGATTTACGAACAAAATTACCCGTCATATTAATTAACGGATCTTCAGAAAAATTGATATCCCACATACCGATATTTGAAATTTGGGTGGCTAGTGGAAAATGTATAAAGTACAAAATAATACAAAAAAGTACCAATCCATATAAATTTGGAACAATTTATATTTAATTGTCTTTGTTTTATAACTATGAAATTTGAAATTCGTCAAATTGACGGGTTCCGTACATCTAGTGTTAAATATCTCTGATAGTTTTTGAGATATTGAGACAACTAGCGAAATGTAGCTTTTGGCCCCTCCAAAAAAAATATGGAATATTCTTATTTCGAGGACTCTACAAACATCTACCGAGTTTCGTTCAAATTTGAATTTTCCGGTTTTCTGTGTTCTCGCGTTATAGTTGAGTTTTGTAGAATCTGTTTGTGGAAAATTTTTTCCACGAGATAGGAAATTCGTTTTCATATTGGTTTGTGCCGTTCTAACGAACATTACGTTCGGTATTGATCAGATTCGATTAACGGTAACTTTAAAATTATCCATGTTTCGTAACGATATTAATGTTAACGAAACGAGTATTCCGAGAACAGTAATGATGTAGCGAAGAGTAATAAATAGACGATATAAACGATTTCGCAAGTAAAACAAACTAAACCGACCGTATTTATTTTAACATTTAACTATTTCGAGTAAATAACAAGATAATTAATGTAATAACATTTAATGGTGCCACTCACCAAAAACATCATCGTATTATAATACAGGAAAAACAAAAGTTGGTTGTAGTTATGATACATTAAATAATTACAGAAGTAGGTCGGTAACGAGAATGAACGAAAATGATGGTGAAGTATCAGATATAAAAGTTGAAAATTTAATTTCTTACGTTTGTTTATACGATAAATAAAGACGAACACGTTAATAACAAATATCAAGTTAGCTGAAATTAAATAACAATATATATATATTGCGAAACGGGAGGAACGTAGTTGTGTGTTGAACGCGCGCAGTTTTCAGTTTGCGATTTAAATTAAGAAGATGCCGCAAAAAGTAAATAAAAAAGCGAGCATTAAAACAATTAGGTTCTTGAAATGTGTTAATTAGCGATGTCATATTTTCATGATTAGCTGAAATACGACGATTCCTTAATTTTAGGAGTAGAACGTTTTACGTCTGCAACGTGTTCGAAAATTATTGTCCAGTAATTTTCTCGTTGTGGTATTAAAAAGGAAAAAAAATAATAAAAAATAACGCGCGTCGCTCGTCGCTACGTAATGGTAATAGACGGTAAATTATAAAATGCGTGAAGTTGTATAACGTGCCATGTTCATTAGTATACGTTTTCAAGGACCAATAAATTGATACTGAAGAATTGAAAAAGATTAGAAAGCGAAAGTTTTGAGGAATTTCAAGATCAAATTATATAAAATTTAGGACAATTAACCGCATCAAATTGCGTAGCCCCGTATTCTCGTATGTATGTATACGAGAAAAATTGATAAGAGCCGAGATTTTTATTCAACGATAGCAGTTATCGGTGGTATCTATCGTAAGAATGGCAACTTAAAAGACGGCGTCTCTGATAAACTTTTAACAATTACGTATACTCGTAATTTAACAGGAGGTAACTATGTATGTATTTAATGCTTTTCGAGTCCATTCTATAAAACTATAAAATTCTCTATTTTGGTTCCTAATTCGTCATTGATAACAACGACCAAGGACTCGATCTAAAATAATAGTGGTCGTCTCGCTAAGTGTAACTTCGATCGATTCTAATTTATTTTGAAAACGCAAACTCCGAGGACCACTTTATACACTTATAAACCTTTGTATTTACCAAACAATTTGACCACGAGGTAATGTTTACCAACACGATACGTACCCCCTAAATTAACGTAAATAGCAAAATAAATACCTTGCATCTCCTAGTGATAATGTTGTAGACGGGCATTGTTCTTTCTTTACTATTCTTCATAAACAAATTATGCAGACGGGATAAAACTGAGCTAAAGTCGTTTACAACAACTGCCTATGTCTTCGGCATAATAAGTGCGTGAAGTACTACAATAAAACTTTCCAAAGATAGACTGCCGAACGTGTTCGATATTAAGAATAAATAATACACATCGACAATAAATTACATAACAAAATTAGCGAATTCGAAACGAGCGAGTCCAGCGCGACGAACGAGATGAACTGAACCGGACCGTTTTTAATACGTGTTCATGCCGCACTAAACGCAGGTGGTTATAATCAACCACGAGTGTCGTAATCCGATGCGCTCGACGTCAAAGTCGGAAACTATATGAGAGATAAAGATATAATTGTGGGCCCGACTAACAATTTAAGACGGCAGCATAAGAGAGGGAACGTTGTTATGTAATATAACTACGCCCCCTTTTCGGCATGAATGCACTACTACAATTCAAGTTCAAGCAGTTCATCAAATCCAGATTATCTCAATTGAAATGCCGAAACATAAATAAAACGCAAATCTGAAAGATGTTTCGATAAAGAGGTAAGTGCCATCAAAAAGTTCCTCCATTCCGCACCATAAAATCTATTTGGGCATAATTTCAACTTCATTAAGCACGTGACGCAAGTTGGGACGACTATTATATTGTCAGAGAAGATAGACCAACAGTCGATAACAATAATTATTTATGGCTATACTGATTAAAATTAAATTCGTCCAAGACGTCGCGAATCCGTGTCACTTGCTGATCTTCAAGTGCTCTAAATTTGCCATCGAGGTGATTTTACTTTTTCACAACTACACGTTCGATTATTTAACTGTCCAAGATAATCGCCGATAGATTCAGTTTTCTCACATGTTTTTAGGTGAATCGAACAATCTAATGAAAACTTTTAGTAATCAACCAACAACTTATTACGTCTAGTTAATGTTTTCTTCTTTTTCTTTTCATTAACATGTTTAAAAAAGTTAAAACCACAAAACAACGTAGAGTATCATTTCCTAACTGTAAAAGATTCAAAGGCTACACCCCCATAACAACCAATTAAAACATATCGATGGCGCTTTGGCAAAGCAGAGTAAGCGACACTTTTTTCGAAAATGAGTTATTTTGATTATCTTATGCATCTAAGGTAAAGGCATCATCTGGTAAAATCTGGTAACAAGATTTCGATTTTTTCCACTAGAAAAATCTATTTGTATTTCTGTAAGTACCGTGCATGTAGTAACAACGCATTTCCAACAACTGGTACTGTTGTACTGCAACGTGTTACCACCGTGCGGAATTCGCGAGTACGTATAACAAAAATGATTGTAGATGGTTGCCAGATGGCAGCACTGCCAGTGACTTTGTAGAATACGAAGTTAACAACGACAGGAATTTGACACCCACGTACGGGTGTCTCAAGTCTCTACGTACTTACACTGTTTTTCCAAAACGCCATCGATATATTTCCGAATGCAAATGAAAATTATGATCCATAAAAAAAGAAAATACTCGCTCGGTTTTATGGCGATCATGTAAGAGGATTTCCAATCGACGATCCATTATTACAAGAAAAAGCTCTTAGTTTTGTAACATTTAAAAGCCATTAATTTTACAATTGGCAATTAATTAAATAATTTGTTATGCGTAATTTTCCTTATTAATTTAAATTTTCAAGTAAATTGTGGGGAAATATATAATTCAATGTATAAACGTCTTAAAATAACATCATTTTAATTTATGCAATTTAGGAAAACAAACTCCTAAACAATACTAAAATCGTTACCATAAAAATCAACGGAAGAAAGCAAAAAGACCGTATACAATAATGAAAGGAAGAATACAGAAATGACAAGTGGATAAATACGGACGAAATTTTATTCGCTTTCGCTTTGTAGTTCTTTCGGTTGCCAAATATGCTTCAAACAGTATTACATTGAGGTCATTGTCAACGTGGTACATAATTTGAATTTAATTTGTTTGCGCTATGAATATTAAACTAATTCTAGTTTTATTTTTCGGAGAAGCTTCGTTGTGTATATTGGTCAAATATTTTTGCATATAGTTAAAATTTTCACTGGTGACGAAATGGATAACTTTTCCTATAGTATGCTGTTTAAATCAGGTTTAATGCAATCGATAACATTCTAAATCACTTCCCGTTTCAGAAAAAAATACGATATATGGAATTTTTAGATAAATTATACGTAAATACCTTTATTTTCGGTTATACCTCGAAATTATATTAAATAGAAAAACAAAACTGGTTTTGAATATTGAGCGTTCCTAATAATGATGCTTAAGAAGAAAATATATGTAATCCCCTTTTCCGTTTGATTAATCGATAAACATTATTTATTCGTAGGCATAAATTAAAAAGATATTAATAACGTCCTGTTAACGAATTGATTAGTATATTTTGAATCGTTTTTTCTAGTACACGGATTATTTATTATAATATTATGCTGGCGCGTGTCACAATTAGTTCAAGTTCAACGCAATTTGCAGTAAAAACGAATACTCGATACACCGAAATTAAAATTTAATCACGATCAAAAATATATAAATTGAAACCACTATGTTGTAGGTTCGCAAATAGAACATTTTGTAGTTATCCGTAATTACTAAATTAACGCGTAAAAAGCGAATGCCATTTAAAAGTACGTTTTAATTAAAATTTAAAAATTTACACGCGTAATTCGGTAATTGTCGTAAATTTTGATTTTTCACTTACACAAATTACAATGCCGTCTGTTTAAGTTACAAATAGTATTCAAGTTCAAAAATTATCATAATTACTTTCCACGTTAAGTGCTGTTAATTTACCGAATTGGGATCAAATTCCGATTAAAAAGTAAATACTTACGAATTTCTACGAGAGTTGATATTGTCATTTAATTTTCAACTGTAAACTGCGTTAAATTTGACCTTTACTGTTAGATTAGTAAACATCAGTAAATACGATTGCGATGTCGAATGGGGAGCGATTTTCGAGTTTTCAGTTATGAACATCAAATGGCAAAACTTCGGAAATTTTTCACCTCCTTGAAAAGTTGATTTAATATCATTTTTTTTTGTTCTTGGACCAACATTTTTTTTCTCAGTTAGTCATTTTTGATCAATAGAGCAGTTTTACCAAATGTTCGTCAAAACAAGATTCTAACGAACCCTAAAGTATAAAAATTTTTAAATATGTTAAATAGACGACAAAATTTAAAATGTTTACACTTTTTCGAATCAGCAACCGATCTTCAGAACAAAACACCATTGAAAAATAAAGAAAACATCAAGAAAAACAGTTTCGAACCTTTGTTGAATTTATACAAAAATTTATTTTTTAATAATATTTATGAATATGCAGAGTGTAACTAAAATAAGTCTAAACCTCTTAATGGATGGTAGCTGTAACGATTTGAAACATATTTTCCTTATCAACATATGGTCGCATATTGATAGTTACCGAGAAACCGAAACTGTCCTTACGCAATTTAAATTGAATTCATAGTGCTAACGAAGCAGGTAAAGTGCGCAAAGTGACTCAGTTCCAAGGCAAATCGAAAATCAATATAGTTTATAAGTAAGCAAAACGAACATGCGCGACAGAAATCTGGTATTAACTATTATGATTAGTGTCGACAACATGGCATTAGCACGTTTAATTGATTTTATTGGAGGGTAGGTTAGTGCAAATTTAAGTTTAATTCTTTTTGGTAAAGGCCAGCTGATAGTTATTATCATTTTGGTATGCTCGCAGTAGCGTAAAGTTCTATCATATCGTTGTTTACGTGTTTCATTTGATGCCTAGTGCTACTTTTTCGCGATATTTTCCAATGGAGAATAGTTAAATTCTTTAAATACAAAGCAGGTCCGTATTTATTCCTATTATTTGATACAAATTTCAACCAAAATTGTTAAAATTCGATAAACATATAAGACGTTTATCATCTTGTTTAATCATCATGTCATACACTCCCCTTTCACCCCTTAAGAGTTTTCGAGTTGTTTTAGTTACACCGTGTATTATACGGGAAGAAAATAAACCGTTACAGCGTGCTACAGACGATTCGATTTAGTCGGTCGATTGGGTTATGCCGATTTGGTTGAATATTGGATGGTGCGAATGGCTAGATTCTTTCCAACCCGATAGAATGGCCGATTAAATCGTCTCCTCTACAACTTTGTCGGCCGATCCCTTATCAAATGATTTAAAAATAAAACGAGTTAATTTATGCGGAGATGTTTAGAGTCGCTTATATGTATATAAAATAGCACATAGATTGTTTCTCTGACACAAACATTCTGATTCATGTATCGAGTGGTCACGACATACAACCGTCTTACGAAAATGTTTACTATAGAAACTGGTATAAAACTTGTTGAAAAGTGAATACATGATAGATGTTTACTGACTATTTATTTCTGTCGAATCGCATCACAATTGTTGATTTGTAAAAGACCTTCTGGCATTTATATAAAGACATATTTGACGTAGAGGATGTAGATAAGCTTTCATTTACACTTGCTGCAAGTGTAATCAAAATATCGTTTTCCACAACCACAATCGAAATCTTCTGTCTCTCAAGTTTACCGCGTCCTATTCTATACAAAATCAAATAATTAGTTTATTTACGTAAAATATTTCATCCCAAAAAGCCATTCACCGCGTTTAGTTTACAACTCGCAAAGATTTATTTCATTATAATGTATATTTTGCAAATTATGGTGGAACTACCACTTCCAGAACAGCTTAAAGCGTAAATAATTCGAGTCGTTTGAAATTTACAACCAGACGTGGTCCAAGGTTAATAGAATCTACTGTGTTGCTGCTTCGATAAAACTAAGGCAAGACAAAAATCAACGAACCGATGAAATCGACTGCTTAAGTCGGACAGTCTGGATAAAGTATTCGACCGAGTTACGACACATTTGTCAATCAAACCGGATCGTCTGTAGCACGCTTTAGAGTTTAATGTAATATAATAACCTTATGTCTTAATTGCTTAGTCACTTAAGATAAAAGTTTAATGTTTAGTATCGGGTAAAACATATTATAATTATTTAAATACCGATTATTGCTGAGATATGTTGCTGAATGTAGGTACTTATTAGAAAGATTTCGTTGTTTTTTGATTATTAGGTACCCTTTTTTAGGTAACATTTTTTTAAAACATAATGAATACAATTGTAAACAAAATTCTGACGATTACCCAATCTCTTGAAAGCTGATAAAAACCAAAACGCTTTCAATTTTTTCGCGTTAAGTAAAACGACTTCTCTGCCAAAATCCCTTTCGCTAAAAATTGGGCGAAAACATTTAAATAAATTACTAAAAGGGTATTGTTAAATTTTTAAAATTATTGTTAAAACATTTGAAACGCAATGGCAAATTCTTTTATGAAATCGATTCTAAACCGTTAAAAGCGTGAATTATATCACTTACAGTTATTGTACAAATATTTGGATGATTTTTGAAATAATTGCAAGTAACAACACCCAGACGGAAATTACTTCTTATCAGATTTACTTAAAGTTTATTTAGACAAATTGTAATTTTGTTTCTGAATTACATGACCATCGGTTAATTTCTAAACGACTATTTATGGGATAGTGTCAGTTTTTGACCTCACGAGCAATCAGTTTTGTTTTTTAAGTATACGACGATAAAGCACTCTTTATGATCAATATAGATGAAACTTCAGGAACGAGTTTCCCCATAAATTTTATTTTAATACCACTTGCTTCAAATACTTCAAAAAACCGCGATGATGATCTATTAAAAAGTATTTCAAATTTTTCCATTAAAAGCAACAGACAAACCATTTTTTTAAGTGAAGCCTAAATTAGGTTTCACACTTAAATAAACCATTTAAAATGAGATAGTTTGTTATTTTTAATTAAAATTAATAAATTTATGTACGTATTCCTTGAAAAAGTGCGTTTTAAAATCGCGCCTCTATATTTTAAGGAAATTAAATACCTAATTAAAATAAATAAATATAAATAAAATAAAAATGTGATACATATACAGGCTGTCCAAGAGCCATGCGCTAACAACGGCTTCTTTGGGTAAAAATAAACTGATTTGAACCAACTTTCCTTATTGGTAGTGCAATTTTGCTTCCTTACAAAGTTATGCGCCTCGAAAGAAGTTTTTTTAATTTCATCTTTTTATAATTACCCGCTTATTTTTGAAGTTAATTCATTCAAATTTGGTATACGAGGGTTTTCGATGTGCTCGAATAAGACAAGATAATTATTTCTTGCCTAAACTATAGAGGGCGCTCGCAATACCCTACACATTCTATTGTTTCTACAATAACTTTTTTGCAATCCGAGATTTTTCTCGAATTTTCCTCCAAAATGAGTCGTTTTAGTGACATAAATGAAGTATACCTTTGATGGACATAATGGACCGTTATTTCAAAAAAAATATTGATTAGTTAAAGAAAATCTCGATTCACAAGAAAGATATCGCAAAAACAATAAAACGTGTAGTGTTGTGAACGCCCTCTATAATTTAGACAAGAAATAATTATCTTGTCTTATTTGCTTACATTTAAAACCCTCGTATACCAAATTTGAATGAAATAACTCCAAAAATAGCCATTGATGAAATTAAAAAAACTACTTTCAAGACGTATAACTTTGCATTAACTTTTAAGATAAATTGGCTCAAATCGATTAACTTTTACCCAAAGAAGTCACTGTTAGCGCATGGCCCATTTTAAGAAATATTTTACCCAAGAAAATTATAATTTAAAGATAAGCTAATTATATAACAGTTACTTAATTATCAAAAATTTTCTTTTAGACAATTTGTGTGTATCTGTTATTATACGTATATATGTAAATATGTTCATAGGTAATTTAATTAACTTTGGTGCGTTATTGCCCTGGATCTGTAGGCAACTTAATATACTCCGTTGTAGCGTGCAAAATGCATTCTAAAGCCTATGTCAGACTATCAATCAGTTTGATCAAACTGAGTTGACGAAGTTAACCATTACAAGTTTGATCAAACCACTCAAACTGCTTGTCACACTATCAAACTGTTAATATATTATTTTGATGCGATACGGCTGCCGATTGGCGTAAATTAAATTACCCTCTAATGTTCCAATAAAATTTCTTAACCTATTTTTAGGTTAATATATAATAATAATAACCCCATATTAACCCAAATACTCTACATATTTCTCACTTTATTTCTTGTTTTGGCATTTCGTGTACTATCTAATTCTTGAGATACTGTGTTTTCTGTTATTGTTAATTATACAAACGTAAACAGAAATAAGTACGACGATAGCGGAATACCAACAAAAGATAAAAACCCTAAACATCTCCTTCGCGCCATTTCTCTTCAATTAAATTAACCAATCGAGTCACAGTTCGCATCAAACTGACTGATGGAATAGAGGTTTTTCTAAAAATTAGAGTTTGATCAACTGTTGTAATGACGTCACGTGACATAATCATCTCAGTTTGGTCAAACTGTTTGATAGTGTGACATAGACTTAATACAGTGAGTTCCAAAAAGTTCTTTCCATATGAAAAACTGTTTTATTATTAGTTTGTCAAAAATTTCATTCTGGATAAAAGTCGGTGCGTCCTCTAAAACTAATAATGAACCCATTAGGTGTTATCAGTGATGTAAGCATAACCGAAGAATAAAGTATCATTGTTTTGCAATATATTGGAAAATTTTATTTACAGATATTCTTAGACTTTTTAATGTCAATTTCGTGTAATTTTAATCCCTCTTAGAACTCCCATTTAGACAAATTTAAGAATTCCTTTTGAAAAATACGCATTTTTTAAAAATGTGTTAACCTTTGTTGTACTGCATTCATTCAATAAAATGATTTTATTTTCAAATGCCATTTATTCCCAATACTTCGTTATTGGGAACCAGTTGTATATGTATTTTCGACTAAAAGAGTACTGCTCCGCACAAAAGTTTGTTATATGGGAGTTTAGCCGTAATTTATGGCTTACCTCAGAAGTACTAGTCGCACCAGAACTTAGGGCAGGTGACATAGCGGGAACATCACTATTTGGACTCGAAGAAGGACCAGTAGCGTACAAAGGATGAGAATGTCCAAAAAGAGGCGGACCAACTGCAGTGGGTGTCGGAATGGACGTATAATTGTTAGTTACCCCCGGTGCGCTTTGGGTCTGCTGTTGACATTGATTTTCTTGAAAATTGCACAAATAATGTGTTCGATTAACGGGTTGTTGAAACGATTCGCTTAAATACTGTCGAACTTGGCTTTTTTGTTTTTGGATCACGTGATATCTTGTTGGATTTTCCAATTTGGTTTGCACCTGAAAAAGAAGTAAAGTTAATCTAGGTGTAAACCGATTATTACAAGAAGGTACTACTTCGAAATTATTAAATCTATATGTATAGAGATAGTCTTTCCATCGTTTATTAATTGACTCCAGATTAAACGAGTTAGGCAAGGACAACTATTTATTGTGAGCATCGATTCTGCTCATGATAGATGCGAATAATAAAGACCACGTCGCTAATTTGGAACATTTTGTATTAATATTTGCACATGCAGTTAGAGATTACAAGTCTAAGGAGTTCATAAATAAAACTTTTACACACCTGCAACACTTGCGGAGGTACGTCGAGGGCAATACTGTGTAATGGGACGCGCATTGCAGTTGCAGCAGGACGTTGTCGCTCTTGTAACTCTCGTTGTTCTCGTTCTTGAGCCTCGCGTCGCTCTTGTTCTTGTAACGCTTGTTCGCGCATTAATTGTTGTTTTAGTTGAGTTCGCGATAGTTGTGTTGCCGTTTTGAGATTTGGCGGGCTGAAATAAAGTCGTTAAGTCATTGTATAGTTAGTTATATATAACTTCATGTTAACTTCTAAAGTAATAAACATGCCAACTATTATGCAATATACGATAATCAGAACTATCTTTAATAAATATGCATTCACAAATAATTAACACGCTTTATGTCAATAATTACTTTTATTGTGTATACCTATCGCTGACATCACTAATTAGGAGTTATTGCTTATGCTTGCCCCCGATTTCATTGTTTCTTCAAAATACAACCGAAGTAAATTCTATTTGATGTCAAGATCAACTTCGTATGCGTAAATTAGATTTAAATTAAAAAAAAATAACGCGCATTAAAATGGTAACTATGTACTAATTTTATTAGGCTAAACTCGCATTACCGCGTGCCGCAACGCTTTTCAAACATTTAGGAACATATTTAGTTCACCCCAAAACTGATATCTCGAAAACTAATAGGCAGATTTTAATGGTGTTTGCGGATTTTGAAAGCTATTAATTATATTCCTTAGAACACTTGTTGATGATTTTTGAGAGACCAAAGGTCACGACCATCAAATTTTGAATCTCAAAAAAAAACAACGAGATAGTAGTGTTTAAATGTGAGATAATAGGTAATTTAAAAAACAGCATTATACAATACATAATACTCATTTACTCATCACACCCTAGAACAGCTTCTTTCGACATTATTGAATTGACCTTAAAATTCAGTGCTTTGGACATTTTGAATCATTGATTCTATGTCAACTATGTGTATCTAGAGGGGCAGGAAGATTTTTCAGGAAAATCGATTTTCAAGATCCTCTAGCAGACGGTGCTTTGGAGCTATGACGATGTGTTCAGTACAAAGTTGTCAGGTACAAAGCAGGTCGAGTTCTATAAGAAAAACTGCACTTAAAAAAATCTGACAATCGACACTAACCCCATGTACTTGTGTGTCATATCCATTTTAAAAAAACAAAGTAAAAAAAAAGTAATAAAATTGCATTTTAAAAAAGAAGAGTTAGAAAGAATAATAAAATAGAGGGTGAAATAAGGAGAGAAAAAATATGGAAACACTAAAAATAGATGCACGCACATCAAATAAAAAAAATAAAATAAAATGCTTAAGAATATCAAGGCCGAAATGTTTAGGAATGAGATATTGAATCCAAATTCAATATACAGGCAGTCTTCGCTTTTACGGCAGATTAACACGTACTAGCGATGAGCGACGTAAAACGAGACACATGTTTTCATACATTTCTATGTAAAATCATGCAGTTGGGTTCTCGGTTATAAAAAAAACATTTCTCAAAGAAATGGACTAGTTTTATTTATGAAATTACGTATCTTTAAACAAAATAATGCACACAGTAAGTAATAAAATAACATGAATAATTAAGACAATAAAATTCTATCGACGAGCCGTTTGGAAGATCATTAACTTATAATTTGAATGATTATAAAACAGATCTTTATTTTAAGTCTGAGATTTACCTATTATAATTTTATTACAATAAACAGTTATCATTATATAATTAAAATACGTAGTTTTACAACATTACGTTAAAAAACATATAGGTACCTAACGTAAATACTTTCTAAAGAGAAATTTCACATGATAAAAAAAAGATCGCACAAATTGTTTATATATTTTATTTTTAATATTTATAATATGTACCACAGGAGTTGATACGTTTATAGGTACCTACGTCAATTTAAGATTAATAATTTTGCACAGTTGATCATACAAAATATTTTGGTTTCTAATACCGTTGTGTGGAAATTTATATTTAAAAATATGTTCGATAAGATTTCTTCCTATAAAGATACGTTTATGTAACACCAAAAAAATTAAAAATACCGATTCGTAATATAAATATATAGCACCATTTTCTGGTTATAATCTGACTAAAATGGTAACGGAAAATATTAATGTTGGTAATTACTAAAAGGTCAATTAATTTAATAAACAAAAATACGAAAACGAATTACTCACACCAAGTTTCGATAAAAAAAGCAAGAGTCATTGAATTGCATAATAATCATCCTAAGCTTAGTTTTCAAACAGATGCCGCTATTTATACATAATTCATATATTTTTTTTGTCTAAACCACGTTTAATGATTCACCGATGTCCTTATATTATGTATGGGTAGATAAGGCAACATACCCGTTATTTTCGTTACGGTTGTTTTGTTTATAAAAATTGTTTGAACGCGATTTTTAAAAACATTTAAAATCATCATATTTTGATTAGTATAATGTATTTGAAGATAAGTCGTTTCGGATAGAAAATATGGGTTCAAGTTTATCTGAAAACAGATAACTCGACGCTCGAAATAATATTCGACATTATATTGAAAGCGATAAACACATGCCTTCGAATTATAAAATAAACTGTCGGTTTTCAAAATGATACGCGTAACAGTTATCTCGGTGGCCAACTTAATTTCGGGTTTAAATCCGATAGATGGTATTCTGTTAAAATTGTAATTGTTACTTTTATGTCTATTTCACTTTTGACTTTGACATATGTGACTTTACTAAAACTAGCGAATAACTATTTATAATAAACATCATATTATGGTCAGTTGATACGTTAATATTGACCGTTCAAGGTGACGTACAGCAAAACTACTAAAGAAATTAATTCTTTTGATTAGTACAAAACGTTTCTATCAGAGTCGTTAGTTGAATAATATGGCCGCTTTCTTTTTTAAAAATTCATTATAGAGATAGAAACACTAATAATGTAACATATGTAGAAGTCTAGGTTATTTTAAATTTACTTAATGGACAAATTAAATGTCAAATGGTCTGACCGTGTACCTAAGCTAAGTAATTGAAGAAAAGAGCTTCTCAATTTACTAAACGAGGATGAGTTAGCCATATAATAAACTTTTTGACCTTTCAAGGTTACTTAATTGAAGATTTAAATAAAAAAGGTCTTGACCACCTTTAACTAACTAATGTTTAACGTTTCAATTCGAATTTCATTCCATATATTATGTAAACATATTTTAATATATTGTGTACTTAACATTCATTTATTCCACATTTATATTATAATAAATAGGTAACGCTGCTAATACTTTAACTTGTCAGAAACGATGAGTACAAAACTTGATACTTACGAAGACATCGTTGACCATAATTTTAAATTAATTTAATTTCTTAATTCGAGAAAGCACCAAAGTTTAAACTAAACAGACGACGGAATCTTAGACCAATAAAAACAAGCAAAAAAAAGCTTGCAGAACTGGAGTTTCTTAAAAAAACTCCCATTACTGAAAAAACATAACTTTTCCATCACAATTTAACCTGTTTGGTGATCGAAAAGTCTGAATGATTAGCGAACATGTTTTAATCAAAACGCCGAAAGATCGTACATAGAAAACGAGAAGAATTTTTTGAACACATCATTGGCCAATTGACGATCAGAGTTTGAAATGTACGAGAATTTTTTGTAGGTGTATATTTTTATAAAAAATAATTAAACACAAACATTATGATAGTAACAATAGAGATTGCGATATAATTCGATAAAATAGGGTTCGATCCGGATGTACATAATATGTATTTCGTTATTCTGGTTTGACAGCTTTATAAAAATATATTAGTCAATTCAAATTTAATGTTTTAATTTATCGTAAGCGTGGCTCGAAGTTTTCTTAAATAAATTTTTTAAGTTAGCAAATTTAATTTAAAAATTGATGATGTAAAACGCGAGCAGCTTATAAGAATGCCCAAACTTTAATATTACTTCAATAATTTCGCTTGACAACGATATGCAATGTTAATCGATTTGTTTCTAGAAAATAATGCTTAATCAAATTTGATTGTAGCGCTGTAAACAGATGGGAAAAACAAGCTCGATCGAGTTGTTCTACCAGCTGAGCTGGTAGACATATTACTGTACTTAAATTTATTTAATTCAAAAATTTGACGACGATGAATAATATGACGTAGTAATAGATTGTGCAATCGTTTTTAAACACGTTCCGTTATACAGCTTATCCAAACCTATATGATGTTCACGTCATCAATACAAGGTTACTAGATGATGACGTTTCGCAAGTGCTGTCACCTCGTACCTCGTATTTTGACAGTTGTAACAAATTGTAGCATTTCTTTATACCATCTAATATGAGCGCAAGTAAATCATCTATAGAATATGTCACTTTTCGAATTTTAAATCGAATTACAAATAAACAATCTAGTAACTTTTTGTTGATGACGTGAACATCATATAGGTTTGGATAAGCTGTACACAATGAAACTTTCCTAAGCCTAATCTTTGTGTTCTAAATGTTACTGGTCAACTTTAGAGGTTGTTTGCTAGAAGAAGTGGTCATCTCTAGAGGTTCTACTGTATTTTTAAAAAAATTGAGAACACGTCGATGTCTATTGACGTCTATGTCTAACACGTCTATTTAATTTTGCGGCGTTAACAATAATAAAAGTATATTAATATATACGAGGGACGCTCAAAAGTAAACTTTTTATTATACATACAAAATGTTCAATTTCTTTATTATTCGTTCATTAATAGATTTTAAATAATGCTCGATGGTTTGAACTTAAAAATTTTGCAATCAAAACGTTCCCCGCGCCTCATCATATTATAATAATTATTAAATCGACTTTCTCTAAACAACGTAACTTTCCCTTTCTCTTATAACTGATAGTACATTTTAACGTTAGGTATATTATGCATGTTTTGTTAAACTAATTGTAAATCAATTACAGCGAAACTTCTCTTAACGGACACTTCTAAATAACAAACTCCGCGAATGTTCGTCCAGTATTGAAAAGTCTCACTGCATCTTAATTCAGCATACTACTACTCGTAATTAATTTACAAACGTATCTCGTAGTACCTATGATTAAAACTTGAAAATTTCGATTATTATTTTGTTAAATAATGTTGGTTTGTCGATGATTAATTCATATGTAAATACCAGTCGGTATGGTAATACATATGTATGTATGTATGTATGTATATTAACCTTTCGAGTTAAACGTATTTAAATATTAATTAAATATTTATTTTATGGTGTAATAGCGATACAGTTAATTGTACGTAGAAAATCTTTTCAACTAATCGACTATTTTGAGATCTTTTTCGAGAATCGCCGATTGTTTTTACGATTAAAAGTTACCATGCGTGGACGAATAAGGGAAAAAAATAAACAATAATAATAGCTTATTTGCGCAAACGAATTACAATTTTTTTACTTTAAATTAGTGAATGTAAACGATGGACTTCAACGTCGAGGAAAGATAAAATTTAAATTTACGCTAGCCTTTAATTATAATTCATTCACAATGCGGAGGCCAATCATACAGGTGGCATAGCTGACCTTGTTTATGTCTTTGGACGATTTAATAGACCTTGCTAAGAACAATAAATTTGATAAGATTAGTATCGGGTAATTCGGTTATTCATTTGTTTTCAATAACTCGTTAATGTAGTAATCGAACATCACCAAAACTATTCAATTGTGATTCGAAATTACGTTTTCAAAAATCTGTTTTTGTAAAAAAACTACCGCCAGACCTCAAAATTTAAAATACATACCTAGATACATAGACACAACATACATACCACAAACCTAGAACTGGTCGCGAATAAATATATTGAAGATTAACAATAACACGTACTAATAAACAGTAATTACGTTCGAGTATTAAAAATAAAACGATAAAAATAGTTCTAAATCTATATTAGTTACGAATATTAAGACATTAGCATAAAACGAATAACATACCCTCCAGATTTAGGGGGACGACCGACAACTTTATCTGAATATTTAGGCAAAGGATAATCTTGCACGTTACTCGAATTTCCCAAGTCAATGATGCTGGGGTCCATTTCCAAAATCATTTGAAGATCTTCGTCGATTCCTAAATTTACCCTAACATTTCTCATGGGGGTTGTATTGTAATTCAGGTTACTGCGCACATCGAAATTTCCCATAGCACGCACGGTATCTGCGATTTTTTGAAATTCGCAGACTTGTGTTACCGTCGACATGTTAACGATAACAATTAATTTTTGACAAGATTTTAAGCTCGATTAAGTTGCGATATTTCGCCGAACTTTTCTGTCAAACTGCGTGCTCACGCTAATGTTTGTGCCCCTCACCAAATTCAAGGTCTCGAAGCTATTTTGGACCACCATTCTACAAATAATTTTTGTATTATCTGACGCCATAATCTATCTATGTACGTATATAACTTACAAACTTGTTAATAGAACAGCGACAACCCTATGTTGTCTAACTATTTTAGATAACGTCGTTTTGTTATTTTTATGTGTCGCATCGTTTTGACGCTTTTGACCGATAACTGAATAAAATAGTAGTGGCAGGAAAACGCGCTTAGAAAAATTGTGGTCATTTTATTTTTCCCGCGCCGCAATGACATCAACAAAACGTTACGTTACGTTTATTCGAAGGCGAAAAAGTCACGTGAGTAATTTATTGTCGATCAATTTAACCGGTAACGATCAGCTCACTTACCTCTCGGTTTCAGGTAATGTTTTGGATGTGAGTTCATAAAATTCTTGATTTTTTGGAGTGCCTAAAAGATCTTCGAAATCGATATTACTGTCCAAATCGAAGTCTTCGGTAATAAGGGCCGAGAGATCGAAGCCGAGATCGATTCCGGATTCGTTTATATCATTTTCCATTTTTAACCGATTTTTTAAAACACATCACAAAACTACTGGAGTGCGTTCGCATTTGTTATCGCCATATGTCACTCCCATTCTCGATCGAGAAGCTGCGGACTCATTAATTACGTCCCGCGACTGCGTCAGTCCGGAAAAGTTAAGTAGACTTAAATGTATTCGTGCGATTCCGACGAACTTCGTCATAAATTAATTAATTAATTTAATTCGAAGCGGGAGAATAAGCGAAAGCGCGCCAAAATGCTTTTAAAGATTGTTGCTTCACGTGTTATTTGCAAAGTGATGCATTTTTAACGAGGACTCTCGTATTCTACGATATCAGCAATTTTATCTTTCCACAATGAACGTCAGTCGATACGTTGCGTTGTTCGTTAAAATGAATAACGCAAAATTAATTTATTTGCTCGTTTTAACCCCCGCGACGTTGATTATCGCTCATTTAATTGGCATGCCCGAAAAAGTAGAATTGGATTTAATGTGGAAAGAATACAAGGTAATAATTGAAATTTAGTTAGAACGTATAACGACAATTAAAAAGTTTTTCAGCGAAAATTTAATAAAACTTACGACGGTTATCACGAACAAACGCGCCGTGAAGCTTGGGAGGAAAATTTTCGACGCGTTGTCGAACACAATAAACAAGCTAACGAAGGTGTTCATTCTTACGTTATTAACGAAAATCATTTAAGCGATTTGGTAAGACATACTTAGATATTTCAGAAACTTAACGAACACAATTAAATGATGGAAAATTTATAGAGTGAAACGTCTAGTGCACGTACTGTCGAGTAAATTACATCAACAAGGCGAAAGAATTAACAATAAATTTGTTAGTTTTTCTTATGAGAGTTTTGATGAAAACGGAGATGTGAGCTATTTCTCGTTTTTTTTTTAAATTAGCTTTATTTTCCTTCGTCGCAACTGTAACTTGAATTTTCTAATTAAAATCTCAAATTTACAATAAGTACATGTAATATTTAACGTGTTCACTTATAATTAATTATGCATACGATGGAATTCGAACTGTTAATCATGTTAAGTTAAACTGTTAAGTTCCATTTTAAATTAGAATTTTAAAAAATCATTTAATTAAAACCAAGTTTCCTGTCAAAGTCTAATATAAATTAAAACGTCCCTAGTTGTAATGTCTCTAGTGAGCGAGGAAAACGTATAATTTAATTGACGCGCATTATGGAAAGGAAATAAATTAAAATGGAAGTTCAAAAATTCAGTTTACTCAATTGTTTAGTAATCAGCGATAGCGGTGCATTTTTGTGGTGTTATTTGTAACCACCTTAATTACGTTTTGATATTTGTTTTTCGTTCGAAAGCGTAATTTTATTAAATCGGCGAAATATGTCCGTTCGCACTTTCCAATTTAAAACTAGTGTTAATCGAATCCGGATAAAATGTGGGCAACTCCAACGAATTAATTTAGAATATTTGTTAGATGATATGGCATGTCTCGCTAATTTAGAACAAATAATTGATTTTGATATTAGTTAACTATTTGTGTACGTTATCAAGTCGATATTTACCGTATTTACTCGAATCTAATGCGCACCTTTTTCAATCGATTTAAATCTCCAAAATCGGGGTGCGCATTAGAATCGATGACGCACTAGATTTGTATACAAACTCGAAAATTCTGCTTATTTTTCTGCCAAGGTTCCGATGATGGAAGCAACAGTACTGACAATGATTAAGATTTGATTTGAGTATGGATAGATCAGTATTTTTTTAACAGTTTACTGTATTTTAGTTAAAAAAAAGTACACCTATAAATTGTTGTAGGTAAAAATCATAAGATAAACCCATTGTCTTATAAGATATGTAATTGTTACCGTATATATTGCGCTAACTACCGGTATTAATAATATTAAAGCCCATAATTTTAACACATTGTTGCATAAGCAAAATTTGCATCTGCTTTACAGCTGCGCGTTACAATCGCCAGTAAAGAAAATTTTTCTTGCAAGCGTTTTAAAATTGGGGCGCGCATTAGATTCGAGTAAATACCATGGTATAATAACTACTAAAGGTAAGATGCGGAAGCGGATCTGCGCATATTGTTTGACGTCACTCGTGAGTAAATAAGTCCGTCAGACACCGTCAGAGATTTTCCGAATACTGATGGTACGGGTACGCTGTTCACAAGTATAATAAAACGTAATTCCGACGTTAAAATTGTTGTTACGTCTCATCGTAAACATAGGATGCGCGATGTTGGATTGCAACTCTGACAAATAACTGTTTTTTTCTGCCTTCCTCGCAACGAACCTGAATCGAGATTAAAGTGAATTCATTTGTGTTACCGGTTGTTAACACTTCAAGAATTTGTTTGAAACATTTTAAAAATAACGATTTTTGGAGAAATTTGATATACGAACTATTGAACTTGCCCGAAAATATTCTTTTAAATTTTTACGCGTATTGCTAGGTGCTACTACTACTCTCCGGATAGCGTTATGCGCAGAGTTGAATGTGTTTAGAACACTCGATTATCCTACCTTGTATAGCTATTATACTATGAGTATATACGGTATATAAAATGTTCAAGGTTTGCTTCAGATCTTTAAAGTGGGAGAATTAAAACGCGAGATTTTTATGCACGTCATATGTTCGATATTCTTGTTTACAGACTACTCGAACGTACCTCCAAAAAATGGTTAAGCTGACGAAAAGTACTCGAAGAAAAGTTGATTCGGAGGTCGTTGGAAATTTTTACGAAAAGTTCCACAACTTGCCCGAGGAAATGGATTGGAGAGAAAAAGGTTTCAAAACGCCCGTTTACAACCAAAAAGATTGCGGATCGTGCTACGCATTTAGCATAGCTATGGTATTACAGGGTCAAATTTATAAAGAAACTGGTAAATTGGTTCCGTTGAGGTACGGCTGAAGTGTTTTCGGAGTAAAATTTGAGACGTTTACTTTTAGCGAGCAACAGCTGGTGGATTGTAGCGTGTCGACTGGGAATTATGGGTGTGGTGGAGGATCTTTAAGGAACACTTTGAGATATTTGGATAAATCTGGAGGCCTTATGACTTACAACGATTACCCTTATATTGCGAAGGTAATCAAATTAAGATACCTACTTGGAAAATTTTGAATTGATTATTTTTGTAGCAAAAGAGGTGCCAATTTGATACTCACAAGGTGATGGTCAATCTTAGTTCTTGGTCTATTTTATCATCCAAAAATGAAAGAGCCATGGAGACTGCCGTTGCACACGTTGGACCCATCGCCGCATCTATTAATGCTAGTCCGCATACATTTCAATTGTATCAGTAGGTTCCCATTCGTATTCTGCAAACGTTATTTTTAATACGTGTTAATTGTTTGTAAACGCCTTGAACGCCTAAACTAGAGACGAATATGACTCGGTTAACTCACGTATAACATTTACTTTCTTTTGTATCGTCGTTCGAGCGAATAATTTTGTTCTATTACAGTTCCGGAGTATACGATGATCCTTTCTGCTCCGACCAAACAGTAAATCATGCAATGCTAATCGTCGGTTATACAAAAGACGCCTGGATATTGAAAAATTGGTGGGGTAATCATTGGGGTGAAAACGGTTATATGAGATTGCGACGAGGTATTAATCGCTGCGGGATAGCAAATTATGTTGCTTACGCTTTAGTGTAAAGTTTATTTTGCCTTTTTATTTATTTAATAACACTACAACATATCTCATTTAATTAGTTTAGATATGGAAACAAATGGATTTTCTTTAGAATATATGAAATTACAATACCATCAGCACGATAATTGCTATACATACACGGTAGAGATTAATTACAAATGTCTAACTATAGAAGGGGTGGTGAGTTAATTTCGGCGCCCTTAACAGAGTCTTTAGTTGTGCGGAACCTTTAGGACGTTACTTAAGTAAAGAACGACTATCCTTGGGGAATTCCGGCTTTTGTTTCCTTCTCATCCGATAAGGTATTACCGATTCCGACTTGAGAAAAGATGGAATTCAATATTCAGTCTAGTTAGTTGGAACGTCAGGCAATATTAACCTATATTCCATCGAAAGCTTAGCCTAGGTCAAGAAATACTCTATTAGGGTAGGGTACGTATATTATTTTCAAATCCTCTTTTGATTATTTTGCGACTCTACTTAGCTTATGGGATGTTGAGTGTGAATTTCGAAATTCATATTTGAAAGGTAGAAGGAAGGCATATAAAAACTGGATAATTGCATTTCCAAGAATAATTTTGAGAAAAGAAAGTTTTGAATAAAATTTTGCGCGCGCTAAATAAATAAGCCATTTTCAGGCACCTAACACCAGTGAATTTGGTAGAGGTGGCTTTCGGAATTGTCTCAGTTAGCGCCAATTTATCGATTTTGGGATTAAAGAAATAATACTAAAATATGTAATGTTCATTATCATATATTGATTACAATTAATAACACAGATTACAAAGCAATCGTGTAAGCACATAACATGCTACATTATTTTGGAAGGGAGTATTTCGCGGAATATTATCCCATCGCGTCGATTACAACAGGTAATTGTGATATAAGCTACAACAATCATAAGAACATACAATCGAACTGGTATTTACCTAATTTACGCAGATTTTGTTTGTTATAACAAAACTGCAAACAGGTTTACCACTAAAATAGCTTTCTTTAAAAAACTTATACTCCACAAATGGCGCAACAAGTTCCTAGAAGAGCATTATAAAATTTATCTGTATTATTGTCAAGACCTTGCAGAATTTTATATATCTAACATCACATCGTTTTACAAAAAGTTTAGGTACATCCGTCTGCTTCTGACGAAAAAAAAAAAATAGACATCATATATGTATCGCTTAGGTATTTTTTTTTATCAAAAGCAGACCACATTTAACATCAAAGAATTCCAATTGTATCCCTTGTAATGTATTTCGTTACAAAATATTGACATAGTATTTTCACTTACTGATTGCCCACATATCGCAATTGGAAAGACATGCGTTGCATACCATGCACACTAAATACTATTTAACATCTTTATAAATCTATAGAAAACTATTGTTCTTTCCTCTTTCTTTCTCTTTTAATTCAATTACATTTAAGGGTATAAAATATATTTGAAACATCGCGGAAGTTTATAAAGTCAAAATTTATTGTCGCATTTTCCACATTGTATCGACTTTATAGACGAATGTATGTATATGATATACTATAGCGGTATAAACTGATCACATGTATAGGCGAAACGCTCGAACACTAGGTGAATTGTCACAATATATCACTAGAGGACCATTCTAATGTTACATGTTGTGCGTAGCTAGATTGTGTTTGTTGTACCGCCGACAACGGTATCAACAAAAAAATGTTTAAAAGCAAATGAATATAACGTGAAACATTTCAAAAATATTATACCATGTATTATTCGAACCATTTATATATGGATACATCAAACATAGGTATACATATACATGTATATATAAAATATATACATATATATTTGTTATAGACACAGATAATTATAAAACATATATGTTTTCTGATTTTCTTGGTTCTTGTTAACTGCTACTTTAGTCGGAGTACTGAGCCATTTGTCGAAGAATCCACGGTACATACTTGGGAACATAAGCATAAACACCGGGCAAGTAAGGATGAGCACATTTAATACCCCAACTGACGATACCACCTACGAACCAGCGTTCACGATCGTGTTCGTCGCGGCAAAGTAGGGGCCCTCCGGAGTCGCCCTTATAAGGAAATAAGATCGATTAAACGAAATTGACACTTTTATCGTTAAAACATACTTGGCATGCATCTTTTCCTCCGTCCTTATATCCAGCACATAGCATACCATCCGTCACGTTCAGATCTCTATTTTCTAACCAAGTGTTACATAAGTCACGATTCAATATCGGTACTTCCACTTCGTTTATTTCGGGTTCGTATTCGGACACTAGAAAAGAATCGTTTAACATTGCATACCTAATTATATGAACGAATGCAACTAAACCACTTACGCCCTTTATCTTCCTTTTTCCCCCATCCTATAACGGTGCATACGGTTCCTGGAGGAAGTGGCTTATCGGCGGAGGGCAAACATACCGGTAGAAGATGCTCGTGGAAAGTTACTTTGACCGATAGCTGAAATAAACGTTTTTACAGAAATATGCCGTGCTTATTTCCCGTATACGATCTCGCACGAACATAATTTAATGCAGTACCTACTTATTTCACGAAATACAAATTTCCCGCGTTACATTAGTACCTTATGTTTTTCGACGATTATTTTTATTATTTTCCAAAGTTTAACGCGCCTCGATAGTTATGGTGGAATTCTAAATTAGCAACTCTGGCGGCTAACTGGTTAAAAACAATTCATTAACTTCAATGAGCTAAACGAGCAACTGGTGTATTAATTTCGTGAGATTCGATACCGAAGTAGGTAGGTAATTAATTAGTTTTAATTTGTTCCGAACTACCGGCAACTTCACAACTTCATTTTGTACGAAATTTCTCTCGAAGTTTTCATTTAGCTTTTCACGTCGCGTCGGCCGTTTACACATTAAACGGATGTTGTTTATCGATAATTACGAAACATTTTCATTCACAAATTGCGACCATATCTTTAATTTAAAAAAATTAGATCGACGAACGTTACCACGTTAACGTGTAACTATTGGAAATTTCGCTAAAACAGATATAAAATAAAATTATTTACTTAGGTACCTGAAAGAGAGCGACGTCGTTATCGTGAGCTATCCCCGTATTATACATAGGATGAGGAACAACCCTTTTCACTTTCATTTTTTGCCCATAATACGAATGAGCGTGTCTTCGAGTGATTCCAAGCTGAATCGTCCAGCCGGTCACGTCGGAATGACTAAAGAAAAATCCGGTGAAAACAACGTTTAACGCTGAGGAATTATGTCAAAATAATAGTCTTTTAGAATATCACGACGTACTTCAAACGTAAATACTCATTATTTTAGATTACTAATTATATCGTTGTAGGTATTCACAAAACATCTCCGAGTTTCGTGATATATATATATATATATATATATATATATATATATATATATATAATGTTTAATTATGTACTTGTTTATGTTTTTTGTTAAATTTTATTTTGTTATTAGGGATTAATATTAATCCCTATTATTTTGACATAATTTCTCAGCGTTAAGAAAAAAAACATATACACACGTACTTTCCTACACAATGCGAAGCCGTAAGCACCCATTGGTCGGCAATGAGCACCCCTGCGCAATAAAAAATTTCTTCCGGACCACCCAAAAGAGCCGCCAAAAAGGGCCAATCTCCGGGTTTCGATTTAATTCCTCCGACGATTCTTAGTGCTTTGCGCTCGGCGTATGATTTTCGAGATTTGCCACACACTAAAAATATTTATGGGAATATTTCGTTAACGATATTAACAAATAGGTGCGTGCGTACTGTGATTTGTACAAATCAGATCGACACTGGGATATGTGGTGCCGGCGCACGAAGAAAATTCCCGAAGCATATTCTTTTGACGCTTATTTTGATGCATTCTCCAAATCGCTGTCGTTTCTTGTTCGACCGGCACAAGGTTTGCATTTTTTCCGTTGATTAACCGACTGGCATTAGCATTTCTACAACGTTTCGAAAACGATTTTAACGTAAGCAACAATAATTGCGGTAGGTAAACTTACGAATATCCTAGTAAAGAGCAAATTAAGGTCGGAGATGTCGCTTGATCCCAATGCGCTATGCATGCCGGTATCCATTTCTGTAGTTCCGGTTGAAATATTTCCAGCATTCCATATCCATCGTCGCCGTTTCTTTCGCTCAAACGTACTATTTACGAAGCATTTACAAAAAAATAAATAAATAGCGCACATATGATGTACTTACGACAATTACGTTCGTCCTGCGCTAAAGGGCAATCGATCTTCCCATCGCACATTTGATTTTGGCTTATACATTTGTCGTCCCCGCAATAAATATACCCTTTTTGCATTCGTTACAGTTCAATTCGTCAGTTTGATCTTTGCAATCCACCTGACCATCGCAGAACCAATCCTTGGGAATGCACCGCTTCTGGTCGCATTGAAATCCATTCGAACAAACTTGACAAAACGTCATTTACCCTTTATTACCGTATTTAAATGTTTTACCTGGTTTTTGGGCGCGCAGTTTGGCCTCTTTAACTTCGTGATGACCTACGCAAACATCTGAATCGGTCGATTCCGGAAAAAGGTCGCAATCCAAATATTCCGGTAATGCGAGGCCGAAAACGTCCAAAAAGAAACCACATCGCCTCTTCATTTCTATATGTATAGGTATATGTATCGATAATAATGAATTTCATAAAATATTGTATATACATATATATATATTAACGTTCCCATACCTAAACATAAACCACGACAAGGACGAACAACGGCCCCACCCGTACCACATTTCGGCACGAACACGGAACAGAGAAAAAGCGCAGCCAACTCGTAGCAACGGACGTCAACGACGGCATCGTAAACTTCTAATTCGTGTTGAGCGTCAAGTTGTCCGAAATGACCCATGTAGTTGGGAAACACCGTAAAATTGTACGGCACCTTATTTTGCTGGCAAAATCCGACTATGACGGGCAAGCATATTCCAGGCGCTGGATTCGAAACCGCCGTATTCGGAATCGACACGCTAGTGGTCGTATTCGCCGTGGCGTTTACCAAACGAATCGGAGCAGGATGAGATGCTGAAGACAAACGAGGTTAACTACTTAAGGTACTTATCACTTGGTTAAATGATAAAATATACCTTTGAAATACGCGGCCATGCCACCACCGATGACTAGTAAAGCAACGGCGTTCATTACGACTTGGGCGAAACGAAATTTTACCCTAACGCTTCTGAGATAAGGGTTCTGATTGGAAGAGCGCCTCATGTCTCTTATTATCTGAAATATATAAAATGTAGAGCATCGGCAATCAGACTCTGGTTACAACTCACTCTATGATGCAGAGACATGTTCGATCCGTTATGAAATCGAACGATCGTTTGTAAACTTGCTGGAGTCGAAACGCTTTTGGTTAAGGGCAAATTAACGTTTCCATCGGCAGTGGCCGGAGGAGTCGATATCGCTGTAGTGGCGGTTTTATTAGTTGTTCGGGAAGATAAAAGTGGCGTTTCCATGGTCGTCTTTGTAGTATAACTCGGAGAAGAGGTTTGGCTAAAACTATCGTTCGATATGCTCGAATCTTGTCTAATCGAAGTTTTCGAATTATCATACGGTTGATTAGAAATAGTCTTGACAGACGCCTGAACGGGAGACTTATGAAATGTCTTGTGCGGGGTAGGTGGCGGTAGGCCAACAGGAGTCGGAGGTATTCTACCGAATTCGTGCGTAACGTTGTTATCAAATTGGAATAAGCAATTATTAGATTTTTCTTTGAAAGCGACATCTTTGTTTGCATTGTTACCGTTAGTGTTTGAGATTTTATTAAATAAAAGGGAGGCCGGACTTCTAGGTGGAGGTGGTGGCGGAGTTCCTCGACTTCCAGTTGAATCAGGTAATTGTCGGCTGTTATTGTTATGTTGATTAGTTTGCGTATTATTATTGGTCGTGATAGATGGAATATGCGAGCGTTTCGGGACTGCCGGGGGCCTTAAGGGTTGAACGGGTGGAGAAATCTATACGTAGGTATATATATATAACCGTTAATTTTCGAATTAATCGTTCCGATTAGTTACTTACAGGAACAATAGGTTCTTCTGTAGTCGAGCAATTATGAGCGGAATGTCTTCTGGAGAATAGATTAGAATTAAGTGGAAACAGTGACGTTGGCTGCACGAGAGATTTCTCGTTATCGAAAATATTTAGCAACTTATTTTCCGTCCACAAACTTTCCCATCTATTAGAAATTTGGAGTTTACGTTATAAAAGGGAAAACGAGAAATTACTTTTTACTTACTTAGGTGGTGTACGTGCGTCCCCCAACTGAGTCGTGCTATGTTGATGTTGTCCAAACATACTTAGAAAACTGTTTAATACATGTTGAAGTTTGTTTTGGTTTTCTGGCCTTATCTGTAGTAAAATTCGCTAATGGGAGTAATGAGAAAGTTTGCAAGGTGCTTGGGGGGTCGTAATGAGTTTATCGGAGGACGGTCGTTGACCTACTCCACACATGCAAACTCACCTGTGGATGTATGCGCGTGTTGTAATTCGCGTGATTTATAACGCGAAAGCATGTGTTTGCTTATTACTTAACATAATTGTGATCATGTCGCCTTCGAGCTTGCGCCGCTGCCCGGCCGCAAGCCCGCACCCAGGACACGCTCGATGCAGCACGAATCTTCGTAGATGAATGACACCGGTCTACCTGTACCCCAACTTCTAACACACGTCAACGTAAGCGAATTTTTAAGTTTTCGTCAGTCAATTTCTAACATTCTTGTTCTTTATGAAAAAAAATACTAACATAAATTTAATAATATACCTATCTTCGGAAAAAGTTTACGCAAAAATTTTATTTCCGACTTTTCTTTTACGCGATATTTATTTAAAATTGATGGTTCGTTCGGTAAGTTTCTTAAATCGATGTACGAAAATTAATAAGCTTCGGAACCATTTAAATATTTATACGAATGTCGAGTTCGAAATTGAAAAGTTTTATGTAACTGAAGTGTATTAGATAGAAAATTATATTGTTTTAACACTGGCAGAGTACGTGACTCTATCTATTTTAAAGGGTCGAAACGCTTTTGTCTATTGAGCGTCTGTTCTCCGGCATCCACATTAGGGCCAAAATTCAATTTTCCACACTTCCCTTGCATAGCAATCGGGACGGCGAAACCTATTTATTAAGGGTATTATTTATGTTGTTTATTTAAAAGACGTCGAATCGCGGTAAAAATCTCACTTACGTGATACGATTGAATTTTGAATATTCTCTCTTTTCCGTTATTTAATAACATAATAATTTATTGCGGATTTTTTGCGAAACTTTTTAAAAGTTTTAGACAAAACGAATTGTAATATAATACTTTGCTTACTATGTTTCCTGGACTGATTAAAAAGCTTCGCTATTTTATCTAATAAGTTCCATTAACGGGACTCGACAACAAGTTATACTCTCATTACTGAACTTGTTTATTGTATTAATTTAAATCAAGGTCGTTAGATTATTTCGTCGTTTTCAAAATTTCAAGTTTGAAACTCGCCGGAGGCGTTTCAATTGTTCACTTCCAACTATTGTAGACTAATTGTTGGATAATTTACAATTCCAATATTTAAATCGAGATGCGACTATTGAAAATTCGAGTAAACGAACAAATAAAAATGAAACCGAGATCACAAATAATTGTCGAATAAATATAAGTAAGTATACAATGGAGTTTTGAACATTTAAACCTAAAAAAGCCAATTAAAACTAAATTAAAAAGAATATAAAGATAGCATGCAACAGCAAAAATAAAATAAACGTTTGCATTTAGTCGAGTCGATTTTCCATCTTTTCAAGATCGTCCGAAAAACAAAACGCTTGGAGGTTGTGAACTAGCAAAACCCGGAGTGGAACAAGTAAAGTGATTTTTGAGAACCCAAATGGTTTTAAAATGTAAAACAATTATGTACATATTAACATTGTTTTAATAATACTCGACAATTTAACGATTCAAAAAGAAATAGAAATCTAAATGCACTCCGTTCTTTTTTATTTTTATTAAAATTTAGAATTTTCGTATAATTATTGGTGATTATTTTCTAATAAAATCCTCCCTGGAGATTACCTACTTCATTTTGCTGCAGCGGTTTTCATTAGTTCTTCAATCTATATTCCAATTTTACTTTATTTATGTTCTAGGCAAGCGTTAACAGCAATAGAAAAATTGTTAGACGCGCCTGAGATTCTGGTTTATTTGAAGTGCATCGGGATTCTCAAAACGAAGCAGTTGATTTGTAAATCGTTAAGTTAGGAATTCAACTGATAAGAATTATTTCTGACTTGCGAAGATAACATCATCTTATCAGAAAAAGTCGAAACTTAAAAATTGTAATTCACGTGTTTGTCGAGTTTAGAAAAGTTGATCTAAAATTTTAAGTGTCGTCACTTTTCATTTTGTTTCACGTTTTCGCCTCATTTTTATAGAAGAAAATGTCTTTTACGAAAACAACGACGTTAGTTGTAGTTTGAAAGAATGATATAGTGCTCGATCTTCCATTTCAGTAGCCAGGTTCGTATAGTTGGTTTTTGAAGCTGTTATTGGGTCTTCTTCGAAAAGAAACCGAACAAATTGTTTTTAAATGGCATGCAATCATTCATTACCACTAAAATGTATACTTAATACTACTACAAAATTTAAATTTTGTCAGATTGTTTCTCAAAAAAATTAATATTATACAGTATACAACACAAGATTACCGTCACTTAATATACATAAAACCACCAAAAGCCCCCTATCCGGGTATTTCATTCGACGCTGGGTTTCCGTAATACTATAGCGAAAAATCTCCACAACGTTTTAAATTTCAAAAATTTGATATATTGATTATATTACCTAATTAAAAGTTGAAGTTTATTAGAAAATTATAAAATCATTGCGACACTAACGCGTTTGTTTCTTTAAAACAGTGGCAACACAATTTCGCTATCCTTCGCTGTCGATTATACAAAAGTTTCTTTAGAAAACTAAAATTGAATAAATTAACATATAATTGTTCGGAAAGTGTTCCTTAATGTTTTCTTAAGCTATTAAAAGCATAAAATAATCCTGGATTAACTTGGGTCCTAACCGTATCGTGATGATTGCCGGGTTCTTTTGTTTGCATTGCGGATATTAACTCTATCTTGTCTGTTTATACAGGGTATAACTAAAATAAGTCTAAACCTCTAAATGGTGTAAAACATATTTTCCTTATCGACATATGGTCGCTCATTGTTAGTTTTCGAGAAAATTGCATTTCAATTTTTAAGTACGACCCTGTCCTCACTTAATTGAAATGAAATTCATAAAGCTATAGAAGCAAATAAATGATTCATTTTCAAGGTAAAACGAATATCGATGTAATGCATAAGTAGCAAATAACTAGCACGTTTAATTTGTAATCTGGCATATGCACATTTAATTGATTTTATTGTAGGGTATAGGTTAGTGTAAATTTAAGTTAAAGTTTTTTTGTAAAGGAACAATCGATAGTTATCATTATGTCATTCCCTAGCAGCACATCTGAGTTTATTAAACTCAGCATTATCTAAATATGATATAATAAGCCACATTTATATATGTGACTTTAGTATAAGGTTTTGCAGATATTCTTTAGATGGTTTGTTTAAATATTACAAAATTAGATAATATTAAGATCGATGTGATCTTAGTAAACCATACTTGTAAACAATGTTTTAACGTGATATACCTGCGACATAAAATTGCTAGCTTAAATAAATATCTTAAAATGGGTTTAAATTGATCTAAAAATGATATATTAAAATCTTTTAAATTTTATACTAATAAACACGTTTAAAGGACCACGCACACTTTATATGGAAAAATAGGAACCACTCAAATCGATTTTTTTTTATATCAATCGACGCGTCTTAATGTGACGAATAATTATTATCATTGCGCCAAATCTGTAACTTCATTATTAAACCCGTTAATGAACAATTCATTGAAAAAATTTGGGCTTTAAATTATGTCGGAAGTTAATAAATCTGTCGCTCGTTATTTATGGAGGGTCATGGTAAATACGTTTCTAAGAAACGACACAAATGACACAAATGTAAGTAGCAGGTAGAAAACAGTAAAATAGTGCTCATAGAGTATTATATTGTTCGATTCCTTGTTGTAATAAAGAATTTTAAACCCGTATTCATATTGAATTGATGTTAGCATTCAATTCTGAATTCAATCCTACTATTTTAGAGTCGTTAGAATAGAATTAGGAAGGGTGAATTGTAAGCGAGCTTAAAACCTGGAATAAAAGAATTGCCTAAAAACTAATAGTTTTGTTAGTTACATTTTATCCAAACCTATAGGCAATTAACGTCATCGATAAAGGGTTACTGGATGATGACGTTTCACACAGTGCTGACACCTCGTACCTCGTATTTTCACAGTTCTAATAAATTGTAGTCTTTCTTTATACCATCTAATATATGCGCAAGTAAATCATCTATCATGTCACTTTCCAAACTTTAAACCGAATTACAAATAAACAATCTAGTGACTTTTTATTAATGACGTGAATTGCCTATAGGTTTGGATAGGCCGTAATTGTTATAATAGCCACAATTTTATGCGGAAGATTTCTTTTTTGGCCGATATACATAGGCCGATTTTTCAATATTAATGATTTATTGAATTATTTATTACATTACAAAGTTATTTTAAAGTTACTTGACAGAGATCTCTAATGAGGTTGGTCACTACTACCCCCACTAAATTAAAATTAATAATTTGGAGTTACCTATAGATATTTTATGGTGAACATTTTTAATAGAGGTAGAAAAATAAACAGTTACATTATGTGTATTTTTGTCTTGTATTGGATAATTTTATTATTTATTTATTTGAGTCATAATTTTGAATATATGAAGAATTATTTTTTTTATTGATTTGTTATTCGTGAATATGTTTTGTTTTTTATTTGAATTGTTTGTTAATGTTATTAATATATTAATAGACTTTATTTCCAATTATTAGCGTTAACAGCAACAGCAAATGTATTATAACAGCAATTGTAAAAAGCAAGCTGATGTAAATATCGACGTAGGTTTTCCAGAAGGGCGCGACCCACAAAAAGTAAATTTTACCGGAGAACACATGTTGTGTTGTCGTGTAGCTATTAGAAGATACGTTTGGCGGAAATACAAATTGATTTTTCCGGTGAAAAAAATCGAAATATTGTTACCAGATTTTAACAGATTATGTCTTTATTTAATTCAATAATTCATTTTAATAGAAAGTATAGGTTACGCCCTTTTGACAAAATGCCATCGATAGATAGGTACAAATAATCTCTTAGTTTTGTATACATTTTTAATGTGCACAAAGCCAAGAATTTTTAAGCCATTTAAAGAATTATTTCAATCGTTTTAAATCCCAGGCCAGTTTAAGTAGGTAGGTACCGACCCGTCGTTGTTAAGTACCCCGCAATAAATAACAAAGTTGATTTATGAACTCAAACAAATTTGATTTTAGTAGGTTCTCTTTTGCTCTCACGAAATTCTCATAAGAGCGTTAATTAAAGATTGCGGCTTTATTTATAAATTAACAAAATTGACGCAATGATAATAATTATTCGTCACATTAAGATGAGTCGATTGATGTAAAGAAAAATCGATTTGAGTGGTTCCTATTTTTCCATATAAAGTGTGCGTGGTCCTTTAGGTATACTTGATATGGATTTTCTATATCTATTCAATGTCTTTTGAATTAGTTTAAATAGATATCAAATTTAACAAAATCTGCTATCTAAAAAATAGGTAATATAAAACTTGCAAAACCTTCTCAAAATATATTAGTCGATGGAGTTATTCACCTTTCTTACCTAATTAAAAAAGCATTTAGGGAGAAGCGCATACACCGATCACTGATAAACGGAATATTATCAATACCTAGTTTAATTATTAGATAAGTAACAACTATTAAATTGTTATCACTTTTCGTTACCAGAGAATTAATGACAAAAATCCAAACCCAAACTTGGAGAAAGCTGTCTTCGTAGAATTTGTTTTCATAAAAAGTTTTTGGGAATTAAAATGGCTCGTTTACCGGTTTCATTTATAATTTTATTTAACCCTAGAGTAACCTCAAATGCTTGGGATGACCTCACTCTAAAACAGTATAAATACTAAACGTTGAAAAAAGTTAGCAGTTTCGAGTAAAACATAAGCTTGAGTAAGCCATAAGGTACATATTTTTCAAACTCTTTAAGTGGGTAATAATCAAAAATGCAAATAGGTAGAACTTTGCGACCTTCGTCATTGTCATTTCTATGAAGTAGGAAACCTTTTACCAAATTGTTCACGACCCATCTCCTTTGTTATCCGCACTGGCTATTCTAAAATCACGTAGTTTTATGACTTTGCCGCTTTACCAGGCAATGTTGAAATTAAATTTTCTACATTTCTACTGATAAACTAGGTTGTGCTTTTGCCATTTCTTCGAAAGTTTGACAATAGGGAATCATTCTTTGTATCAGACATGTAAGCTAGTGCGTAACCAAAAAGTACCTACATATGCATAAGCGACTGAGAGCTAGAGTCCGCGAAAAAAACGACGAAACCTACTTAAGTTATGTATTTTGTAATTTATTATTTTTTTTACAAACTATCTATACCTAGATACCTACTGTTTATGTTACTCTTTTTGAAGCAATAATAGAAAAAATCATTTGTGAAACATAGGAAAGTGTTTTTTCCAATACGGCTGTGAATCTGTTGATTTAGTTCGGAAAGATACCTACTAAAAATCTAAATAAGAGGGCGTTATGGTTTCCATCCCGCCAATATATTAAAACCGACGAAACCTTTTCGTTTTTCATTAACTTTCGATCATTTTTTTTTAAAGTTACGGGTTAATGTGAATTTAATTCTAAAATTGATTTTAAATAAATGCTTGTTTTTTGGAAAATATTAGTTTATCAACTTGGTGTATATATAGGTACTGTGGTACAATAACTATTAAGGTAAGATATCGGAGTGGTTCTGCACATCGAGATGTAACGTCACTCGTGAAAGAATCAGAAATCTGACAGGTACGTACTTGCACGGATGACGTCCTGCGCGGGTTGAATGTGTTTAGAATATTCGGATATCCTACCTTCGTAAGTTGTTATACCAAGTATAGGTACCTAAGCGTATATACTTGCTATTGTTAACCCTCGGTCAGTAGGTACCTAACGGGACATCATATCTTGTTGCTTGACCAAAGAGGTGTAAACAGAGGGGTATCAGTTCACTGCAACGAAGCAGATAGTGTACTTCTATTTTCAATGTTCAATAGTAAGTATTATAATACGTAAGTCAATTTTTATGATCTTATATATTACATTTTATTAATACATTTAATGTTTTATAAAGTCGTGGGATGTAACATTCTGGGAGCAATTTAAAAAACATACGAATTAAGCAACTTCAAACGTACGTCGATATTTTCGATCTCTTTTACATGCCAACTTCTGTGGAAAGAGAAAACGATAGTCGAACGCCATATTGCATTACTTATTACTTTCATAGGTGAGCCATACTCCATTTTTACTATACCTACTTACTTCAGTATTTAAAAACACGAACAAATTAAGTAGAATGTACTTAAGTAGGTAATCTTTGTTATTAGATATTATTTTTTACTATTTTCTTTGAATGATTAATTATATTAATTTTCAGATAAACGTAACATATTATCCCATCGGAGAAAAAATACCCATAAGACAGTTTACTGCTAAATGGTCAAATTACTAACTCACATTGTAGCCAATAAATACAAGACGCGGACACGGCGTTAGAAAAAAGAATCAACAAACCGACATTCTGTGACCTGAAAGTAACGAATGTATTGTTGGTAAGTTAAATATAAGTAATTTTTGTATAGTCGATCATGTATTAATGTGTAATTTAATTTTCAGAAATAATACGACGAGTGTTGTACACCATCCATGATGATAACTATAAAAAAATCCATCGGCATCTATTTGGCAAATACAAAAATTAAACAATGATACTTCACTTCAACTTTTTCATATTTTCGGTATTTTTATAAATATAAGTGTTATTTATAAATATCTATTAAATTTTATTTGATTATATACACCTACTTGATAAAGTCAAAATTTGTTTATTGATTAATTATTTATTTTCAATTTTACACTATTTTTGTTAAACACGAAAATTTCTTTTTTGTCAATTTTTGTATTGTAAGTATTGTTAACAAAAAGAAATTTTGTTGGAAAATTACAAAAATTGTGCCGAAACATTGAAAATAAATAAATAATAAATTAATAAATCTGGACTTTTTTATCAAGTCTTTATATAGTTACTTTTATTAAAATGAATTGAAATTTTAAGATATTACTGAAAATATGTTTAATTTTGTATTATAATTAGTATGTACTACTAAAATATTTTATATCCTTTTTTCAATAATAAAATTATAAGATAATATAGTAGTTTCTTATTTATACCACTGTAACATAAGTAAAATAGTTCCTAGCAATATAGATTTTAAATAACTCGTATACATCTCTATTATATCAATACGAGAATGACAAAATATCTTATTTATATACATTCAAGATCAGAACGATATAAAAAAATATCAATACAACTTCAAAAATGTACATGTTCCTGATGTTTTAAAACAATATTAAATTTAGCTAAGAATTCTAGCTATCGTTTAGATACAAATTTTATATCATATTATATCAGTAAAATATGTTACTTTTAGATCAGTTATGTGTATATTTAAGATATAGAATCTACATATCTTGACAATATAGCTTAACTGCGTAAGTTTTACATCAAAATTCTATATTGTGATTATAAGACAGACCGTCACATTGGCTTATAATAATATATCGGGAAATTACGTTACTTTTAGCTAAGTGTGCTGCTAGGATTGCTACGGTTACGGTAGCGTAAAGTTCCATAATATCGTTGTTTGTGCGTTTGATTTTGTGCTACTAGTGAACTTTTTCGCGATGTTTTCAATCCGGAATAATTTATTAGATTCTTTAAACACAAAGTAGGTCAATATTTATTGTTATTATGTCAAACAAAATTCATCCAAAATTGTTAAAATTCGATAAACTTCATAAGATGTAATTATCATCTTGAATGGTCATTTCATACACTCCCCCCTTCGCCCCTTAAGAGCTTTCGATTTATTTTAGTTTACATACCCTGTATAACTATGATTCATTCGTTATTAAAAAAAAATAAACGATCGATCTGACTGTGCTTATGATTTACGATTTCATTTGACAATGAAAACTTGAAATGATTGAATATTTAGATCGAAAAGAATATGTTACGTTATAATAAGTTACAGGAGAACATTAATTTTTAAAATTTAAATAGAATAATAATTATTATTTAAATAACGTTCACCATTATCGAGGTATATATATATATATATATATATATATATATATATATAACTACATATGTACATAATTAATTTATGAAATATGATAAAAATTCTGAAAGTATAAAAAATTCGAAATATTTATTATTTGTAGTTCAATAAATGAATAGGTCAACCGATTATATTTCGATCGATTTTGTAATTTATTACTAATTTCAAAACAGAATTCCCACACTCGAAACAAGCATCGACATATAATCATCGAAGAAGCTTGTTTAATTTGCAATGGCAGTTACACTCTATATGTTTCCGATTTTGAACTATTCCGCCAAGTCATGTAAAAGCTTTATTATATTAGCTTTATCTACAAGTTTTCTTTTGAGAGAGAAGCCGGAAAAAACAACGAGTCGCGTATTTGTTACAACTCAAGAACGTAGCTCAATTTGCGTCTTAGTGGAAATAGTAATTTTCCAGACGTCTGTGATCATTTCCGATTGCAAGACGACGTATTTATCCTAAACTCGTAATATTTTTCCACATAAAAGAACAATCCAAAATTAACTCGAATAAATATAGTTAAAATCGACGATACATTACGTATACTATACCTATAAGTAATTAAATTTTCCGGTCTCTTTAAACTTAATTTAATTTATTTGATCTTTCGAAAAATGATAATTCACTTTCGGCACGCATAGAAACTTTTCGTGGCTTGTGGACACACAAAAAGGTACAAAAAATCATTTAAGAGATTATGTTTCGCGTAAACTTGTAAGTTACTTATATTCGTTCGCAGAGGACGCGTTTAAAGTTCAATATAAACGCTACAACAAATCTGTGGAGTAATCCGTAAAATGAAGTTTTACTCGTTACGCGGTTGCTTAGTTATAATAGGTACCTACCCAGGCGGCACACTGCCGTCATAAGGTCGTCAATTATTAGAAATTATTCGTCGACGACGTCGTGGAACCATTAAGTGACGTACGCACGATGACACTTCCACGACGAACATTTGACGTCATTAAAGAACGTCTTTGAAACGTCTTTGTTTGATCATTCCAAAGTTCTGAATCCTTACTGGAAAAGTGAAGATAAAGATGTTTTGAAGCGAAAAAATATTTGTAATTTTTTCTAACATGTTTATGATTTAATCCTAAATTTTAACTAAAAAAATATATCAATCTATTTTGGAATTATGCACTACAACTAAACAAGTATTTGTATAAGTATTCAGTTATTTATTCTAATTGTGTACGTCAATGGGTAGAACTAGTTCCTTTAAAATGTCACGCCACTGTGTATACTGATCGCGCTTCGGTTTACCGCCAGCGGTTTTGTTAGGTTAGTGGTTTTACTTTGCAGTGAGTTCTACGTTGTAAATTTGAACATTGTAAATTTTGATATAATTTCTTAACGGTAAGTGAAAAATTAATCAACCTATCCGCACCTAAAGTTAAAACGAATAATTTTAAATAATTAAAAAACTGGAAAAAATATTTTTTACAATAATTTTACAAATCATGGCTTAACAAGAAACAGACAAATTGTACTTATTTCTATAGGTTTTAACCTTTAGGTGACTAAGTTATTTTGTGGCGTAAGTGACCCCCATTTCATTATTAATTTATTTAGATTACTTTTGTTGGTATGAAATTTTACATTGTGCAACTCTTACAACCAGCAAGCTTTTATCTAAAATAGTTTTTTCTATTGTGCTTAGTTTGGAGTCTATCCAATGATCCCAGAACTCGCGGACACACTGTATATTTTATATTATATTTACCGCTTACATCTTATCTTAAATATATTATTGTATTACTCGTATATAATAATAATATCGATATTTGGTTATTAAGTAGGTAAATCCAAATAATTTTGTGTTCATTCTTTGATATATTAACGTACCTTGTTTAATTTCTTAGATTTAGGTTCTTTGTTTTTACCTTCATTTTTGTAATAAAATAATAATTATATTGAATGCAATTGTATTTTTTTCATCTTTAGATGCGCCATTAATGCCTTGGGATTACGTCAATGGGACGTCAAATCGACGTCCCATTTAAGGAAATTAGACGTCTCGAGTAACGTACTAGATTGGTCATAATTTGACGTCGTTAAGCTGCGACAATAACCCGTCATATTGACGTCATATATACGTCATTTCTGACGTCCCCATTGGTCCCCAAATGGCCAATAGTTGACGACATTATAACGTCAGTGTGCCGCCTGAGTGTACTCATTAAGAAACGTGCTCAATTTTATTCGCGTATTTTTAGAGCCTGTTTTAATTTCCCTCTTCAATTTTTTCGGGTCCATTTTTCAATTTGTATATAATATTGTTATAATGCTAGCGGAATGTTAATACTTTCATACTATTTTGGTGCGTTTTATTTTCGGTTAATATGTAAAAAGCGTCCGAAATGCAAAGCGACTATTTTATTGTTAGAAAGAAAAACTGAAGTTTTTTCAAAATAATTATTTTTTATAAAGCAGAACGAAAACAATTCGCATAAGGGTTGAAAAACTCCAATTTTCTTGACGTTCGATTATAAATATATTAACGAATTATTTAATGTTTTTATGATAAAATCAAACGTAAATTTGATTGGTTTTTTCAAGGAGTTCGAATTTAGAGAAAACCGATTCTGTTTTATGGAAGGCGAAAATCCTTTTGCGGTATAAAATTTTAAGTAAATATTCCGTCTGTTCATCGATATAGAGCCCGATTTATTATTAGGTATTGGAAATTGCTATTTGATGTTTTATAATATATGAGTAATTTTGTTGTTTATCACGAGAAAGAAAAAAATAGTTAAAATAAACATAACTTTTCCATATTTTTATGGTTTTCAAGTTACGAAACTCGTTCCGCCTTTATTTTTAGTTTAACTCCATTTACACCCGAGACCAAGTTACGATAGAAAATCATCAATTCAAAGTGTTCTCAACACCCTTCGTTTTTCGAACGTTCGCTTCTCTCTAAGCTTTTCGTATTGTAGCAATCGTGAAATTATAGATTTTAAGACGCTAGTTACTTCTAACGATTGACGATGATTGATGTTAGAAAACTGACTTCTTATCTCGTCAACAAGTTAAGAAAGTCGAATAAATGAACATCTTCTTAAATAAATTTAGGAATAATTGTTTAATAGAAAGTAAATATTTACTAAAGGCAAAGAAAAATCGATTTTTTTTTCTACAAACTTTGTCGTAGTAAATCTGTTTTAGAACATAAATTATTTTTAGTACCATAGGGTATCTAGTTAGTACTACATTAATTAAAAATAATTATAGTTAATTGCTTCCTTAAACCTTCGAACTTATAACGTTCATAAATTTTATATAAAAAAGTTAAAAAACTAAAACAAAAGTAATTATTGACGAAACTGCCATGGATATAGTTTTATTTAACAATATTGTGACGTGCGCGATATTTTTGAATTGTGACTAATTTTGTAGCAGTTGGCTAATATAATAGTGGATATTTTGTACACGAGTCACGTGCGATAAAAGGATTAATCATGTAATGGAACGCTCGGAAACATTTTGGTATTAAATATGATAAATCGATCGGCAACATTTTTCAAAAACTATATCTTCAACTATTATAATAATCAACTTAGCTATATAATTACTACCTAACAATAACGAACAATTTGAATGTTTAACATCATTGTAAATAAACTTGACATTTTAACTAATTAGTGTTATAGTCAGATTATCCGGCATTTAGATTTTTAACAGTTACCAAGTTAGTAAGCAGTGCAACTCATTGATCGAATACAATTTAATCACTTTACACTGTTCGAAGTAGTAGGAGAAAATAAAAGTTACGAATTATTTAAAGATTTTCATAATAGAAGGTGATATAATAATAATCGAGAAATTTCTATACTAATTAATAACAAATACCAAGCTTATATTTTCTAAAAGAAATATTGCATGTACTTGTATACCAAATCTTTATGTTAGTTGAAAGTAGGTATGCACCTATTACTGTGTAAAATTCCAAAAAATTTTTATTTGTTTGTGTTTCACAAGAAAATTCAAAATTTCGGATCAAATAAATTCATTTATAGTCTATAGAAATTGAATAAATAAATATCGCTGGTAATATAAGTTAAAAATATATATACATTAATGAAAATTAGTGCACGAATTCTAATTAACTGTTAAACGCCGAAGAGGGCAGCCGGGTACAAAATTAATACCGCGAATCACGAGCATTGGGTTGGCAATTCATGACACAACGAAGAAATCTAGGAAAAGTACTTACGACGAGTGAGACGAATTATAAATACAAAGTTGAACTTTAAATATTTTGATCATAGCTTGTTCGTTGTGTCGCGTGTGCATTAATTTTGCACTATACAATTTTTTTTTATTAAAGCGAGAATGACTTAATTTTCGTTTGCTACATTTACATAAATGTGTTACAAATTGTGTTGAATTTAACTGAAAGTAAATTTAATAACGATTACCTTCACACTATTTGGATCGAAATTTGTCTAATGATATCTATCGTTCAGTTGAAATCGGCGCAACACAATTTAGGCGGCACTCTTGTTATTGATCTTACGTGAATTAGGTTTTACAATGTGACAAAAATAAAGTAATGGAAGAAAACTAAATAGCCGAGTGTCCGACATTTGAATTCCTTTAGAACAAACTCTACATTTAAACTGAATCCTTCGTTATGCAGATATATAGCTATACACACACGTATACATCTTGTTTCGACTTTTCGCAACAAAATTTTTTCGTTCATTAAAAATAAAATATTTAAATTTAAAACGGGAGCCTTTAGATGTTTATGACGTTTTTACGAACGGGCTTGAGATTGACATAATTTTTTTATAAACGTCGCAATCAAATCAACAGGTTTCTATGACACTCATGATCAGACTATAATACAAAAGTATCGGAATACGAACAAAGCCACGTTTTTAAAAACATTTCCTACACCTTTACGATTAACCGAAATTGTTAATTGGCTCTCAAAATTTATTTTTAAGCGAGTTACTCGAATAATTATTGTCAATAAGTAGTTTAAGGTGTATTTTAAATATTCCGGGTTCGTCAAGTTTTATGGTCAGGACAGAAATCGCGATTTCTGATTAATAATAAGTCAAGTTAATCAAAATTTGTAGTAGGTAATGATTCTACATGTAAGAGGTATGTACAGCGGGCTCCTAAATTAATGACATCCCGCTCGAGTTGGTAAGTCACTTAATCGCAGTTACGTATTTATACAATCTCGAACAGAGTGTCAAAATTAAAGGAGCCAATTATACTTATTATACGTTTTCTTGAAAATTTCTATTGATCTATGAAACAAGGACGGGTTTTTTGACTTTTCTAACAGTAACTATTAATTAATTAATTAATTTCATTTTGGATAAGATGCATGTGGTCATTCACTGCCACATTTAATTACGTAACAGAAATTATTAAAACTTTAGCAATTTATAAGAAAATTAAATTTTCTTATTGCAATTGGAAAATGTGGAATGTTTTGGGATTCGGAAACCCGTTATTAACAGACCATTCTGAAATCTCGTAAGTTGTACGATTTTTTGTAAACATTTTGTACGCAAATGTTTTGTCGAAGGGACATACCTGTTACTAGAGAAAATTTTACAGGACTAAACTAATAATTTTTTAATTGTTATTAATAGGTATCGCATAGGTTTTTTTAAACAGCTTTAAGATTAAAATAAGATTATTAAAAAACTGTAAATACTACCTAACGATTTGCAAATAACAAACGCATTAAAGGATAATTTCGTTTATTGTTAAGTACCTACTTAAGTAAAGTTAATGTTCGTTCCGTTTGTTTAATCACTTGGGGTAACTTTCTAATTCTTCCGGAAAGTCCAACTTAATACCTATGACAAATAAGAAATATTTAACGTGCATTTTCAAATGTGATTTTGAATTGTTACGTTTTCGTGCTTTTGTTTCTTACAATTACTATTTTAATTAGACTATAAACATTTTTTGTTACCTTTTTGGAGTGATAATGTTACCTTTTTTTTAGGTAATAGACGTTACTTGCATTGTGTAAACTGTTTTTATATTAACTGCGTTATCAGTGAATATTTTACATTAAAATTGTTTCAATATTCTTTCTCGGAAAAAATTGAATGTTGTTGTTTATTGAAAAGAAACGAAATATTTCAGAAGCTGCAAGAGTACGTCTATGCTGAGAGACTTCCCGAACGTCCACATATCGAAAGAAAAATATTTAATAGAGGTAAACAAACATAACCGCTGTTGGAAAATTGGCATTTCTTTGTAAAAATAAATACCTAAATAAATGCTTCAAAAAGGTCAATTTACCATTTTTATTTTAAAATTGTTGTTACGGTCAACAAAATACGGATGTTCTCGGCTGTAGTTATAAATTTTACCAACTTATCAAAACGCAATCCTTGTATTGTTAAGAAGATTTACGATCTTTAAATGTAAAGATCATAAATAATCGACAATATTTGAATAAATAAATAAAACTGCGATTTAATGAAAACGTAATTAATATTTTCGATTGTTTTCAAGTCGTTTTGAAGTCGTTTTTCAAGTATAACAAAGCAAGAAAAGGCGAAATACAGACATTTCTACCGATTTAAAATTTTGCCGAAATCTCGAAAAAAAGACCGTTCATGGTTTTGGCAAACCTACCTGAAGCGTTTAGAATAGGTTCAGAACTACTAGAAAAGTCGTTTTTTATGTATAACAAAGTAAATAATAAAGAAATATAGGCGTCGCTATCGATTAAAAATTTTTTCGAAATTTCGAAAAAAGATGTACGTGTCGACATGCTACTAAACTAAACGACTACGAGTAAAATTTTAGAACGACCCAAAACTTTTTGTTTCATCTCCGTACGTCGAGAAATATCGATTTCCACTTAAAACACGCATTAAATGATGAATTAAAAGCATTTTCGCCGAGATCGAGTTTTCGAAAAAAGACCAAATAAAAATTAGCAATTTTAAACTTTTTAAACTGTATTTTAAAATTTAAACTTTATTGGCACAGTTAATGAAAAGTACACATTTATAAAATATACACATAAAATAAACATTTATTTAGACGCCTTTAAAACTCGATGGCCGTAAAACCTGACGCATCCGGTATAAAAAAAATGGTGGTCTCAATTTTAAGTTTACAAATAAATTGCGCAATAAACATCTTACCCGACTATAAATTTTAATTGCAAACTTTCGTTATTCGCTAATTAAAAAATATATAAAGTTTTCTCGGCGAATAAATTTGTTCTCCTACAAGATGGAAACTATCCGGTAACTAAGTGCAATTTAGCACTATGGGCAACTAACTGGAAGTATTGGAATGGAAATTATTCAAAGATCTGAAAATTCTAAATAAACAATATGCCACCGAAAGTTCAAGAATTTTACGCGTGTTTGTACTTTAGCCCGACATTATAGATTTTCTCTTGATAACGGAATTTCGATTTTAATTAAATCCTTCTTAATGTTTTGAAAATGATTTTCACATACGAAATAGCTATTTAATTAATGAACAGTGGTTATGAATTCAATTTTGTTATAGTTCAACGCAAAACGCGGATTAAACAATTAAGTAAGTACATATTACACGATTGTTTTGCCGAAACATTTTAATAAGCAAACAGGTGGAAAGTTATGTGCTTCCAATGGTATTTCGCGCGTCGCGAACGCCGATTTAAATACCACAGGTCGCGGTGGTTGCTCGAGTATCGTTACACGAGGCCGCCGAGAAATTAATTGTAATTAAAAAATTGTCAAGAGTCGCTTCGATTAATTAATTGAAGATTCTCGTTTACTAAATCTGGAACGCTCGTTGCATATTTTAACCTTCATCGCCACAATACCTTTGTTTTTCTTTTACAGTTTAAAATTTCGTCTCCATAGAAACGGATAAACGCACATAAATATAAGGATTTTAATTTGAAAAAACCGAAACAAACGCTAACGAATAAACGAAAATTCAATTAACAAAAATTCAAAACGCTGTTTATAAGTTTTTTCGATTATTCATAATTTCGAGGTTAATAAATATTATTTCAGGAATTTCCAAATGATTGTGCTTGTAATAGGTAATGACACCGTGCTTGCTTTGATAACAATTATTATCTACAAACTCGCACTTCATGTCTGAATTTATCGATTAATTTATTTTAAAGGCGTTCGATTTTTATTTTTCGACCGAATTGTTCGCGATATTAATTGACGCGAGGCAGTTACGCGATATGTAAAAATTTCATTACTTTTACCCACTTTTTCCTGAACGCGCAATTTCGGCGTCGATATTTTTAAACTAATAATGGCGTATATTCTTTCGTGACAAATTGCAACTTCAAATTAGATTTTGGAAAATAATTTTTCGAATAAAAGGTACCCAAAAATATATCTAATTGTAAACGTAATCTATTAAAATCTCATTGATGATTTAAACATTTAATATTGCTAAAGCTTTAGTAAAATACGAACTTTTTTAAATATTTCTGTAGTTCTTTCTAGGACGATACAATTTTTTTGGCAACAATAATAATTTACATCTCGATACATACATTTTTCTAGAGTTTCAACGAAAAAGTTAAGGAATTATTAGACGTAAAAAATTAATTAATTTAGATAGTTAAATTATGAAACCTTCAATTTTATTAATAAAATCATATTTATGGGATATATTTTTGCCAAATTCCATAAGCGGCAAATTGCAAAAATTTTACAGGAGCGACCTATTGCGCAAAACAAAAATCGATCTTTGTAGTGGAAAGAATTGAAATATTTACCAGATTTTAGTAAATTATGTATTTGCATTCGACGCGTCCAATAGTCGGAATAAATTCATTTTCGATACTTTGGTATAAAAGTATCGATACTGCAGTAAAATAACACTTAGGTAATTCAAACATAAAAACAAAAGTTACATTGAAAAATAAAGTTCTTAAGGGTATAGCGCACTCATGAAAATATTTCATTTTACGGCGTTTTTTCGTAACGAATTATGAGAAACGAAACAATATTTATTAAAATTTCAAAATTTATGGTATAAATTACTGTTTATAGAATGGCCGAGGTTATTTTTAAGTAAAAAATAATCGATTTTGGAGATTTTCACCATTAAATAATCTAAGCAAAATTTACTTGATCTTTAATAACATAAATTTTCTTTTAAATTACGATAAAATTAAGTGGTTTAGTAATGATTTATTGAGCAAGTAGATTTTGTGAATTCTCGTACTCAACAGACTAAAAAGTGCCGAATTTACTGAATTTAAACTGTGTTCGCTTAATATTTCTTCACACACCCTATCACGAATATTAAAGTTTCATCTGTGGCTTTATAATTTTGCGCCTATACCCTTAACTTAAAATATTTAAATAGAGCTACATATAAAAATAATTCCTATACCTATTATAATATCTGAAGATAGTTAAATTTACCGTTTTCGCTTATTAACCGATATTTTATTTGAAATTAAACGGCCGGTAGCTAATTTTAAGTGTATCCGATATTTAAATAAATTTGTTTTTAAAAGTAGGCAGTTCTAAAAAACGTTTAGTTCTAACGTCGTTTTCTGATAGGTATATGTAGTTGTATTTATTTTTACTGGTTTGTAATGCTAATATGATTTTAAAATTTACAAAGAGCTTTTTAATTTTAGTTTGAAATATACTGGACAAGAATATTTACATATTCCGGGAAAAAATTGAAAATTGTCGAAAAATGAAATTTGATAAAATTAGTAATTGGCGAAGGTATGCATATCGAAAGTTAATTGCCATACCTTGAAATCGAATAGCGCAATATAATTATTTAAAAAATAATAATAATAACCTCATTTTTTTTGGTGCCGAAAATGAAATTTTGATTATTATGATTCGGTATAACGGAAAAGTGAAATTAATAAAATTTAAAATCCTTTTTACCTGTTCGTCGGTCATTTTTTCTTAACAACCAAATTTAACTTGGCTATAATTACTTATATGTAGTAGCAATCGGTTTGCCCAATTTCTTGGATTTAGTTAGGAAGTTGTTGATAAAACAAATTGAAGAAACTTTCAAGTTCAAGTTCAAATTTTATAATGGTTACTAGTTCACTCGCAGGAGTAGATAAATCTGCGAAGAAATATGGACAGTTACGATATTTATGCTCAACCGAAGGGGGGCTTAAATGCGTGCGCATCGTAAATGTATATATTGTTACGTCGTCTAATATCGAAAATTAGCAAATTCTAATTAAAATATAAATATATATATATAATTGTAATTTCAATTCTTGGAATAGTGGGATTTTTGTATAGCCGAACATCGAATTTTATAATTCTTCGACTATTTTCGCGAAATTGATTTGTAAAGCCAATTTAATAGAAAAAAAGACATACGGGGTTGGGGTAGAGGTATTCTCTCGAACGATGGCGGGGGTTGCTAACGAGTGTATTTGACGCCACGTTAAGCGTAGAATTTTACTTATGTAATTTTTTTAATACAGCGCCACATTTAAAAATGCCCTTTATTTTCTTCGTTTTATTTTTCGGGATTAATTCGACGTATACGATTTTTCTAAATTTGACAATTTCACGAAAAACTGGTAATTAATATAACATTTTCCTTTTACAGAAGTATATTAATTAAACAAAAAAAGATTTTCGATTTACAGTGTGTATACATATTTACTTTACACGACGTACGTAGACTCAATAATTTTGTTTATTCTAAAAGGACAATTTCTGCAGAAATGTTATGTAGTTATTTCTCGATTAAAAATTAATATCGGGAAAGTTTATAGGGTTTTTAATAAAAATGATATTAAATTTTACGGCTAGTTGTCCGTATTCCTTAAAGTAGTGAAAACCTATAGTAAGACTTCACTGATTCTTTAAAATCGATACACCAGATGTGAGTACGAAAATGATTTTATTAAATCCAGATCTTACTAAATACGAGGATATCTTAAAATACGTATCGAACATGAATTTTCGGCATATTTTGTTAATGGATCGAATTATCATTTTACTGCAAGGTTTATAAACGCACATGCCGCACGATTTGTTTGTTTTGGTGTACGCGAACTAAAACCTTACAACTAAACAACCGAGGAAGTTGTACGAGCGCCGTTGTAAGCGTTGGAAACCCTCCCACAAACCCACGCAATAAGCGCACGATATTGCGAAGCAAACATTAAATTGTATACTTTCCTCCTTGCGGAATTTTATACGACATAAAGCTGTTGATACGTTTTCTTTTCCAGGAAAACTTTAAACTTTTAACTTTAAAAATAACTATCGTTTAAATTAATTTTTTAACTCGTTCGTGAGCGAGAGGGGAAAATGTTTTAAAGTTATCTTTCGTTGATATCGCGCCGACTAAAGTGGTTCGAGTTAAACAATTTTGAAAATAAATAATTTCGGACGTTCTCGAAAATTATATATTACGTATAATTATTTATATTCCTTAATTTTTATTCGCCCCGTACTTAAGAAGATCGCGCATACGCCAACTTTCTCATTGACAAATAATACAAAGTTACAATAACATAACAACATCTACTTTTACAACAATTAAATCTACTTACGAAAGTCCGAACATAGCCGCGTCAACACATAAAGTACACTATGATTTTCCCCGGTGAAACTGAGAGCTACGTTTCACTGCTACGAGTCTACGGACAAATTTCGAGTGGGGATGCGTTTCAGCAGCGTCGTGGAAGTAAATTCGTGTCCTTGACGCCGATCGCATTTGCATCTAAACTGATAGCAAACCGATCGAGATATTTTTTTTTTATTTCTCTTTTCGATCTTATATTTATTTTAAATGTTGGCTTTACGACATTCGTTTACACCCTCGTCGAATTATTCATTTGTCGTAATAGAATCGACCATCGATACTTTTAAACACGTGTTGATTTAATGGAATATCGAAAAACATTTTCTCAAGAACATCTCGAATAAGCTTTACAAAAAAAGGCATGACATCATTAGCGACGTTCACAAACGAAATACTTATTCACTAGAAAAACATGAAAATATATAAAAATCGGTAAATAGTTAAATGAAAAAAATCCGACTAATAATTTGTGTGAAAGTCTACATCAAAGTTTCTTACTTTGAAGCACGGTAAGTATCGTTTAATTGTATTATAATATCGTAAGGCAAATAATTTTTATATAAATTAATAAGATACCGCTAAAAAATAACCGGAATGAATTATTTTTACCTAAGCCGAAATCTCACAATGAAGCGCTATAATTCTTGTAAATTGAAGTAATCAAATTTTAATCTACAACCGTTTTTCTTTAAAACACTTTTGTATTATTACGAGTTAAGTTAAAGCTACTAGTACTTTGAAATTATGTTACGCTCGGTTTCACAAAACTAATTTGATAGCTCGATTAACGTATCGTTTATTAACTTCACGCTTTCAAGTACAAACTAATTTAATAACAATGCAACTATTTTAGTGTGTAGATCTTGCATTTGACCACATTAAACTTGGAAAAACGTAAACAAGTACATATTCTACGGAATCCGGATTTCGAACACGGATTATACAATTTTTAGGTTTTAACCGCTAGTTATCTAATATCCATTTAAGTGTATTTACATAAGTTTATGTTTTTATAAAAATAGCCCAACGGAAAATTTTAAACAGATTCGTAATTTCAATTTGCGCAATTTAATTTATTTTATTTGTATAGCCTATCGTTTCACGTAATTATATTTAAATTTCAAGTAATTGCTTAACAAGTATAAATATTACCATCGTATCGGTAAAATTTTTGTCTTTTCACGGTCTTTTATTGATCGACTACTTAATTGTAAGAATCCCATCTTTACGTATAATTTTAATACAAGCGAATTATAAAAATACAGTAGAATTCCTTGTAACCGGAGTTTATCATGACTCGAAACTATTACACGGGAAAATTGCAACAAAAACAGTTTTAATAAGCTTTAATCCGTCGAAAAAGGCTGTTTATATATGTATTACAAAATTCTGATAATCAGCTCCAACTTCACATACTCGTGCGCCATGCCAAATTTTAAAGTTTTATACCACTTCTTTGTCGTTATACAGAGTGTCCAGGAAATGGTGGCAAGTCTCTCGCGAGCGTATAAACCGCGTCAAAGTAACGCCACAAGTTGCTATAAATTTTTTTCCCACGGCGCTCCCCTGCCGAGATATTCATTCTCAAAATTGAAAAACAAAAATCTTTTTTTTTTTAATAACATTTTTAGTTTTCGTTGAAATTTAATAATTTTTGGTATACCTACGTAATAAATAAAGGTATTTAAACTGGCTTAACAGATTTTTCGATATCACGTTATGAGAACCAGGGACGCACTACCCTGAACATTTCTAATCTCAAAATTTTTCAGTGGTTTAAGTTTTTAAATTTTGAAGATCATTTTAGAATTGCCCGGACATTTTTGGATAAAAGAGACACTATTGTTTAATTTCGATAAAATTAACCATATTCGAGAAAATCATATAGAAAGAATAAGAGATGCAGAGTATCCCACATTATTTTAATTATTTTTTTTCCGACGACCACATAAATTCCTAAGTATTACTGAACAAAACAAAATAAATAACAAACAACAAAATTACAACAAATGTTCAATAGGAGTACCGCCCATTCTTACAAACATTTGTGCACGTTTAACTTAAAATTGCCGAATTCGCCACATAATTTCATGATTTCTTATCTCTGTAAAATACTGGAAATTCTATTTATACGTTCTCCTTGAGTATTAACGGGTTTTGTGAGGACCGAATTTTTGAAATGGTCCATAAGTAAAAATCCAAAGGATTTAAGTCATGTGAGCGATGTGGCCAACAAGCACATCCTCCTCTACTTATCAAACGATTTTTTTTTTAATTTAATTTATTTACATGCCATACCGTCTATTGGGTTTAGGCATAGGTTATATTTAAATCTGTTGTATTAGTCCTATCGACCTAAGAAAGTCCAGCACTTTTGTCTGATGGTTTTCCAAAAGATCAAGCAATTGTATACTGTTTATCTGACTTTTTTCTCTTTCACGGGTATATTTGGGGCATTCTATGAGGAGGCGTTCAACTGTTAGATTCACATCACACGCGTCGCAGATTGGCGGTTCCGTTCCCCTCATCAGGTACTCGTGTGTCACTTTGGTATGACCTATTCGAAGTCTTGTAATTATTATTCTTTCCCTACGCTTGAGTGGTTGTCCTGGCGTCCATCTGGTGCCCAGTTTAGGTTTAATTTTATTTAGGTGGTTATTGGGATTCCCGTTCCACTCCTCTTGCCAGAGTTCTTGAATTTTTCCCTTGATATAGATCTTAATATCGTCACTGGTGGGATTCTTCTCGTCTACTGTAGTGTTTTCCGCTGCCTGTCTTGCTGCTTTGTCCACATTTTCATTTTCTGGAATGCCTGAATGGGATGGAATCCAGATGAAGACGACTTCCCGGTCTGTTTTTTCTATATTGGTTACTACTTCTTGAATTTTCCTGATGTACGGGTTATTGTTGTATAGTTTTCTAATTGCCATTAAGGAGCTGTAGGAGTCACTAAAAATGGCATGTTTACTGCTTGTATTTGTTTCTATTGCGTTGAGCGCTTCTTTAATGGCGAAAAGTTCCGCACTGTATATAGAACTGTAGCGTGAGAGTTTGTATTGTTTGTTATTTTGATCGATAGAATATGCCGAGCCCACATTTGTGTTAATTTTTGAGCCATCCGTGAAAATGCATTTATATTCGTGGAGTTTTTCTTTTATTTGGTTGAAACTATTTTGGAAAATTTTAGGGTTTGTGTCAGATTTGTTGTGGTTTGTAAGTTGGAGATTGATTTTGGGGATGTTTGTGCGCCATGGCGGAACTCCAAACAAGGTTGGTAGTATAGTGATATTGTTGATATTTAGTTTTTTTAATATTTTTCTTGCTCTAATGTTGAATGGGATTAGGGTTTCTCGTTTGTTTTGGTAGGTCATAGGGTTTTGTGGATTTTTTATTAGACTGTAATTTAAGTGTTTTTTATTAGATAGTACTGACATGGCGTAATTTATTATTAGGTTTTCACGTCTATATTTCAGAGGTTGTTGATTTGTCTCTGCATATAAACTGAGGATAGGGCTTGTTCTAAAACCTCCTGTAATTATACGTAGTCCTGTATTGTATACTGCATCAATGGTTTTCTTAATGTTTTTATTTGCCGACTCATATATTTGGCTTCCGTAGTCTATTTTCGATCTGATAAGCGCGTTGAGTATGGTAAGAGAAATTTTTTCATTTGTTCCCCATTCGTGGTGCGCTAAGATTTTTATTATGTCTATACCCTTTTTGCAAGTGTTTACTAGATTTTTGATGTGCGGTACAAACGTCAAGCGTGTGTCCAAGATGATTCCTAAATATTTAATATTATCTACATATTCTAATTGATTTTCATTTAAAAATAAATTTGGTTTGATTATCTTATGTTTTTTGGTGAATGTGATGCATTTAGATTTTGCCGGGGAGAAAGTGAGACCGTTTCCTTTGCTCCATTTCATTAGATTATTTAGTGACGATTGTAAATTGTTTTTTAATATTTCGGGGTTTTTGTTGGAATTGTAGATTATTAAGTCGTCTGCAAATAAGAGACTTTTTGTAGGCCATTTTATTACATCTAGGATATCGTTTATTGCTACGAGGAAAAGCGTTACGCTTATTATTGAGCCCTGCGGTATGCCATTTTCTTGTTGGTATAAATTTGAATAAGTAGCGTTTATTCTGACTTTAAAGGTTCTATCATCTAGGAAGTTTTGTATAAAATGTACGATGTTGCCTTTAAATCCCCATTTCAATAAAGTATTTACTATTTTATGTCTCCAAAGGGTATCATAGGCTTTGGCGATATCCAAAAATACCGCAGTTAGTTGGTTTTTGGTTAAGAACGTTTCTTTTATGTCTGTTTCTAGGTGAATGATGGGGTCCAGTGCGGAGCTGTATTTACGGAAACCTCTTTGATTTATTTTTAGTCTGTCTTTCACTTCAATCATCCATGTCAGCCGATAGTTGATCATTTTTTCTAGAGTTTTACAGAGTGCACTAGTTAAAGAAATCGGTCTATAATTGTCCGGATCGTTTTTGTCTTTGTTTGGCTTTAATAAAGGTATGACTATAGCAGTTGTCCAAGTTTGGGGGAAAAGGTGAGTTGTCCATATGTGATTATAGAACTTTAATAATAGTGTTTTAAATATGGTGGGTAAGTGTTTTATCATTTGATAATGTATTTCATCGTGTCCTGGACAAGAATCTTTAATGTTTGTGAGTGCGTGCTGTAATTCGTCTAAGGAAAATGGTAGGTTGTAATCTTCTTCGTTGTCGTCTATAATTATATTTGCTTCCAATTCAGTTGATTCTTTTATTTTTTGGAACTCTCCTGTATAGTTTGTAGATTCCGATGCAGATTTAAATTTTCTTGCTAATGTGTTTGCTATTTCGTCCTTTGATGTAATTATTTGAATATTATATTTTAGTCCCGTGATGGTAAAATTAGGGTTGCATCCCTTCATTTTCTTTATTTTGTTCCACATTTCTTTATTTGAGGTATTATTGTTGATTGAACTGATATAATTGGCCCATGACTCTTTTTTGTTATTTTTTACTATTCTTTTAGCGATTGCTCTCATTCTTTTGTATGTGATTAAGTTTACTATTGTTTGGTTTTTTTTATAGGCTTGGAACGCTTTGTTTTTATTGTCTATAGCTACTTTACAATTTTTGTTCCACCATGGGATTCTGTAATATTGTTTATTTTGGTGTAGATATGGGATAGACAGATGCGCTGCTTTTATAATGGTTGCCGTTAGTTTTTCTGTTATCTTATCAATATTGTCATTCTGTGAGAAGTCAAACGAGTTTTCGTTTAGGTTTTGTTGAAACATCTCCCAGTTAGCTTTATTTATTTTCCATTTTGGGTTAGTGCTTGTATTTTTCTTTTTTCCTAATTTCGTTAGAATTATTGGGAAGTGATCGCTTCCTGCTAGATTTTCTGAGGTATGCCAGAGGAAGTTGGTTGCTATTGTGGGGTGACTGAAGGTTAGGTCTATAGTTGAAAAGCTTTTGTATGTTTGATTAAAGTGTGTGTTTTCTCCTGTATTAAGTAAGATGATGTTTGTGTTAAGTGTAATTTCTTCCATAATTTTTCCTTTCGGGTTTATTTTGTTGCTTCCCCATAAGGGACTATGTGCATTAAAGTCTCCTAGCAGTAGATAAGGAACAGGAAGCTGATCTATTATTTGTTCAATTTCATTTTTATTAAGGGGATAGTTTGGTGGGATGTATATGTTGCAGATTGTGGTTTTTTGTGGTATAAAAGCTTCTACTGTGACTATTTCTAAATTTGATTTAATTGGTATATTGTTGTAGTGAATATTATTTTTGATAAAGGTGCAAACTCCTCCGCTGGCATGTTTACAGATCCTTGGTTTAGATTGTACATTGTAACCTTTTATGTATGGGCGGCTTGATTCTTTTAAATGGGATTCTTGTAGGCAAATTATTTGTGGATGATGTTCTGCTATTAATGTCTGGATTTCATCAAGGTGAATAAAAAATCCGTTGCAATTGAATTGTATTAGTTTGAAAAGGTTCATTGTGTTGGCTAGTTAGTTAATAACATGATTCTTGTGTGGTATAATTTGATTCCTCGGTTGCTGTTATATTGTTGATTGATTTTTTAATGTTTGAGATTATTCTAGTGAATCTGTATTTGATTTTTTGGTGTTGTAATACATTTCTTAAGTTTATTAAACTAGCTAATAGGTCGTCTATATTAGTGTTGAATTTTTTTGCTATTTCTAAGGGGTTTCTTGCATTTCTTATTTCTTCAAAAAATACTTTAAAGTTATCGTATGTGAATTGAAAATCCTGTCTATTTTCCGTTAATACTTTTCTAACTGGTTCTAGCATCTCTTCGAGTGTTATTTGGTTATAGATATTTGGTTTTGTTTTTTTAGTACGTGTTTTGCTTTCCCGCGAAAAATGTGTTTTTTCATTAGGATCTGGTAATTTAGTATTGATTTCCGAATTACTTTCGACGCTTGGATGTGGGTTTTCTAAACTGACTGTAATATCTTCTATTATTTCTGGGGATGTTTCAGTTGATGTTATAGGCAGTGGTCTTTTTTTATTCTTTGGTTTTATCGGAAGTATTTCTGATGTTGTGGTGGTTTTTGGTGTGTGTATTTCTGCTATAGTTATCATTTCTTCATTGTTACGTAGATTCGTTTTTGATATTGGGGTTTTTATAGATGTAGGGTAGGATGGGACTGTGTTTAATTCCTCTACTGGCATACTTTTGCTTGCATTTGGAGCTGGGTGTTCGTATGAAGGTTCGGGTGTGGTAATGGTAATGGAAGCTACGTTGCGGTCTTGAGTATTAGGATGAAGAATGGGTTGGGGAGTAGATTGGGAAAATTGTATATTTGGACAATGGTTCGTTGTATGTCCATCTGTCTTACACGTGTAGCAAGTAAGATTGTCAAAAGTAAAGAAGATTCTATAGTTGGTATCATCAAATTTAATTACTACAGATGTTGGTAATTCTATGGATTCGTTGGGAGATACATAGATGTGTCTTCTAAAACTTAAGACATGCTGATATCTGTCGCCTGAAAATCCTGCCCTTAAAAAGGACATGCTTGATGTTGGCTTCCATCCCATACCTTTTAAGGCAGATTCTAAGACCTCGTGTGGTATACTTGGGCAAACGTTGGATAAAATAATTCTACGGGCTGGTGTTATTAGTCGCCGGGTTCCTACTGGTTTACCGTTAACTTTTCAATAAAAGTATCCACTAATTCGGTACTAGACAGGTATATACAAATTCTGTTATTGGATATTCGTGACGCAAAAAGTATATTTTTCGGTCCAATCAGAGTCCCTACTGCTATTACATATTCATTTAATTTGGTGTCTTCTGCTGCGTTTATGATAATGGCTTGTTCTTTTTTTGGGAACATATTTGAGAGACCGTTAATGGAACTTCTACAGCCTGAAGTTTCCATTTTTAAGGTAACAACTTATTTTTGAATGTAATGATGTATGGTAAAAAGTTCATTGTAAAATACGTACGATTTGGCCAATCGGGCCGTGCCCGGTGATACCAAGTGAGATTGTGTGCTATCGTCTTAAAGGTTAGCGGCTCACAATACGGGAATTGTAGATATGATCACACTAACAGTCTTATCCGGCACTACGTAACGAAAAAACTCTAATATAACACTTTAATATCGTTTATTCCTGATCGTGGTTCAAACGCCTCTCAAATGTTAATTTTAATAATAATATTATAACCAAAACACAATTTTAACCGTACGGATCGCGCGTCCGTGCTAAACTCCAAACGATTTTGGTAAGTATTATTCAAATAATTTCTGACTACAAGACTAAAATGTGGAGGTGCACCGTCGTGCATAAACCACATGTTAAGACGTGTTTGTGTTACATCAAACGCTGTATTGTGAATTTAACAAAATAATACCGGATGTTCAGAAAAAATGTCAAACTTGTTATCCGTAGAATATCAATATCTTAATAATTTTAAATAGGAACCTACCTATTAAGGGCAGTATGTATTTACTTATATCTTATTTCCTATATTTAAATGTCATAGTTTTAGAGTTATTTTGGAAAACGTATATAACTCACTTGAAATTTTATTTTCCAGAATTGATTAGGCCACCGAAGATGGCATAAATAAATAAAAACAAAAAAAATGTTTCTTAATAATCTAATACGTTGAAATCAATAATTATTGTTATACAAGACTAGAAAACAGAATCCACAATTTTCCAAAATAACTCTAAAACTATGATATTTCGTTATAGGAAAGTAAATACATACTGCCCCTAATTTTAAACGTACAATTCAATAGAATTAAAAAAATATATACATAGGTTGCCATTTAAAATTATTAATTGTAAGATATTGATATTTTCCGTATAACAGGTTTGGCTTTCTTTTCTGAACATCCGGTATTATTTTGTTAAGTTCACGATACAGTATTCGAGGCAACATACTTTCTAAAATACTTACCTAAAATTTTAAATCTGTACATGCATAATTGTAATAACCTGCAGCTGTCAACTGTTTTACAAAATCTGAAATAATTACAAAAGGGTTAACTTTAGAGGCAATATTTATTAAAACAAATAGTCGTATAATTATCTCAAAAATACAAATCAATAATAAAAATGAGGGTGTTCCCTTTGAAATAAGAAAGTTAATACCCATTTCCGGTGTGACCGGAAGAAGCAGAAATCTAAAATTATTTTAGATCGAAAGGGCGTAACCAGTTACTATTACTTACAAAATTTCAAATCGCAACTCTTATTATTTTCCTATATTCCTCTAACCAAAACTCGTCGTGACATACCCTGTATAATTTTAATTGATAAATACGTTAACGGAAAGTAATTTGATTAAATTATAAATTATCTATACAATTATTCTTTATTCTAGTGAATTAAATGTTTTACCCATTAAGTTTAAAACGAAAGTGATCTCTGTTAATTTTCCAGCGCCTAAAGCCGAACGCGTTGGAGCGGCATTATAGAATAGGTAGTAAAGAAATTAAATTAAAATATCGAGGACTTTTTTCTTGAAAGCAAAAAAAAATGTCTGGGGAAAAATTAGCGATCGAGTTTAATACGCAAAACAATGTACAGAAACGAAGCGTAAATTAATTAAAAATCAATCACGAATAAAGCGTTTAGATCTTTAAAACAAAAGCTTCCCTAAAATAAACTGAACATTTTAAAAATGAGTGACGGTATTAAACACAAGGAAAGTGTTCTTTGTGCATCTGACGATGTAATTTACGGGAAATCTTAAACGTTCGTATACAGATTGAATTAATTAATTAAGGCGCGCTTATTTTCGTATATTAGGTGTATTGGATAAAAGTTAAACGAAAACAAAAAGACTGGCCTTTAAGCACACCGAACACATTGGTTACTTCGGGTAACCTGTAAATTTATAGGTATAAGTATACGTCGTTAGTTTATTTTTGACCCGGTTAAAATTATTGAAAGATGAAAATAAGCTTATTATTAGGTATAATACGCCTACAATATATTAACCTTTAACACTGACGATAAAAATGCGGAGAGTTTCATAAATTCGATTTATTAATTATGATTTTAACTTGTAGTTGATCTAAAGCGTTATAGTTTTAGTCGCAAAAAAATGAAAAAGAGTCCACGGCAATGTTAATTTGAAACGTTAAGGCGGTACAGCCCAAATAAAAAGATTGATGTTTTCATGAAATAAATTACGTTTTCCATAGATTACAATGTTCTGATTCACAGAAAAATACTTAAAAAAATCTATCATTTCCATAACACCTTTAAAAACCCTAATGAATGTGTAAAAAGTACAATTTTACTGCAATCGTAACTCAAAACTGGGGTAACCAAAGTTTGCAAATTAATAACTAGTGGGTAACGTAACATTCCCTCTACGGCACAACGTGCTCTTTTGTTTAATAAATACTTATTTTAATTAAATAATTGCTTCGCAATTTTTTAAAATTTCAATGTGTGTTTTTAACGATCATTTGAATAAATTGGAGAAATTTTAGCACGTCTTGCCGTTAAGAATCACTTCTGATGATCATTTTCGTTTTTACATCAATTTTTTATAAATAATCAAAAGCGGGTTGTTGGAAGTTTTAATTTTTGGTTTAAATGTTGACGCCCAATATCGGACAATGGTTGTGGGTCGTCCCACAACTATTGTTAAATACTGGGTAATATGACTAGACCTCCCTATTTTTATTGTAAAAGATCATAAATTTTACAACCTAAAAATCTAATGCGAGCATTGGTCACTTAACAGTATAAATCAAGCGAAACGTTCTCCTTTTAAATCCTTTAAGTCAATATTGTGAATTTAGACATAATTTATTGTAACATCAATAAACGGTTAGTATATGACATTTTACATACATTTTAGAAACGGAATCCTGATTAACAAAATATTAATCACGATTAGCTATCTCATTACATCGTATATTGCACCAATAAAATGTCTTAAATTTGAGAAAATTAACAATGAGGAATTCGCAAGATCACTGGAATACATCAATTTTGTTCTTCTTTCTTGCTATTTTGTAACTAATTTTTTTTGACGACTATTTTGCAATTGAAGTTCTTACGATATTACCTTTTTTGTATATGGCACCTTCTACTTTTGACGTCATTATTTAATAAATGGTCTTTATTTACACGTACATATTTATAAAACTTTGGTGGTGTAATACAAATAAAAATATTAGAAATAGGTATATTACCTACATTATTAGTACGGAAAGTTACATTTTCCGACGACCATTATGAAAAGTGCATAATTTCACACCAATAAATGTTATGGAAAGTTGACCATTACAAACAAATAGGCTGACCGTGCGTAAAGAAACTCGTTAGCCAATCGAAAACGTTGCAGCCCGTGTGCGATCATTGCACACGGTCAATCAAAGTCTTCTACACTGTCATGCAATTACTTTACGCATAAACTGTTTTATTATCAAATTTGACATTTTATTAAAATGTCATTTAAATGATATTTTATTAAAATGTCAAACGAACTTTCGTAAACGTCAAAAATCAATTTTTTTTAATAAAAATACTTGTGATCGTCGGAAAAGTATAGTATATAACACGTGCGGAAAGGTGGATATTTTAGCACTAGTTATACAATATTACTATTGTATTATATTTGCATTCGAGAATAAAAGTTTTTTTGCGAGCGCTAGCGAGCAAATAAATCATTCGAGAATGCGAAAGCATTTCGCAATCGTGTATCAAATATTTTTTTGATAACTGTCCCAAAATTAGTAAAAATGTGATTAGAAAATTTGACATTTACGATTAATTAATTTGAGGTTAATGATAATAACAATCCATAATATTTCCAGTCCCGAACTGTCATTTCGCATTCCGTTCGCAGAATACCTCATTTTACGTAACAGAAACAATAAGAATAAACTTTTTATATGCAGTTATCGAAAAAGAAAATTTAATAAAGTTATTTAACTTTAATTTAACTTTAAATTTAATAAAGTTATTTAACTTTACATTATTAAATTAAATTAAACGTTATTACAATTTATACGAGACATATTCTTTTAAAATGCATCTACTTCAATTACAATTTTCCTAATGTAATACTTTTCACATGTGAAATCTACTATTTTTTTAAAAACAACATTTTTTGATAACAATACAATTACCGAGATCCGTTCGCATTCAATATCCTCGAGAACGCCCTATTTATATTGTTATAATAATAATATTAATTATTAATTAATTTTCTAATTTCAATTAAAATTAAAGTAGATTATTTATTAGCGAACTTTAAATAAATCAGTTTTTCAGATCAGTAATCTCAGATTTTTCCTGTACTTAACATTAAATCTTAACTTTTGTATTGCGAATTTTAAAATCGTCTTCGAATACGTTTTAATGTAAAAACACCGTATCTAAACATTTATACCCTTCGCTTCAAAGCAGGTAGATTTTACGACGTTACAGAGGCAGGCTATTTCAACCAAGAAGGATGTCTGTTTAAAATTTCTCTAAAATTCACTAACAGTGCCATCTACGGATTATCGTTTGGCAGCAATAGGGACCGTACGCCCTTAAGATTAGCTAATTGAAAGTTAATATATTTTTATATTGTAAAGTATTTATTTAGATTTACTTAACAGAGAGATTTGTTTTCGTTTATTGTCATTGTGTTATTTTATTATATAGTAATTTTATTATTTTTATTCTCAAGTTTTGACTACTTCGCTGTTGGCAAATTGTAAAATGCCCGAAAATAATTAGTCAGAACGAGATGTACATTCTTCTGTTCACGTTTTGCCGGCATTTTATCAATTTGCCTGAATTGATGTAGTCATAACGAAAATTGCACTGTACGTTCGCGTTTTGCCGGCTTTTTATAAAATCCCTAGGCATTTTATAAAATGCCTAATTTTGCATTATGACTAGGACATATATACCATTTCATAAGATACACTGGAAAAATTTACCAACCAGTTTTATGATATTCCTTAATACTTGTTATTTGTACTTCTATGCGTACAATACAGTTGAACGTACGTAAATGTCTAGATAATATAATAAAATACTCAATTATTGTTAGATAAGGAAAATTATACCATAAAAGTATAAATGCACTTTATAATAACTAAAGTGCGGAGTTTTAAGCATTTTTAAAATAAACTTAAGCGAGACCTACTATTTAAAAAATATAAAAATATCAAATATTTTCATGTAGGTACCTACATTAGATATTATTTTGAACAGTAAAATTAATTAAAAGGACATTAATTTATAAAATGGTTTCTTTCGGTATAAAAGTTAAATTTTATTTTCAGTAGATGTGTATTGCTAAGGATCTTGAAATAAGATTTCATATATCTATCATTAAATTAATACTTAAATTTGTAGACTTACTGCGTCGGTATCTTTATCAAATGAGTATTATTAATTATATCTTACTAGCTTAAATGTAAATAAATATCTAAAGGCGCGACCAGATTACTTGTGCTCGTGCTCGCGCTCGCGCTCACAGAATTACAATTACCTATGCAGATAACTTCTCTGGCTTCAGTTTGTGCTCGTCCGGTCTACACCCGAACGAACTTCAATTGCTCCTAAAGTAGCGTCTTCACGGTAAACATGCTTGTTAAACTTGTTTAACAAACTTGCGACATGAAAATTTGATACCGAGGCTTGCGCGGGATCGATTTTTTGACTAAGTAGGTAATCAGGAAACCTATCGAACCGTATCTTTACCCCTACACATTGCCTTATTTTCACTTTGTTAGTAAAATAACTACAACAATTGCATTAAAGTATTAAAATAGTCAATAAAAAAAGCAAGAAATTTAGAATTAATTCAGAAGAATTAAAAGAATGCCACGAAAATCTGGAATTATTAGAAGATTTTTTATAAGTAAAGAAGTGGCAAAATAAAAAGTTAATCGATCACATTTTGTCTCCTAGATCCTCCTCCTCCTCTCCTAAATTGCTTAAAAATTGTTGCGACAATCTAAACTTTGAATTTCGTTTTTATCCGTAAACGAATGCGTTGAAAAGATAAAATCTCTCAAAATAAAAGAAATTAAAAAAAAATCAAAAAACAACGAAAAATAATTAAAATCCTGAAATAATTTTTTTTAGTACTTACGTAAAATGCAAACTAATACTGCTGCCACTTGTCTGTGACATACTATAAGAAAAAATTATAAACTTCTAAATTTTTCTTTGTATTTCCTACCTTTTTGTCGTCATCGTTTTCCTCTATCGCCAATTTCGAGCGTAGATTTTTCCGTTGACTGCGTACTTGCATTATTACGTACCTATACCTACGCTTCATATTTCATTATATTTCACCAACCACTGTAATTGCGAAAACGCGCGTAAGATAAAATTTCGTTCGCAAAATTGGACAGTCGTTTGTTTGAGGGGAACCCTAATCAGGACCCTAACCTAGTCTCTATCCAAGCTCGATTTTCAGAGCATTTGTATTAGAGCTTAAAGGTTCATGTATTTACACTTTATAAATACATGGAGAGTTAGTCGACAAAGAAAGATCCTACCTTTCCTCGTCGTCTTAATCCTTCTTGTTTGTAATCCTTTTAGAGAACACAACACAATATACAACACACAACACTCGCGCACTCACACGTAAAAAATCCTTATAAACCGAACAATCACTCCTCGCGCACACGAATAATACGACGCCATAATTTAAAATTCGTACTACTGAAACAAGCACTACCACTAACGCGAAAGATCTAAACCGTTCTAGCCAGAATTTTATATATAAATGCATTAGAGTTATTATGTGAACACTAGGAAATTCCGCTTTTATGTTAAAAACATTCAGTTGTTTGTTTGCACATCGATAAGTTATTAAAGTAGGCGCGTAGTGGACATGTTTTATTAATTGCTTTGTATTTTATCGGTCGCATAAAAATGCGATTAAACTTTTATCTGATTTATGGTTTGTAATAGGAAAACTTTCAAAGTTGAAGGGCACACGAATAGTTTCTAAATTAAAAATAGAGTAAATTTATAATTCTACGGTATAAAGGCAGTAGATAGTAATTATCCAGATAATTTTAAACTGATAAGTATTAGCGAATTTTCATAGAAAATAAAGCTATTGCAGTCTATCTGATGACGGAACACAGCATGTCCTTTTGGCTTTTCTCCTATCTCAACCCTTACATCATGAAAATATAGGTAATTCATTTTGGGTCGGTTATATATATATATATATATATATATATATATATATATATATATATATATATATATATATTCATATATACATTTAATCATACATTTATATATACATGTATAATCAATTTCTTGTGGACACGATTCCGTCGCAATTTTGATCGCAGGAGGCTGAAATTTTGACGGCATATTGTCTTTACGAAAACGTAGGACAAGTTCGTTAACCAGCCAAATTGACGGATCCGTTTCAAAATGGCGGCCATTAAAAAAATAAAATAAAAAAGTTCTAATCTTCGTTATTACTCATCGGATCGGTAATATGAATATGTTTTGGAATCGGCATAAAATTCTCTAAGGATCATGTCTCTTTATCGTTTTTGATAGGATGTACCGTTTTCGAAATAATCGAAAAAAAGTGATAATTTTTTTTAAGTCATCATTTTTTAAGTAAATATTATTTTTCAAAAAATGCATTTCTTTCGAGAAAAATTAAAATAAAGTTTTTTAACATGCAACATTAAAGTTCGATACCGAGGCTTGTGCGCGCTCGGATTTTTTATTACCTTGCACGCTGTCAAGTATGACGTATAGGTAGTCTGCGAGACGTAGTCTAACTTAATGACGTTACGTGGGTCATTCTCATTGGTAGATTGGTGAAAGTTTGACAAACAAGTTTTACTAAGCGTCTTCATGACATTTTGACATTTTTCATGACAAGTTTTATCCACCGTACAAGTATTCATACGGTAAACATGTTTAACAAATACCGAAATAAGGAGTTTTTTCAAGTTTTGTTAATGTTTTGATAGGTGTCTTCACGGTAAAACTAGTTTTATGAAATTTGTTTTACCGTGAAGACGCTGTTTAAGACTTTGACTCGAGAGAATCCGTTTTGATAGATCGCGACGAAGTAAACCAGTTTCCATCCGAATGGCTTGCGTGACTTGATATCGGACAAATTCTCACGAATTCAAGGCTCGCACTGCTCGCTAGGCTTGTCTCGCGACTTGCTCGTCCGTTCGCACCACTCTGCAGTCTCACGGGTTTCGCGAGTACTAGCACGCGTAATCTGGCCGCGGCTTAAGAAAAATATTTATCAGGTTTTTGTTTTTATTTCAATTGTTTTGTTTACAATTGGACTCATAGAAGACAAACGTGTAATTTAATTTCAGTTTGGTTTTGGTTTTTCAAGCGTATATTTTGGCTTGGCCGAAATAAATTTATTTTTGATACTTAATTCTAATTATTGAATTATTGTCATAACTATTTAAAAAAAAATGTCGCTTGGTACACAGTGATGACGAAATTAAAAAAAAAATGGTCACATAAGTATACAAAATAATTTTATAAGTGTAACATATCGTCAATAATATACTTATTTATAGTTTTTAATTACACATCTACACATGTAAATTACACAGACCTTTGTACAGATGTCTGTAGGATGCGGATATAAAAGTATGTGTCGTGTGGACCGTCGCTCATCATCGTGAAATATTGGCAGCGACAGCGAATTTTGCTTTTTGGAAACAAAGAAAACAGCCACATATGACAATTCCCACACCTACGTGAAATATGCCGCAATATATTAGTATTGAGAAAATTTCGTCACTATAAATATTTTTTTGCGTTGGCGTGTGGAATCCTTTTAGAATAAACAGTTAATCTCAAAAATATTTTAGAAGACAGTCAAGTGTAATTAAAACCACTTTGATATTGGTTACAAAATTATCTTACAATTATTAATTAATAAGAATCCTGTAGCGAATTTTCAAATATATAATATACCTTGTGAACCACAGACAATGGAAAATGTGAGGCGCGTGTAGGTGGAAATTCTATTAACTTATTTATTTCTAACAATAAGTGTAATAAATAAAAAATTTAATTGACATCAAGCGTACAGGTTATTTTATTTCTAAACGTATGTACATTTAAATATGTACTAAAACAATAGAATTTTTGGTAACCGTTTATAACAGGTATTAAAATGTAACAGGAATATATTACGCACATGCGATGTCACTGTAAAATAAACGATTATAATCTCAAAATAATACAAATAATTTTATATAGAAAATAAATTTAACCTGAAATATGTCATATTGAATTAATCGGCAGAAACAGCGCAGCGCACCGAAGAAAACGTCTGGCTAATAAAGAATTAGTAATAAGTAAAATTAAAGCAGGACTTATAATAGTTAGATATCTACTACGCTTGATGTAGGTACTGTCGTTTATTTTTAAAAATAACAACAGTTTCTAACTACATATTTTACAATAATGTAGTTACTACATCAAGATGAAATATGAAATTTCGAGTGAATCGCGGCGAAGTGTAGACGTGCGCTAATGCCGTGTGCGGATTTCGAAAACCAATAATAATTTGTAGCTTATCGCTAATAAGTAAGTTGTTCTGGCAGTATTCGGTGTATTTATGTGCAAGCGTAAGCTTCTCAAATACTTTTCGGGGTAAGTACAAAATTATTAATAAACAATACCTAATAAAGCTTTAAGCGTTCCATATAATTTAATAAAATTAATTTTTTAAAAATAAAATTAACGAAGCTTAATAAATTTTTGTTTATTTATTAAATGCTTCCGGAAATTTTAATAACAATTAAAATTGAACACTCGTTTTTAATTATTAAAAGCACAAACGTGGGTTTATATTATTTAAATGTTAATGTAGCGAAAAGAAAATGTTTTCTTACATACTTAATATGAATATGTACATATTTCGTTGCAATTAAAATTTTTGATACAAAGTAATTGTTATCCGTTCAAAAGCAATCAAACAGATTGTAAATTAACGTACGTATATTCCACAATAATTCAACCTGTTGTCGATTCAGCTTTAGTAACGTTTAGAAATCTAAGTACATTTATATATTTATTTTATCGACGAACCCTATTTTTAACCCATATGTATGAAATATTATAGGTATATAATTTTAACGTTTTTAATTTATTTATTTTAAATATCCGCAACGTCGCGTCTCGTCGGTTCGATTGTTTTGCACATCTTCATTAGATTGTTTTTCAACGGTACGAGGATATTAAAATGAAACCATAGCACAGGTATTTCAGAATTATTTACGATAGGATTATAATTAAATTCTTGGAAGTATTTCCGAGATTGTTTTATTATACTTGTTACTTTTATAGCTCTCTTTGTTACATGGTAAAATAGTAACTGTTGTAAGTGTTAACAAAGAAGTGGTCGAAAAATAATTTGTAACAACTAATACTTTAAAGTGCAATATTTAGCGAGCACGAGCAAACATTAAAAAGCTTTACTTAAAAACATCTTTAGTCAGTAGTGCTGGTGAAAATTCAATCGAGGAAAATGTTTAATTAGCCGAGTAGGTGATTTATTTTATGTTGCTGAATAGATTTACTTCGGTTCCGTGTATTTTAATATTTATTTTTTTAAATAAACATATACAAGGTGTTCCTAAAATAGGTGGTCAAAACTTGAAGGCACGTAGAGCAAGTCACGCCATGACGAAAACCCCGTATGTTTTTTTTTCTAAAACGCTCTCTAATGGAATATTCAAAATGACGTTACTCGAAAACGGAGCTCAGCCAGTTAAACTTTAATAAAAAAAAAAGACTTGCTCTACGTGCCCTTAAGTTTTGACCAGCTATTTTAGGAACACCTTGTATTTACACCGAAATATTAAAAGATCAATGTGACTTTTAAATGTTACTCTACTAACTTTCGTTATTTAATTTAATAATGCAAATAGAAATTCGCCGCAAAACTTAAAAATGGCCGTATACTATAGAGCACATAAATAAATAATGTACAAATTTATCTGTATTATAAAAAAATCTAAAACCTCACAATTGTACGATTTTGGTGTGGAATGGTGGTGATTAATGCACATATTCTTTTTTTTTATTTTTAAATAATATAACTTTCATTTGATTTCCTTTTATTTTCCTTCTGCGTGTACCGACATTCACGAACGCCTTACTCGCTTATGTTTACTAACTTTGGACCTGTTAACTCGAAATAATTATAAAATATGCGACCACGAATTAAAGAAAAAGGTTTAGAAAATACGGTTCCGATTCTAACATTATTGAATTAAATTATTACAGCGTTGTCCAGTTTTACACTAATTACTCTAATTCGATCGGTAATATCTTTCACTTTAATTGCAACTCTTTTTCATATTTAAGATTAAATATAAAATACACCTTAAAATATAAATTAAAGGGAGTTCAATGTCTCGGAGAAAAATACTTATACTATATATTTCGTCCAACATTATACTTTACAATATTTCCCGTCAGTATAGCCTCAGAAGTGCATCTTATCAAAGTAAACGATCAAAAAGTAGGACTTCGCATGAAATTATAGTACTTAAATTAACTTCATCTTGAAACTTAATTAACTATCGCTGTCGATAATAAGTAAACTAATATTAACAGCAATTTCAGGATCAAATTTCAATTTAAAATAAGTACATGTACAAGTATGTATATGAACGTTTATAGAATATTAATATTTTACTCTGGTTACACTGTTAAATAAATTGAAAGTTTTTTTCTGGTTCCTAGTTACAAATAGATGATCTTGATTCATATTGTTATACTGAATCCAAATCTGCTATTGGTTTTTCTCTAGCACGTATAGTTTCAGAGAAAAACTTGTGTTTTTTTTGTGTAATGATCTAACCTGGTCTTCTCTAATCAGTAACCAACAGTAATAACCCAACATGTTCACATCCCATCTTACCTGGTACCATTTTTCCAACGTTAAAAGGTCTTGATGGAAACGCTCCCCATGCTCATCACTTACAGCTCCCAAATTGTCTGGGAAAAAATTCAAATGAGAGTGTAATAATACATCTTTAGCGACATATTACATCCAATTTTATGGTAAGCTGTTAACATTTCGTGGGTTTTGAAATTGTCCGCTTTGTTGTTGCCGAGAAAGCCGTTCACGACTGATTTGAAACAATTCCATGCCATCTTTTCTTTTCAACGTAGAACCGCATCTAAGCTGTTGCCATTCATTAATTGTCGAATGCTGGGACCCCCAATATGTCATCCTTTATCTTAGCTTTGCTGATTTTTGGAAATTTTTCTTTTATGTATTGAAAACTTCTTCCACCACGGTCCATACCTTTTATAAAATTCCTTATCAGCCCTAACTTTATATGCAAAGGGAGCAAATAGATATTGTTTCTATCCACAAGGCTTTCATGTAAAATATTTTTTTATTAATTATTTCCAAAACTTTTTATGGCTAATCCGTAATTACCTGATGTCATTATAATTACACTCTCCAGTGAAAATTTAAATTCATATATTTCAAAAACTATACGTGATAGAAAAAAAATTAAACGCAGATTTGAATTCAGGGTGAAAAGTTACATAAGGATTACCTAGTTTTGTTAAAGAACCGAAAATTCTGTTTAGCAGTGTTATTGAACAATATATATATAAAAACGTATCTTTCAGTGCTTTAATAAAAATCATCAATAAAATTTCTAGGAAAATCTCTGATAAAGCGCTACGATTTAGTACTTACACTTTTTCAGACTGACGAGGAAGGTTAAGCAGGTGGAAATCTCAAAAAAATTTGAAACTTTGCAGGATTGTTGTACTAGTCAACCCTAATTCAGAGCCGTATTCCGTTCGTGCTCTTGCGCGGTTTAAAAGGGTGAAATCCACCCTTGAAAATGGGATTTTTTTCGATTTTGCTTATTATCTGTGAAACTAGACATGCCAGTAGTTGTGCTCGCGCCCTTCGGGCGCTTCGCACTCAGAAAAATGGGTCAACCTCGCACCCAACTCGTGTGCACTCGTAGCACCAAAACATTTTTGATTTGTTAAGACAGGCCAGTGATTGATTTTTTCTCTGAAAGACGGCCCTATCTCGTACCTAACTCGTGTGCAACTCGTACCACCGAAACATTTTTGATTTGTTGAGACAGACCAATGGTTGAAAGACGGCCCAACTTCGTACCTAACTCGTGTGCAACTCGTACCACCAAAAGATTTTTAATTTGTTAATCTCGTAGAACGCATGCGACTCGAAGGCCAAATCTACGTATTTTTAAGTAAACATTGTTTTATCATCATAGATCTTATTTAAAATAATAATAAAATTTGAAAATCCTAAAATTAGACACAAAAATTATTTTCCAAATTTAAAAGGCCGATTTATTATGTTTATGTCATTTTGTTAAAATATTCCTTAATTGAATAATACATAATATATACACTTAATATATATGTACTTATTTCAAGAAACTAATAGACATCGAATTAAAATTAATTTTTTTGCATACCATGAGCCTGAAAGACTCGATGCTACTTTAAATTTGTCGTGATTTTGAAATAGTTTAGTTTTGAGGAGTATAATTTCTAAAATATAATTTAGAACTAACCACTCAACTGCATATCACGGGTCTTGTGGACTCTTGTTATATTTTCATAAAAGTTGGTGCTTCTCCCAAAACTAAAAATGTACCAATAAAAAATTAAAAATATCTTATAATATAAAAGGGAGATGAAAAAATATAATTTTGGCTCAAGATTAAAGTACTTGTATGTTTGAACGTGTCGAAAAATGTTACTTAAAAAAGTTGTTTAAAATGAAAAATTATAGAGAAATACGAAGTCACAACCAACTTAGTCTAATCTTGTATTTTTCGGTAATTTTTTCAATAGTACCGTGAAAAATAATGTTGATCATAATAATTCATGAATGTCATTCTTTTACCTTAGGTACACTCAACAATATGAAAATAACTTAAGTTATTTAACATTAATATCAATTTCATATACACATAAACTGAAAAATTTCTTCGATTTTATTATGAAAATATTAAAATTTTGAACATACGAGAGAAATGATAAAAAACGGTTTCTATCTGAAATACTCCATATCGAAATCAATAAATGTGTCTGTAACAAAAAGAAAGATTTGGAAGAATATTATAACCAAATTTTTAGTCGATTTATTCCACTGATGATAAATCCAAACGGGTTTGAAATATACAGATAAACTGTTTGAGTTTTAATAATTTTAATTTAGAAACTATTCGAATTTATGGTAGTTATAATTACAAAAAAACATTAATATATAATTTTAATTAAAAAAAAAAAGTATAATTCACATTACAGGTTCATATTTAGTAAAATTTGCTAAAGAAATAAAATATTTCCTTTCGAGTCATTAACATAACGACCAAAATAAATTTTCTTGGTCGTTCTACAATTATACGAATATTTTAGAAACAACAAATCACTTATTAATAAGAAACATGGTTATTAACGTTATGCAAGGACGATTATAATTAATCCTTTCGACGGTTACGATCGCTCACTTACACTCAAATTTAAACTGCGGCTTGTAGTGTTAAGGCCGCTCTTATGGAAATAATAAAGATACAAATTTTTGGCCGATATTGGCGATAAGCCAATATACGCAAAACTTCGAACAATTAACAAACGCCAATATTCCAACTCTGATTAGAGTCATCTTCGAGAATTTCACGAAAGATGGAAACAGTCAACAGTTTTCCTATTCTTTCCGGGTTACACCGGAAATGGACACCAACTTCCTTATTTTAAATGGAACGCCCTAATTTGTATTATCGATTTGTAAAGATTTGTAAATCGTAAGTTACGAGTCCAAATTGCAGCAAACAATAATTACATTTAAATACCACTTTTATTGCCTGGGATGGATGGCGCCGAAACATCTTAAATTAAGTCGACTTATTGTTATCGAAGAAAGCTGTTCCAATTTTATAACCTGTTCGTGAGCTTATACAGAAATACGTGCGTTTCGGTTCGTCATTTATTACCATCCAAAATAGACACCTATTGACGAAACTACATTTGTTGTCTTCTTCAGGCTTTCCGGTGTAAGAACTGCTACAGCTGGTAAAACGACTTGTTACCAACGTGAAACAAAATTTATTTATCTCGAACAGAAAAAATCGGGTATGTTGCGAGTAATGCATATTTGCGACGACGTAAATATCAACGGACATCGGGGCATAGTCGATAGATTAACTTAATTTTTTTCGCTCGTTAACTCGTTGGAGGTTCCTCATTACCAAAACGGCTTAGATCGAATACGTATTCGTGTTCGGTTATTAAGTTAACCTCCGTCGATGTTTTCGCCACGATAGTAGAATTAGCATATTATATAGTAGTAACAAGAGCTATCGCCAACAAACTATATATTTTTGAGATGACTAATCAAGACCTACATTATAATACAAAAATTAGGGGTGAAGATTTTAAAGGATGGTACTGTGCGTCCGATGCGGACTAGTGGACGCTTAGCTAAACAATGCTGCCGTTGCGACTGCCACTTGTCTGTAACAGACTATAAGAAAAAAATTAGAAACTTCTAAATTTTTCTCTGTATTTACTACCTTTTTCTCGTTATAGTTTTCCCTCTATGGTCAATTTCCAGCGTAGATTCATCCGTTGACTGCAAACTTGTATTATTACATACCTATACCTACGTAAGGTAAAATTTCGTTCGCGAAATTGGACCGTTGAAGTTTGATGGGAGCTCTAACCAAGGCCCTAAGCGAGTCCCTATCCAAGAGCCTAACCAAGCTCGATTTTCAGAGAATTTGTGTTAGAGCGTAAAGCCCATGTATTTACACTTTATAAATATATGGAGAGTTAGTCGACAAAGAAATATCCTACCTTTCCTCGTCGTATTAATCCTTTTAGAGTACACAACAGTCGCGCACTCACACGCAAAAAGGCGTTATTAACTGAACAAGCACTCCTCGCACACACGAATAATACGATGCCGTAATTTAAAATTCGAACTACTGAAACAAGCACTACCGCTCTGTACCACTAACGCGAATGATCTGAAACGGTCTAGCCAGAATTCTATATATAAATGCATTCGAGTTTATACGTGGGTACTAGGAAATCCCGCTTTTATTTTAAAAACATTCAGTTGTTTGTTTGCACACCGATAAGCTATGAAAGTAGGCAGTGCACATGTTTTATTAGTTGCTTTGTATTTTATCGGTTGCATAAAAATGCGATTAAACTTTTATCTGGTTTATGGTTTGTAATAGGGAAATGTTCAATGCTTAAGGGCACACGAATAGTTTTTAAATTAAAAATTGAGTAAATTTATAATTCTGCGGTATAAAGGCAGTAGATAGTGATTATTCAAATAATTTTACTGCATAGAAAATACATAATTTTAGAATAAATTTCCTAAAAAGTACATTTTTTAAAAATTTTCGGTCATTATCTGCCAATTTTTTTATCAAACTCCACTACGACCCCTGTAATAGTCCAAGCTCCCATCGCACAAAAATCTACGTCACAACACTACTAAAATTTTGTTAGTGTGTTTAAGAGTTAATATGGTGGGAAATATCTATTCGGTGGCAGACAATTGAATTTTTGTTTTAATCATTTTTGATAAACTTGATACTTGATAAAATTTGTTATAGACTTTAGAGTAATATCAATTATTTAGAATTATTGTGGTCTGCCTCGCAAACCTGGCAGACCTCTCTCCAAATGAATAAATTTTCAATATATCACCTACATCGCGTTGTTTTTTTTTCAAATCATAGTTTTAATTGTCCTTTACATGAATATATATGTCTGCCGATGTAAAAATGTACCCAAGTATGGCAAAATTAGGGGTGAAAATTCGAAGGGATGACACCTCTTAGGATTTTCATCCCTAATTTTTGTATCATAATCTAGGTCTTGAACAACCATTTACAAAAATATATGGTTTGTTGGCGATAGTTCTTGTTATTTCACAGATAATAAGCAAAATCGAAAAAAGTTCCAATTTTCATGGGCGGATTTCTCCCTCTTAAACCGCGTAAGAGCACGAACGGAATACGGTTATTGATTAGGGTGGACTACTACTACAGTTCTGCAAAGTTTCAAATTTTTCTGAGATTTCCACCTGCCTAACCTTCCTTGTGAATATAATTAAAGATCGGCAAATGATAATTTTTTTTTGACAAATTTAATTTTTGCGAATATAAATTAATTAATAAGACAATTAATAGTTTGATAAAATTAAACTAAAACTTATTTAACAAGCAATCATTTTCATATTAACAGGTTTTTTACTACAGCTACGTTCTTAATGTAACAACAGACAATCTTAACAATCTATCGTTTCATTTTTATTTTGACTTCTTTTAAATAAACGAGTTGATTGTTAATGGAATTTCGTTCTAAGTTTCGAACTATACATAAACAAAATATTTACAACTTTCAGATGACTGCCGAAAATTATCAACTTGAGGACACTGTAAAGGAAATTAGTACATACAGGCGTAGACAACTACCTTGTAAGTATTAATTAAGTCGTTCAATTTTTATCCTCTATAATAATTAATAGTAGAGTAGAAGGGGGTAATATCGTGAAATGGCTTTTTTGACTAAAGGAATAAAATAATTTACTAGCTGTCTGTAAGGTAGGTGCCTAGTGACCGACGGAGCTTATGCATACAATACTAGCGATCTTCATGTATTCGTGACTAAAGGTGTGGCGTCATTTGTAAAACACACGTTTTCGGGACGACAAAAGTGTTTTTTTATCGTATCAAAAAAATAATTTGCCTCACATGAAAATATACCAGGTAAGTAAAGTAAAATCGGAAGTAAAATCTCCTGCCGACGAAAAATAATGTTTTGTTTTTGGAAAAATTTTGTTTTTTACCGAGTTGTCGAAGTTAATCTGAAAAATGATCGTTGGGAAAATGTCGCGCATTTGATGTGGGGAAATGTCGTGCACTATACAGAGTAAAGTAAATTGAATATACTGATACTTAGGTCTATTTTTTTTAATACAAGAGCTCTTATATTTAGTTTTGTCGATAGAATTTTATGTTTTTGCATTAAAAATATTGTTTTCGGAACTAAATTGTGATTTTTCAAAGAAATCTTAAAAAACGAACGAAATTCATATAATTTGTGATTGCTTTTTTATTATTATTTCATTAATATTTATTGTAAAATAATGATATATTTATTTTACTTATTTATTTATATTTTATTAATAATTTTTGCAATTCCTTTTTTATCCAGAAAAATGCGCAATCGACAAAGAAAAACTGAAATACCGAATGAAAATGCTATCGAAATGGCAATAGAAGCTGTCGAAGAAAGAAGCAGTGTGCGAGGGGCAGCAATTAAATTCGGAATAGCGCCGCAAACTTTGCGTGACCGATTGCAAGGAAGAGCACCTAAATTAATAGCTCATGTCGGGCAACAAGTAAACAAATGATTTTTCAACTTGTTCGTGAAGGTTTTTCTAATGATGATCTTCTTTTTTTAGGTATTCAACGTCGAACAAGAGCAGGAGTTTCGAAACTATCTCGTGAAATCCGCGAAAATGTTCTACGGTCTCAATTTGCTGCTATTATGAAGGCTTTCTTTTCAACTTGCGCAAAAATTAAAAGCAGCTAAATGTATCAAGAAAATCCCAGCAAGTTGGTTTCCCAAAGAAGATAAGGAAGAACCTGCTGCCTCGAGAGACTGGGCCGAAGGTTTTATGAAAATACATCTAGATTTAAGTTTGCGTAGACCAGCATCGACATCGCTGGGTCGAGCAGCTGCCTTCAATCCACCTGTCGTTCAGTGAATTTTTCGATAAGTACGAAAACATTGGAAAATCACATGAATATACCGCGGCTATTGTGTGGAACATGGACGAAACTGGGCCGAACACGGTCCATAAAACTAAATACGTTTCAATGTAACTCTTGCGCTGGCAGTTTCCGCCGCCGGCGAAAAAATCCCACCATTCTTCATCTATCCGCGAGTTAAGATGCAGGATAGGTTCCTTATGCACGGAAGTGAGGACGCAAAAGGAGTTACGAATGGATCGGGTTGGCAGACCGCTGAGACTTACCTTCAATTCATTCACCACTTCATACAACACGCCATCAAAGCAGGTACACAACGAACTTTATTGATCATCGACAATCATGAATCGCATTTGTCGATCGAGGCATTAAGTTTGTGCAAAGAAAATAATATCGACGTTTCAACGCTGCCCCCACACACCAGTCATAAGCTCCAACCACTCGATAGAGGTGACTTCGGACCATTAAAAGCATATTTTGGAAATGCATGCAACGCGTGGATGTTCAATCATCCGAATGTTCCAATTGGAATCCAGAATGTAGCAGAACTAGTTGCTGAGCCGATCCTCAAAGGCGCTTCGTCGATAAACATTATCAGTGGATTCCGATCAACGGGAATTTGGCCATTCAACCGAGATATTTTCACAGAAGATGATTTTCTGTCGTCATCAGTAACCGATCGGCCATACGAAGACGTCCATCCAGCATCACTTGAGACATCAATCGATCAAGATCGATCAACACTTGCAACATCAATCGAGCCAGAAACACCTGCGCAGTCGTTTGATCTAGCAATTCCAGGCACATCAGTTTCGACTCCAACGAATGCATTCAACGAACAACTGATGCAGCGCAATGTGAGTGCCAATGTCGAAATGTCGACTGATACGGTCGATCTTGAAATTCTGCGGCCTTTACCGAAAGCTGCAGCTCGAACAGCAAATAGTCGTGGTCGCAAGCGACGTACTTTTACTCTTCTCACTAGTCCAGAAATGATGGATTCCTTGCGTGCCGAACAAGAGGCATCGGTCCAAAAAAAACCAAGAAACCAAAAAGTAACTGGCTGCCAACAACAAAATTGAAAAAGAGGTGGTTAAGCGACAAAAAGCCGCTGAAAAGTCAGCTAAGATAGCTGCAAAAACTACCACCGAAACAGCACCGAAAAGAAAACGTGGTCGTCCTTGTGTCGCAAGGAACTCCGAAGCCGATAAGGACGCTGACGAGGTCATTGTGAAGCACAGAACAGAACGTCACCATTGACAAAATATTTTTTAAACGTTTTTTTTCCATGCCAACCATTTTTTGTAAATTCGTCAAGTTTTCTTTTTTCATATTTCATCTAGCAAATTGCCTAATTTTCCTTCTTTTTCATTTTTTTTACTTTCAACTGTATTTCTTAACTTTATATAACTTTATATATAACTTATATTAACTTTCTACCTGTATTAATTGCAGAATAATAAATAAATATATAATAATGCTTTATTTCCTTGAATCAAATCACTAATTATCATTTCTTACACATTTTGGTACCTTTACTACATTCGAAAAATAATGCACGACATTTCCCCACAAATTTCGATGGGGGTAATGTGCACTTCTTCTTTTTTAACCTACACCAACACGATTTCTTGCTACAAAAATGTTGTTTTACATAAATGTAATCAAGGAAATAATCTTTCGAACGAAAGCTTACTCGTCGTATTCAGTTGAAAAATACGGCTTACGAGTACGTCAAAAAAGAGTGCACGACATTACCCCCTTCTACTCTGATATTAGTAGATTTCTAAAAAATTAAGTAATCCTTTATAGTTTTTCAAACCGCTACAAGTAATCAAATTCGGCAGAGGGCTCCTACTAGGAAACGGAAACCACGTCGACAAACACCTTCGCCAGCGTCATCCTGTGAGTTTACGTACTTTGTTTTACACGTATAATGTACCTTTTCTCCTGGAATTGATGCACTAAAATTAATCTCCAATTTATATAATGTAGATGCACAGAATTGTAACACACACCCGCGCGCGCGAGGGAGAGAAAGATACTGAAGAATGTACGAGTGAAAGATATCTAGAGATCTTTTTTTGTGATGGTACAACTTGCGTCTATGCATTTATAAATAGATTTACAGTATCGACCATTAATTATAGTTCGATATCAGTATTTATTTCGGAAGGATGTTCTTCCAGATTCCGTAACATATATACGACGTTTTTGTAGAAGGACGTAACTAACAAAAAGTAAATTTTACAGGAGAGCACATTTTATGACGGCGCGTAGCTATAAGCAGATACGCTTCACGGAAATACAAATCGATTTTTCCGGTGGAAAAAATCGGAATATTGTTACCAGATTTTAACAGATGATGTCTTTGCCTTAAATGCATAAGACAGTCAGAATAACTCATTTTCGAAAAAATGTGAGTTACGCCCTTTAGCCAAAATACAGTCGATATTTTCCCCATAGGTCTCCCGATCATAATTTTTCGGATACTCCAAGGCCGAACTTTCAACATCGAATCTAACATATTTGTGATCTGAAAGACTACGCTCTTCGGACACATAGATACATACTATAGTCTTCGCCCAACCTATACAGTAAATATAAAATTATATAGATCAGGTATCACCTTACGATAACATGTTAGTCAGGGTCAGATCTACTCACGAATGTGTATGCTACTGATTATGTGTGTACATAGCGGGTATGTACACTCATTAACATAATTAATGTCGTCAATAATGTGTTTTATAGAAGTATTTTATATGTATATATGCGTATATATATATATATATATATATATATATATATATATATATGTACCCATATACAGAGTCCTGCAACAGTGCGACGGTCTTTCCTGACGCCCCAGCCGTTGAAGATAGAGAAAAAACTTTTTAATAAAAATTCAATTTCCTAAAAGTATTTTCAGCAATACAGGGTGTCCCATTTTTGCTGTGTAATTCGAAAATTATTTTTTTAATGGAACACAACAACAATGTGAACAACAAATGTTTGCCATTTTTTGTGAACACCCTGTATCACTAAATCCCAATTTCTCATTATCGAAATGTTACTCTTTAACCGGAGTAACGTTATTGGTAAAACTTCTTTCTTGACTTCAAAAAACAACAACGCTACGATTTTTAAAGTAAAGCTTGCTTATGGAAGATTTTTAGAAAAAAAAAATGATAAGTTGGAAACACTGACGTGAAATTAAATAGTGAATAGATTTTCATGTAGAGGTTAAAAGATTACATCGGAATAAATATATAGGGTGTTCCGGAAAAAAAAATTTGAGTTACCCAGCAAAAATGAGACACCCTGTATTGCTGAAAATAATTTTAGGAAGTAGATCTTTTTAAACCATTGAATTTTTGTCAAAAAGTGTTTTCTCCATCTCTAACGCCCGAGGCGCTAGAAAAGACCGACGCACTATTGCAAGACTCTGTACATCATGAAATATAAGCACTTACAATATTTATGCTACGTTTAGGTTTTTTTTAATGGCTCTGGGCTACTCAATTAGCCAGTCTACTTTGGTATGATTTTTTTTAAATCTGGTTAGTATGGGTAAGTATTAATAATCACAAACGTCTATGATTGCAGCGGGATTCTAACCCACAACCGTGAGTGCGCTAGAAGACCAGTCGAGAAACTGACCCTCTAGGCCACACGGCCCCCCTACGTTTAATATGTTTAATTTCTTATTATTTATTACCCATATTTAACGTTGTTGGAGACATTAATTATGACCATAACTATACACAGTATATACTTACATAACGATTGTTTATGTCTACTGCCCGGCAAAAATGAATAAAGTATAGTTTGATTATTTATTAGTCATTTTGCTTATTTTACTGACTTTTGAAGCCAGTAGCCGCTTTTGAAGCGGGATAAGTAGACTAATTACGTTAAAGTTGATAGAGACATTGGTATCCCGATGATCCCTTGTTATGATGTCTTACAAATTGGTTTAGGGGATATCTAACGACTTTCCAGTCTAGAACAATGACTTTAGTTTCAACAAGGTTGCCACGAGTAGAATGCAAGCTCGGATCACATATCGCCTTTTATTGAAGATGATACTCAGCGATCTTGAAGATACATAAGCTGAGGTGCAATATCTATATGTATTATCCTGCCTATCAATGTTCGTATCGAGACAAATTTATATCGACTACCGCCTCCCAATCAATTAGATCGACTATCATCTTTAATCTTAATAACTGTTCAAAACTTGTCGCTGTAATTCATTTTGATTGGTTCACAAACACAAAGTCTTGCATTTTTATTGGCCAGTTTTTACAGTTGACAGGTGAGTTGAATAGCCGCTATTAATATAGCGATTATATGATTTTTGAATAATTTCAAAGATCAATTTCAGTTATTTCAATTTTTTAATAAAACATAAATAAAAATATATTCGCTATAACAGCGGTTCCTGTGTGAGAAAAACAGTTGTGACGCTATACGCAAATTTGATAAAATTATATGTACAATATGTAATTGTAATTATAATTCAATATGTACTTTTTATTTTTTTGTTAAATATACTTTTGTTCTATCCGGTATATATCATTATCTAATGTAGGTAAATTATTAACTAGATAGATATCATATTTTCAAAGACATGTTATCCGTCATAATATTATACATATTTATACCATACAATTTTAAATTGCTTATACTTAAAAAAGCTACGTTTTTAGATGAATACTCATCTAACACAGAAGATAACTCGTCATCAATTCCATCACTAAGTCATTGCCCATCAACTTCATCTTCATTTAAAAGGGAAACCCAAACTACCGATGATTCAAGTAGCTCCGCTGAAAGTAATAACATTCCTGTTTTTAAAACTGGCAACGACCTATCCAGGGTATCCATAACTAGAAGGAGTAAAATTTTTGGAGAGAACGAGAATGCAGGAATCGTCTTGTATTTGCATAAATTAAAAGTGCACATGTAATTTAAAAATATATATCTACAACAATATAATTGGTTAAAAACCTATAATATTTATTTTTGGGTAATTCATCTTGTTTGTAACGACCACGTTTGTCTACTATACGTATACGTTTGGTCTACTATATTAAAGGTATTGATCAGATATTTAACATTTACAATAAAACAAATTTTAAAATTATAGGCAAATTTTTCGTATCTTATATTTTTAAAAGTACAGTAATCTTTTAACATTCGCTAGTTTTAACTATTCGCGAACTTACAAATAAGGAAAAATTTAACATTCGCGAGGACGCAACTTGGCTATTTCCGAATTTTTAAATTAATCAATAGTGCATTGAATTGGTTTATTCATTAAAATATTAATACAGATCATAAGAACATAAATATTAAAGTTATAAAAATCCAACAGCAACTTGTTGAGAAAGCAATAAAAACCTATTCTTCATTGGTGAAGAGCCTTAAATTCAAAAGAGGAATCGAGGCGCGACCATTCCTTAGAATGACATTTATAAAGAACAGCTGATTTGTTCTGCTGAACAATTACAAATCATCAAATATCTTCGGCTGTAACCATCGACTAGCAAATAAACTTAATCTGTGCTATAATATGCACCTATACAGTAGTAATTAATATCTATGTATGTACCTGCATATTAATGCTTAATAAGCATATTTTTTCGTTCCAACTGCTTTATCCATTATAATTAAAATTTCATGGAACCTAACCCCCTTTTTTACACAGGAAGGGGATCTAGGACAATTCAGTGCCACCAGGTCATCGCGGCCGTTTTATCGTCGGGCGTTTCATCGCTGAAACTTTTATCTTCGACTATTTTATCACCGATACATAATTAATTACAATATCACCTTTAGTAAAAGATTTTTATTTAATAATCATTGGTTGTAAGTATAAAAACCGTATTTTTTATATTTAACTACTTTTTCATTACACTTTATAATAATAATAAGATAATCGACGATAAATTGGCCGACGATAAATCGGTCGGCGATGAACTGACGGTGATGAATTGTCCCATTCCGAGTAAGGGTTTCCTAGAACGTAACCACCGCGAATATTAAGGGATTACTGTATTCTTTTACTTATAACTGAACGAACAACATAAAAGAAAAACTAAATTTATTTGCGCTAGATATTGAATAACCGAAATAATTCCGTGCAGCACATCATTCAAATGTTTCCATTCTTGATTAAATAACTACTTAATTCTAGCTATTTCTTATGAACTGTTTTAATCTAAATGTTAATTGCTTTATTTTTTTTTAATATTTAAAAAAAATTAGATTAGAAAGAAATTAAAATTAAATCTTGTAGTAAAAAGAAAAATTTGCGCAAAAACCGGAATAAAGAAAAACCGCGAATGTCGAGAGTAAATTGTATTTCATTATAAGTTGACTTCGATCGTATTTACGACACGTACCTAATGTAAAACGAACGCGAAATAAAAGTGTTGAAATGGGTCCTCGAATATAACAAGATCCTAACCAAGTTTCTGTTTGAATTTTAGAGAATTTGTGTTAGAACTAAAAGTCATGTATTTATATAATACTTTACGAATACATGGAGAGTTATATTGCATGTTACGGTAAAAATTCAAGTACAATTGATCAAGGTAATAGATGTTTGATCTGCACTCGTAACTGGATAAAATAAGACAAAACTTTGGGTGATTATCAGAACTTCATTTATTTGATGTAGAATACAAATTTTACGAATTCGGGTAAAACACTTTTTTCTTTTTTCTATTCGTCATCTTCAAGGACGAATTTGTTGATTTTAATTACGCTTATTTTTATTAAATGAAGTTCTGTTTAATGTGATGTGAAAATATGAAATGAAAAACGTTTGTCAAAAAGTGATATTTTTATTAAGAAATGTCACAGTGGACATTACTCGTAATCTTCATCGACATATTTCAATTAAAAAAATATATGTAGGTAAATATTTTGATTTCCCGAAGCTTTGGTTGATATTTGTTTAAAATATTGTTTAAGTATTTGAATACGTGAATAATAATATATATAAATTAAATTAAATAAAAATTAAAAAATCAAAAATATTTAATAGAATGTGTATGACGTCACTAGCATTAAACTTTGAACAGATCGTAAGCGGTGTCGTGGAAGTTTTAAAGACTTTTAAAATAAGCAAAACTTATTATAGATATAAGAAATAAAACAGTTTACAAGTATAGTTAGGTCCATTCTTGGACACATTTGAGGTAAGTATAAAATTACTAATTGGTACTCATAATATACATTGTGCGGCGAGTCGGCGTCGCGTCGCCGGTGTACTTGTGGGAGAACATCGGCGATCTAGCCGGTTTTCGAATGTTAACTATGCATAGTTTAATTGCGCGTTCAACGTCTATATTATTTCAAAACTTCAGTTGCCTTTAAAATTAATCTAACTTCGATAGTTTATATTCAAGTGTTTTATTAAAAAATAAACAAGTACTCGAAAGACAAATACAGGATTGTTTTTATCCATATGAAGCGTAGTTGAGCTCAACATAATTTCCGCATCTAAAATTTCAAACAATAGGGTATGCATTTACTTATCATAGTGTTCAACTTCACGTTTAACACTTTCAAATGTAGGCTGCATTCCACATATCATTATAAAAGCAGAACTAATCGTAATAATTAAAATGGAAATAATAATCTCAGAATGCAGTCATCTATCTTTTCAGTAGGAATTAATGAGCAAGTTTATAATATAATGCTCGACTCAAATATCAATATTTCTCAATCTATCTTAATAACACGTCAGGAATATTTTTACAAAATATTTCTATCAAACAATAGTACGGTGTATTTCTAATGGAAACGAGTGAAGAAGACGATACGAACTTTTTTAAACAATATTTCAATTTAATAATAATAAATATGTATGTATTTAAATTTATGTATTACAGCAACACAATTCCATCTTCTACAAAATAAATAAATAGTAAGGGGAACAAAATTTTTTTAAAATAAAAATAAAAATCATTTAATAAACTGAACATAAAAGTTACGAAAACGTCAAAAAATTATAAATTTCTGTTTACATTCTCTTTAAGTATTATGTAATTTTTTTATATAGAGTTTATATACCAATAAAATATACTTGCTTATACCAAAAAACTTAAAATAAGATTCCTTCGATTCATTTTTAAAGACTAATTAAATTGTAAATTATTGCGAGTTAAATGCCTATACCATATCCAAGCGGCCTGCCAACACGCGTCATCAATAAAAAGTTACTAGATTGTATATTTGTAATTCAGTTTATAGTTTGGAAAGTGACATATTAAATGATATAAAGAAAGAATGCAATTTATTAGAACTGTAAAAATACGAGGTACGAGGTGACATCACTGTGTGAAACGTCATCATCTAATAAACTTTATTTAACTTTAAACTATTTAAAATAATTTATTTTCAATCAAATTACTTTGAAATCGAGAGTGGAAAACAAATGGGAAATTGAAACAAAATACATTATTTTATTTATATCACATTTTGATCAGGGTAATACACAATATAATATAAAAATTACTTTATCGTAGATCAATTACTTGAAAAATAATGTCTAATAAATTTTAAAGTAGGTAAGATGGATTTAGGTATTTAAAATTACGCGCACACGACGATGTATTGTACATATGTATGGTAGTGAAAATCTTTAGAATGCTCTCATTGTTCTGTTTTATGTCGTCATTAGTTGCAAGTACCGTATTGTTCCGAATACAATCTGCACCTGAATGCAAGCCGTATTCTAAAAATACGTTTGAAATCTCAGAAAAAACGATAAAACTCCTTTTTGAATTGAAATTAAAAAAGCAATATTCTCGAACTAGTTTTATGTTTTTATTTTATACATCAATACCTAATTATCGTCTTCTTCTTTACTGCCACTGGACAAATACGTTCATTTATCTACATCTCGCATCTCCTTCGAAAATGAAATCACTTTCTGTGCCATCCATATCGTGTGCCTTAAGTCAGAGGAGCGTTAGAAACCATTTTTGTGTAAATTAAGATTTAGGGCAGAGGTATGTGTTTCTTTTGATTTTTGATTTGTTCTGGTTTTAGCTTCTGCAATTAGTACGAAAAAGTAAAATTTCGAAACATCGATTTCGCTTCCTGTTTCCTACGCCACACTAACTTGAGGCCCTCGATATTGTTTGATATGCTGCATTTTTTAAACCGCGAATAATCAGATCAGGTTTCGTTAGCGCCCAAATGCAATCCGCAGATCAAATTATGCCTTTCATTTTTGGAACGAAATGTGAGGCTTGTGTTTCTTTACGATTGGATGGTGTGACCTGTTGAAATGTTTTAGACGGACAACATCTTATAAAGTACTTTGGTCGAATTTAGCAGGTATTCGCATCTTTGAATGTACAAATGTACACGTACTTACAAAACAGTTCTTAAATGAATATACAGTTAAAACCAATTATCTAGGTTTATTCAATAAATAGGACATAAATAAAATACGAAATAAAACAACTCCATCGCCAGTTTTTAACGTTAATTTCGATTTTATAATTTCAGGTACAGTCCACGTCCTGGCAAAACCCAACATTCGTCTGAAGAACAGGCATGTAACAGATTATCGAACAACATGTGTTTGCAGATTATTATTTAACTTTGTAGTACTTCAGCAGTTTACTAATAACATTAAAGCCTTGTAAATACAACAAACATGATGGGCCGTACTTAGGATCATTTAAATATATGGGAGAATTAATTATGAAAACATAAATATCAGGAAAACAGTTTTATTACAAATTCGATTCTTAATAAACACTTACTTATTTAGAAGAAATGTCGCAAGACTGCAGTTAATAATTAACTAGAATCATTCTGTTTTTGAGGTCGGATTAAAGTTCGTCTCTGAAATTTAGAGACAACGAAAATTACACCAACGTTTATTGGAATTTCTTTAACGCCTATCGTTCAATAATTACTTAACTATCTGGAGATTTTTAATCTTTTTGTTGGATTTTGCCAGGACGTCTACTATACCTATACGTCAATTAAAAATGTTTGTTTTAATAACTTGATTGCATGTAGATACTTACTTAGCCATAAATGTATTAATCCATTTTCGAGCGAAGTTTAATGTTTTAAACTAATTTTGGAAAATTAAACATTTAATATTGACTACAAAGAGTAAAGAGTACATAAAGATAACCAATCGATAAAAACTAGGTCAAGGGCGCTTTCGGAAGCTCTTATTTTCAAATGTTTGTCAACGGAGAAGCAAGTGTAATAACACAAGTTATGCAAACTTAGGGGTCTTAAAGTGATCTTTCACGAGACTTGAATATAATTTTAAAATTTCTTGTTCGTACGGATTCAGAACTTTTGTGTAGACAACGTAATTAAAATTTGCATTTATCTAGTTGTACCTGTATTTGCCTATTTTTCTTTATTTTGATTATCGTTCTTACATACTAATATATAGTACGTTTCACTTACAATTAATTTCTGGAGATGTTGAAAACGAATTTTTTAGATAAGTATATCACAACGATGATAGAATTTTTCATTTTTTTGAGTACGATAAACTTTCAAACCGTTTTAACAATTAATTTATACGAGCTTTGTTTTCGGTTACCTTCATTTTGGATTTTTATTTATTATGGTATTATTCCTTCTGAAAAATGTATTCATTAACTACGGAATTTTCTATATAAAAGCTTTATAATTTTCAGTTGCAACGAAGGACATTTACAAACATTTATCGACATGATAGGATTCGAACCCACGACATTCAGATTGCAAAGCAGACTTAACTACTTAACTTTACTTAACTACTCGGTCATCTAGTCACCACACTTATTTTACATATTGTCTGTTTTATAAAATATAATAAAAACTACAACATTGTATATGTAGCCGAAAAATGTTGTCCGCCTTTTGTCAACCGTTGCAAACACTAAACTTGATCCGTCTTTGCGCTAGTCAATAAAATAGACTTAGATTCCAGAGATAATGTGGAATAACAAAAATTAAAAATTATTTTGGACTAACGAACAAAAAAGATCTGTGGCAAAAATTCCAAAGATATTTAAGGGGGTTGAGCAAACAACCTTTTATTTTAAAATTAGCCGATATCGCATGATTAAAAATTATTGTTACGTTTAGTAAATATAAGCCTCTCCTAAATATAAATCGGACCGCAAACTTATCAAGTTTTTATTTATTTATATCTTTTACTAAAAATAAAACAATTTGTATTAAGATAGGTAATAGTTTTGTTGAAATTTAATAAGGAGTTAAAGGTATCATTGAGCAACTTTTTTTAGAATGTAATGCTTCAGAGACTTACAATTAGTAGTATTGAATTGTGATGATCGTTTTCTTGCTTCTCAATTTTCTTAAAATGGAGGGAGCTACTTTGTTAAATTTGAGCTTTATTATAAGTAGAGCAAAAATAATTATACACTTTAAAATGCTAAAATAGGCATGCATTTATGCACGAAAAATGTGTAAAATATGCACTTTAAAAATCAAGTTTTTCGGTGGTAAAATTGCCATTGTAAACATGTGTCAGGTATAAACGGAGAGCAACAGATAATGACCGTTGTTCGTTTCTCATTGTGCACTTCTCACAATTAGTTCTTACTTGTCGGTCACCTTAAACAAAACTGATACCAAAACTAATACTCAACTACAATTCTAGTAAAAAGTTCTGGCGACTAAGTTTGAAAGCTTATATCGGTGGGGCTAAATAGTATAAAATTTTTATTGGGTATTCATCTATCATTTGAGATTGCACAGTGTACATTTCAGTTTTGTACGTAAAGCCGTTTTAGAGATTTCGTAAGGTATTTCACGAAAACTGTCGAATTTTGCTGCTTATTTATGTATCGGTAACTTTAAGACATCACAACTAAAGTATTTATGCTCCAAATTACGTGAAATTTGGAAATAATGTACAGTTACTAGCGCGAATTGGTTGACAAGTCTTGAAATATTTTTTTACATAATTTTACATCATGTGATGTGGGGTTAAAGTGGAGAATAGTGCAATTACGGTAGAATCTATTAACTGCACGTAAATGTCACGTTTACTTGAATTATTGTTTAAAACGTTGTATTGTTTATTATTGTTTAAAACAACCAATACGGTAAAAGTGGACCTCCTTTCTTAGCCTTACTTACAACACACTTACGCCCGTATTCACCAAAGTGTTTGACAAACCACTAAATTTTAACTGACTGTTAAGTAACTAACCAGTATTCACCAAGCATTAAATGACTGTTAAACAGACAGTTACTGATGAATAACAATGAAATTTAACAATCTGATTTTAATTAGCAGACGGTTAGTTAGTCGACTGTTAACTTACAAATGGTGAATACGGGCATTAGTGATTTTACGACCGAGTGTCAACCAATTCGCGCTCGCAATTGTACCTCAAATCTTTGTGTTTGTGTGAAATTCGTTAAGTACTTTTTGAGGTATAATTAAGCTTAAAAACTCAGCCGCCAGAACTTTTTATTTTTATAATAGACAAATGTTTAAACAAATCAACCACTTTCTTAAATAAAGGTTCAATTATGCTTTCAGAAATACCAAAATGAGATACTATAGTTAACGAAATTCACTAACAATAAGCCTAATCCTTTTATCTGTTAATGACCATAATGTTGTAGGTAAAAATGAGAAGTGATTTCTGGAAAATTTTGATTTAAAGATAAGCCAGATATTTAATTATTATTAGAAATATATATAAAAAAAATTAAAAATCTTACGTAATATGTTATAAAAAAAAAATGAATAATACACTTATTTTTGCTAAATATGTATTTTCATAAAAAAAGTGGAAAATATGCATTTATGCATGCATAATTATCCTTGTTCTAATTATAAGCAAATTGTGTCAAGTTAATTGTTCGTAAATTGTGATTTTACGAAGTTATTGAATGATTTTCCTCGAAATAAGCTTATAATAAGGAATTTTCATAGGAAATAAAGTTATTGCGACCTAAATGACGAAACCTAAAGGAACCGCTTTGGATTTTCACTTTTCACAATTTTCATATCTTACTAGTATAATTTTCCAAAAGATGTATTATATTTCTTTCAAATAAATTGGGAAAAAGTAGTTTTGGGAGGTATAACCAATGGAATTTCGTTGCCGCGACCTACGCGCGTACGGATATCTTAGACATTTGTGATTTAGTAAATAATTTCAAATTTTATGTAGGTGTGTACGTTTGGAAATAATTTAATATTTTTTCGATTAGAGTGCTCAACTTGATTAACTTTAAATTTTCAGTAAAACATTTTTTTTTTAGATGCCGAAAATTCTGTTACGAATTAAAGCAATCAAATCCTCGATTATGAAAACAATTTTTGAAGATTTCCAGCAATTAAATGTAACGGAGATTTCCTGACATCTAGTGTTTTCAATGGTTGTAAAATTAATAATGTCGTTAAAAAGTAATTTTTTTTAACTAGATTTTTCAGTAATTGACGAAAAACTTAGCAGTTTTCCGACGACTTTTATTAAGTACTAGATTAAAATGTGAGTTCAAGTTTAAACTTTAAATTGCAACTTGGGGGTGGTTATTGAGGTTATAGTCAATATCATTTCCATAATAAGGTGTGTATACCTAAGAACTTGCTTAACTACGATAGTTAGTTATCGGTCGATCATGTAATTAATTACTAACGCACAATGTTTGAAGTTTAACTCGCAAATTGCATTTAACTTTCAAGAGTGGAAGATTTCGACGAATTTTTTGTAACCGAATTTTTGTATGCGTTTATTTTGCGAAGAATCAATAACTAAATGCAAAATTCGAACACAAAACAAGATACGAGTTAATTGATTTTGTATTATGAACAGAAATAATCCTGAAAGCAGTTACAAAACAGCAGTCATAGGTTGGTTTCAGACGGACGATACGCGTATGCGATTCTCGTATGCTCGATACAGAATTAACATTATAGCAAATGTAAGCTTTCAGACGCTTGATACAGCCTTTATACAGTGTTCGCATACAGACTACAAAAATCTCGAAAATTCGGACCTCGTCGACTGTAGGATCGGTGTCAGTCGGAAAATATGAAAACTCTTTGTGTGTGATGGATACAGAACTAACATTACAATATATGGGATCTTTCAGACGGCGATACTCGCTTCATACAGCGTCGCATACTAAATTTGAATATCTCGCGAACGTCGGCCGCCAAGCGACAGCAAAATGCTATACTCTGTTTCTTTAAAAACATACAACACGCTATACTCTGTTTCTTAATTAGGAGGAGTAAATTAAAATTTCCACCTAAAAACGCGCTCACCGATTGGCTACTTGCGAGATTAGTTTACGCTGGGTAATTTGCCGTACGCGCTATTAAATCTCCGGTAATTTATGTTTACCTACATGTGTGACAGTTGATAGGAATCGACTTTAAAGTCATTTCTTATATATTATCAATATGAAAAATAGTTCTTTTCAGAATTAAACTGATCATTTTGTAACAAATTCAAATCCAAGAGCAAGTATTGCATCTACAGTGTCACCGCAAACAAAAACGCCCCCATTTGGGGCATTAGTTTTCTGCTGAAAAGCAAAATATTTTGAATATGTAGAAGAAACTAAAATTAGATGATGCAAATTCGGTATTACCTACGTTAAATATTGTACTTTTAGCAGTTTAAATTAACAGCCCTGATATTACACACCCTTAATACTTTAACACTCATCTTATTCATCATACATTGACACATTTCGAATTGTCACTGCATTGGTACATTTTTGTCCCATACATTTACAGGAACCAATGCAACTCATTCGATTTTTGTTACTTTTTTCACATTTTGCTACTGGAATGTAAAAAATATGATGAAACGAAATTTATGAATCAACAAAAAGAGACATTAAATGGTAAAGTCGCTGTAGTTTTCGTATGAAATAGGAGCTTCTCGTAAATTTATTTAATACAAAACGTTTCTTGTATTATGTACTTAATTATTAAAATAACGGATAAGGTGTATTTACAATAATAATAATAATAGTATGTTGGCGTATTTTAGAATTACGTATAGAATGAGAGGAAGCTACGGGAAAAAGTGAGATGGGAGATATACTGCAACCAGTTGAGAGTGCGACTCTCGAAAATGCAATTTTCGTATGTTTTCACTTTTAATTATTTATCTTAATTATGAAGCCCCGCAAAAATATAATTCTTCTATTGTCGGATGCTACAAGGACGAACCAAACTTTTTTAAAGAATAAAATTTTTCGATATGTCGTACTGTTTTGTAGTTATGACAGTATAAACGGTAAAAAACGTGAAATTGAAGTGAACTTTTTAGCTGTTCGAACTGCGATAACGGTCCAGAAAGTTATTTTTCTCCATAAGAGCCCGTGTATTTTGCGTTTTGCCAAAAATTTTTGAACGATTAATTCCACAAAACCAATTACGAATTTTACGGCAAAAGAAAGTTCACGTTTCCTTCTATGCGTACGCTGAATAACTCTTTCGGTGAAGATAGTGCCCTTTTTTACTGGACGATTTTTGACGGCTTTTGGCTTTTTAAATAAACAAATACACCCTTTCGATTTGTCGAGGTTTCATCTTGTAACTCCGACAGCCCCTCGAAGGTCATTTTGCGGAGTTTCGAGCACTCTACTATAAACAACGAACCGCTATATACTACTGATTCTGTCTAACCAGAAGAACTGGCGAGAAAATGCCTAATCGGAAAAGTATCGCAAGAGAATTTTGTACGCGATACGTGAATCGCATACGCGTATCCTCGTCTGAAACAGGCCATAGACATAATTAATGTCGTCAGCAACGTGTTTTATATGCGTTTTTATACGTCTATATAATATGTTATATGTCTCATATATATCATATGTAAGTGCTTATAATATTTATGCTACGTTTAAATATCAATTTGTTTCATTTCTTGTTATGCATTACACGTATTAAACTTGTCGGCGACATTAATTATGACCATGACTCTACGCAAAAGCTATTTCTAACAAAAATACGCGTAATTTATTTATTAAAACAAGTTTCAGACAATGTTCACGGTTTTCTATCAAAATTGTAGATTCCGACGAAAAAGAAATTTCGCATTTATCTCATTTTATATGTTTCAGTTAATATGATATACTAAATATTTCTCTTGTTTTTTTAAAAGGCCGTGTCCGAGAGTAAAATACAGTTATATCAGTTTTGTAGGGATTTCAGTTCCTTTTCAAGGACACAAACAAATCAGTTATTCAAAAATATAATGTTAGATTGTGTCGCAATTCTTTTTTACTTTTGTATGGATTCCGGAATAAACTGAGATTTTATCATTTCTTTGTCACATATAAAAACACTGTAGGTATTGAAAAGTTTGAACTTAATTTATTTCACGATGACAATGTTCGCTCGAAAAATAAGTTGTTATGTTGAATTTCAGTTGGGTAGGTAAATGAAATTTGTTTTTATCGTAGGTTCGTTGTCATTTTCATTTCAGCTAAATTTCTCCTTTATTTATTTCTTAATTGCGGGTATAATAAAAAACAATTTATCATCGTGGAAACTAAAATAATAAAACAATCCCGAAATTATTTAATTACATTTTGAATCATAATTCATAATCTGATAATCATAATCTGAGAAGAAAGTTTCGTAGACTACAGGACTATTCGAATCGATTAGAAGATCAACGAAGGTCATCAGAAGAGCACACTGCAGTTTACGAACTCAAAGTTTCAGAAATAAAATAACAAACATTAATTTTTGATTTAGTGCTCCCGCTGAGTTTGTGGTCGATGCATTTATTTCCCTTTTAATACTTTTATAGGAGCTATAAGAAAATTATAAATGATAAGAGCAGAGTATTATAATTGCATTTCCATTTTTACGTTTAATTAACTTTAAAAAGTGAGCCAAACGTTTTATGAACGAACCTAATGTACATACATTTTCTTTATTCGTTTGATAGAACTGCACAACTGCTTTAGGGAAGACTTATCATGATGTGATGGCGGGACTTTTATCTTGGAAGCATTGCAATTAAGAGGAGTTCAAATTGGTAGAAAATTGAACCAAAGTCGTCTTTATTTATGAAACGAGAACGAAATATATCTAATTAAAAGATCAAACGAATCTACCTAAGAGATGTTCGATCTTAATAATTATATGAAAAGCTGGTCGAGCTAAATAATACCCCCCTTAGCCATTTCAGCATAACCCCCTAGACAGCCCACACACATGCAGTACAACTCAGGTCGTTACGACGCACAGTCGTGCCGACCGAAGAATTAGCTGTTCAGGCTTGTAAAGAAGCAAACTCACTTATACTTCTTGAACTAATGAGACACCAAATCGATCAAAATAAGACATGTCCAAGTATATTTAGCATTAATAATTCTTAATAATTATGCGTGTCAACTAAACGCCACTAACTAAAACTGAGTATTCTAAAGGTTGTTGAAGTTGTGCGTATGTAAAGTGAGCGTTAGGGTCAGGAAGCAAATGCCTAGAACATCACAATAATATTTTGTTATTTTCGTTTTCAACAAACAAATTTCTGGTAGTTACGGGTGACATTCATTATAAAGAAAGAGTCGATACTGAACACAACACCAAACAACCTTGATCGGATTCTTTTGTTCAAACAAAATTTCCTTCTTTCAAAAATCAAAAATTTGTAATAGTAATGACATTTTCAAAATTGTCATTTAAAACTACTTAAATAAATTGTATAAATTTAAACAGTTTTTCACGTTTTTCTCGAAACTATTTTATGTGGATATGTGCGAGTTTGCACGAACGCTCTACAATTGTTCGAATAATGTTTTAAGCAGTCAACGCTGGTTTTCGATATGTTTAAAAACAAAACAAATGAATGAATTAGGTACAAAAGTCGGTTTCAAGAACAACTACAATAAATCAAATACTCGTAGCTACCTACTTTAAAATTAATCCATCTGTGGGCAGCAATGCCTTCCGACAGGTCGTTTTGATTTACAGTGCAGTACGATAGATCGTACCGTGTGTGAGCCGTATTAGTTGAAACTGTCAGGCGACGCGACGCGACGCAGGTTTTGTCTTTACCTCGATGAAACCTTCAAATTATAATTAAGATCGAACGTCGATTAGATAAGTTTCTTTGATCTTTTAATTTTATACCAAAAATTTTCTTTCGATATCAAGTGTGGTAGGTATTAGCTCGATATTTACTCCATATATCGACGTCTAAAATTTAGGCCGCACTAATTTTTTATTTACGACTATTTAAAAATCTAAATTTCTTACTCCATTAAAAATCTAAAAACAAATTTAATCAAGATGTGAGTAAACTTTGCACAACATGAGAGTTTTCTTTCGTCATTCGATTTTTTGTTGCCGACCATATTTGGGGTCATTTCACCAAAGGGGTCCCTCATCAAAGTCCGGCGAGCAAGACGAGGAGGAACTTTCGAAATGCTTCTTTCTGATCTCGTCCTTTAAGTCGTTTTCGCCATTCTTTGCCGCATCAATTCGTTTATTTTATTCGAATTTGCCGTAGTAACTTAACTTATAACGGTCTCATTTTTAACGGTAGTTGTTTTATTTTAAAAGATGGAGATAACATCCTGCCAAAATATTGATCGCTAACACGTGCGATGGCCCAACGTTTATATTATAGTTATTCGTATCGAATAGTCTACAAATCGTGTAAGAGTAGATAAGTGATATAGATGTTAGAACCTTTCTTATTTGTTTTAGAAAAAAGGTTTCGATGAAAATGTAATTTCTAATAATTTCATACGATTTTAAGATAAAACAAAAATTTTCGTTACATAATTTTTCTTTTTAATTAATAAAAGTAAAATTTATAATTATTTACCCACCTACAACTATCAGAAGGCTGTCCTGTGTTACTTAATGACATACACATTTAAATGACGGCACAAAAGAAAACACGAACGTACACGTGTATTTCAAAAGATTCGACGAATAATTGGGAACGTTTGTTTTCGATGTTTCTTTTATCCGATAACTATTCTATTCGATTTCATCTTTTCTTTTAATTTTACGAATTTAATTTGATGTCGAATTGACCGAAAAAGATAATTCGATGCGTTCAGCAAATTAAATAAAAGTAAATTTACGATTAAAGCTGTTAACGATATTTAAAAGAAAGCATTCAAACGTTTCTGTGTAAATTAGCAGAGAGTTCCATAAATAAAATGGTTTGTAATAGGGCGTTGATAAATTTAGTTTAATGTTGGATCGTTAAAAAATACTTTCTAAATCAATCACGACGAGACTACTACGTCGATAAAGCGGGGTTAAATGTCAAAATGCTATCGAACAAAAAATTACGGAATATATATATCGGAACGATTTCAGTTTTACAAGGTCAATATTTCAGAAAAGAAAATTAAAAAAAGTCGTTGAAGAAATCGTCTTATATTTGAAATTTATAGGATACGATATACGAGATAACAAAACTTTGTTATCAAAAATGTAAATTCTTGGTGAAAACTAGAGCGCACGGAAAATTGAGATACAAAGCAGTGTTAAATCGATTGAAAGTGGACTTGGAAGAATGAAACGTGAAATATGAGCAATTGTTGAAAACTGAAGTTTTGGAACAGGATCCACAGAGAAACTGAACGAAAATAACATTGTAGCCAAAACGTCACGACGTAGGTATAATTCCAAAGAAAATACATTATAGAACTTTCTCCTCGCGAATGCAAAATTGATTTTTGTCAATGTTATAGTTTATTACCGTAACACATGTGTTCATCGGTTTCACCATTAAATGGTATTATTTTCGGTAATATTTTTGTCGCGAGATTATAAGGTACATTAAAAAGTACATGTGTACTCATTTCATTTTGTTGAAATACACTCTTATTTTTCAAAATTTAAATATTTCACCTCAATAAAAAATAATAATAAAAGCATAATACGTAACTGAACATTTTATTACAATCTTCGAAATAGTCAATATTTATTTCGAATTACTTTGAGAAATTGAAATAGACTCGTAAAATCGTTATCTATTACTTATAAATATAAAACATAATTTTAAGGCTTATATTGTGTTATCCCGAAATTTTTCGGTTTTAATGTATATTATTAGGTATTTCTATGATTAATGAATATCCATTCGTCGATAAATGAGTTATTATTTGATTTCAAATAGGTGTCTACTACATAGAGCGTCGCGACGCGTATCGACAAAGTTTCTTGTTTTCAAGGTTACCATATAGATGGAACTGAAAATTTTATGTTATAGAAAGTTGAAACGTTTTTAGATAATGTTGTATATGCGGTTTAATATAATTTTTTTATAGGTATTACTAAAACTTCATAAAAAACTTTACCTCAACAGGTGACAACACATTTTCAGAAAGTTGATAATTCACGGATGTAAATACAGTCACGGATATTAATAAAACCCGCTTATTCCGTGCATTTATTATCATTATTTGCACACAGCTAAACAAGTAGGTAAATAACAAGCTCGTTTTGAAGGAAAACCCCTTAATTATTGTTATTAGGATTTAACTTGGAATATAAAGCATATCTTTTACAATTGGAATTCTCTGCAATTTTTTATAAATAGTTGCAAAACGTCGCATCGTTTTAAATGAATACAGATATCCTTTTTCTACCCAAGCATATACTTATATATAATTACATTGAAATTACATAGCGTTTTAATAAAAATGTAGATAAGTACTGATTGTGAGTTCATTTTGAAGTTTTTAATATGTAAATAAATTAGTTGAAAGGGCAAAATGGTTCAAAATAACAGCAATTTAAATGAAGCATAACTACTTAAAGGTACAATAATAAATTTCGTCGATTTACTTTTCAAATTAAGCAAAAAGCATTGAAAATTGAAAATCTTAAAATAAATATGTACTTAATTTTTCCTGAAAAAGAATGAATTACGTAATGCATAAAATATAATAAAAGACTTTAAGAAAAATTTGACATTTCTAAATTATTTTTTTAATGTATTTCTTACCTTTTTCTTATCATTGATTTTCAAATTTCCAGTAAAGATGAAAGATGAAACGTTAATTGTAATACCACCTCGAAATACCTTTTGTTGCCAATGGGCTAGTAATATTACATAAAATTTACGTTTCACTGCAATGGACCAATCATTATGAATACGGAAATACAATCGTGAAAGTAAGCGTAACATATAAGTCGCGAAATTGGGCCGCAGAATATTTAAGACGGACCTAACCAAGTTCGTCTCTATCAAGACCCTAATCGAGTCTCTATTAAAGAGCCTAATCAAATCCGAATTTTGGAGAATATGTGTTAGAGCTCGAGATGATGTATTTATACTATGTAAATACATGAAGAGTTAGTCGATAAAAAAATCCTACTTTTCTTTGTTGTAGTTATGTTGTATAAATCCTTTTTGTAATCCTGTTTTGAGTACTTACAACACAACATACGCGCACTTAAAAAAAGGCCTTATAAGGCCTATACACTCGAGCACTCCATACACACACGAATAATACGATGCCGAAATTTAAAATTCGTACTGAAACAAACACTACTGCTCTGAATAACGCGTGAAAACTGAAGTCATTTTGTCAGAATTGTGCTTATAGATGTATAAAAACTATTGCATAAAGACTATAGAAAACCCCATTCTTATTTTAGAAACTTTCTATTATTTGTTCGAACTCCGATTAGTTACGAAGGATGGTACACATGTTCTGTTATTACTTTGTATTTTATAAGTCTCGTAAAACTGCGATTAAATATTTAACTAGTTTATTGGTTGTGATACAAAAGTTTTCGATTCTTAAATGACTCAAATAATTTTTAAATTAAGAATAAAACAAATTGGAACTATGCGGTAAAAAGATAATCGATTTTTGTAGAAAACGACTTATTTATATCGTTTAATTGCAAATTCTGAACTTTATATTCTACTAAAAATTTAATAAAAAAGTTTTAACTAAATCCTTAAGCCTTAAGCTAATTTTTCTAGATATAAGCATAACTAATCGAGAAAGACTTCATAAATAAAATGATTTAAAATAATTTTGCTCGTGTTTAGGGTCTGCACGGGTATTGTTGGACATGTTGTGAATAATGAATGCAGTTTAATAGGTAATTATGTCTTCATTGTTTTTTTGCAGATTTTTAAAATGCTTTCAAATATTCGAAGTTGAATTCCAATAATAATAACTGCTCGAGTTTAACCTTTCAAAACGAGTCTTTACCGAGTTTTTGCCTGCTTGTTCGCCTGTGAGCGAATAACGAAATTATTTGTAAACGTACAAAACGAGGGGATTTATTAATGTGCGTGGTTGTACCATTACATTTAAATAAAAGACTTTCTTTAATTTCAATAATATTTATTGCATTAGAGTGTTTACAAACTGTGTTTGTAAAATTCTAACAAATTTATCGATAACAAATTTCATTATAAGTGTAAATTAAAAAGTTGCACTACAAAACAACGCCGTTTTTGATTTTAGCTAAATAAAAATTGATAACTTAAATTTTTCACCTAATTGTCATGTCATATCACTAAATAACAAGTCTACTTATTTAATAGTAACGTCTAAAAGTCTTATCGTAACAGTTTTTAAACACTAATCATTGTTATTTACATATTACATAGACTCAACAAAAAAAATTTAAAGAAGTGATTATAACAGTGTTATAGTGAACGAATTCTAATTTCACATACATTACTCATGCCGCAACTAAACTCCCCCCACAATATTTAATAACCTGAGAATGACGCTTTCGTCTACTATATTCTTTTTAATCGATAAACCTATTTTCACTAGTATTAAGTAACAGTAACAATATAATCTAATTTATTATTGACTATATTTTTATTTATTTTAGGTTTACGTATTTGCGCATTCTTCAAAGACGACAAATTAAAATTTGTTTATTTATTTAATGAGAGATTATTGATGTCAACGAGTGATTAAATAGATACGATACATTGTAATGATATGATAGCGGTTGTTGTTGTTGTTGTTACTACTTATAGGACCGGCTCAAGATAGTAACAGTAATTTAAATGTAACAAGGACAGAATTCACATTTACAGCCGGTCCAGGTAATCTTTCCTCAACGTACTACACACACTTTTTTTAAGAGTAAACTTAAGTTCTCAAACACAAGATTAGAATTTGTTATAGACTACACAGTACATGTACTACAAGCCCTCGTAAGTTAAATAAGGGTTAGTTATCACCTAGGATATTTGTGACTTAAGTACGCAAAAGTTTGAAAAGTGCGTGTTGAAGGTTACTAGTTGAAGATTCAACATTAACAAGTGCATTGTGTTACATTGAATCTATGTACTATAAATCGTTATAATAAATAACGACAGCTTTACGAAGGAGTTTCAGATTCTATTTTGATAACGTCAAGTTGTTTTACAGAAGTCTTTATTTATTTTTTGGTGATATCATTACTAATCGTATTTTTATACTTTCAAAACATCAGTGCTAGGAACTACTAATTTTTAATTACCGAAAAAATTTAAAAACCTTCATTTATTAGAATCATCAATTTTTAGTTATAGAATTAGATGTTCTTTTTATGTGTTTCAATTAGACATCACTTTAATCGATCACTATTTGATTAAAATATATTTAACAAAAGTCCAAAAGTCGCGGAATATTATTTGAATTCCAAAAACCATCCAAGAGTCACGTTGGTTTGCACCAGACTCCAAGAGTGTTTTTATTTTTATTATTAATCATAAGAACTTAGGTATACTGTTTTTGATTACGCTCAATACTAGTTGTGCCCAAATGGTTGAAATAGTTAACATTTAATTGATAAAAATTGAGATTTATGCAGCTTTTGGTGTTGCTTTTTATAGAAGTTTCCGTGTCTCCCTTATTGTCACTTCACTCTGTAATTTATTTTACAATTTTCTATTAGTTATTGTCTAGTGATTCTATTTTTTGGTGTATTACAAATAAACAAAATGTTCAATTCAATTATTTTTAATTTTAGGGTCTGACAAGTTTTAAACGAATGTTATTGCCAAGTAGGCACCATATTACTGAGCCGCAACGGTACGTACGTTATCGATATTTGTAAATAAAAATACCACATTGTTAGTAAATTGATTTCTAAGTATTTTAGTGACCAACCAAAATTACTGCGCAATAGAAACTTCGATCACTTTTGGTGAACTTCAAAATATTCATATTTTTCATACAATTGTCGTCTACGTCATCTAATTGTCAAAAGTCGATTGTTAGCTCGATACTAGTTTAATTTTTTCAAAAGGCTAATTGAATAATAATTCGCAATCGCAACATGTCGTGTTTCTCAAAACGAATCTAATTACTAAATAATCGGTTATCAAAATAAAATCTGAATTAACACACAGTATTTTGAAATCCCAGTGTCTATTTCAACACGTTTTATGCCTTTCTTTTAAATTTGAACTTTTTACTGTTTCAAACTATAGGACACCATTACTCGACACAATATTTATTAATTGAAAGTAAATTCCAGTCTAAATTTCAAAATTACGTTGATTTTAATTAAGTAGGTACCTACTAAAAATGTAAATGTATATTGTCGTCACGTAAAGCATTACGGATTAAATGATTTTATTGGTCCTTCGAGCCCATAATGCGACCACAAACTATTTAGCCAAAATATTAAAGTATAGGCGAGTAGTATATGTAATTTTAATAGATTACTTTGGTTATTTCTATTAGTGAAGGTACTAACAGTGCGTTAAAATTCCTTAATATTATTTTATAGGTATACAACTACCGACCATTAATTTTTGAAGTATATCGAAAATAAAAATGGGGGATAAAATCTCGATTTCCAAAAATGCTCAATTATAAAAGCTTAAAATGATCGTAACACCCAAAAATTACTTTTATCACACATTTTTGGATATTAAAATTACGCGGCGTATAAATTGTAAGCAAATATACTATTAAAATGACGAATAATTTTATAAGTGTCAAATTTATGATGATACAACCAAGGCACTTGTTTAGAGATATGAGAAATATTTAAAAATTAAAAAAATCATTGCTTAAGAATGACAAAACGTTAAATCCGACACTAAATATACGTTATAACAAAGGTAAGTACTATACAATAATAAATCTACCGTTACGAAATTATTTCTATCACAATTCTACTAGTGAATGCCGATAAATCACTTTACTTACTAATTGCAGATTAATATTTACAAGAAGTTTACGAAGTCACTTTTTATCAAAATAATATTTTAAAATATAAAATTTGTAATTCTTAAATTTACGGGATCATCGAACACAAGAAAGTTGGATCAACTGAAGCAACTTTAGCAGTTAGAAATGCGTGCATACAAAATAATAAACTTTGTAATATGGAACACTCCAGCTCCTAAAACAAACAGAAATAAATTATCTACCAATTAAGCGACAAATATAGTGAGTATTTAAGAAGATAATTTATTTTTACCTTCGTTTCAATAGCTCTAGTTTCGGCATCTTGAAAGTGAAGTTTCAATTTCGACTTTCCGTCGTCAGACGAACCACGAAGTTGAGAAAATTTGTATTGCCAAACGGGAATTTTTGATTCTGCTTCGTGTAAAGAAAAGCCTAAGTTCCAGTCTAAAGTTAGTCCAACGGTTTTTCCTCCATAACTTACCGTAAAGGTTTTGCTCTAAAATTATTTGTAAAGCGTATTTTATTATACATTATTGTTATGCAGTATTACTTACTCCTAACTTCATAACGGCAGTGCAAACAGAACAGTGCCAAGCATTTTCTATTCGCAGTAATTCTTGTCTGGTTTCGACCGAAAGGTATCTAGATTCCTGGCCTGAAGTTTGAACTAAAAAGCAGTGTTGTCTTTCATCTACATTCTCGGACTCTTTCACGACCCTAAACATCGTTTGATAAACTTTAAAAATAAGCGGACATTTATCCCAGTCCATTACGTTCAGCTGAAACAAATTTATATCGATGCAACTCGGGTAACTCGAATGGAGAATTTCTCGAATTATGTAAATATAGTAGTGGACATTTTATTCGCACTTCGGGAGTATAAATTACGATATAATTTGAGAGATAATAAATAAAAATTGATAAATAATTCTGTTTTAAGACAATTTCCCATGTTAAACTAATAATCGAACATTTTTTTAGCCTGTTTTATTTACACTAAACTAAACTTACTGACTTACTCGACTGCACTAGACAATAGCGAAACTGATCCTCTTTTCCCTTTTCGTCCACTTTTGAAAATTGGACGTGTCCAGTGAAACGAACGTTTACCCTCAAATTGAGCATAATTTTCGTTCCCGAAGTGTGAATAAAACTACTATATTTACATAATTCGAGAAATTCTTCATTCGAACAATTGTTTTTCTAACAATTGTCTATATGTTACGTACCAAGCTAGAAATTGTACATTTCGCACACTGCACAACGATTTTTGTACCAAGCGCGAAGTGCACAAGTCGTTTTGTACGAAGTTCAAATTATTGTACTTGGTATAACGAATTTTGTACTGTTCGCGCTCTGCACAGTTTTATTGTACCAAGTTGTAAATTTCAAACGCACATTCAACTTGGTACGGCAGTTTTTGTACAAAGCTCGAAGTAAATATTGTTAGCTATAGGCTATACCTACAGAGTTGTAAAGTGTAATTCATAGCTGTGCCAAACTTATCGTCATTCTTATTTCAGTCATTGTAATTTGACATTTATTTTTGATCCATTTTAGGGATGTAAATCCGTTTAATGTCTTTGAAATTTGAATTATGTGAAGTGTTTAGTAAATATAATTTAGTTTTTGTGTAAAAACGAACATGGAAAAAATCTTTCTTCGCTCTTTTTCGTTGAAAAACAATAACGCGTGTCATATTTTTACTATTCTTTGATGGAATCCAGTTGAACTTTTACTATAGTAACTGACAAACAAACACGCTTTATAATTTCTAGGAAAATATTTTGTAATAATCAAAGGAATAGCATATTCTAACAAAATAGAAGTATTTACCTACTTCTAAACACAACAAACGAATTCTCGCCCCTCGTGGCCCTTCTACGCTTCCGTAACAAACACCTACGACGTTACGGATTTAATAAACTGAGGATAGATATAAATATTTATTGTAATTTGGCGGAATAGTGACTTTAGGATGCCAACCAGTTAGTATAAAACTCTACAGGCGCTTCGAAAATGTTTATTCCCGACTTTGTACAAGAACTATTGTACCAAGTTGAATGTGTGTTTAAAATTAACAACTTGGTACAATAAAACTGTACAGAGTGCGAACAGTACAAGATTCGCTGTACCAGGTGCAATAATTTGAACTTCGTACAAAACGACTTGTGCACTTCGCGCTTGGTACAAAAATCGCTATGCAATGTGCGAAATGTACAATTTCTAGTTTGGTACGTAACATATACACCAAATAAGAATAAGATCGAGTTTGGTAACTAACTTGAGAGAAAGAGAACTTTCGGGTAATTTTATTTATTTATGTATTATTTTTTTAATTATACGTATTGAATTAACGAGCTACTTGTAAGTGTTTTCATTTTTGAAAATTTAAAGTTCATCATATTAAAAATAATGCAGGGATAAAAGAAAAATAAACGAATTACTATATGTTAGTAAACTTACTGGCGGTGAATCAAACAACATCAAATCAGCTCCTTTAAGGGCCAAAAATCTCGGCTTGTAATTTTGCCAAGGCTGATTGTTGTTAATCACTCCTTCGTTCACCCAACCCATATATTCTATTCGATCGGAGACGCTAAAATTCCTATTATAGAGCTTCATCTAAAATTTAAGAAAATCACGCTTCGGAAATGTCGCAAATACAAAATAGTTACTTGTAAATGTGTAAGTCCAATGATATTATCGGAAATGTATTTGAGCCATTGAGATAACACGGCAGAATCGTCGCAATGTATTATTCCAGTGCTAACTCCGTTTAATCCTCGTACTTCAAATGCGTTTGGTCTTAATTTATCGGTTCCAAAAATATATCTAGTTACATAAGCCATCATTAAAGGTAACGTTACGATATCGACCCATCGTGTTATCGGTGGCTCCGATTCTAGTTCTGAAGATAAAGAACTAAGTCGACTACTGGAACTGTTCGTCACTAAGCGAAGACTTTCTTCTGACGCATCCTTTTCATCACTATTGCTGTCTAACTGTTGATTTTCTTTTTCTTCTATAAAAATTTTAATATTATTTATGACGGAGGGGAGTTAACTATGGTACATATAATAAACTTTCAAAATAGAAAATATTTTACTTGGCTACGGTACGTTTTGCCTTCGAAACTTTTTTAAATTATACCTAATGCAGTTTTAAAATGATAAAGATTTTTTTATAAGTTATTGAGAGAACGTTCGATTTTTTTGTATGAACAGTTTATTTAATTTATTTATCAAAACGAAACAATTTTTCGTGAATTATGTAATAAAGTGTAGGTATATCGATAACTAATAAAATAAAACTAATAAAATATAGAATTAGTCGACGCGTTTTTGTTGTCATTTTAGTTCACTCTTGATAAGAAAATAGCTATAATATACCTGATATAATGATCTACACTTTACAATAGCATCTGAACTGTAGGTGGTCGTTTATTACCGTATATGTTCGAGAAATGTCTACACTTTTTAACCAAAAATTTTAGCGCAAATATCCAGGTGCGGACATTACGCGGGTCATCCAATTTTGAAGTTTTTTTTATTACGCTTTCTATTAGATCGTATTACATAAGAAATTGCGCTTATGCTCGCACAGAAAACCTCTGATAATTCTTGAAGGACAAAATATGTGTAAAAAAATGATAGGATAAAAGGTACGGACAAACATCAGATTCATCATCTCAGATTTTGATTAAATTTGGCACATTCCATATAGACTAAGAAAAATAAAAAAATTTATTAAAATATAACGACGGTAAATTTTCTAAAAAAAACCTAAAAATTGCATCACCGACATATTTTTAAATTAACGTAGCTACTCTCCTAATTGAGCTAGAAAGGTGGGACAAGTGCCATTTTGTAGCATTTTTGCTAGCCTTTCTTATGATACGTCACACAATAGGGGTTGTAGGGAAGTTTTTTTTTTACCCCTATTGTGTTGCATATCATAAGAAAGGCCAGGAAAAATGCTACGAAACGGCGCTTATCTCATCCCTTTATCTTAATTAGGAAGGCTGTTAGGGGCGTTTTCACACACACTGACAAAATCGGAGTCGGAGTCGGTGTCGACGACGACATCGGATGCAATGTAATCAAATTGTCTGACGAACCGGACTATGTGTGAAAGCTTTAATTTGATTACATTGTATTCGAGACGTCGTTGTCGACACCGACTCCGACTCCGATTTTGTCGGTATGTGCGGTAATTTAAAAATATGTCGGCGATGCAATTTTTAGTATATTTTAGAAACTTTAGATAGTCGCATTTTCAAAAGTGTCGATATATTTTAATAAAATTTTGCATTTTTCTTGGTCTATATGGAGGCTACCTTTATGCCAAATTTAATCAAAATCTGAGATAGGGAGTTGACACGACATAACTCTAGTGTTGACATTGCACTGGTCAATATTTTTTCCTTATATTCCTTGCTAAAAATCAAGCTGCGGACATTTCTCGAGCGTGTGCGATACATACTTATTTAAGAGCAAATTGATGGATCTCAAAATAACAAATAGAATGTGTTTTCATTAGATATCAAAAAGGCTTCTAAATTAAAGTTCGTTTTCATATAACGTAAGTTTTGGTTTTTAAAAACCAAATAAATGAAATTATTGTTCGCGAAACATATAGCCTCACTTAAATGAAAATTTTGTCGACATTAAAAGACTGGAAGAAAACTTGACGCGAACGATCGGCATCTAAATTCTTTTCTTTAAAAACTATCTTTTAGGACACCTGTCTATTTTATCACGTATAGTATAGGTATATGCAAATCTTAACGGTAACAAATTCAAAATATACAAAATACATCAAAATATATAATAGTTATGTATAGTCTTACGTCGGTTAGTTAAGGATCATCAAGTTGCTATTAAGTAAGTGATTAGGTATCGAAATAATTTTGGATCAATAATACCGTGTAATCCCGTTCAGTGCACAATTTAATTACCTTGTTTCTGCAAAAATGGCGTTGCCGCTGGATAATGCTTAACCGTAAGTACAACTAAATCTCCGGCGTTCCGTAAAATATTAACCGCGTCGTCGTGCGGACAGGCGGTTATATATTCTCCATTGACTAGAAATAACAAACTTAAACCCTGCCCGCTAAATTTGTAATCGAAATTACCTTTGATAACTGCGTCGCCTACGAATAATTCTTTGGTTTGGTGAGCGGCTTGGTTTTTATAAATTCTGGAGATAAGTATCGGCAATTTATGTTCTGCGCCCCCTTTAATGCTTAAACCGAGCCCCCCAACCTTTTGACGTCTAATTTGTACCATCCTCTCCTTCGAAACCAAATTGTTATTAGTCTCGTCGTTTTTCGGCGAAGAATAATTTACCTTGCCGTTTATCGGTTTGGGGTCTGGCGGAACGAGCTCCTCTTTCTGCAGACGCAACACCTCCATAGATAAATGGAGTTGCACGGGCATAGGTCTGCTCTTTCCGTCACTGACCGTTACCATTCCGGTACGGACTTTCAGTTTTTGATCCATCTTCTCCTCGATCGGCGTTGTCGTTCGCGTCGCGTTGATCTTCATATTGAAACTACGAGTGTTTCATTTTAATTATTTTTATAAATATCGAATTAACCGCACATTTACTTACCTGCGAAGCTTCATAAGCAAGAGACAATTATATGGTCGAGGTTGATGTAAAGACTATAATTCTAAATGTAAATTTACGCTTTTATTTTTTGCAATTATATGTGTTGCTCCGTCTTCGGCCATTTTTAAAGGGTCTAATTGCTACTGACAGTAGTTAGAGGGGCGGTTTTATCGAGGAGAAATTTCGAGCGTCGCTAGTAGGTATCGAAAGGAAAACTGTGAAAATTTCGTCATTTGGTTGGTGTCTAGACTAATAATAAAGTGTTCTTCTCGAAAGTTTTATTTAATGAAATCGTACAGAACTCAAATTTTTATATAAAGCCTTATTTACCCTAGAATTGGTAGGTTTTTCTATAACGGTCGAAATATATTGTCCGACTTCGATCAATTTATCTAAATCAACTCCGGTATTAGCTCCAAGTCCGTGTAATGTATACACTAAATCCTCAGTTGAAACGTTACCGGATGCGCCCTTAGCATAGGGACAGCCCCCAAGACCGGATACAGACGAATCTACCACTTTCACCCCCAACTAAAATAATTGGAGTAATTTTACGAATTATTTTCCGTAATTACTTACGTCTAAAGCTGTACAAATATTAACGAGAGCTTGTCCGTAAGTATCGTGACAATGAATAGCTAATCGATCAGAGGAACTAATGGCCGTTAGGTTTTTTAACATCGCTTTTATAGACCGTACTGTTCCGACTCCAATAGTATCCCCTAATGAGACTTCGTAGCAGCCAAGATTCAGTAATGCTTCAGTTAATTTTGCTACAGCAGACGGTTGAACGTGTCCGTCGTAAGGACAGCCAACGACGCAGGACACGTATCCTCGTATTTTGAGTTTGTTTTGCTTAGCGATTTCGATTACCTTTTTACTTCGATTTAGACCATTTTCTATAGAACAATTCGTATTTTTCCTGGAGAATCCTTCTGAGGCAGAAGCGAATACCGCTATTTCTTTGACGCCAACTGCTAACTGAAAAGAAACGTCGATTACTAGAGAAAAAGATGATCGTCGATAAACTAACCGCGTCCTCTAAACCTTGGACGTTGGGAACCAAAACGGGGTAGGTTATGAATGGATCTTTGTGAATTCCTCGAAAAACTTTCGCGTTGTCTGACATTTGAGGTACCCATTTTGGACTAACGAAGCTGCAATTTTGTATTTCCTTTATTTTTTTTACAATCTAAACTTGCTTTTGACAAGTATCGCATTTCTCCACTAATAAAAGTAGAGAGTCGATTTTTACATCAGATACACTGACCTTTTCTAAGCCAGAACTTTTATTTTATCGCCGAGTAAAAATTTCTTAACAGAAATGTCTTGCAACAAACAGAGAGTACACGCGCTGCGGAATTTACCGGCCACCGAAACTGACCAAGTAAACATTGGTTACTTGGATACGTAATGAAAATTCCTTTAAAACCATCATTTTCCTCGTGGATCCAAGTAACACCCTAAGGGTTCAATTAACCTGTGTTTACGATACGTCTTTTTAATTATGAATATCTATGTAGGGGAAAGAAGGATAAAGTGGCCACCTTAACGTAAAATTCGTTATAACAACTCTATTTACACATTTAAATATGGTAAAAATGTGGAAATTAGTCAAAGTGTCAAAGTGGCTTATCGAATCTAACTCAAAACCACTGATATAACAAAATTATTGTATTTCTTATAAAAGCCTAATTTGACCACTTTGCCCTACTAGGTCGGGTAAAATGGCCGACTATTAATTGTTTTAATCTTTTGGCAGACAATTTAAAATAAAACTACGCAGATCAACTTGTTGTATGTTTGCGGTCAATCAGTCGATGACTAACAACGGCTAACAATTCTGCTGAACGTGTCGCTAACTTTCATCAACTAAACATGCGCAGTACAACACAGAATACAACTATTTGTATATAACTTCTTTGTCATTTTGTATTGTGCAATACGAATATAAATGGCAACTAACGTTTTCCACAACTTGCGTAAGTAAAGTTCGGGTAAAACGACTTACTGTCCACTTTACACACGATTTGAGGTGAGCCGCTTTGAACATTCTAACGTCATCAGTACACAACCCAACCTTTACAATAAACCATTATGCAAAAATAAAGCTCGAAGTCTATACTTTACACTCGATCTCACATTATTATAAATATTCAAGGCATTGGCTGTAATGTAACAAAATAAAATAAGACCTATCTTAGATCAAATCTGCTTCAATTACACTTTTTTCAGTAACTTGAAAATTCACCGACATAAATTGACTTTACACACAGAGGTTCTGAATTTCGCGGTGTTCTACCTCTAGCACTATCGATAGATGTCATTTTAAAGTCTAATCTTAGAATAACAGCTAATGGCCACTTTATCATTCTTTCCCCCTCATTATACCGAAATTCTTAAAAAAAAAACATTAATAGTAACAATGTTTGTTGAACTGTTTGCTTTTATTTGCATCGATAATTTAATCTTATTTTTATGTATTTATAAATTCACCTAAAAAGATTCCCCGAATATGTTTTAATTCGATAAACTTTTCGAATGTGTTTCTTTATCAAAATAAAACAGATAAATTGCCCTATAAAAAAAATTTGACCTAAGCATACAAACCTTGGTAGCTTTTAATTCGATGAATCTAAAAAACAATGCTTCACCGAATGTTCAACCCATTAAAAATAAATTGCCGAATATAAGTTAGCAAATAAGGAATAACTTTCAAAAATATTTTGCCTCCCAATATACATAATATACATATAACACTCAAAATGATTTTCGTTATTGATTTTGCTCGTGGGTGCGAAATTGACATTTAAATTTGGTAGTTATATAGTAAAAACAATGAAGGACGCACCTGGTAACTTCTATGGTTTTTAGACCGGTTTGAGATAATTTGTTTATAAATTCAATTTTAACGTCTGTCGGTACGATTTTCGGTTCGTTTTGAAGTCCATCTCGTGGACCAACTTCGACAATTCGAATTGTAACGGCCGACTAAAAAGACGTTACAGATTATTGACATAAACTATTTTATTTACTTACATCCGAGAATTGTCTTCGTTTGAAGGTATTTAAAAAGGTAATGATGCGACTACACTTGTACGTCGCCATCGTTGCTTATCTTATCAGGGTCAAACAACTATCGTACAATACAAAGCTTAAAATAATTTCGTTTCGTTACAGAATTATACTAGTGTACATGATAAGGATGTAATATAGAAACTGGCAGATGGCGTTTGCACTTAGTACGCATCAGTTTGTGTGTGATATCTACAGCTGCGCACTATAAAAATATTTGGCGCCATATGTTTAATTCAAACGGAAACCCAATCGATACGTTAAATTGTGAAAAAAAGAAATAAAAGCAAATCGAGCAGATAATGAGGAATTTTATACCAGGAAAACTATTTTCAGACATCAACTCCGTTCTCCTGTTTTTATCAAATGAATCGTGGTATTTCTTTACATTTAATGGTTTAATTTAAATAAGATGTTTTCTGTGTTAGATATTCTTGTAGCAGTACAGATAATTGGGAAACAAATCGGTAAATGGTCCTACACTGCCGGATGTGAATAAAAAAACATACGTACGTAATAGTTTATTTAGGTTTATAAATGTGTATAACATCTATTTTAAAAATATTAGGAAAGTAAGTCTAACAGTAACTTTAAAATAGTATACATACTTTTTAAATTAACATGCTCGCAACTAAGCGATGTATTAACAAGTCTTTTACATCACTTCGAACAAGTAGCTATTTAGCAGGTACACAGCAACAATGAAGGGTGTGTACAAAAATATTGCCATGTTTGGAGTATATTATGAACAACCAGATAGGTATTTATTTTTATTCTTAGTCACCGATTATAAGTTTGAATGTTTAATCTTAAACTAGAAAATTTTATTATAATAACGTAAATATGAATAAATTCTATCACGATTATCTACATATATATATATATATATATATATATATATATATATATATATATAATATTTATTTTCCCTGATAAATTTAAACGGTGTTCAAATCGAAACTTCGAAATATTTTGTTTTAATAATTAACTGGACGTAACTATTTTCGAAGATTTCCTAGCGGTTTTCACAATTTGATTGTAAAACCCTAAAAAACATATATAGTCGCGTCCTCGATTAATTGATTTCCGGTGAAAAACGATTAGGCACTAACCAACTGGACGGATTGTGCAGGCTAGCAATTGATGACTAGACGGTGGATTTTGTATCCCAATGTTAATAACATAGCTCGACACTAACGTGCAAATATCACAAAGTTCTAAATCGATTTAAAGGCACTAATGCACAGGCACAAACTTAATTCATGAAAACGCACCGTCTGTCCAGTGTAAAATTCTTAATTTAGTGTCCGTTCGAGCTACCATAAGGAACATTTTTTAAACACATATATTCATAATTATATTAACGTACCTATATCCTAACATTTATTTTATTATTTATAGTCTTAAAATAACACAGTGTGTACTTATTTATCCCATATTTAAAAATTGAAAACCTATGTTAGCACCAAAAGAGACATTAAATTTGACAAGAAATTTCTATGATACAAAACGTAATTTAAACGAATCACTAAATATCCTTAAATATTTCGATTAACCTTAACGTGTTCAAAATAAGCTCGTAACTAATTTACGAAAAAGTTCACGGGTTCATTACGAGCATTTAAAATACATACATCGATGTATATATTCCGCGAATTAAAAATTAATTTACGGCGTTTTTAGAATTTTATTTGTACGTGGATTAATCGATTTTATTCGAGGGTATTCGATTGAAGAACGAAATAGTGACCAACTTCAAAAGGTTTTCTAGCATTTTTTAAGAGACCTGCCTAGACTTTTAACGTCAAAAGTGACCTCAGTATTTGAAAATATCGTGTTCAAACCTTGTAAAGTTAGTGACTTCACATCAATATTTTGCAATAGATTGATGCAACAAGCGTTTTATCGTGGGATTTATATAATACAACTATATTTAATTATTTATAGGACTAGACGTATTACAATGACTAAATAACGTTACTAATTGTAGCTTAATATAATAATTAATTTTTCTAACGGCGAAACATTTCGCCACTCATCTCGAAAAATAATTTAAACTTTATTATAGAGGAAGAAAGAAAAATTGAATATTTTGATATTAAATAAGCATATATATTGCACATTTAATTAATACGTTTTATGCAATAATAATAATAATAATAATAGGTCTCTTTATGATTTGTGATAAAAAATTAAATATATAAAAACTTACTTCATTATTTAGTATTATTTATAATAGAGAACAAGTCAAATAAATGGATACCGAGAGCGATCCTTATCGATTTTTAAAATCAATAAAAAATGACACGTTAAATTGTAAACGTATATTTGGCATTAAAAATGGGAGCGACTAATATTTTATTGCCGAAGACTAGAAATGTGTTTACGGACGTAAAAACGACAATTATTGCATATTTTATTCTTGTTGACTTGCAACGAATGCAAATTACAAAAAATAACTGAAACTGCCAAGGGGCCTTAATGCGAAGCGCTAAAATATTAGGGTATTTTAAATAATTTTCGAGACCAATGAAAGTTGCAAGTAACTATCTAAACTACTTGATTCGAGATTTTTTTTCTGAAATCACGAACATATTACGCTTATTTTGGCATTAGAAAATGTTAATTAGAAAAATTTGGCGAAATAAAAAAAATCTGTTCTAGATGTTTTAATAATGCGACCTCTTATTAAAACGCTCATTTATTTTAAAGAGTAAGAAATATCATGGGGAAGAGTGTTCTATTATGTAGGTACTCGTTACCTAAATGATTTAAAATATAATAAAAATAGGGAAATTAAAGAGACCGTGGAAAAAAAATTTTTATAGAGTCGTATTGACAGTTTTTTAATTAGGCGAGCCAGGTAATTTAAAATATTAGTAGCTCTTAATCGAGAAAAGTTTTTCATTAAATCGCTTATTAATTTAATGAAGTTAAAGTAGTTAGAAGACATTAGTTCCCGACTTATTGTACATCGATTGTTATTTATTATAAAATCTCAAAGGTAACGCCTCACTGATTAATTTAATTTCGGTAAATACTAACTTTATAGATAAGAATAATAAAATATTTAAGTATTATTTCATAATAATTCTTATAAATATTTAGATGAGCATTAAAGAGTCAACTGTATTTCTCTAAAATACCCATTTCAAACAAAACGTATAAAATCTTAAATAGTCATTTTAATTAGAAAATCGAGAATGTGCTTGCTTTACTGCAATCGGGCCTCTTGCAGTGTTTGAGCTTGAGTAGCGGTTTGGTATTGAAGGCCGGAAAAAGCTCCTGCCGTTGCGGCGGAGAGACCCGGAGTTTGCGGCAGAGTCGCATAAGTATAGGGCATGTAACTAGCGGCCCCTACGCAACAACTTTAACAATCTCGTCCTTTAAACGTTTAAACTCGTAGTACTTACCCGCTGTACTAGTGTACGGTGTGTAAGCGTCGAAGCCGTTGGCATATTGGCTTGCATAGGGAGCGGCGGCGGCCGCGGCTACCGCTGCTGCATTTTGGTATTCGTAAAATTGCGAAGTCGCAGCCGCAACTGCTGCTGCATGAGTTAACTGCGTTGTGGGTAGCGGAACTAGACTCCCAGGGGCTGTAGCCGCTAAATACGGCGACTGATAGACGTACCCGGGTGGTACACTGAAAAATCAGTTAAGTTAATGTTAATTTTGAGATGAAGATTACGACACTGCAACCAATACTAGAGAAATAAAACTAACAGCCAGCCTATAGTGAGAACGCTAAAAAGGTTCCACTAACTGCAAGTTGCCGTTATATTTCTCCGGTCAGCTACTAACCCATGCATTGTGCTGTTAATCTATACAGTGCACTTCAAGCGATGGGACATTAGTCCAGTCACATGATACCCTACATAATTATACCCTAGAGAATAAAAAAAGAACGCCTACGTTTCTTACGAACGAAACGAGCTTTCTATTTAACGATCATGCTAAATTGGTACAATGTAGGACCAAAAGTATTTAGGTATGCGTTTCATATAAGATCCGATCGCTTAATGTGGTTCTCCAATTAAAAAAAAAAAAATAACACCAACAGTCTATGTCTGAAAAGTTAAGGTTTTTGTCGAAACAACTATACCACCAACCGTTTTCTAGGACACGCGGCCTTATCTACAACGGGTATCTCCACATGAGCTTGCTTTGGTAATATTAGCTTACATTATTGATGAGCTGTTTCTATGCATGTGTACAGAATTACCGCCATTTTAGATTTTTTGTTGACAAGAGTGTCGCTGCTTAGACAGTCGATAACTGGGGTAGCACAATAATTTACCAAATGGCCAACGACGAGCCAATGAGGGTATATATCGAACGAACCATATGTACTCTAAATCCTTTTACATCATTTGCATGTCATATATAAAATTGATTTTCTGTGAAAAATAGTCCTGGCAGTGAAATTATTATTACGGAATTGCGCTCGTATAAAATATTTCGATTAAATTATATCAATTTATTTTCACGACACGCGTTTTATTTTTTATTACGGATTGATTGCGATTTTTTGTTCGTTCGATACAAACAAGTGGACTTTTTAAATTATATGCGTGTTTTTAACGTTCACAAATAAATACGCAAATAAAATTACGGTTATCGGTTTGAAAAAATCGCACAAAGGAAAAGTAATTTATCTATCTAAAAATATCAAACATTAAATTAGAACCATATTTAAAAAAAAAAAACATTGAAAATGTGCCTTTGCTCGGATTTGATTAATTTTTTTCTCAAATGCCCATTTTGATGTAACTTTAACTTCAGCAAAATATCAGATCCCAAAAATTCATATTTTCCGAAAAAAAAATTATTTTCAAAATTTTCTAAAGTATTTTTTTCTCAGAAACTATTATTGCAAATCTGCGATACTTGTATGATATTGTAAAGGTACTAAAAGTTCATCAACGGTAATTTTTTGGGAACTTTACATGTATAGGAAATGAGGAAAATAAAGAATATTAAATTAAAGTAATTTAAAAATATATCTTATACTCGGAGTGCACCCACCAATTTTTCGTCAAATGTTCCTCGTACCTATCCCTACTATATATATATATATATATATATATATATATATATATATATATATATATATATATATATGTAAATATCAAAATTTTCCAAACGGTATAACAAGTAAAAATGTGAACAAGTTCGTCACTTGAATTTTATAGCAGCCTGCTACATACGGGATGTCCAGAAAATTAGCGCGTATAAACCACGTCAAAGTATGCTAGAAGTTCCTATAAATGTTTTTCCTACGGCGCTTCCCTGTTGAGGTATTAAATAATATTTAATTAAAAATAATATCTAGGTTACTCTGAATCTTTTATCCTTTATGTATAATTTACTCGAATATGGTTCATTTTATCGAAATTAAACAATGGTAGGTACCTTTTTTATCCTAAAATTTTGGGAAAATCCGAAAATGACCTTAAAAATTTAAAAACTTAAACCTCTAAAATATTAGTAAATATTAATAGCTGACATCATAATTTTTTTTTTCGTAAAGTATGAATTTTGGTAGCTAATATTTTGCTAAAGTTAAAGTTACATCAAAATAGACCTTTGAAAAAAAATTAGCCAAATCTGAATAAAGGCACATTTTCAATGCTCACCCGGCTATGGCCTTTGTCTCTTTATATGAAAAGCGACATTAATAATTATTTAATTATTTTTAATACCTTTCTCCGATAGAAAGATTATTATTTTATACTTTAACATATATTTCGAGATTTTGTTGGCGTCTTCTTCGTTGTTTACACAATAAACTTAGGTATATTAATAAGGACTTACTGTCGTTATTTATTTTATTTTTTTTAATACGTATATTATTGGGTATTATATCGACACTGAAGACAACCTCAATAAAACGTTGAAATATATGAAAATAATAAATGTAAAATAATAACCTTTACATCTACAGGGTGTCCCAAAAGTTGATGATCAAATGAAGTGATATGATAGGAAAGGTCATCAGCAACCCAAATAACCATATATGTGGTTACCAAATTGTTGATATTTCAAAAGTTATTGGAAAATTTGTATTTTTCTGCGAAATTCTCTAGTATACCTACGTATTTAAAACATACGTCGCGTCGCGGCATATATCACATGGGGTTTTGTAGAACAGGTAGTCGTTTAGATAGATTGCATTGTTATTTCACGACTATCTATCTGTCCTACAAAACCCCATACACTCAAAAAAAAATCCGATAAACGCGTCCAATGTACGTACATTAACGTACATTAGATAAAAGTACATTACAAACGTACATTAGATAACTCTTAAAAAGTAACGAAAAATTCGTTATTTCGATAAAAATTTTCATTATAGGTATGAAGAAAGTTATTAGGTAAAAAATTATAAATGATTCGTAAATACAACGATCGTTTTAATTGCATAATTAGGCACTTATTTTCTTCAGTGTATTAGTAGAATTAATGAACTTTTCATTGTATCAACGATCAAAAAGTCAATAACTAGTGTTCATTAATATTATGTACAATTTTTTTTTGAGTGTACTTGGACAGTTTTCTGTAATATATTTTTCTTACCACAATCCCTTAAAAATCGAATAATTCTGCAATCCCATAAATCGTGCTCACGAAACCAATTATTACTGTTTGATTAACAATAGCATAGTTTATACAAAAATGCTATTATTCAAAAATTACAAGTTATAGGATCACACTTACAATAAAATATCGACCAAAAAACGTTTTCCATAAACCAAAATCACGTTTTACTGCTTTTACTAGACAATTTCGCAGAAAAATACAAATTTTGCAATAACTTTTGAACCATAAATAATTGCATAATTAGACATGATTATTTTGGTTGCAATAAATGACCTCCCTCATCACCCCAGTTTATTTGATCGTCAATTTTTGCAACGCCCGTATATAAAAACGCTAAAAAGATATCCCAACATTTATAAAACAGTATTAATTTGAATTGACGAGAATTAATTTCACTCCTATCGATATTACGATGTTATTTATTAGAAATGACCAAAAAACAAGAATTCGACTCATAAAGCATCAAAATGATTCACACGTTTCTTTCGAGAACGGTACAACCTTTTATATTCGCTAACATGTTATTACAAGATTGAAACGTCCTACGTATATAACGTAAAATTAAAATATATCGACGATTTCAAACAATAATATTTACCACATTTAAGGTATTCGCAGCCTGTGAATAATCGTTTGATGTCATTCCCTTAGTGCTTTTAGTGCGTACGTTCGAATACCCGAACCTTAAGAACCTCACCCGAGTATATTTTTCAGTCGAAAAACCATCAAAATTGTTAAAAAAATTAACTAATTACGTATAATCATTTTTACGCGAAAGCCACCCACGCCTTTCCATATCGATTTCATTATGTTTTATAATTTCGTTACAAGCAAATTTTTGATGCCGATGTAGTACTTTTTAACGAATTCAGATTTTTTGATTCTTTTAATGGCAGCAACGTCAAACAAAACGTTTCGCGTAAGAGCATACCTATGGTAGTTTGTATGCTTATCGCAAGTAATGAATGAACATAAAATTTGTTGTGAATTGTATGGCACGAAATGTTGGTAAAAATTCGTACTGCTGACTCATCTGTCATGTGATCGTTTTTTTTAACACGGATAACAATAGCGCCTTCTGGTGTTAACGTCAATTTTAAATATTTAAGATATTTCGTAAAAATAAATGTTTTGTTGAATTTAAGTAATTTTTTTAATAACATACATACATAGGTATTGCGATTTAATATCCCGTCACGTTCCTATAGAACTTGTGGAGATTACAAAAAAAATTACCTACACGATTTTAACCCGATCTTCGAAAAAGTAGTACCTTTGTAGTTTTTAAATGCATTATGCGTGCTTTTTGGAAAAAAATACGAGGTTAGAGTAAATTAAAAAGTTCGTAAGTATATTAATTTATGGGTTTTCGTGATAACTATGCGTTTATTATTTTATCGACCATAAGTGTATCGAAACCTGCTACTAATACGAGTTTTATATTGTACAAATCATCGAGTCTATTTCCACCTGACACGATAGTCTGTTTATTCGGTATCAAATTCCACACACACTTTACATCTATATTTAAGAATGGCCTTTAAACCTTTTCATCGGTAATTTCTGAAATGTAACGTAAAACATACGAATAATAAAATATAGGTACGTAGGTAAATGTATAATTTGTAGACGTTTGTGGAAATCCATAAGATTCGGTTTAGATATACCCTATCTAGTTTTTGGACACGTCGGCGCTCAACGTTTATAAGACGAGGATTATTAATAGAGGAATAGAAATAATTATGCATACGGTTCGGTGAGAACGAAGCGTCTTTGGAGAATACGACGACGGTAATGAGATACCTCGAGCGTCGAGATACTTTTGATAATTTAGATAGCGATACAAAGCGATTCGATTTTAGCACGCGAATAAAACTAACCGTTAACACCGATTCGTCGAGTTAGTCAACCGAATAACTGCAATTAAAACAATAACGCCAAATAGTAGTCGCCGAGGAACATTATTAAAACACAAAAGTGTTATTGTACAGTTCAAAGTTTAGCAATTAGTAAATTAATTAGTTATTTCGAAAAGCCGAGTGTGAGTAGATAAATTTCTCGAGAAAGAGAAGATAAAACTAAGGGTCCCGCGAGGAGACAGCGGTAGAAGCACGTTGGCGATGTAATTTCGCAAATTTATTACGCGGACCGTCGAAAACGCTATTTTTAAAACCAGACGCGTCCTTTTGTTATTCTTCGTCATTATTTTTAGTCCGAAACGAAAAATTGACGTACCGATCATTCTTTAACCGTATCTCCGGATTTGGAACCCGGAGCCGCAACAGGCGCGCATACGTCTTTAGTTAGCAACTATAGTCCGGATTTGCGCGAGACTCCGGCCAGATTATCCAATAGAAATGTGTTATCCAGCCGTCCCGCCTTCTCTTCTAAGTCCGCTATTCGTTCCAACTTTCCACTGAAATCGTAGGATAATTATCGATTCTCGATTTAAAAATAATTATAAAATTCGAAACGAAAAACAGCAGCATAGAAATAGTCGCCCGGAATTTTTATAACAGTCTGTTGGCATCGGAAGTGGTGTGGAGGCGTCGCGACGCCGTCCAAATGTCGCAAATGACAAGGAAAAGAATCCCTAACAGCTGCTATGCTCTCCGGACTAGTAAATATAGAAGCCCGCGATGGAGTGAAGTTATTTTAAAATCGCGGCTCGAATTAAAATTTTCGTTATAGGTGTAGATAGATGCTCGACTAGAGAATTCGTACAATTTTTAATATACTAATACGAACTCGCTAAGGGCGTATAATATTAATAATACGTAATACCCATAATATTATTCGAATACCACCTATTCGCGTTGTATAAATATTTATGTCAAGTTTCGTTTGGAATTATCGATTACCGATTACCGATTACCGATTACCGATTCATACGAAAACACTATCGGAAAATATTTACTCTGAAAGGCTGACGGTTCCAAACTATAATTAAAAACGTGGTTATAATGGTTTAACGTGGTTAATGGCCGCGGACGCCTCGCCTCGCCTCGCCTCGTCTCGTCTCGTCTCGTCTCGTCTCGATCGTGCGACTGACTAACTAAAAGAATATTCTGGATAAGGTGACAACTACCAATACTATATCTACTAAATACATAAGTCTACATGTAGGTCGTGAAAAATTGGGAAAAGATTTCGCGTATTGCACGCGTCGCGACGTTGCGCCTCCGCGCAAGCCAGACACACAAACACTCGCTTCTACGCCGCCACCACCGGCTGCAGTGTAACACGCCCCAGGTTAATGACAATAATAAAGCACATCGACGTCTTGTTAGTGTCGCGTTAGTGTTACATTGCAGTCGTGAGTTACAGAAAAGGAACGAACATCAAAGTAATCAGCACCAAAAACGAAAACCTCACAGCAAACATTAAATCTGGGCGTCCGCCTAACGGCTGGGGTGGCGGACTCCACCGTGCAAAAAGCGCTTGTGGGGCCGCGCTCTTTAGGGCACCTGGGGTTACGAAATCGAAATCGAAATCGAAATCGCGGCCCCGCAACCGCGATTATTGGATGTTTTAATAAGTGGAGCTCAATACTAATCAAAGAAAAAATCCCAAACACACGCGCACTCACAACACTCATCGAAGTAACAAAAGTCATTACATTTCTATGTTTGAGGCGTTACGAACGATGGTTCGGGATACGTCTCAGCCAATTCCTAATCTGCAAAGCATACGAACAACAAATCATCGTTTGTCCTTAGGGACAAATAGCTAGAAATATAATTATGAATGTCGATTACGATAGAGCCAGCGATGTACACCGATAAGTGTTCATCGCGTGCGGTCTCGTCATTCGAGGCTGTCAAGTTCGGATGTTCCGACACTTACCCGTATTGGCCCGGTAGAAGCGTCGGATAACCGGCTCGCACCCCCGGGAATGGAAACCCTGCAAAAGACATCGTTACTAGTTTGCATGTTAGCACCGATAAGGTAAACGTAGTGCCGGTTCGATGGTGCGGGACGTGTGTCGTTTCCGGGTAAACCGGAAGCTAAGGGAAGCGAGCAATCGACGCGTGCTCACCTGGACTCGAAATAAGCGCGAGGCTTTAAAGATAATAGGCGGACGTACGCCCGATAACGTTTGCTATAAATGCGAACGCCGATTGTTATTTACGTCAAGCGCCGATAACACAATAGACTGCCACTGCCACAAAACTTACCCGCTTGTACGTTTCCTCTAGGTTTCGCGCCCAGAATCGCTAGGTTTACGTTCGCTTTTCTCCCGTCGATGATGGGATTCGGATCTTTGCAGGCCCTTTCGGCGGCGGTTCTTTCGCCCATGATCACCTACAACAAAATCGACCTGAGCTTGCGAACTTTCGGCGTCAAAACGTCGATTAACTTACAAAACCGTATCCTCTACTTTTACCAGTTTGCCTATCCGTAATCACGACCGCTTCTTCTATATCTCCATAAACTGCGAAGTGTTCGCGTAACGATTTATCACTAGTATGATAAGGCAAACCTCCGACGAACAATTTCGTCCAGGTCGTGTCCTTATTTTGCACTCCGGTTCCGTTGAGGGTGGCCGCGGTCCCCAACATACCCAGGCTTCCGAGACCTCCTACCATATTTTCGGTCTCGTTGCTGGTACCAAGACCACCACTGGGCATCAACATATTCGATTAAGCTGAAAACTTGACGATCGCGGAAACGAATTTAAGTTTTTATTTTCGATATTCTCGATATTCACGATATTCTCGAACCCTTCGACGGATATCGATAATGCAATAAAACAATAGCACGACTAACTGCGAAAAAATAATCCGAACGTCACCACACGTGTGCAACTACTGTGAGCGTGAACCGCTTCGGCACCCGTCAGCCACTATAATACTAAATTTAACTTCACGGGTTTGCAGCTGTAGCTTAACGTCTAACGTAAGCAAGCGCCAGCGATTTAGTAAAAGAACAATTATTACGAAGCACCCGATTTTTTATGTCGAAACGTTTGGACGCGTCGCTCTTTACGTGCACATCGACTAAGGACCACGTAAACTACATACGTATGACGGCGTTGCGTTACATCGTTCGAAAACCGCTATATGAATGTGTTATTGTTAATGCGCCCCCTGGGCGACTGTTGGTTGGTTGCAGGTGGGGACTACGACGTACGAATCGAACAATACGAAATAAAGGCTCATAAACGAGACGATCCCGTTTAACTAGAACAGTTAATTATATCGAAACGATTCGAATTCTACCCCCGCGCGTGGACGCGACGCGTCGCGAAAATCCGTCGACTAACTGTCGGTATACCGGTCAGTTTTAATACGGCCCTGCGTTTAACGCCGCGTTTTATTCTCGCACATCTGCGAGCCTCGAAACCCCCAATTGCGCTACCCCCAATAATTCTCTTGTTCCACTTGACGAGTGCAACAATATTGCACTGCACACCTGGCGCTTGTGTAGTAAAATAATCGTTCCGCAAAATGCACGTATGTACGTCGTTTCGTACGTTCGTGCGATTCGTCAAAATGCAGTTTGTCGTAGGTACCTATACTAATACCTCCTAGAATGAATTTCGAAAAAGTTTCGTTGCACTTAACGCAAAAACGATAAATAATAATAATAATAATAATAATCATATGTATATATATTCGAAGTGAAGCAGCTGTCACAATCGGTATACATCTGGATGCCGGCTGGTCCTAAACCTAAACTAATATAGAAGAAAGATGAGAGTTACATGTATAGAAATAGCTCGGTACACGAAGCGTGGTTCGTTTAATTAAACGATTTACCTAGTTTTAATTATCTAAACATTTTTGCGGACGTATTTAAAGGCTCGAACAATTTTTTTACGATGGTCTTCTAAAACGTATAGGTACGTTTACCTAATTAGTTGAAATTGCTTTTGTGGCATCCTTTAATACATACTTACACCACGTGGTTTTACCAAAAAAAAAAAGGAAAAAACAAACTGATAAATTTATTGATATTTATTGATAAATCGCCTGGATTTCTAAAATATTACGTAATAAAACAATTATTACGAATTTTTAGTAAAAAATGTGATTCCGAAGTATTCCATTTCCTTATCGACGAGCTTCTTGAGTGACTTGGACTGGCTCGATTACTACATTATAACCTTGTTCTCATTTTTATAAATGGTTTAGGGTTTAGCACTAAATTATTACATAGTTAAATTTTCGATATATTTAATAGGTACCTCGAGAGATGAGAAAATTCGTTTTTTACGATCTTATGTACGAGCTGTACAGCGGTCCATCTCGTGGTAAAAAGAAACAATTACGAAATAAAAGAAGATCTAAATCTCCTACAAATTATGTTTTATTCGTAGTTTCCTCAATCCTTACGAGACTAATAATGCAATATAAGTATCTTCGGAGAATGGAAAATTTCTGATTATATAACTTGGATATTTGCTCTCAAAGTCTTTTGATTGTTTTTCACAATCATTCGACATCTGGATGTCCGTAAACAAATCGAAGAACATTATCAAATATCGAGGATTTATAATTTTATTATAATTTTTTTTTTAAAGACCGCTTCGAGGTCTTTCTTATAAACAATGTCCGATTATTTATGTGGCCAATATTCTCGCCGTTCGTGGATCTTGAGGTACCAAAAGCCTTTCTACCGATGATTACCTGTTTTTGTTCAGCAACACAGAAAAAGATGTGTAAGATTTTCGAAAAATAATATGCCATAAAAGCATTTCTGACGAAAACCTAAAATTACCAAAGCATGTAGAGGTAGAGAGATAAAGAACGAATTAGCAGCAAAATAAAAATTGTAATCTTATTTTTGTGACCCTGATGATAAGCAGAATAACATGAAAATAACAAGCATAAATTCGACTAAGCAATAGCGAATAGTAAAATTCGAAATTTTGGGAAAAACCAATCAATATCTACAAATAAGTATAAACAGTTGAAAATTTTTTAAAGAATTATATCACATTAAATTGTAAATTTTGTTGTACAATTACTCTTTATAGTATCGGTAAATCGATACGACGCACGGTGGTTTCTTATAATAGATTAGGTAAAATAAATGGGTTAAAAGAAACTTAGCGATATATTAAACCCATTCGGTAATTTACTTAATAAAAAAGGTTCGGTATCTACATTAATTTCAAAAATTATCCAACGGTTTATAAAAAAATATTAAAAACTTTCGTTTCTACAAACATTTTGAAACCGATTCTTTTTTAAATTATTAACTAAATATTCTACTACAAAACAGAAAATTTAGAAATGATATCAGTTTGACAATGAAACTACAGTAATTTTTATTTGACGATTTACTAGATTAATTCTTATCAGATTGAATTAAAAAGAATGACATAACAATATTGATATCCTGTACGTACATGGTATAAATTTTTAGTTTAAAACAAAAAATACATATAAGTATAATTAAGGTTATCAGTAGTGCAGTTATGTATTATAATATGTATATACCTACATTATGCTTGTGTAGGTATATAGGCCAAACTATCGCAAAGTTAAAATTTAAGTAAGTAATCGAAAATGTGCAGGTAATTGAACTGTTAGACCTGTCTTTTTTCACACTGAATTCAATAGGTAATAAAATTTATTACACACACATGTTCGAAATTAATCGTTAAAAGTCTTTTACGATAAATTTCACGATTTGTTAGCTTTTATAATTTAACAATACCTAGTTACTGGTGATATTACGAATATTTTAAATTGACTAATTAAAATTTTATTATTAATGACAGTTATGGTGATATAACGATATCAACCGTTAAATCTATCGCTTGTTTTCGGTATGACATAAAAGTTTCGAAAAATCGTATTTCTTAACGGCGGAGAAAGCGACAATGGGAGAGGTGATTTTTTAATGAAAAACATACAACTACTACATACCTTATTTATGCTAAAATAAAATATTTACAATTTGGAAATTGATTTGCAGGTCGAATAATAAAATTGAACGTATTACATATTCATGGCCGATCTACATAATATAAGCTTACGAAAAAGATCTATTTTTACAGTTATGTATATTAATATTTCATTTTTTATACTATATTTTGTAAAGAAAATAGTTTCAAAGTAATTACTTCTATCAAAAAACACTCGTATTTATTTTTTTTTAATAACCACCTTCGCTTCCTTTTAAAAATCGAAAACGTTCTACACAGTAGTCCCCCTGTTAACCGACTCCCGTTCAACCGATCCAGCGATCCCAAATTATTATTACATATCGACGTAGTTTTTCCAGAAGGGCATAACCCATAAAAAGTAAATTTTACAGGAGAGCACATTTTATGTCGTCGCGTAGCTATAACAAGATACGTTTTGCAGAAATACAAATCGATGTTTCCAGTGGAAAAAATTCGGAATATTGTTACTAGATTTTAACAAATGATGGCTTTGCTTTAGATGCATAAGATAGTCAAAATAATTCATTTTCACAAAAAGTGTGAGTTACGCCCTTTTGACAAAACGCAATCGATATATACAAATTATTATTCCTATACATACGTCTAATTTAATGTTCAGTCATGGTCATAACTAATGTTGCCGACAACTTTCAATATAAGTAATAAGAAATCATGGGAAATTAAGCAAATTAATACCTAAACGTAGCATAAATATTATAAGTGCTTATAAATCATATGTAGGGTGGAATGAAAGTAAGAAAACACGACTGTCCCGTTCAAGCGGTTTGAGGTATAAATTCGAAATTTTGTATTATTTAATGGGAAATTATTTCGCACATTTTAGGACTGAAAAGTAATTTTTTTCACAGTCAGTTTTTGAGTACGGTCGCCATCTTACATTTTTTTTTTAAATATTACTATAGGTCCTGCAATACGCCAATGGAAAGGTATTACACTTCAAATCTAGCAACCTCTGACTGATAACAACTGTAAGTAAAATTTACAATATGTATTTAATTTCACTTTTCACCTAATGTTAATGTCACCTGGATATTTTGTATAAATAATTATGATATGTGATTTTTCTTTAGCTTTCTATTATGAATAATTAGATTATTTAGATGTGGATTTCATTAATTTAAATAATTTTTATATTAAAAGTGTAGTTGTTACTACAGTATGTTCTAGATTTGAGAGTGCAGTCCAAACAGTTGTTAATTTCAGTCAGAGATTGCTAGATTTGATGTTCAATACCTTAGTCGGTGTAACATATTTCAAATATTTATTAACTTTTATTGCATTTGTTTGTAATGTAACTCTATAAAAATTCTATTGGTTATAAAGACGAAAAAATAAGCTTTCCAATGATGTATTGCAGGACCTATAGTGATATTAAAAAAAAAATGCAAGATGGTAACCGTACTCAAAAACTGACTGCGAAAAAAATTGTTGTTTAGCCCTAAAATATGCAAAATAATTTCTTATTACATGATACAAAATTTCAAATTTATATCTCAAGCCGTTTAAACAGGACAGTCGTGTTTCTTTAATTTATGTTTCCATTAAATGCAAAATGGACCGAGTCCAAAAAATTTAAAAAATGAGTTATGCTCATCAGTCAATTTGTTGTAAAATTTTGCATCTATCAAAAATGTTTAGTTGCAAAACGCACGTTTTTTCGTAGAAAATAAGTTTTACAGTCTAGCGCTAATGTAAGAGGAAAACTGTTTTATCCATTTTTCTCAGTTTTACTTAAATGTGACTTGACTCACATTATTTGGACATTAATTATGTCTACGACTGTACGGATGTCGCGTCGGCGTCGTAAGGATAAGAGAATGATTATAATTAAATGTATTAATTTAATCATTTATTAACTGTAAGTAAAATTGTTTTCATAATAATTCTATTTCTATTAAATGTAGATAATATTAATTCATATATGTATAGGCTTAGAATCTTAAACCACTGTCGTCATTTTAATACGTCACAAAAAGTTACTTATAATAACAGTTGTTTATAAGAAGGTAACTCTCCGGTTTAATCGACTTTTCGCTTAACCGACTACCCGTCGGTTTCGACCGAATCGGTTAACAGAGGGGAACTTTTGTATTTTAACGACTCGGCAAGCAAGCTACAAACATATTCCTGATGAAAGAATTGAAAAAGAAAATTATCCAAATTCAACGTGTCAATCCTTCAATCCTTAAAGATTTAACAGAAACGCATTTTAAATTTTTACATGGGCATATCGATCATTAACAATACACAATGTTAATTAAATGCGGACATTTAAAAAATAACGACACTAATTTTTAATTGATGTAATAAAATTAATTTGTCGTTTGTTTATTTTTAATTTTTTAACGTAAAAATTATTTTATCTTCAGATACCTAAGAAGTACCGTTCTTATAAATAATTGAGCTCGAGTTTTCTGTACTAAAGAGGACATCAAAATATAATTTATTACCTAATCTAGTAAGATGCAAAATCAGATCGGTTAATTATGTGCAGATGCGACTACTACTCTAACGTAAAATTGCGTTTAATCCTCTTCTTTGTGTTATACCGGAAAATTTATAATCGACATTTTTAATTATTTACGTTCATATAAATAAACTGTCTCTATTCGAAATGAATAAACTGGGCAATTTTAGTCTTCGAACGATTCTCGAATCAAATTAAACTTTGTGAAAATCGGTTAAATTTATTTTTAGAAATTTTTCAATTCAAAACAATTCAGAACCAATTTGTGTTTGTTTCTTGTTAATATTGACTAGTTGTTGTTTTTTCCTAATCTAACCACTAATTTATTTTCAGGTTAAACGAACGTCCTTCGTGATCGCCTATTGAAGAAATTAGCGGTGAAATTTATTTCGGCCAGTATGTAGTAAAATAAAGACCGAGTATAGTAATAATAATAGCAATAAATAATATCGCAATCTTATTTATTATATTCGAGAGAAATCGATTAAAATAAAAAATACCATTTTTTGTTTAATTATTTAAGCATCGTTTTCACGCATACAAGTTTTGTGTTTAATAATGTTGGGAAATTTGTAAAGTAACACTTGGCAGCAAATTCCTATAGTACGGACACGGCGAATATTCTGGAACTTTGCGTCCAACGTTGTGCTCAACATTGTCCTTAACAAAGTTACACATACAATATTCCGAATAATGTATAAATGGAAACAAGGCTTTATAATGTTTTTTCAATACGTTTGAATAATAATAGCTGCACAACAACGTTTTCCTGCGAGACATTTTTTTTCTTTTTACCTCTAAAGTAGCATTTTGGTTCGCGATAAAAAATTTAAAAATTCAGCATCAGTTTCAAAATTTTTGTTGTAAACAGAACAAAACAATTGTCAAAACAATAAAAATTCTAGCGAATGTTATTAATATCTATACGATAATATATTTTCCCGTACCTAAATCCATTTGAACTAAAAGCTGTTTGATCAAAATCCTCTTTAGAGAACGTATTAACGTTTCTAAAATAAAAACTGAAAATGATCATAAATTCTTTCGAGATTCCCAGATTTTACTTAAACGACTTCGGTACCTATTTATATATTCTTCTACGCTCTAATAATTTAATTGAAAGGAATCCTGAAATTAGGAGTTTCAAAAACATTAAATTTACGTCTCGTAAAAAATAATAAGCTTCAAGTAAAAGATTTATCCTTGCTCTACTTATAACCGATGGTTTCTAAATGCAGTATTTTGCCTTTGTTGCTTTGTTGCGATGTATTTTCAACGAATCTAATGATTCTAAGAACAAAAATCCGACGGCGCGCAAGCCTCGGTATCGAATTTTCATGTCGCATATCAAAATACTCCTTTTTTTTAATCTTTCTCGAAATAATACATTTTTTGAAAAATAATATTTACAACAGAAATTTATAACAATTTTAATAAAAAAATTATCATTTTTTTTTATTATTTCGAAAACGGTGCATCCTATCGAAAATTATAAAGAGATTGGTAGAGAATTTTATGTTTTATATATATATATATATGACCGATGCAAAATGAATGACCTATATTTTCGTGATCTAGGGATCGAGATCGGAGAAAAGACAAAAGGACACGTCAGGGTCGGGTCATCAGACAAGCTGCAATAGCTTTATTTTCTATGAAAATTCGCTAATACTTGCCAGTTTAAAATTATCTAGATAATTACTATCTACTGCTTTTATACCGCAGAATTATAAATTCACTCTATTATTAATTTAAAAATTATTCGTGTGCCCCTCAACATTGAAAATTTCCCTATTACAAACCGTACACCAGATAAAAGTTTAATCGCATTTTTATGCGACCGATAAAATACAAAACAACTAATACAACATGTGCACCACGCACCTACTTTCATAAGTTATCGGCGTGCGAGGAAAGAACTAAATGTTTTTAAAATAGAAGAGGGATTTCCTAGTATCCCCATAATAACTCGAATGCATTTATATATAGAATTCTGACTAGAACGCTTCAAATCTTTCGCGTTAGTGGTACAGAGCGGTAGTGCTTGTTTTAGTAGTTCGAATTTTAAATTACGGCGTCGTATTATTTGTGTGTGCGAGGAGTGCTCGTTCGGGTTATAAGACCTTTTTGCGTGTGAGTGCGCGAGTGTTGTGTTGTGTTATCTAAAAGGATTACAAACAAAAAGGATTAATACGACGAGGAAAGGTAGGATCCTTCTTTGTCGACTAACTCTCCATGCCTTTATAAAGTGTAAATACATGAAGCTTTAAGCTCTAACACAAATTATCTGAAAATCGAGCTTGGTTAGGCTCTTGAATAGGGACTAGGTTAGGGTTCCCCTCAATCATTCGATGGTCCAATTTCGCGAACTAAATTTTATCTTACGCACGTTTTCGCAATTACAGTGGTTGGTGAAATACAGTGAAATATGAAATATGAAGCATAGGTACGTAATAATGCAAGTACACAGTCAACGGAAGAATCTACGCTCGAAATTGGCGATAGAGGGAAAACGATGACGAGAAAAAGGTAGGAAATACAAAGAAAAATTTAGAAGTTTATAATTTTTTCTTATAGTATGTTACAGATAAGTAGCAGTTACAGCGACAGCAATATTAGTTTGCATTTTACGTAAGTATTAAAAAATATATATTTTTAGGATTTTATTTTTTAATGCATTTTTGTTTTTTTTTAAATTTTTCTTATTTTGAGACATTTTACCTTTTCAATGCATTCGTTTACGAATAAAAAACTAAATTCAAAGTTTTGATTGTCGCAACAATTTTTAAACAATTTAGACCGACAAGGAGACAAAATTTGATCGATTAACTTTTTATTTTGCTACCTCTTTACTTAAAAAAAATGTTCTAATAATTTCAGTTTTTTCTTGGGATTATTTTAATTTTCTTTGTTCTAAATTTAATGTTATATAAAATTATATATAATAATATATAATAATTATAATAATATTATATAATATAATTAATATATTAATTAATATATAATTATATATATATATATATATATATATATATATATATATATAAAATTTAATACTTTAATGCAATTGAAATTCATTCGTTCCTAGTATTTTTTAGTTTATGTACTTACGTTTAAATTGTGTGAATACTGTACCATTTTCTCGATTTACTAACTTCACAAATTGCGAAAGGGCTTAAGCAAAGAAACAAATATAAAAATTAAATGCTGGGTCATTGACCTACGCTGTAAATCAGTCACTTTCCTATTTAAATACTTGATTTCACAAAAGTAAACCATTTTTGTTTGAAATTTTCGTATCCTATAATTACTATTGCTATTACTATATGATTTTTTCCCCATTTGGCCCAAATATTCGTCGACATCGATTACGCTTAGACTTACGAAAAATTTTGTAGGAAGTGACTTTTGAGCCATAATTAAACACCATCACCTACAGTTTATTTTGGCAACCAGATACATTTTACAATTATCCTATGACACCGCTGGCGAATTTCCAAAGATATCTGAGCTGAAAAAATGAGTTCAATAAATTTTGTTTAATTTTCGCGCATTTTTAAATCAGTGGCAGTTAAAATACAGATTTAGAAACTCCTGTTATATTAACCGTTATCATCAGATAATCTATTCTTTTGAAGATTGTCAAAATATTTGATCCAATAGGTCTTTTAGGTTTTAGGATATAGTGCGGAAACATTCTTGGTTTTTAGATATAGATCAAAGGGCACTTTTGAGGTACAACGTTTTATATTGTACCCAATCAGCTGAATATTGTTTGTAACTGAACTTGACTTAGACCAGGCTGCAGGTAGATTATTAATAAGGAACTAATAAAATTCCTGGAAATGTGGAATTTGCTTTAATCGTTTCATTTTTTACATCTCCCGATAACCATATTAATTATGTTTTCCTCCTCGAGCGAAGTCGGAGTGTCGACAGTCATAGAACAAATGGCACCGAAATTCAGTTTTTTACAAATATTTCCTAAAATATTAGCTTTATGAGCAAAAAACCCATTAGCAATATTATTTCTCGTTAAATTTCCTACATACGGAGTTCACGACTTTTCCGTAAAGTTAACCGTTACGGAGATACAGTCGTTAAAATTTGTGTAATTTTTTATGACCACGAGAAAACGGTTTTAGGGATCATAAGACGGTAATAAGTACAGATTATCAACTTCTAAATGAATGTTATCGTATTAATGTGATAAATTAGCCCCAAAATATTACACTAATTTCGTAAACAAACGTTTTATTTGATTTATAATTTTTGTAAATTAGAAAAAAGTGGTAAATCATTACGTCGCAAATAGATTTAAAGGTACTTTATATCTCAATAAAAATCTTTTTGTTGCACATACATTTTTGATGATTTTATAAAAATAAATTTAAGTTTAGTTGACTTATCTAATTAATTAGAAACAAATTAGCGTAGAAAAGTAGTACAACTTTATTTTAGATGATTTATTTAAAGCGGAGGTCTCGTTTATGGTATGTAGATACGAGATGACTTGCGTGGCATCTTGTTTACTGATCTTCAAAATATTTAGTCGATCTAAGTATTTGTTTTTGGGCAATTTTTTTATGGAATTATTTTTTCAGTATTAATTTTCTTAATTTTACAGTCGGCCTTTATGCTATTTAAACGGGTTTTCCAAGGTCATCACTTAAAGTTGAAAATAATATAATGTACGATTTAAATTAGTACACATTCGATGAGCCTGACATTTACCGGTACACACAAAGGGAGTAGTAATTTGAATATGCGCTGCTCGCCAACAACACAAATCTAAACATAGATGCTGAAAAATGATGCTCGTATTTCGATGATATTTCATAGTCAACAAACGGGAAAGCAATACAGAGATTTTTAATTAAAAATCGTCTCCATATACTAAATAATCTAAATGGACAAGCGAAGGTTCACAATTTTGTCGTAGTGGAATTTCAGCATCCAACGGCAGTTTTCATTGCGAGCAACGACAACTTAGAAAAGCTATTTTCAGAAGGTCGCACTTGGATGCGTCAGCACGTCGTCCGAACTTTCAAAAAACACCCGAAAGCGTACTCCGTTGAGTTTTATTTACAACAGAAACATTTGCAAAACCTTAACTATTTACGATACATTAATAACATAATCTGAAAATAATAAAAACATCTTTATATTGATGTAGGTGCTTAGGTAATATTTTCGGATATACGTATGGTGTGTAAATACGTATTTACGTGGAGCGCGTTCGTGGTGCAATAACCCGCCTCTCTCACTTTAAGATTTAACGATATTTTGCCTCGATCTATTCAAAATGTTGGTTATTTTTAGTTTTTCCTATCATTTATTATATCTAAAAGAAAAAATACCGAATGAGACGTCGATACCTACGGTAAAAAGTGAAATAAATAAACATTCCGCCGATTGTGACTAACTAAAATCTGGTTTAGCCATACTATTATCTGTTTATGAAAAACGATTTTTAAAATAAACTACCAAAAACTATTAAACTGAAGTAACGATTGACACGTGAGATCTTTTCTTTGCTTCGTTATTTTCTCTTCGAAATAAGACGAAAATATTGTCAAACGTGGATATAAATTACGCGAATAAAAATCGTAAACAACTAATTCAAATTTAACGTTAATAAATTTGCAAGTCATTCCGCTTTCGTGCTTCGCTAACAAAGATAAACAGAGAAGTAATTACGAAATATTTGCGTGGTTCCCAACTTTGAAGGTATACAACACACGTTCAAATGACCATTAATTTAGAAATTGTGACCGTTTTTTACAAGCAATTATTATTATCTATTGGAATTACATTTTGAACGCCTTTTTTTATCCCATTTTGTTGTAAGCGAATTATTTAACATCAAACAGTTGTATATAACAAAGGAGTCCACACTTAGAAACCCGCAATTTTCCGTAGCCACAGAAAGCTCGATCTCATATCTATTCGCTGACAAAACGGAAATAATATCAAATTACTACTTAGGTCCTCTATTGCAAAGGTCATAGCCGGGTAAGCATTGGAAATGAACCTTTGCTCGAATTTGGCTAATTTTTTTCTCAAAGGTCCATTTTGATGTAAGTTTAACTTTCACGAAATATTAGTTTCCAAAATTCATACTTTTGAAAAAAAAATGTTTTCTTAAAAACAATTATCGCGAATTCTGCGGTACTTGTATGATATTGTACAAATTGAAATAATTTAAAAATATATCTTATACTCGGGGGGCAGGCACCGATTTTTCCTCCAATGTTATAAAATATGTATATGTATAAAAATATGTATGAATCAAAATTTTCCAAAGGGTATATTTGAAAAAGTTTATCAGTTGAATTCTATAGCAGTTTACTATATATAGGATGTTCAGGAAATGTTGGAGAATCGTTCGGGAGCGTATAAACCACGTCAAAATAATGCCCCAAGTTCCTATATTTTTTTTCTGCGACGCTTCCCTGTTGAGATATTCACTCCCAAAGTTGATAAATAAAACTCAATTTTTAAAATACCTAACATTTTTATTTTTCGTTGGAATTTAATAATTTTTGATACACCTACGTAACAAATGAAGGCCCTTAAAATTGTGCAATGGGATTTTTGATATCACCTCAGACGAGCCAGAGGTGCACTATCGCTAAACTATGTATTTTGAACCAGACGTCATTAGGAGTGTTTTTTTATGTTTATGGCTTTCGATCGAGCCAATTAGCCAGTCTATTTTAAGGTTGATTCTAAATCATGTTAGTACGAATGTTAGTATTACGTTCACAAACATCTATGGTTGTAGAGGGATTCGAACCCGCAGCCACGAATGCGCCCAAATATCAGTCCGTCAGGTTGACCATCTGAGCCACACGGCTCCTTCATTAGGAGTTGCAAACTAATATTAAAACGTCCGTTCTGTTTTTTTTTCGCTGTTGAAATATGTATCAGTTTTTCGATTTGTTCAAATCAGCTTTTGATAAATGATATCGACGACACGGGTCATCAACTGTTTTGAACAAAATATCACAAACAATATATCTGTAATATAGGAATGCATTAAATCAATATCAACCGACAGCATTACCTGTTGCGAACGTGGAGTGAAATTCGAACTTTGTTAATATGATATTATGATCAAAGTTAGACTTGTCCACCATTATAGAAACCCTCTTTCTAGAGAGTGGAACTTAACTTGGAACAAAGACGATTTTTCTTCATTCCCTTGTCCCGAAATTTTTAATTAATAGGGACTCAAACGCCATTCAGTAAAACATCGATGATTAGATCATCTTCTCATCACACTGGCGATCCATAAAGTTTTTCATAAGGGTGCGATAACAATCTGCTTATTTCAATTTATTTCAATTGTTTACTTATCCATATTTAACAAACTCCGTATACAAAATTTGTTGTTAAAGAAACGAACCCTTAAAAATATATCGTTAATAAATTTTATAGCAACCTCGAAGGAATAAATTAGAAATAACCTAAACTTAAATCTGAACTATCTACTTTCATTATGATTACTAAAGGCGTTCGAATGACGTGTTGATCATAAAATATTTAACGGAAGGGTGTCATTAGTGACGATGATTTTCATATTAACGAGAAATTCGTTTCAATTTAAACGAACACAATAAAGTACCTAAGCGACATTCTAAAATCAACATTTGTTAAAAAAAAAGATATAGTTTTACACATTTTTCTCAACTGTATTTGCACCGAATTCGCCTACGTTCTGTTTAGGTGGAACACCAAATCTAAATTTAAACGTGAAATCATTAACGAAAACGAGTTTAAAAGATCTTTAGAATTTTCAAATTTTTGCAAAACGATTAAAAACGTCTAGCCAACGCATACTAAACTTTGGTAAATTATAAGCGGAATATTTTATCAATAAGGCGACGTGTCTACAATATGTCATTGTTTAATTATGTTCAGTGAGCTAAATTATTTATAACAGAAAAGTTTTGGCCTACATAGTTGTACTGCCGATAAATTTCTTTTCATTGTGACGTTATTAATAGAATATTGATATTTGCCCATGCGATATACCCTGATGTGATTAAGATAAGAAATGAACACCTCACACGAGTTATATAGGGGATGTTAGATCAAAGTTATACATAAATATAATATTCGCAACAGTTAACTTAAAATACCATGATCAAAACATTATATGTAAGTACTTCAATTTTAAGCCATAATTAATTTAAAGGCCCCTGTCAACGATCGAGCTTTTCTTAAAACTTAATTGTGGACGTATTCAAACCTTAAATAAAATACATTTAAAATAACTAACCCTCATAAACAATTAACGTAGGTATCGCTTTAACTTGAAAAGGTATTTTTAAAATAACGAAAATATTATTTACAATTTCTCCGTGAAGAAACTTATTTTTTATTGTTCGGTTGCCAAATATTTCGGAGGAATATTTTATTTTTGGTTCTGCATTTGTTATTCTGCTCGCTCCGATGATATAGAAATAATTCTATTTAAACGATTAAATTGTTTTTATTATCAATAAAAGTTACAGTATAGCGTTCCAACCAACACCGCTAGCTAAAAAAGGAACGACTACTTTAACGACTCGTTACGGATAAAATGGTTGCCGTAATAATAAGATTCCGGTATAGTACTTCGTTCTAAATACCAGTAATTAAAAAATGGGTCGAAGCCCCTATAATTTTCACTTTGCGGTGGGTAAGTGAACGTAATATTATCGTTTCCGTTAGAACCAACGTAACCCTTAAAATTATAATCATATCCGATTGAAGAATTTGCGGTGGTGGTAGCGTTAATGGTGGTGGTAGTTAGTACTAGTTGTCGTTGTCGTAGTCGTTGTGGCTTCGGAAGTTTTCATACTTTCTTGGGTGGCACTTTGGGGAATTTCGGCAATAGTGTCAGCAGTGGTTTGTTCAAATGACTCTGTATTATCGTGTAACGCATCATCTAATCTATCCAATGTTTCATCATACGGATAATCGAGGTATTCTTGACGTTCAAATTCTTCACCGCTGGAATTTTCATTCGAATATTCTTCGCTACGCCTTTCCTCTTCATATTCCCCGTAACCGTAATAAAAGTTGGCCGGGTGAGTTCGTCGCGTGGGACGTGTTCGTCTCTTATAAGACGTCTTAGGAGAAAACTGATATTTTCTATTATACGAGGGAGTTTTTCTCTGTACATGTCTTCGTGCCGTCGTTCTTGTTTTATTCCGTTTTGGCGTTACATATCTATTCGTTTTGTTACGCTGCGTAGGTTTAGGTTTATTGCTTGTTTTGATCTTGGGTTTTTGTCTTCGATTATGTGTATTCGAGGAAGCTGCTTCTTCTAAGTCGTAATTTGGAAAATCCACGTTGCTAATTACATTATACATATTCAAACCATTTTCTTCGTGATTTTGTTCTTTGCGATCCGAAGAAATAAGGTTGCGGATGTGCACAATTTGTTGCTGCTCGAACACGGACGATGAAGTTGAAGGGGTGAACGGTGCAGAAGGATTCGAGCCATAAGGGTATGGCCCGGTTATTGGATACCACGAGGGCGGTGTACTATAAATAGATAAAGCTGTGTAAACACGTTTGTTATAAGGTAACCACGAATCGTGTGCAATAATTATCCGTAAAATATACAACAAATTAACGAAAATTATGTATTTTAAATTCATCCCGATTATTATATTGTATGCGCTCAAGTTGTTTGTGCTTTAACTGACGCGACTGAACTAAATATTTACGAGTAATAAGCGAAAGAAAGCGTCAGACATGCGGGTTTTTTCTAATTTACCCCTATGTTTTGCAATAATCGTTTTAGAAATTTGTATTTGTCGTTGTCTTGGTTGCAAGTTCGCCATCTATTGAGAATCAATTTATATAATATGATCAAATAGGTTCAAATCCATAATAATAGACTGTATATACAGGAAATATATTTGGAAGTAATTCAATTACGTATGTTCGCGGCGCTGTCGATAAAATTATATTATACGTAAATGAAAATTATTTAGCTAAATAAGATGAGATTATCAAAATACATTTATTATTCGATTATTTCAAACAACAAGGCACTCAAATTTTAAAACAATTAGTGCGTAAAAATCGTTTAATAATAATTTAATACAACAGGAACAAATATTTTGTTGCTACGCTATATTGGTTGCCTATATAGGAACGATTTGACGACGTGCAAGTCCAGTCAATTAAAAGAAAAATGAGCTTTAGATATTTTCCTTCAATTTTTCAATCGTATAAGCTTATTCAAACCAATTGTAGAAAATGAAACGTAATTTGCATCATTTATATAGAAAATGTTTAAAAACCAAAAAGAAGTACATACTTCTAAAAATATTTTTTAACGTACTGCGTTTAAAATTACATTAATCATTCATCATACATCCCGTATACTTACAAACTTTAATATAAAAATCATCTAAACGCCATTTTGTCTCACATTAAACATAATCGGGATTTGCCACGTTTAAGAACCGGTGAACTTCCCTACGAACGAACGCTATCCAGCCAATAAAATTTTATTGCTCTCATCCCGTTATTTACTAGTAAAAATGTTATCTCGGATACTACAGGGTATTATGTATTTCTGAACTTTCATAAATATGAGAGTTTACCACAATACATTTCAATTTTATCAGTGGCATCAATAAAAAACGTTTCGCAATTGCGAATTTTTTAAAGTAATTGCAACGAAAATATGACAAAATTGATGGTTACAGGAAGAAGAACATTTTATTATGAATTCCAAATACGTAAGTAATATAAAGGCTGCAGTATGTTAAAAAAAGTAACGACGCGCTTACAAGGGGGAGGCTCAGATTTGGCACTCACCGATTTGAATGGAATTTGACATATAATACTTATAGATCTTAAGTAAGAAATAATACTGGTCAAAATTTTAAGATCCACTTTTCGAGTAATTAATTTTTGAAAATTGATATAGTTCTTTCGGTTCATACCTACCTACCTATTGTAGAGGGTTCGATTTCTTAGCAGTTGCTTTTGAATTATATTTAATAGAACTGATTATTATTTAGAATAGATCAACAATCAGATTTCTATCAACTGCCAAAACAGTTCATACAGTATCAGTGTTTACCTACTTGCTTTTTACCCCCTCCCTCCAAATACATAAACAACCTTCTGTTGATGTTACTTTATGCAAGTAAATTCCAAAACAAAACCGGTGTCTGCTACATTGAAAATCATGGTGATTAACGTTTCAAAATTGATTATACATTATTGAAAATGATTTCGAAATATTATCATGTAAAGATACGATCAACATTATGTACTTACATAATGTGTATATTTAAAACTCGCGTCTATGTAAAAGCCGGTTTTACAAGTATCAAACGTGTTCCAGCCAATATCGAAAAAAATAAAAAACAATTCTAAGTAATAACCAGTTTATTAAATATAATTACAATAATTCCATAAATAAAAAAGCAAGTGCCAGTAAATCGAATCCGTGACTCTGCACGGCGATCCCGCACTTTACAATACGTAGGTAGGTATGCAACGTAGGAACTATATCAATTTTCAAAAATGAATGACTCAAAAATGCTTGAAAAGCGGGTCTTAAAGTTTTGACCAGTGATATTCCTTAGTATAATCTATAAGTATGCCGAATTTCATTCAGATCGGCGAGAGACGAATCCGAGCCTCCCCTTATTAGACTAATACATATGTAGGTATACGATTTTTTAGACGAGTTGAAAACGAACAATAAAAATCTAAAAAAAATGTTGAAACATTTTCTTGAATTTGAATTCTGAATTTAAAAAAAGTAATAATAAAATTACCAAAAAAATAATGAAAAAACTGCTGCGATAAATAAAGTTACCGATGAAGCGATTGAATCGACGGAATTTAGAAAAGAGAATCTTTAAATACTCACTGTACAATGCAAAACATCAATCATAAACACACTTTATCCCTAATTCGGTCAAGTTAATTTCCTTCCATAAGCAAACAATGACCTCGACCGTATTGAGCTATAAACGATAAAATGGAAAAAGGAAAATGAAGTTACTGAACGGTTTCCTTCATTTTGCAAAAAACAACTAAAAGGCGCAGCGCTACTCTGCTATTCTATATCATACTGTATTCGTGCTCTGTAGCTTTTAAGGTTTCCTGCGTAATCGATACTGAACCTGATTTCTTTACCTCGAATTTTTGCAAAACTAACTTTGGAGGAAAAGTTATAGTTTTATTATATTAACGTTCGACTTTGTAATCGTAATTAAGTAAACTTCGTTCTAAGACAATTACCATTTTACGATAAGCGCATATTCTAAATGTATGGACGGTAGTCCTCCCTAACGTATGGATTTAGTCGTTCATCAAAGCGTAGAGCAAACGTATCGTATAGGTACTTAATTATCGTCGAAATGTGGCCTAAAGGTAATTTCAGAAAGGTCGTGATCCCGTACCAAGTAGTGGATGCTGTATTACTATCGCTTTATATGCAAGAACTAGAAAGGGAAACGTCTTTATAAAAGTTACCTCTTCAGTATATTCTGTTTTTGAAGGCTTAGGTCTTTCAATAAAAAGTGGAATATAAGGAATTAAAAATAAATGGAAACTTTTTCCATAAGTCCTTCCAGATTACAAATAATGAAAGCTCGGCTCGCATTGCGTTTAGAGTTTTAATAGTCTTACGGCGCATCGTCCGGAATTAGTCAGCATGGCAGAAGTATCTCGGGAATATTTACTCGTTTTTCCAAACGACTCGGTCCAAGACAATGCTTGAAGCTAAGGACGCGCTCGTGATTTCGCTTTAATCCTCGTATAATGGTTGCGTAATTCTTCCGGCTTGAATCCGGCAACTCTTTCGCCGATCGTCTAATGTATTCAGCGAGAGCACATGCCGGTTCGTGGCGTCGATTTGTTCGGTTGCTTAATATTTTTAACAGCCTCCCATTAAGACGCCGTATCAGGGGTCGAGGATTAAAATCTAATAACGTTGTTGCAAGCCCAAATTACATTTTTAATTTAAATAACTTATTTTTCGTGTTGATTTAGGCATTTGCAAGACATTGGGTATGCTAAGACGTGCCGTCGCGGTAAAAATTGCGATTCTGAACTAAAGCCAAGTATATAATGGCGAAGATTGGGGCTTAAAAAGTATAATGGGTCGAAGGAGGGTTAAATGATGGCGGAAGCCTTGTCCGCTTTGCGGTTCTGTCTTGGCTATCTTCATAGACATAGGCGGCCTAAAGCAATTTTTTTGAGGGCGCTTCGATTTTCCTTTGTCGGAAAAACGAAATTTTAGTAACAACATTTAGTTTTTCCAATTAATACGTTTACGACAATTTTAAGGTTATTAAAGAACGTCTTATACGACAACTTGAAATAGAAAAATCGGCAATCCTCTACGAACATAGGTACTTACCTAAAGCGTTCTTTGCTCAATATTTCAAACAAAGATCAAAATATACGCATTCGGTTCAACAAGGTTAGACAAAATTAAAATGATCAATACTAAGATGAGTTATCAATAACATTAACCTCGTTCCTGCGAATTCATATGTAAATTTAATACGATTTAATTTGACTAAACTGTAGGTACTTTTTTAAATTTTTACTACCTGTGCTTCTAAAGAATTTAAATCGCAATTTATCTACATAATGCGTCTACTCATTTGAATGTATTAAGATTAAATGCAAGTAGGTCAGCTTATTTTCCACTTTATTTTAAAATTACTGACAAAAATGAAATATTTTAATATCTAACAAGTCTACTAATATAATATATTATATTATGTATGTATGTATTTATGAACTAGCTACGATATTTTTCGTTTTCCTTAAATAGTTTTACGTAGGCAACCAATCGGACACGGATAAGCTTATTTTTTTAGTCATAAGTAAAAATTGTATTTGAGTTACTTTTTCTTAATTAGTATTTCGCTAAACGTAAGGTTCTTTAAAAGCGCAGAGTCAATATAAATATGTACAAAATTATGTGTTTTAACGCTTGCGTTTACAATTCGTATTACGATTCACGGTCGCAAGGTTGCGACACGATAGATTTAATTTTAATCTACTACGAACGCAACACAAAACACACGAATTAAATTTCATATTGAAAATTTGATATTTAATAAATATTCCACTGATATTATCCCACTTGTTTATTTCATCAAAGATGTGTCTTTCCAAAATCAAAAACCAAGAACTAGAACATGTTAGAAAGAGACGAATTGGCCTCTCTTTCCATTCATCGTCGGCAGATGTTTTTATAGTTTGATTTGTATGTTTTTATTTTATGGAGTCGTGATCAGAAGGAATCCTCGTTCGTCCCTTCACCGTTTATGTCGAGTAGATTCAAGTTTACAGATTTATCTTAGGTAGAGTTTACAAACTCGTTGGGTATAATTGTCTGATGTTGCAATTTTATTTACAGCACATATGCAAAATCCGTCCAGTTGTATGAAAAATCACTTGACTTCTAATATTTAGTCGGCAAGTATTTATATTTTAAATGCTTGCCAAGTACGTCCAGTCAGTTATCAATATTACCCCAACAATCTAACAATTTTTTAGCAAACCAACAGTCTGGGGTTCGAATCTTCCTTCAACCATGAATGTTTGTAATCGTCTTCATTAACAAATCCATAGTACACATAATTATACATAATCGTTGATGATCCATTAAGAAAATAATAATATCTAGAATACTTTTCGATTATTTCTTTAATTACAGTAAAAACTCGATAATTCGTCATGTTCTATAATTCGTCACCTTGAAAAGATACACTTTCAATATTTAAATAAAAAAATAATTCAAAACAAGATCACACAGTTTTTTAAGAAGTAAAAGAACAATATAGTATTGTTCAAAATTGGTCAAAATCAAAATCAGTTGTGTTGTAAATAGGTTATAAGTAACATGTTAATTAAAACTACGAAAGTACAGTGTGTATTTCGAATGTGTTTTAATTATTTTTCCATGTATTTTAAATAATTCGACAATTCCAGTAATTCCTCCCTCCCCCATCCAGTTCCGTACGTGACGAATTAACGAGTTTTTACTGTATTACTTGCTTATCACTCATGTTTTATGAATGTAGATAAAATATAAGTTAATCGAAGAATTTATTTATTATCCTTGAACTTTTTTATACATTATCCACAGAGCTGTTAATATTACAATTTTACTCCTAACTAATGACAATTATAAATATTTATGGCCACGGTGTCATCAGAAAGAAATTCAGCGCAAATCAATTTTAGAAGAAAGGCGAAAAAGAAGATTATTCCGAATTTAAAAATTGAAGAAGAACGGTATTTTTGTCTGAATTGCAATTGATCATTTTAATAAATAATGCTATTCGGATTATTTTGTGTAGTTCTGAGTATTTTATAAAATTGACCTAATAAGTGTTCGATTAAAGGCGGGTTTTAATTTAATTTTTTTTTTGGATTAAGCCTCGTCATAGTTTAAGACAATTTTGTACATAATTAACCAAGTGCAGGCAGTACTTGTTCTAGGTCAGACAACATTTTGATATCATTCCTCATATTTACGTCTACGATTCATTTTACATTCTTGTAAAAATGTTATATGTATAAAAGAAAACTAAAACATTACTTAAAAATTAGATACTTTTAATGGCTCAGTGATAATGACCTTCATTTATTTTTTGCTCAACAATCTTTTATAAAATATGTAGGTATTTATGCAGGTAATTTTTCCGACTTGTAAATGTTGCAGTCGATATGCAAATTATTTTATACTTTTATTAAACAGAGGCGTTTAGAGTATTATTTTACCAAACAAATATAATTGTCTTAATTGTCCATGTTATTTTATATTAGTTGGTGCATTATTTTGTTTAAAGATATGTCAATTTTATTAATAAAACTAGTTCATTTCTTTAAAAAAGTTGTTCTTTTCATATCTGAAAACATAACTACATGATTTTACATAGAAATGTATGAAAAAACGTGTCTCGTTTTAAAATCACTCGTTGCTAGTACGTAATCTGCGTAAAAGCGAAGACTACTTGTATATCGATTAATATTGGACTAATAGTTATTTTTTCCTAATTGGTGCAATTTAAAATGTTTTTTTTTAAGCAATCGGCATTTATTAAATTTAAAGAGAAATCTTTGGCGTTCTAGCGGTATTACAAAAACTATTTTTGTATCGTTATCCCTGTTTTTGTAAAAAAAAATGTTTTAACAATGTCTATACAGCGTTACAAAGAAAGAATATTTTTTCAAATAAATTATATGTTAAAATACGCCTTTGATCGGCAGGTTTTTCTTGGAAATTGAGGTTAAGTCGATGTTCAATATTGGTACATGTAACATAAATATCTTAGTTTGAATAAAATAATACTACAATATTCTAGAAATAAAATGTACTTTCTACAATGAACTAAACGTGGGCATATTGATTTAGGGGGTTAACTATAAATGTCGAAGCACCTATTCGTACTTTTGCGTCGCGAAATGTTTTTCTTTTAGATGAAAATATCTACCCTGAAAATGTCCCCGAAATGCCGCCTCTGCTTCGTCAGCGGATGAAATCTGATCACGTTCTTCGACTTGATCTTAGCACGTAATGAAAAATTGCATGTTCGTTAGGAAGCACTTAAAAATAAAATAACTGTTAAGAAAACTAAATGGCAACGAGAAGGACCGGAAAATGACTGATCCCGTTTAATCATATTTGCTGCAAGATTAAACAGTCCTCCACGCCCTCATTTTTGTACTGTTTGATAAAAGGACGCGATCAATTACCGGAATGAGTGCGCACATGATTGGATATAGATACGGGGATGGCTTTGATGCTCTAATAAGAAATATTTTTATTCCTCTCGAGTGGACATTTTGCGGTTTACCTTCTGCGGTAGCTATTTATGTGTGTTTTATGTCAACTAACTCTAGTTCATAAAGTAAATATTGGTCCGTACTGCACATGTCTTTATTAGCGAAATTAACCTATTCCGCTCTCCGTCATACAAGTAAATGCCCGAGCAGTACACAAAAATCAACCCTCGCAAAACTTGCCGGCGCCGCGCGCCGATTTTGATATTGCACATAGTATGTATGCATTAGGAGATATATGCAAAACTGATAGATAATTTCACGTCTAAAAGCTCAGGCGTCATAGTAAATGTATGTAGATACGCCACCTGTTAAACAGGAAATGGAAACTAGAAAATGGATTGTCTTCTAACCTCCTTTGTCGGCAGATACTTCGTCGACGTCGTTTTCTTGTGCAAAGTCGCGTTAAAATGCTGATCTCTTCGCAAACCCCCGTAGTTACTCCGAAGTCTTGTAGCGACATGTCTTTCTGGAATTAGCCAAGTGTGTTTTCGCTTATTAGGCATAATGCGGCGCTGATCCAAATTAATTCCCGCTCCCTTGCGGTACGGAAGCACGACGAAAGCATTAGCATGATCATATACCTTGTCTCCATCTTAACCCGGTGCGTGTCGCTCGGCGTCTTAGAAGCGGTTCAAACGCTCGCCGCAAGCGGATTATCGGATGCAGATCAGACCCAACCGCGATCCATCAACTCATCTTACCACAATTATACAAATAATAAATATTTATCATGGCCTTTATCCTCTTATTTCTGTTCCGATTCTTCCTTCCTGTTGCTTTTCCTCCTCATTACGTCTAATCCCGGCTCTCCATTGTGAGACAGTCAGTGTCGCGCGCTTAACGACGTCCATCGTATATTTCGCTTGCTCAATTAAGCTCGATCTCTTACAAAGATTTCGATTTTAAACGGTTCGAGGTATTTCGTAAAATGACAATAAAGATCGGAAACGCATCGAATCCTTAAATACGAAGTACGATAACCGACTACGTCGTAACTTCATCTTTCGCTCCGCTTATGGTCGACGTCTTTATTTTCGAGACTGCAGGCTTAAATATCGCAGCAATTATTCTAAATACGGAATTAAAACCTTTTAGATGGCTATTCTTTCCAGACCACGACGCCAGTAATACTGCCTTTCTACTGGAAAATAGAGCAAATACAAAAGATTGGCTTTATTCTGTCGCGACCGCGAAAAGAAGTCTCTTGATGAGGATGAACGATAAAGGCTTGCCGTTGAACAGGTGGTGATTTGGGCCCGCTTCCCGTTTTGCATAACAATCGCCACTTAAGTAGACTATATTGCTGCATTTTCTTTTTCGTTTATTTACGAAGCAATATTAGAAAGCACTAAGATGCCGTTCCGCGGCGCGCTTTACTTCTCGATTATGCCGTATGGATCGAAAAGGTCTGGCAAAAGTTTGACAAATCGGACGCCCATAAATCGTACGTCGCCCGATATGCACGCAGACGGAGATGATTTAAGAACTCCGATATAGAAAATGTATGTATGTATATTTGCGAGAATCCAGATTAGCCGACCAAAATTTAGATTTATCGAGCGCCGTCCAGACAGGCTAGGCTTTTCTCGCATGTAAGATTTGGTTTATGTTGCTGCATAAGGCGATTGCCTTAGGTGTTTCGTTTAGCTAGCGCTTTGAAGGGATTATTTAACCGCCACCCCCGCGAATTTATTATTCGGCAAGATAGTTATGTATACGCGCCTTATAAAGGAACATCTTAACTTTACTTTGCAACCATTAACATATACTAATATTCCCAAGACAGGATAGAATTAGTCGATCGACGCCGTTCATAGCGTTCATCGTAAAGCGAGCAACCGATACCGAGCCCACGATAAGATCGATCGACCATCTTTCGGTTGCGCGTATTGAAATACATAATACGCTTCTTTACAACTTCAAAGCTCTACAAATAATCACTAATAAGGGTTACTAATGATTTGCCACGAATGAGAAAATTTTTTCGAACAAGAAGCAAAAAGCGTAAATGTGAATACTTTGAAGAAACTAATTGCTAAGATTTCAGTTCGCTGCACTCCGTCATTTATGTAATTCACTGGATGTACAATCCGATTTGCCTCGAAAAAATGGTACCACGAAAGAGGCCCTAATCTGATTCGTTTAATATTATTAGGTATATACATAGATACTTATTTCATCTTTTATGTAATATGAAAGACATTCCTAAGTCTGCTCATCGGCATTTCCGTATTAAAAACTTTTGTCGCCTCAAAGGCGTATCAAAATAAATAAGTTTATTGAATATACCTAGCCGAGCAATTATTTTTTCTGTTAGTCGATTTATGTAGTTGCGTGATGGTTTTTTTACCATATCATAACGATTACTTAACCAAATTAGACTCAATTATGATACATATAGTTACATATAGCAAAATAAAATAAATTGGTAAATAGAGAATTTATTTTTGCTCCAAAAGGGCGCCTAGTTGGCCGTCTCTTATTATACAGTGTGTAGCGTACGGTCTAGGTGTTTTTTGAAATTTTGAAACGATCAATGTATAAATATGCGTCATTTTTCAAATTTAATTTTAATATCTACAAGTCGATCGGCTGTTTTAACATTTGATTACCTTTATCGTACATCGTTTTAGCATTGGCACAAAATTACTAAACATAATTAAAGGGTATGCCCGATTTTCATACGGTGTGATGCCCTCGGCGATATCGGGCTGATTTTCACACACATGATCCCTCACGACCTAACACTGAATTACCTATAATTTCAGTCCTTCGATCCACGTGGTTCCTGAATTATGACATAAAGCTCGACGATTAAACAGAATATTTTTCTCCGAAACAGATAAATTCATGGCCTTGAAACAACATTATGAGGTAGGATAGTTCCTTAGGACTTTACGAACTATGAACTTTATGTCATAACACAGGATACACGTTGGAGCATTTGTGTGAAAATCAGCCCGATATCCGATGAGGACATCCCGCGAATACCCTTTAAGCTTAACCTTAAATCAAACGCAACACGAAATATGACCAAAAAAAATCGGTAACGCGCTTAATATGAAAATCAGCAGAGATAGAAATGTGTATGTTTATTATGCTTAATATAACATTGACGGGTACTATATAAGTACATTATGCCTCGTGCATACGAGAACGTCGCAGGAAAAGATGAAAAAAATTACTCGACGTTAACAATGCAGTTTTATCTTTCAACCAACGTGACGCAACTTTACATTTCAACTCATTTACTTTCATTTCATCGCAACTTTAAATCGATACTAAAACGTCGTATTACTTCGTTAAACTGCACAGTAGTATGTGATAAGTACATATTTTGATTTTTCCTGTAATCCTAATTGCCCAACCGTGATCTACTTTAAATTAATTCAAGTTCGAGTGTGGCTAAAGATCAATGAAGTTCAAGAAATTGAACTACGAAATATTTTACGATATTATCTTATCTGGAGCCACCGAGTTTTTCTTTTTTATAATTTAAGTTTCTTATATACAGGTAACCCTCGCTTAACGCGTAATTTGGTTAACGCTGCGAAATTAATTGCGATAATCCCTTTACACACGCGGCAAACGTTTTAATTAACGCGTTTGAAAGATATCCCATAAAGAGTTGTTTATTACCTATATTTGATTAACGCGATTTTGATATACGCGGTAACATCAAGGGATTAAGTAATTAACAGCGTTAATCGACGGACACATGTATTAGAGTGTGTTAGAACGTAGAATATTTAATTCGGTCTAATATTTTTATAAGGTTATTTAAAAAATTATTTTACGTAACAATGCCAAAATAAAAATTGTAGGTAAGTGTATAGGTAGATAATTTTTAATTTGTCGGAATCGATAATTAAAAAGAGTTCTCTAATTTTAATTATAAACAATAGGGGCACTTAAAAAAACATAATAGAATCTATAATGAGATGCTTTAGTAAACATCCTGCATGCATATTCTTGGCAGCGTTTATGCGGAAGGATCGAGTAGGTTAAGAATATATTATAGACATAAATAGTGGAAAACTGGTGTAACTGCTGTATTATGTGAAAGGAGCCTGCGAGAGGCTTACTCGTATACGCTGCAATCGTAGGAAGCAATAACATTTGGAAACAACAAATCATACCAATCCCACAAAATCTACCCGAGCACATACACCACTAAATATTTGAAATATTGTAATATGCCGGTCGTTGTACGATATGAAACGTATTTCTGAGGAGATAATAAATCGTGTTCGACTGCCTAGTTCTCTTTTAATTAAACGAAATCGATTTTTGTACTTTTAAAAGAAAGTTTATAAATTTATTATTTATTATTAAAGTCTTAAAGTCTTATTATTAAAGTATTAAAGTTTATGAACTCTGTATAGGTAGATATATTTTTTAGTATATTATCTTCAAGTAGCTTAAAGCTTATAAGGATCGATCTTTATATTCTTGACTCGAGTCTTTTTATAAAAGTAGGCGTCTGCAATTTTTGAGCGATTTTTCTACAATTCCTTTAATAATAAATATAGCGATCAATTCTTTATAGCAAAGACGATTCGACTAACATTTAAAACTGAAACAATATGACAATAAAGTTGGTTAAAAACGAAAGTGGAAGAAACTTCGTTATGTACGATTTATCGAAGAGAATGTGAATCAAAAGCTCGTTAAGATTTCACTAATTCTGACTTCATATTTATGATACAACTATACGGAACAACTATAATCTCTTTTAACTGATTGCGAGCGAATTCGTTAATAAAGTGCATCGATTTATCAATTCGGTAATTCAAGCGCATTAATTTAAAACACTTATATTCATAATCACGCTTATTTACGTCGTTATTCGCAAATTTTATTATTTTAGTTTTTGATCGCCCGTTGCCAAATAGTTTTTGAGAAAAGCGGAAAATTCGCTACGGACGTTTTTCACAGAGTAATTTTTGTAGAATATCCGCACAGGGCAAAAGTTAAGCAAAAGTTATAAGTAAATGAATATAAAACTGAACACGACGACATTTAAAAAACGCTGGATGAACTGAACAGTCACAATAACTGACAGCTTATTTACTTGTTATAACAAACTTCATTTCATTAAAAGACCGCGAGGAATTGACATTGCGTTCGGCGCTTTATTCCGGTTACTTCTGTAGATAATTTTGTAATTAAAGGATATTTGATCTTTACAGAAGAAGATACGCTTTTGATGATTATAATAAGAAAAAGTGACGCGTTGTTTTTCCTATAAAATAAAATAAATACTTCTACCTCACTTTAATTTATACATTAACCTCTTCCTCTTCTGATGTTAACTGAACGACGTAAATTCGTTCTTTATCTTATTGGATTTTCCGAATTTTTTTTTAATAATACGAATTACACTTTAAACTGTTTTATCGTACTTCTAATTTAAAAGATCGTAATATTCGCGGTACTTAATTAAATCTGAAAATTTGATAATTGGAATTTCTTAAAGACAGATTTAAGCTATAATGAAATCGTATTTAGAGGTTTTTGCAAGATCAAAACAATTACAAATTCAATTACAGCTAAAATTTGGAAAAAGATTTCAACAACACACGTGACTCGACACGAAACGTAATCTCGTCGTGTTCGATATTATTTTCACGCTTAATTCGCAATAGTGATATTTACTTTAAAGCTTGAGCTTTTTGAATAATGTTAGGTCATTTTGTTCTACAAAAGTACAACAAGTACAGAAAAATATTCTTTTCTCCATGTTTGTAAGAGATCATTTCTGATTATTGTCTCATTATAGTCTAAATCAGTGCAGCGTAGTAGTTTAATTTAATCCAACGGGTTCGAGCCACATATATTTACGGACCACATTTAGATAATGAAAATGATAATTGGTTTTAGTAAAATTATACAGATCATTTTGTTTATTTCGATCTCATTCTTTAACGCGATTAACTAAAAGAAAAATAATACATAGGTATACTGTTTGTTTTTATTATCAGTGAATAAATAGATACACGTATAATTTAATTTATAAATTTTAGTATCTCGCTTTCTTTCATAAGTGTGAGCCCTATTTTTTAATTAAAAGCGTTTACCCTAACCATAGAAACTGAATAAAATTTACAAACTAATGAGCTATTTAAATAATTTTATTAGGTTACTGGTATAGGTTACTGGTTTTCAATGATCAAGTTGCGTTTTGTGACATATTTGTATATTATGTACATTATTACCAACAATTACCTACTTCTGTACAAAAATAAATCTTGATAAGCTAATTATAATCTTGAAAGGTTTATTATAATTAGTTAAGCTGACATTATCACTTCGTTTTTGTGTAACTATAAATAGTATATTCTTAATATTTTATATATACCTGTGCCTAACATATAATCTCGACGTTTGTTTACGTATAAATATGTATAATGTAAACCTTATTAGAAATTATGCAAATATAATTTGCGAAATCACATATATACATAATAGTTCCGAATTGTATACTTCAAACAGAGAGTAGAAATTTATATGCCGAGTGACAACGAAATCACTAGACAGCCTTTATTTTCTATAATGAAAAGGGTATCAGTCTGAATTTTTTTGTGAGTAATATAGTACACCGATGCTATATTTTGACTGTTGGAGAATTGCTATTACACTTCCAGTCACGCCGGAAATGACCTCAACTTTCGATTTTTAAATGGAACATTCTGTATATTTTGACTTTTTTGGAATCCTCTATCGATTTTTAATACATTTACATCATTTTGAAAAGTTTTTATAGCTTACTTGATGTTTTTAAACTATTTTATGTGTGCATTTAGAACGCCGCGATCGGGCTATAAGCTATAATCTAACTAACTTAAAGAAGGACAGAAAAATTATAGAAGGGCATTTTTTATAATAGTATCTATTAGAGATGTAGGACTTCGAAGTTGAACAAATTACTTTTTTCGAAATTACTCAAAAATTTCAAATGGCAACACCTTTTAGACAGCGGGTTTCTAAATAAACATTCTTAATGCGAATCTAACGATATACGCGAAATCGAAATCGAATGAAAAATAATCGTTCTACATCGATTTTTGTTATAATTTATTAATTAAACGTCTATTAATTCCAAGAGTATCGTGGAAAAAACTGATTTGTTCAACTTAGAAGGCCTACATCCCTAAAACTATTACAAAAAATGCGATTCTATATTTTTTTATCCTTCCCTTTATCCCAACAACAGTCCAAATACAACACCAACGTATTATATTTACTCACAAAAAAATTCAGACTAATACCTTTTCCACCGTCGAAAATAAAGGTTGTCTAGTTATTTCGTCGTCACTCGGTATATATCAACAAATGTCGAAAAATCTACCGTAATAGTTCAAACAAATTCTTTTCTTAACATTGCAGAAGAAAATATATCTATATAGATATTTTTGTTACCAACTACCACTTTGTATATCTCCAGCTCTACGTCTCAACCAATTGAAATATGAATTGTTCCCATCATTTCCTATTAATTAATTACGTATCTCCATAGACTAAATTTCAATTTGTTCAATATTTACTTACATAAAGAAAGAAAAAAATTATTAAACAATTTAACTTATTTATTTACATGTAGGTACATTAAATACAGTGTAATTTATATTATTTACAGACAAATGTGATATTTATGGTTAAAACATTTTAACACAAAAGTTGGAAAATTATACAAATTTTTAATCTGTACTTATATAGTCGTGCTACATAATTATCTAAGGTATTTAAACATAAAGGAAGCATCTAAAAATTGACATAACGTAGGTAGGTGTATTTTATTCTTTTGAAATTTATTTAATTTTTTTTTTACTGACATTGAAAATCGAATCTGGTAGAATAGTGCAAAATAATAGATAATTTCTTTTAATGGCTTTGGACTAACCAATTAGCCAGTCTGTTTCTTTTGTTAATGAATGCTGAATCGGGTTAGTATTAACAGAGAAATAATACTCACAAACGTTCATGATTTTAGCGGTATTCGAACCCGCAGCCGTGAGTGTGCTAGCGGAGTGAATACCTCTCTATAACACCGCGGCCCTCTTTCCTCTACTGGGTATAATAATTTTTAATAAGGTGAGTATAATGCGGTAAAATTATTATTTCATGGTGAGCGTCGAGAAGTTCGTAAGATATGAATAGGTACATATAATATGTATGTCTGAATGAAAGGAAAGGAATTCGCACATAAGAACTAATTTAAGTAATGAATGAATGGATAGTGGTAAAGTGCCAAAGAAGCGAAATCAAAGGACGCATCTCTACAACGTTCGCACTCTTAATTATTACGATAAAAGCTGGAATGATATCTAGAAAGCGCTCGCGCACCTGGCCAGATATGGTCAATATCAATTTTCGGTAATTGAATTGTGCCATCTTAAAGGGTCGAATAGCGAAAAGGGGTTCAGTAGATCGCTGAGTACACACGGGAGCCGTATTTCGACATTTAATTTCCATTTAGAATTGAATATCTCGATTAAGGAGTCGTAGGGATATCCCTAATACGATCGTAATTTTTAAGACGCGTTATTTTTAAATTCGTTGCCTAGACGAATGGCGATTCTACGATTATATATTCATAGCCTTCTTATTGTGGCGAAGGATGTACCTATAACGGAAGCAGTAAATTGAGTTCCAGTTCCTAATGCGGAACCCCGTAGGTATAAGTAGCAAGTAATACACTTAGCCTACGCAGCTAATTGTTGCACAGCATATAGCGGTAATAAGACTCGCTATGGCTCTTAGACGACCTGAATCGCTCTTTGTGAGCTTCGGACACTATTATTGAGGACTAATGGATTTTAAGAAGGGTTGACAATCTTCGCTTGCTCCTTCAAGGGTGAAGGATTGTAGATACAAGATACAGGTAGGTAATCGACAATTGGGTCATTTTAAATAAACCTACTAGTAATTAGGCAATTACGCTAATTATCTCAATAAATTAATAATTGACACTACTTATACGCATGTATATTTATTTATATGGAAATAAAATATACATACAAGACTACTTAATAGAAATAAGAATTTAAGCTAATTATTTAAAAAAACGCTTTCTTCGTCGATATATCTCATATAAACGAAGAACTTATATCCCCTCAATTTAATCTATAATCGTTAAGATGAGGGTGCCACCGAACTATTAGGGTAGATATATTTTCGCACACAATAAAATCAAATAAAACAGGAGGAATCAAATTGCTTTGAAGAAGCTCACTGAAGTGTGCTGCATGTTTGCACCGCAATGTCGTGTTTAACCGAAGTACACATCACGATTGCTAATTCATCTCCAAATTAATGCAGAAATCACAGCCGTTTTGCGATTATTTCCTTCACGCTTTTACAAAAGTATAGCGTCGAATTAATTATGGTAGGGTAGGTGTATCTTTATTGAAGAGTTGATATAGAAATAAAACGACGATTTTCGAATTAAAATATGGAACAAATTCTATTATTTAAAGCATTTTACAACATTGCGGAAAAGTAGGGCATTCACATTTTTATGAAATTAAAACCATAGGGGTATTATCGATTTTAATAAATAACAAGATTAGTTTAGAGAGTTACGTAAATCAAGGGTGATATAAATATCAAAATATAGGTAATAATGTTACTGATGAGATATCGATAGTTAACATGAATTTCAAAAAACTTTATTTATTTATCATTATACTTCATCATACTTTATCATATACTTCATTTTATTTATTCTGATCGACTGTGTTGTTGTTGTTAGTGCAATTAAAGAATTGCTCATATTGAAGACGGATAAGTTCCGCACGTAATAGAAAAAATCGGATTTATTTCTGACGTTTTTACAAAATTCGTAACTAATTAAATTGAGTGCTTGTTTTTCCTTTTCCATGAAAACGCTCACAATTTAACAGACTATCAATAATTAAATTCATAGTTTACCTATAGATTTGTTATTTTTTCATAATTCGTAGGATTAAATTCCAATTTTTTTAAATTTAAATCCAACCACAACTAAATCAGACGGTAGAAACCGTTTAATGTACCTACACGAACTAATTAGCTTAATAAAACAATTTAATTAATTAATTAATTTGAATTTATTTAAATTAGTAACCGGTTACTCTCATCATTTTTGTGGTAATTTTTAATTTATTACAATAACGTGATAATTTTGATTAATCATTACTATTGCAATAGTTTCAAATTGAATATTTAACAGTTGATCAACTGATATCTTCAAAAATAAACATCCACGTAGCAAAACTTCAACAGCGTAAAATCGGCTTTTAAGTATAACAAAGCAGGGAATGACGAGCTACAAGCGTTTCTGTCGATTTAAAATTTTCGCAAAATCTCGAAAAAAACGCGTACATATTATATGATAAGAAAGTTTTTTTTTTATTTGTATTTTTAAAATGGATTAAGAATTATATGAACGTTTTAAAGACAACATCAGTGATGCACTGGCAGCGTCATAAATAATATATTATTCTCGAAAAACATTTTCGCCTGCTTTTATGGAAACTTTTAACGTACGGGAACAATTTTGTCGAACGTTATATCCGAAAGTTCGTTATAACCACCAAAATTTATAAGGGATCTTATGGCGGAACTTTTAGGAATGGTTCCTTATATCCGAAGATTTATTATAAGTAACATCAACTGTGTATAAGACTTTTGGTTTCGACATTTGTTCGCATTCTTAATTTTTTCAGTGTCGTCGGGTAGCACCCGTTTACCTACTTATAATCAATATTCTTTGAAATTCTGGTGCTTTTGTTATCACTTTAAATTTCATTTTCAATTAAAAAAAAAAAAACCGATTTCCTCCATAAAATCCTACAAGACAAGATCACTAACAAAATTTACCTGAAAATTAAAAGTATGGTTTACTTTAAATCTTTTAAATTAATATGAAAATGTGATTTATATAGGTATATATTTAAAAAGTACTACGACTTGTTAAAAAAAATCTTTCACTCCCATCATAAATATAATGTTAAAAAAGATCGTATCTATCTTTTCGAAAAAGTCAACTTCACACATGTAGTTCAATTTAAACAACGTGAGAGTCAAATTTAATTAACCTCGAAATTAAAAATATATATATAAATAAATAAGTAGGTACCTACGAACTTATAGAGGGTTCAGTTATAAAAAGCACTTAGAGCACAACGAAGGCGAACCCGAGAGACTCAAATTCATAGTCGAAGCTCATTCTCGACCGATTTTGTTTATGACAACCAATATAAGCATCAATACGAATTGCAGTAGTCCCGTTTGTGTACGAGATGAAAATAAGTTACGTTTATGAATTTGAGCTTAAGCTTCTCGGCCAAATTTTCGCCGATCGAAAATGTCACGAAAAAAGAGTTTTCGGTTTTCCGTAAAAAAATGTAATTTTTAGTAGGTAATTTGGTAATTATCGTATAGGTACCCTATCATTTAGGCGAGTGCGTTACGAAATATAATTATCCGATTGTAATTAGTTAATCGCCAAATTTATGAGCAAATTATTTTGCGCGAAAATATGTAAAGTTAGCAATATTTTTGATTTAATAAAATAAGTGTGAACGCACTTTTTTTATTAATAGCGTGCATCGTGTAATACCGGCGAATGTGTTCGAATGTATTACCTATCTACAATTTACGATGTGTGGGTGTACGTATTTATGATAATAGTTCTACAATTACCTACTTACACAGTTTCTATTTGAAAATCAAACATTATCTGTTTACTTGAAATTGAATAGGAGTCGTGCTTTTCTCCTAGGGTTCGTCAAGAAACGCGAGTTTCTCAAATTTCTAAAATGTATTCGAATTATCCTTTCCCGACAAAAGGAGGCATTCCAACAAGTAGGTCTCGACGCTGGAAGCTGAACTTTCGGCGTACATTAAAGCGCCTTAAAGTGCTCGGTTTAATTTAACACGTCGGTATTACTTTTGCAGCGTAATTGTAAAATTAGGTAGGTAGTGATAAAAAAATATTTAAGTATAATCGGTACCATACCTATACATAATTAATATGGCGTAAGTGTTGGATAATTGCATAACGAACGGTGGCGATTTTAACTTTGTTTACTTGTTCGACATTAGCGTCGGCATAATAGTATTAAGTAATTGTGTGATACACACGTTCTATTAGTTAGAGGCGGCGAAGTTTCAAGCACGAACCTACAGAGTAATTAGCGCTTCGTACGTAACTAATTAAGTCGTAAATGACTTTTTAATCGTATGCATATAAAAAGGGAAAAAGAGACGTTATTTCCGATCGTTTTCCGATCGAAATTTAAGCCGCGTTTTGTTCGAAATGACGACATTCTTTATAGAAACCGAAAATTACCATATCAGAACCGTTACGTTAGAAGAACGTATGCATCTAGTGCTGGTTGTCCCGGACACATATGGGACCCTCCGAAAGAACTGTATGCATCGCTTCGGAACGAGCAGTATTTTATTTTGCGGAAATCTGCGAGGATGAATAATTTGCCTGAACCCTTTGTTACGGGTAAGGGACATCCCTTCGTAGAATCCCGCCTATCCCGGCCCAGGAACTCCGCCTACACTTCTATTTGGACGTTCCGACGCATTTTGGCGTCGACGGCGCAAGCGTCGTCTGCAAAGTTTTCCACTAAAAAAAAATAGTAAAATCGCGAAAAAAATATTTAGTTTAGCTTCCCTTATCGCTGCGGCATCTTAAAAAGATCCGACGAAAAATTTCCGAAAATTACGAATACGGGGAACGAAATAGCGACTCGTGGTGGTTAAATTTGGCGCCTATTTGAAAACGTGGGGTTATGCGGTGGACGTTCTCGAAATCGGTGTTAAAAATATTACGGTGCAAATCTGGTTGGTTAGTGGGCAGGCCGAGTTCATTAAGCGACTGATGGTTTTTGTAGCAATCTTGGTGGAACGAACACGAGCAGGAAGGGGTGGCCCGAGCTAACCCCGGAAAATTCAAACTCCGTGCGGCGTACTCAAACGTTACTACATAGTTAGTCGGTTCCTGACGGTCGCGAGCGGTGTTACTACGCCGATCCGTGCTCTACGTGTTCAGTCACGTTGCCGCTACGAACTATGCACCACCACTGATTTCGGGCAGTTCCCGCGACTTGTTCAAATTTAATGACGATGGATTTTCAAAGTGCAATGGAGACCTTCGCCGAAGCTTGGGTCGCCGCCAACACTAAAGGTGCTCCTCTTACCGATCTCCCTTCACAGGTAAAATTTATTTATTTATGCCTACCTCGAAAAATTTTTGAATTACTCGTACCAAACAAAAATGCGAAAGTGTTTAAATTTAATCTCTTCGAAAGATTTTATACGATTCACGTTTTAGACCCTTACGCAAACCCTTTGGAAATCGGATCCGCGTATTGAGTTTAATCTGGGGTAGTCTATCCGGGATTAACAGTATGTACACAGACGTCGATTAAAATACAGCTATAATAAATATATCGCGTCAACTATAGATAACCGATTTTGAGAATTTTATTAATTACCGATAGGTTGTAATTTTTTTTTGAACTGCGGTCGTTTTTACATTTTTTCGAGTGGGGTAGTTTAAATTAACAGTGGCGCAAGTGCTTAGCCAACAGGTAACAAACTAGTCTTTCCAGACTAACCACGTGCGCTTTTACACCTTATCATCTGCACCATATTTTACGTATTATGTGATTTATTGTACGTAAATGGGCATAATGATATCTTTCATAAATGGACATCAAAATTAATGGAGTCCTGCGATAATAAGATTCTGTACGGCAGGTCGATGCACCACTCTTGGTCCTGATTACTTCACAACTGTTTTAAAGTAAAAAGTTACGTAGGAATTCGTGGAATCGAAACAATTGCGATCGTTGTCATTCATCTTGCCGAATTTAAGCCGAACTTGTTTTTTGTCGAACAGTTGCACGTTACTTTCTTTTGTGGTATACGAACGGGAAGGGCTCCCGCAAAATTTTTCCACATTTAACCAACATTCCCAGATTCTCCACTCTTAAACGACGCCTAATCCATAAGTGAAATTGCCGAACATGCTAAATAAAATATCTTAACTCCAAAACCGATCAAATCAAAATCTTCATTTAAACAACCTTTTATTCAAATTCTAATTTAAATTTTAAGTGTTAATTAATAGTTAAGAAATCATAACGTCAATCCAAGCGATCGTCGGAAATTGATGGCTTTATTAAAATTTAGTTAATAATTAATATCGAACATCATATTCGCGTGTTACTAAACCCCGCCGCACACATTATTAACAACGTAGAGAGCTGCAGAAAAGGTCCAGCCGTATAGTCGCGCCGATTTTATACTTAGGTACTGTTTCAAATAGATATACGCCGGCAGAGTGGAAATCCGCACAAGACAGAAAACTCCAAACTCATTTAAAAGGGCGAGTTTTCTGTAGCCTATACTCCGTGATGTATGCACCGAACTTAACAAAAGTGATAAATATTATTAAGTACGGGCCTGCTTTGATGGTATCTTACATTTTAAATTTCCACCACCCTACTGCTTTATACTCGCGGTCGTTCCTAAAATTTTGAGCTCTCTTTAAACGCATTATATCAAACAAGTCGTTTTGGTTGAAGAAATTTTAAGGCACCCATTATAAGGTATCCATTAGGAAATCCCTATTTATTATTTAGGTTTAATCAAAACGATTTAAACAGTTTTCTATCGACTGTTGCATAATTTTAATCGGGACTCTTGTTTCGTTAAAGATTTATTGTTCCTCATAAATTTTTAGAGTTTCTTTTACAAATGAAACTGCAAGTGCATTCGTGATACACAAGTTTGCGTTTTAAATAAATACGTGCCAAACATTGTTTACTTATAACCTAAAGTGGTTATTATATTGAACCGGGCGAATTTTTTAACCAAAAATTAGTTTACTATTTAATATTCTTAATCACAAATCTGTTTTTTCGCCTTACATTTTCCATTTCGTATAGGCGCACTGTATTATCGCCAAATATATTTTTACAATTTTAACAACTCCGTTTTAAATTCTGCTTAATACGGAACCTATTTTGTTTAAATTAATTTAGGATACAGTTTTTTATGTTGTAAGTGTTCTGTTCCAAAGTCTGTTCTTTTACTATAAATTTTAATCGAAAAAGCTTTCGATTCATTTTAATCGTCTTACAACCATATGTACACAGGAACGTGTAAACCTTAATAAACCTTGATACACTAAAATCGATATTTAGTTGTAGGTTTCATAAAAATAAAATAAAATAAACAAATTCCTATTTTATCCAAATATCTCAAAAATATTAGTCTTCATTAAATGTTGTTTAAATCCCTCCCCCAAAATAGATTTATTTCAACTTTTTAAAATAAAATTGAATTTCCCAAAACGATTTTGACTAAAGTTATCTAATAAATAAATATCCCGTATGTCTATGTTTTATATTTCAAAGCAATTAAGTATTTATTAGTAAGTATATACATATTATTTTATTATTTTCTTAAGGATAACATTCTTTGTTTGTTTAATTATGTTGGAACTTATATTATATTATTGACGTAATTCACGTTCATCGCTTATTAAGTAATATGGAACAATTCTCTTCAAATACGGTCATAAAAATTTTCGCTTTTTTTAAGGAAAATCCTTTACTTACTTGTTTTATAACAAATAAATATGTAAGTAACGTTCAATTTATTAAATTTCGCAAACATGATCATAAACATGATCGCAAACATGTTAAAACTCATCATCGTGTTGTACTCAATCTCCCTGTTTTATCTACTTATATATTTAAAATTCGAGAATAAAAACAAGAATTACCTGCGAAAAATGTTAATTTAAAAAGTTATAAAAGTCATTATAAAAGTTGTAGGTTTTTCGACAAAAAATTTATCTGTTTCCAATAAATGCGATCCTTGTCTACAATTTTGCTGTACACAAAGGTTCGGTTTAAAATCATTTTCAAAAAAGTGGAGACTGAAAGATTGTATTGTTTCAACTTACCTGAAACGATAAGATCTTTTAATTTACATTTATTTCGATGAACATTCGTAATGCTATACTACGACTCGAGTCTCTATAATAATAATAATATTATGTAATCTATTTAATACGATTTTTAAAAGATTTTTACCAACTAATTAACTAAAGCAAGGATCCTCAACTTTTGTAATGCAAATTTTCCCTCGTTAATTTTATAATTTTAAACTGAGCTTTTCAAGTCTTATCAAAATCTTATATACCTACCTACGTAACCGATAAAAGTTAATTTTATCAAAAATGTCAAGGTAATAATTGCAGTTAATATGCTAATACAATACCAATATCTTCGTAATAAAACTATAATAATAGGTAAACAATTTATATGAACAAAACTACACTTTAATGCGCTATTTGAAATAAAAAGTAAATCGAAAGAATATAAATTCAGTACGATTAGAAATATTGATGTAAAACCGACAATGAAAAAACTAATTTTAGCTAGTATAGTTTATGATAAAAGGAATTCTTACGAAAGGGGTGACTTTACGAACAAGTACAGAATAGTAAGTTATCTATTTTTATTTCTTTCCTCATATTCATCTTTTGAAGTTTTATTCTGTTTTATACTAAAATTAAAACAATCGTACGGTCGAAAAAGAAAATTACACGTTACGTTTTCATTACAATCTTTGGGGATCGTCAAAAAAATCCTAAAAGCTCGCAACTTATTGTGTGTTTATCTTGCTTACGTAAACAATTTTTTGATACGGGCCATAAAGCTCATTGCACACGTTCAATTTTTACACTTGAAAACTCGAACGCTTTTAACAAGTATTTACCCACAAAACACAGAAAGGCCACTTGGCTTACCATTAAAAAATTGATAAAAAGATAAACTTTTATTTCGGACGTTCCGTACTTATACTTGAAATCATTTTAAGGTGAGCTTTCAGATAAAACGTCAATTTGCACGAACTTCGTTGATTTAGTTCAACGATTTTATACACTCTTTGATTGTGATTCATTTAATATTTGCAAATTAATTTCTAATTTGTTTATATTTTAAATTCCTTTTCTATTATGAATCGTTCTCTTTGTATTTTCTATGGCAAACTCGTTAATTAATGAATCATTATTTTGACAATATGGTCATAACGAGAATGCGACGTTGTTATTTTTTCATCCATCATCGTCTTGCCACACGTTTACATAAAACTCGCTAGAAATAGCGCGTATTCATTACCATAATAACTATAAAATACGACAAATAATTTGTACTTTATATTACAAAATATATTGAATAATTGTGGTTATAAAAAAAAATACATATTTAACGTTAATTTTAATAAATGTAAAATAATTTTAAAATCCACAATTTCAAGTAGGTACCTATCTATATGCATGTAAGTACGTGTTGTTTCGAAACAACGCGGTTAAATATTATATTATACCGACCGATATTTCTTAATATTCAAAGTAATATTTTTTAATGGTAGCCCGACACTGTGTAATTATAGTTTTATGGACGTTTTAATTGAGCATTGTTAAACTGATTAATTAGTAAACCTCGTTAACGATTAAAGATCTAATACTATCGTGTCATAATTTCTTTGATTTTTATTTTCTTTTGCATCACATACTCCATATTCGGAATCAAGTTCGTTTAAAGATTTTTCAAGGTCACGACATTTGACATTGGTCTTATGTTATTACTGTGGGTTAAGCGATCCTCCACGCACATACAGAAAAAAAAAGTTTAATATCTTACAATTAATTCGCGAGGTCCAAATGTAGGTGTGTAGGTATACCACCACAAATCCCAAAATTAAGGAAAAATGTTAATTGCGTTTTCTTCCAAATCGGATAAGATGTACTCCACGATTATCTAATAGTGTCTTAATTACTTAACGCTCTATTAAGGCTTTCATTAGCTATTACAACGAATAGGTAAATTGCATGCCTACCTACTGTAATTTAAAATTACTTTTCCCTATAAATTATATAAGATTACGCGAAAACTGTTTAATCTTAATTTTTGATATCAAAGTCGTCAGGTATATTGATTACTTTTAGTAGAGCCCAATTACCTACATAAATGAACAGTATAATTCAAAGCTGCTCGTAAACGAATTTTAGTTAAATGACTCGAATGGAAGGAAAATATGTGCTTATTTTATTCAACTTCGTTGCATAATAAATGCCTTGTTTATTTTAGTACTGTTTTTAAAACTACAAGTTGTTTAACGTTTACGGTTAAATATTAACAAGTATCTGCTCGTAGCGTTAGGAAATGCTGTTATCGTGCGGAATTTTCGACTTTCTAAAGCTCGCACCATTAAAATCCGTACATTCAAAACTCCTTTACCTAATAATAACAATTTAAAATAGGTCGATTATAGATAATTTGAAAATAAAAAATTTTTGTTAGAAATCTTCATTTAGGTAAAATGCGTCGAAAATTTTCGAGCCCATTAAGGTTACAGCAAAAGCATCCCTCACATTTAACGAAGAGACGGGAGAAGTATCTTGTCAAAAGGTAATTTAAAGGTTACATTCCACGAATGCTTTAACTTTCTGTGTCAAAAGGCAAAGCCGGACTGTGATTTAAGTTATAATTTTCAGTAACCTCCGTTATTAATTATATTAATTTAAATGTTACGAAAGGGTTTTAAAAAGCAGTTTTTAAGCAGAGCCGATTATAATATGATTTAAGCTATGTCGAGTGAAGGGTTTCCTATATAATGCGCTAAAAATCAATATACTAGTTTCCAGATATTTAACCGCTTGACATGTACATACGAAATATTCTATAATCCTCCCTTTGTGTTCGTATTTGTTTATATGTACACACATATATGTATAAAAAAGTTCACTTATAAAGAATTAAATTTTACCTTCCCACGACGAATCTACATTTTAATACATTAAGCTTCAGTTGATTTTTTTTACATTCTTACATTGGAATACTATTATAATATACGTAGAAACAACTATGTACAGAAACAGATTCTTATTCCGTCAATTTTCTCCTATTTGAAATTATTTTAGAAATATCTGAAATATTTGTAAATTTGTGACCAATACTTTAGTTGGTAAACATCTAATTGTAAGTAAATTAAAAAAAAAAATACTATAAATTATCTTATACACGAACTCCAAAAATTTATTACTTATTTTTTTTTAATTTTTTTTTTTTTGGAATCAACATGTCGGACGAGCGTCTTTGGACACGACAAAATTCGATATCTAAGTCTCCAGCTTTAATGATTTATTTTGGTAATTAAAAAAATGATAATTACAATATACACGGTTAAAACCACCCAAGATCATAGCAGGTTAAAACAAAGTATCGACTTGCGTTACACAAATGACTATACAGGATGAATTAATTTTTCATTAAGAGTTTCGTTGAATATTCATATTAGAAAAATATTTTCTTAATAAAAAATGTTCAGAATAATATGCTGTATATTATTGTACATTTATTTTATTTCATTTATTAATATGCAACTTTTCATTTTTAAATGACACCCCGTATATTTTTTCGAAGAATCATTTTTTCTTTCTACGATGTTATAAAAATATTGTGGGATTAGATGAGAAAATTACAATGTTAAAGACAATTAAAATTAAAAATGCTTAATCCGTTTTAATGGAAGCTGAGAAAGGTTTTGCGATAGCCAAATTAGAAGAGGGATAGTCATTAAAACTTAATTAATAATTAAAATAAAACTTGAAAAAGTTAATTTTATTTTAGCAGTCGGATTTGACAAGAAAATTCCGCTTTACGCTAAGGTAATTTTTAGAAAATCAGACACCTCGATACAAAAGCGTTGACAATTTTTTGACCGCAATAGTACCTATGGGTATGTACTACGTACTTGATAAAAAAAAATTTCGAATAAAATCTTGCAACAATCTAAAAAGTGCCAACGTTCAATGTGACGCATTTGACCGATTATTTGTCGATTTCAGTTATGATCCTCAAAATTGGGATAATCGCGATAACGAGTTTTCGAATAAGAGCTCAACAACCACCTCGAGTTGAACTATCGTACGCGCTTCATTATCGCGAAAAAGTTTCGACGAGTCACGCTAAATTCCTAAGCTAAACCTAAACTGTCGAAAATGCGAAAACTTCAATCGATTGTACGCGATAATTGTGACGAGTGCGATTAATACGCCAACTTTGTAGGTCAGTTTATTCGAATGACACGGAATAAATTTGTACGATCGTGTCGAGCATGTGGTTCAATTCGAGGTATTTATATTCACCGATGTGACGTGATTGTGCCGCATTGTTTTAGGTTTAGAGATAAAAAGGGCGACTCGGAAAAAATGTTTTAAGTAATTATTTATTCACGTAGCGATCGGGTTTTTTCCAATTAACCGAGATGCGGTAGGTGTATTATAGAAAATACGCCTCGATATAGACTCGACGGTTATTGAGAACTGCATAACAATGCCGTTAAACAAAACGTAGTAAGAAGAGATTGAATGCAGAAGATGGTTTGTATAGATGCTTGTTATTTTCGGATTAAGAAAATTATGAGTCATCTCGGCTTATGCAGTAGTATAGATCTTCTTATATATCTAAGTCGGGTACTTCAGAGAGTGTATTATAACGAAGGGAGATTGTAAGAGCATCTAGCGATAGGGTTATTCCGGGGCCCCTCGTTGCCGTATAAACCAGGAACGAAGGCCCGTCAAATGTCTGATAACTATTACGCTCAGGAATTCTATAGCTTTTTGACCCCACTTAACCCAGATTAAACGCGCTGGCAACATAACTGACCACTCAACTGGCGAGATTTGTAATTTGTCTACTATACGTGAATTAAACTATGGTTATATCTTTGCAGAGTCAAGCGATGTCTTTGACGAGGGGTTGCAGAACGCCGCCTTCGGCAGCTACACCCGCAACCACGGGGGGTTCGAACCGGGATCCGGACGAAAGAGTCTGCACTCCTGCTGCTCCTTGTACTACTTCTCACGAATCGGCCGTGTCGCCTTCCTGCGTCAAGGATGAATTCGATCACTCAAAATCTACGAACGGTAAGTTATCGGTTTTAACGAGAATTTTAAAGTCGAAAAATATCGACGAAAAAAAGCTCGTCGCTCGCCGCTCGCCGCCGCCACGTCGAATTCGGTTTATCCGTCAGCGGGATGGTGAGCTCGAGCTTTGTTCGCCCGTTCCCCTCGCCGGTCGGATTGAAACGGATTGCGCGGCGTTAAGCAGATTATCTTCTCATGATTGATGAAACGGCTGCATCCCTGTACACCCCGACCCGAAAACATTCAGCGACCAAAGCAGGTATGCATTCGGACTTCCATATGGCATCGAGATATTTCGACGTGATAGTATACCGATGGCGGGTTGGTTAAAGCTGGATTACGCCAAAGGTAGGGATTAGGGAATTAGGGGAAGCAGGGATTAGAGGGACTCTGGCCTGTTCGGAGACGGGAAGCAGAGGATTAGGCAGACTCGAAATTAACATTCACGAGGGATCAAATGTGAAAAGAAAAATTGAAAATACTATAGAACTTTCGTTGCCATAAACAGCTTCTTAAGGACGTGGCTTTTAAATTTTAACTAAACAGCCTACCTAACAGCGCATACCTACCTGCCGATATAATCCTAACAAATTTTACACAACCCGGCTCGCATTATCTACTTTTCTATCTATCGCTCAACCTACAAAAACAAAACGAGCGAAGATTTTACCTGTAGCCGTCAAACTCGTAACAATAAAAACTTATCGAATTGCCCGTCATCGTCCGCGCTCTAACTCTTCTTCAATTTGCGACTTTTAATGCAACGTATGATAAATTTCGACGGATTAACGATATCAGAAACGTTCGGCTTTACATAGTAATCTCGAATAATGATAATATGTCTGGTGACGGCTTAAATTTTCTTGATCTTTAAAGAAGCTTAGTTTTCCTTATTTGTTTTCCTATAATATTAAATCCAACTTCGGAATTTTCCCTTTGGATACGCCTTATCCAATCGAATTAATTAAAAGTTTGTGCCTCCTTTTCCCGGATTGAATGAAACCTATTCTTTCTATTCTTCCTATTCGCGAAATGTTAGATACGAATGAATTATTTTACACTACCTAGGTATAATAACATTTTATATGGAAAATGTTTACTTAAAAAATACGTTGGAATTAGTACCCTTTTTAAAAAAGTAGGCATTCTTTTACATATCATCGATTAATAAGTTTTTTGTTATTTTCGCACAATATCGATACGATCGATATGATGTGTTTATTTCATAATACGTTCATTTTCTCTGATAAATGACTAATTGCTAAGTATATCATATTCCTATCGTTTTATATTGTTTTCTTCGAAAAACAAGGGCCCGCTTTTTTAGAATTTAACTTGCCATAAGTATTCTTAAATGAAATAAAAATAAATAGATAATTACACTGTGCAGAGTGTATGTTACTGCCTATGTTATTTGTACAATTTTTACTATTTTAATAAATTTATCTAATTTACTTAACTCTTACGGTTACAATTTTAAAATTGCCGTAAGTGGTAGTTCAATATACCTACAGTGTGTGTCCACGGATAACTGGTAGTACCTATACATGTAATCGTTTACCAAAATTTTTCCGATTGATTTTCGATATTCCGGATTTAGCTTCAGCTTGTTATCAAACAGTGTTATAGTGAAAACGAGTTCAATCGTTCGTATACAGGACGTTTTACGGGCAAAGTCCATAGCCGGATATGAGCATTGGAAATGAGCATTGTTTGAATTTGGCTAATTTTTTTCTCAAAAGTCCATTTTGATATTATTTTAACTTTAGCAAAATATTAGCTTTCAAAAATTCGCGCTTTCCGAAAAAAAATTATTTTTAAAATTAAAAAAAAAAGCTTTTCTCAGTAATTGTGAATGTTGTGGAACTTGTATGATATTGTAGAAGTACTGAAGGCTCATTCGTGGTATTTTTGTGGGACTCTCAGTGTACAGCAAATTAGGAAAATAAAGAATATTAAATTGAAATAATTTAAAAATATACCTTATACTCGGGCGGCAGTCGCCAGTTTTCGTCAAATATTCCTCGTACCTTCACTTACTATATATGTAAGTATCAAATTTTCCAAAGGGCGTAACAGGTAAATATTTGAAACGTTCGTCAATTAAATTCTATAGCAGTCTGCTAGACACAGGATGTTCAGAAAATAGTAGAGAACCTCTCGGCAGTGTATAAACCATGTCAAAATAATGCCAAAAGTTCCTATAATCTTTTTCCTACGGCGCTTCCCTGTTGAGATATTTACCCTCAAAGTTAAAAAATAAAAATCAATTGTTATAAATAAAATTTTTATTTTTCGTTGGAATTTAATCATTTTTGGTATGCCCTCGTAATAAATGAAGGCCATTAAAATTGTGTAATAGGTTTTTTTTGATATCACATCAGACGGGCCAGAGGTGCACTACTCTTAACCTTTCTAACCTCAAAACTTTTCCAGGTTATTTTTGGGTTTCCCAAACATTTGAGGATAAAAAAGTAGTTGTTGAATTTGGATAAAAGAACCATATTCGAGAAAATCACACATAATTAATAAAATATGCAGAATATTCTCTAGATATTATTTTTAATTAGAAATTATTTCATATCTCTACAAGGAAGCGCCGGCGGTAGAAAAAAAATTATAGAAACTTGTGGCATCATTTTGACGTGGTTTATATGCTGGATATGCTGTATGTAGCAAGCTGCCATAGAATTCAAGTGACGAGCTTTTTCAAATATTTACCTGTTATATCCTTTAGAAATTGTTGATACTTACATATATAGTAGGGATAAATATGAGAAATACTTGACGAAAAATTAATGACCGATGCCCCCCCGAGTATAAGATATATTTTTAAATTATTTCAATTTAATATTTTCTGTTTTCCTTATTTACTGTACACGGAGAATCCCAAAAAATAGCACCGATGAACCTCTAGTACCTCTACAATATCATACAAGTACCACAAAATTTGCGCTAATAGTTACCTACAAAAAATTTGTTTTTTTAATTTTTTTCAGAAAGTATGAATTTTTGGAAGCTAATATTCTGCCAAAGTTAAACTTACATCAAAGTGAACCTTTGAGAAAAAAATTAGTCTAATTCGAGCAAAGGCATATTTCCAATGCTTACCCGGCTATGGTCTTTCTAAAAAAAAAAGACAACAAACGCTGGCCTTATTTGCAAAGTTTTAAAGTTATTTAGAATTAAAAGACAGACCCAAATTCAAATTTTCAGAAAGATCGGCTTATGTGGAAAAACGCAATTGTTTGCATTTTTTTATAAATATTTTTAAAGATTTTTTGTTTATAGGTACTAGAAGATGTATTAGGTAGGAACCATTTCGAAAGTTTTAAATTTAAATTCTAATTATTATAACGCAACATTTTTAAGGAAAATACGATGCATAAACTACCGAATGAAATTCGATAAAAAAAATATGCGCGTGATGGAATTAAATCCACCTTAATGCACTGTATTCGTATAATAAATGAGCTAAACTATATGCCCTGAATACGATCGAGCGATTTGCGTTAGTGACATTCAAATAAATCGATTGCATTTGCGTCAAATTGAATTCACAAAACGTTCGCGCTATAAAAAAATAATTGTTTTAAATTAATCGTCGCGCGACAATTTGCAGTAACTGAAACGTTAACAAAAATCCTATGCATCAAATTTTGTTACAGCAGAAGTTGTCTAATATCGAGGTCTTATAACAATTACAAAGTATGACATCATTTACATTTTTAATTTAGGCGTTATTTAGCATATTTAAATAATTTAACCTTTCAATAATCCCTGATCTGTATTGAAATAATTTCGTTTTGAACGTGTGGGGTGAACGAATATTACCGTTGTTTGTTCGTTTTCAATTTTTATACTTCAAGAACTACGAAATAATGTTGTAAGATCATCAGTTAGTTGCATGATCGCAAGGTTTTTCTGGGGCCCTTTTCCTTAAAGCTCTAATACCTTTTTGGGCTTAAAACGTTTAATTTCTGGAGCTTTCGCAGTTATTTCGATCGATAGTTTTCTTTCGGTCCGAGTTATTTTCAAAATTAGATACTCAATCTACATAAAAATCATTTCGATTGAGGAAAATCCGACACTCGCTCACTTTTTAAAATCGACAATTCGCGCAATCTCGGATTTGGATGGTTTTTCTATCGTTGATTGGTTTTCTCGACCGTTTAAGTTAATAATTTTCTTTTAGTCGCGAAATCGTCGATCGCTTTCGAGGCACGTCGAAAAATAAACAGCTTCGAAATTTTTCACACAACACAAAAAACTTTTCCCGCCTTTCAATTAAGAAGTTCTTCGAACAACCGTTCTTTTTTTGCTGAGCACCTATATACTATTTTAATATAAACTGAATATTTAATTCGGCACCCAGTTTATTGATTAGAAAATCAGTTTTTGCAGTTGAAGCTCAAAAATCGATGTTTCGATTTTTATTTAATCCACGTTTATATTTACGTTTCAACGTATTTTACATTTAAAATATTCGCCGTCACTTCAACCCGCAATTATGTAGAATATGCAACGGTAATTTTTGATAGTATTACAAAATTTGGAGCTTAAAACTGCATCGCTCGCTATTACAGTTATTGAATAATTTATATTGAACGCAATTACGTACGTCGCCCTAAAGTAGTGCATTTTTAAATCATTTTTAGGGTCGCTTTTATAGTAATAAAGTTATCTTAAATGGCACCAAAGAAGGGGTAGTAAATGAACTTACAAGTTAAAAGAGGGAGATCCAGACATATAGCCGTGATATGTAGGTACTTAATCTTATTTTTCATTTTTTGTGCGATTTTCTTACATCCTTCGCGTTTAAATTAATTAAATATAGTTAAACGAATGTTTGGAAGAATGTAAAATTTTTATCAGATTCTATTATCCAAACAAGTCAGTCGACTGTACAACCGAAAAATAGCGTAGCTCTGCAGAAGTGCGATAACACGCATCAATAGCTAAACTTAATCCTCGCCGGATTTCATCCTTATATTATTAGGATTAGCACAAGCAAGTCGAACAGGTTTGTACGTGTTTTCGTGGCGATTGGGCTAGAATGCGGTCAGGACACATCTGGGGATTAGCGGGCCGTCGATCCGGGCTCAGCTAGGTTTTAACTGTCGTCAAGGTGATCTTCCTATGGTTTGCGAGTCGGAGATTAAAAAATTATAATTAGTCGTAAAAAAATATTTGGCGAGTGAATTGTTGACAAACGAATACATAGTTCGTTAATCAAAAACCGAATGTGTAAGCAACGGAAGGAAGTGGATGAGCGATGCGAACAAGATAGACGCACGGAACGGATTAGAGCGATATATTTGCAGTACTCACGAATAGAACTCGGATCGAAGGGGGTTCTTATGCCGGAAACAGATAAACGTTTGACAGCAGAGAGCGAACAGATTACCAACAGTGTGATAGTGCACATCCGCCTTCTAACCGATATTAATTAAGCCGCGTTTCTAACGGCGCTTGTTGCATTTCTGTCAATCGTATGATACTTACATATATAAATCTTGATTTTTTTTTTAATTTCGAATAACGTTACAAAGAGTACCTACCTATACGTAATAGATCTATGAAAATCTCATTTAAATAATTAAAAAGTGTCGATCAAAATTGTTTTTGTGAGACGGTTTAAGGTTAAATTAACTCGTTTTAATAAGCATTAACTTGGGTTATTTCTAAATTTTCTTAAGAGTTTTTGCGGAATAACGTTTGGACATATCGTCGACTGGACACTTCGACGATAATTCAGATTACCTACAGTTGCAGTAAACTCGATAAAGCTGCAACTTTAAGTTTCCTTTAGAAACTGAAGTTCGGTTTGCCTTTAGTTACCCCTTCCTTGATTTATGAGACATTCGAAAAGCCACCGTTATATTCCACAAGTGGATCGATCGTTCCTTCTTGAAGTACTCATAAAAGTTGTATTAGTTATTTTTAAAATCCTCTTTTTTTTATATACAATTTTTTTCGGTCTGGGACACTTGAACGTTAGTTGTTGATCTCTCCGTAAATTCGCAAGTGCGGCGTTAGCAGGAAACTTTAATTAATTGTAGGAGACATGTTCTTATCTGCATTCATTACGAGTTGATAAACGTTATTACATAAATAAGAAATTTTGTTATCTTTTCTTCGTCGAACATTTTTTTAACGACGCAGTACCACAAAAAAACTAATTTTTTTCGGTAACGATTTCGCTAACTTTTAAACGATCGATGGTATATTTAAATTAAAAAGTGTCTTAATAAAACTTTAATTCGACCGATAAATAATTTTTCGAATTCTGTATGAACGACAAATTTCTTATTAAAAATAATTGTGCTAATCAGTTTTAGGAAAAACTAAAACACCTTCTGTACTATAAATACATAATTTTATATTATTTGCCAACAACGGCCACAAATCACGACATTTCTGATTAAAGTGAATTTCAAAAGCAGTTTGGATCCAATCGTTTTTCTTCTGGATTTTTATTTAAAGTTCTTCGATTAAATGACGACCCTCTGTCGTAATCTTACCAATTTTACTATTTAACTCACTCGAAATTCGTTCATATACGTTTTACCTGAAACCAATAATGAAACGACAATTAGAACGATTTATTTTAGAGAATTTCGAGAAAAAATAATATAAAAATCAACGACTCGTAAATACATTACAAGAAACAGATTAGGGGCGGGTCGTGATATATGGAAGGATGATTAGCTTAAAGCATGTAAAGTTCAAAACTGACGTTTGTAATTTATCTTTAGAAAATTTAAGTAATCATTTTACAAAATTCTGGCAAATCGAGGAATACAAGAACGATTTATCTTTAAAAAACTTTTAGGAAAATATCTACCTTTAGAAGATTAGCTAATGGAAGATAATTAGAATACGGTCAGATTACCCCTTAAGCCAACTAAAGACTCGTTAGGAAATTCTAAAGATAATGCACTCATTATAAGACGGTTCTATACATTAGAAACCAAATTAGGTAAATAAAAATTCTAAATTACGAAAACAATATACGGATTTTCTGAATGAAAACAATCTCTTAACTTATTCAATTATCACGAATCAATTTTACGTAGACGATATTTTAACCAGAAGAAATTTTGTAGAAATTCTTAATCTTAAAAAAGGATTCGCTAAACCGTTAGCTAAGGGAAATTTAGGAGAAATAGCCCAAGAAAACAATCCATAGCAAAAGAAACAGGGTAATAAAATCCAAAATTTTATATACTTACATACCTAGATATTAATAGTGTTAAATTTTAGTAGATATTAAAATTTGAATTTGATGTATTTGACGTATTTAACGAATCTGAAAACCAATTCTGCGGTTGACTTATTTTTGGTAAAAAAAAACTGCACCCGATCTGTACTTTAGGTTACAGTTATTTTAGAATTGTAATTTAGTTGGATAATAAAAACATGTCATAAAGTATATTTTACATTAGATTTATTGTATTGTGTATGTCTTCTCGATAGTGTGTTCAGAATTATACAAAAGTGCTGTGCATAAAGGTACCTGTAGAACGTAAAAAATGAATGTGGGAAATGGTTATTTTGAAAGTACACTATAATTTTTATATTTGAAAATTTTGAATGTTTTTCCTGTGGATTTATTTTCGTGGATTTTCTTCCTCGGGCTATTTTTCCTAAATTCTTTCTAGGCACTCTGTACTCAAGTAAATAGGATGGCAATATTGTTTTATTGTTAGTAGGTACTGTAATGGCCCTTTCTGTATCAACTTTCACACTTGCTGGTCACAAAATACAAATTTGTCGTGAACTTTCTCCCAGACCTGAAATGCAAATATATAGTAGTTGTCATCAATTTTCGATGGACAACGCAAAATTAAGTAACTATAAACCTAACACCTACTGCCCATAAAAAATAAGTAAATGTCCGTTGAAAGACGAAATTTTAGCGTTCGGCAAAAAATGGTATTGTATGAATAATGTAAGTCAGTTTATAGTCAACAGTAAATGTACCCATTAGTTAATATAGGTAATACCGCGTAATGCACAAAAGCGCTGGTAAGGCAACGACAAGGCAGTATTATAGAGTCCAGGGTACTCGACGCGACGCGACGAGACTTAGCGGACAATCAGTCCGAATCTTCATCGATGTTTGAGGCAAGTGGACCACGGGTCCACCTTTATAAAAGTTTTAAGTTCTTACCCAAGGAACGCATCGTGCGGGTTAATATTACTCCAAATCGCGCCAAGTGTTAGTGTCGGTATAACTAGAGTCACGAAGGGCTCCAATTCAACGTTACATTCGACAATTTTGCTGGTTTGGTCATCAGCGTGGACAGCGACATCCGAGCCGACGAGCAACTTATTATTCACCGTTTATCGGGGGTTAAAATTCATATTTGAATGACTAAAGGTAAATCTAAGGTAATATGGGCTCTGGCCATAAGGCCCGTCGGAATTTCGAGCTGGGCGAGTTACCTTTTCGGATCCTGTTAGGCATGTATAAAGAAAACATAAAATTTTGAGTAAAGATCAACATGGGCATAATTTTTTAGAGGCCGGTTTCTTATACACGTACTTTATACGTAGGATGTTCCAAAATTCGAAAAAGCTTTAAGGGGCGGTACAAAAATGTCATTAAAAATTTAAAATGTTGATTCTCGAAAAAAAAACGGTGATTAGAAATATTAGGGGTAATGCACCCTCGGCCTTTCTGGGGTAATATCCAAAAATCCATTACACTGATCTAAAGACCTTCACTTTCTGCAGATTTATATCAAACATGATCGAATTCCTATAAAAGATAAAAATTTTATTGAAAAAGTTGATTATTTGTATTTGTCAACTTTGGGCGAGAATATCTCAGCAGGAGTCCGTCGTAGGAAATTTTTTATAGAAACTTATGGCATTATTTTGACGTGTTCTACCACCCCTCAAAGATTTTTCCTTAAATTTTGAACAATTTTGAAAGTACATGTATAACCGCCACCTAAAAAACTTATGCCCGGGTTGCCAGATGTCTACCCAAGATTTTATTCATCCTTTTTAAATACATGTCGTAACATAATTCGAAAAGAAAACTCGTCTATCTCAAAATTCCGACGGGCCTCGTGGCCAGAGACTGTATTATATATAAAACTATTATACAGGGTGATTCATAAATAATGCGAAAAACTTGAAGGGTCGATTTCTTGAAGAAAATTGAGGCCCCTCCCCTTAATTTTCTTAAAACGTCTCATTTCGTAGTTACTCAAAAAAGAAAGCTCTTGAATTAATGAACGACAATAATGTTAAATACTTAGTTGAATAAAGTTATAACAGTTGTTTACGAGTTCTGACAACACGGATAACGTTATTTTACCAATAAATATCAGTAAATATTGATATGTTCCTAGTTTTACTGTAATGCACGATCACTTATTTTATGTTTTTATTCAAAAACTGTAGGTTTTTCGGGAGATGATAAAGCTAAGAAAGGTTCTAAACAAAGCAGGCTTTCAAAGGAGATTTTCTAAATTGCAAAATTTTAACTTCCAGAAAGTTCCAGAAAGAAAAAAACAAGAGGGGCTTAAATGTCATTCTTTTAAATTTCTTCAAGTTTGAGAAATAAAATAAAATCTCAATTTTACCCTTCCTCTTTTGAGAGGCGTAACCCCGAAAGGAGACGTTTTCGGAAAAAACTTTATATGAAAGACCCCCTTAATTTTCGACAACGAATCGACCCTTGAAATTTTTCGCATTATTTATGAATCGCTCTGTATTAGAATCTATTATTTGTTTACCTGAATAGCACAATTTAAATGTCGATTTGACCTTTAGTCTCTTTTGTTGCACGTCGCAACTTTATTTCGTAAATTTAATCAGATAAGTCTCTGATGTTATTTTGTACGTGTTGAACGCTAGAATTATAGATACAACTAGTTTTGATGACGGAGCGTTTGACTTGTATAATTACCAAAAATACCCTGAGATAAAGAGCATAATTTTCAAATAAGCTTCATTACAAAGAAGTTAGTTCATTACAGTACCCACTATAGACGAAAGTAATGGAAAACGGTTGGAAAATTGAGTACTTACGCGGTTTTGATCAGCATTTTAGCCCTCGTCGTTAACCGATGCATTATTTGTTATTTTTGAATTCTTACTTTGTTGTTACCGCAGTTAAATTGAGATGTCGGAATCGCGCACTGTTGAATGGCAGGCCGATTGACCATATCCCGATTTCCAGTTAGAAACATCAGCTCTATGTTTGCATAAATTAAACAATTTGTACACGCAATTTTTAAGTAGAATCGACCTTCAGTTACACTTATCGGAATATAACAGCATCTAACACAGAGGTGACGCTAAAAGATTAAAGATAGCGCTCGGAGTGTTGCGACACTTCTTTACTCTTCGAAAGTCGACAACTTACTAAGCGTAAGAAATGCGCAGAAAATGGTACGAACACAAATTAAAATTTTAAAACCATTATTTCAATCCAGAAAAGCCGAACTTTTAAGGATAAGCTCTTTCGTAATAAATGCAACGTGCGAACGTTCTAAATGGTTTCGATTTTCCAGTAACTTTTCCATTTGTTAAACTGAGCAAAAAATGCCAATCGATCGGGGATTTATTTTAGTTTAGTTATTTTTATTGTAATCCGTGCGAGATAAAGTCGAAACGGAAGAAACCGTGAAATCCGTAAATTTTTATTAAGCGGCGGAAAAAGATTCGGCGGCGGCATTAGAAAACATAAATTACTTCAAAGGGCCGTGCGGGATCTAAAGGTTCCGGGCTTTTGTGTTAGTACCTACGTATTTCCGAGGAATAATCCCAATAAGTGGTCGAACAAAACTTGGAGTAGTAGATCGCGCAAAAACGCTCACTCATAAGCTTTAACCGGTGTGTGTTAAATAGTTGTTGACGTAATCTCGATTGTGGTGGCGATTGCGAGTTACTTAAAGTTACTCGAACTCGAAGAAGACGATGGCGGCACGCATTAACGTAAAATAGATGATGCGTCCCGACGCGGCGTTTTAAAATGATAATTTTCCGTTTTGACGTTTCCTTATTAAACAATGCAGACGCGCTTTATCGATTAACTACCGACGTTATTAGTAAACACATAAAAGTATTTCGGCATACTTATTTTGGTAGTAGTAATTATTAGTAGCGGCGGTATTATTTATAAGGTTGCATTATTGATCAGACGGGCGCGAACAAAGGACCGGAAGGCAATATGAACCCGAGTTAAGACGTTGGTCAGCTCGCCTGGATTAGGACCAGTAGGATTAGCGACTGCTGGACTATACACAGCGTGGTAAGCCGGTGGGATTAGGTCCGGGTTGGATCCGGCGGGCCGCTTACGAAGTGTCCCCGAGATTTAGAACGGAGTTTGGGTTTACCGCATCTGCATCGTAAGACCGGTCAAGACGTTAGTCTAATAACAAAAATAAATCTCGGTCTTAGAAAGTAATGCTAGAGCTTAACTCTCGTGACGTCGCACACATAGTTCTTTGTATGGCAGCCGTCTAAGTAAGCTCAAGTCGAGCCAACTAATCCTTAAGACGTAGAGCCAGGTCTGGGTAGCTCCAGTTAAAGCTCCGTAATATGCAGAAACCTTCTTAACCTAACAGGATTAGCATAGACAAGCGTACGCGGCCGGCAAACCTAATACCTGCTCGTGTGGGTTCATTGTGCCTATAGCGATAGGGTTAGCGACGAAGACGACGGCGATGCAGACGCCGATGCAGACGCCGACGCCGACGCCGACACCGACACCGACACCGATGCGTTTCCGTCAATTCGTTACGACTGCGAGTTCGTCATTTTTGAAGTTGCAAAGGAAATGAAGAAATCTTCGGCAACGAGCAACATTAAATGTCATCTGTGTGCCGCTATCAATTGATAGCGTCTTGTCTGTCTTTCTTATCTTTTCTGCTACTGATACTTTTCTGCTTTACACGTTTCCATTAAATTCGCGGCGACTGAAAAGATTTTGTATTTCCAGTGTCGTGGATCTACCACCGCGTTGCCTTCGGCTTCGAAACCGCTTACGGTCGAAGTATTTATCTGCTCATCTTCGCTAAAATCTTTCGAACATCGTTTAGCAAACACGTGACAGCTACCGGATCATTCAGATATTAAGGACGCCTTATATTGCGAAATAACAACCTCGAAAGCGGCAGTTACAGCTTTACGCCGCGTTATTATTTTTGTTCGGATCTGCCCGTTATTATATTTCCACGTAAGTGGTTTAACGCGACGTATTTACGTATCCAAATCTAAAAACAAATAGTTTATAAATAAGCCTTGCTCAGATTAAAGAAAGATATCTTGAAAGATTTACGATTCCAGACTTACACACTTTCGTCTTAATTTTTATGTATTTTTTTTTTTCAGGCAAATCTCTACCTGTTCGCTGTATCGTGGAAAGGATCGCCAGCTTCGACGATAGTCGTGTCATTCATCAAGGCCCTTGGAGGCGACGACCCTTGGTCGAAACGGACACCTACGCCATCATACCTTTCGGAACTCCCTTCCAAGGAGTCGTGCAGGCGGCCCTGTTGCATCTGGGTTATTCCGCCGATACCGCGGCCACCGCCAAAGGCTCGGTGATCATTAAAAACTGGAAAGCCGTGAGTGTAGATCAAATTTCGGACGACCCCCTCGTCACGGTGGGAGAGATTTTGGGAGAGTTGACTTCAGTAGCTACGCTTCGAATTCAAGTTATACGAAGCCGCGCTGCGCCGTTCGCGGATATCAAGGAGAAATTGTTACGATTTTTTCTGACGCAGTCCCAGGGCCTGCTCGTCTCCGCCGGTTGTCCTATCGACGAGGTGTGTACATCATTATTTATCTTTTATTCTTAACGTAAATTGCGATTGTTAACTCATTATCCGAACGTACGTAATAAAACGTATATATAAAACGAGAAGTACGGATATTAGAAGTACATGGTCTTACTTAAGAAATGGATAGGAATGAATGTATTAAGGGTGCAGAGAATAGCAGTAACCTCGCTTTTAATAAGATTATGTAGCATTATTTTATGGTATTAATGAGATCAAAAGCCTTCTACATCCAGCAGTGTTGAGCGGATCCGAGGCCTTGTGCTTTCATTGTGTCGCTTCTATTCTCAAATTGTTGGCGTAGTCAACTACTATTTCTTCCATACAAATGATACGAATTGTACAGGAAATTTAAGTCTATTTAATAATTCCGGATTAAACTCGAAGATAGGATTAATAGCTTTTTACGTTCGAGTCAACTTTCCTGCACGTTTCATCCAAGAAACCTGTATCGGCTAATATTCAGGAAATGATTACATGATTATTACACGAGTGTAGTCTAAGTTGCCTACAGAAAAAACGAAAAGCTCTACAAACGGCTAATTTTAGCAATCTATATCGTCAAAACGGCTTTTTAGAATAAAATATAAACAAAATTTGCTCGGTAATTTGCTTCGTTATTGGTATCTTAAAAAATATTATCTATAGAGGCAATAGATGATTAAATAAAGGACCTTAACCGCTTTTGTTTTTATTTTATAGGAGAAATAAATAATTCAAAAGTTTTCTGAGCGCCCATTTAGCCTGGGCTTCTAATGACTTCCTTTTTTTAAAATCGACTTGCACGTTTTAATACAAAATCAGATTTTATCGATATTTTAATAAAAAAATTAACGTTGCAAATTTTTCGACAATTATTTAATTGTGGGAAGATCTTTAAAAAGCTATGACACGTGTGTACATAATATAATGTATATAATTGTTAAGAAAAACATTTACAATAAAATTAAAGCGTACGCATACGGATTTGATGCATCAAAAATTACTTGCCTCTGAAAATCTGGAAACAAAATTCTCGGCGTGTTGCTTATTTTAATTTTTTAACGCCTAAAAGCGTCGTGGAATGTATAGAGAAATTTTACTTTTGACATAACTTTATAAAAAAAAGGTCTTTTGAATTGAGATTTTTCATGTAATAATTCCATCTTGATGATCAATGTCCGAGTCTGTAGCCTTCATATTAGCCTTCAGTTGAAATTCTAAAAAACGGGCAGTAATGATATTGCGCAGAGCCTTAAAAGTGTTACCTTAAGTGCATTTCACATCTACCGATTTGAATTTGGACACTGATTTGATCATCGAAGAAAGTACAAGTGTGAAAAATTTAACTTGACTAACGATAAACGCGAAACGCACCGTAGAACAGTGCATTGATCGTCAGTTTCTCGTTAAAATGTTGAAGGTTTATGTAGTCGACCGATGTAAGCGGGTAATGTGAACTAATAAGCGAAAAATAACAAACACAATATCGTCGCTAATGCCTAGTATTCACTAGGATACATCTGTCGGCCTACAATTGTAGGCCTACAATTGTTACCCGGACGGAAAACATTCGGCATACAGAGACGGCAAACAAATTCTTATAACCACTGTATTTACGAATTATTTACTTGCAACGCCAACGTGAAGTACCTAATTATCTTCATGTCATAAGTAGATTATAAATTCAGTTACTTTATAAAATCTAAGACCACGTAAAGAAAGAGTTGGGCGTAATGTTAACTTTTGTTAGTAATATGTATCTCAAAGTAGCGAACGTTATAGCGAAAATAAGCCATTTTATTTTTATAAAAAACACGTTTTTTTGTATGTTTATTGATTATTATTATTCTATTTTAATACGATCAACACCAATAATATAAAAACTAATTTTACAAAACATATAACGGCGATGACTTCTCTCGGCATAGCGTAGTAAAATATTCTATAGTTTTTTCCGATTACTCGTTTCGGTGCTTTTCTTAATCTTTTCCAGGTATAGACTAGCATTTGTGAATTTTAAATAACCTGTACCTGCACCTTTGTACAGATTATTCAGTTGACATGCCGATGTATTTATTTTTACGATGTCTTCGACTGAGATCTAGATATAAATTAGAAACTTGGAATAGAATATGAAATTTCCTGTTGACATACGAAAAAGGGATGACAAGACAAAAAATGACGTACGGAAATACATAGATACAAAAATCAAAAAACTTTACTACATTCTAGGCATCAAAAATCGAATACTATAATTGAAATAATGAAATGAAAAAATGCAGTTCTATACTATTTTTAATGTACATAAAACAACCCTCGAAATCTAGCGAAGCGATGCGACAACGCGATAAGAAGCTTAAATTTGAAAAAGCATATATCATTTTTTTTTAATTTGAGTCTATAGTCAAATTATGACTATTTTTCTATAAAAAATATGAGAATTAGTAGTTAAATTATATCTTGAAAAATAATAACTTTAGCCTAGAGGTAAGTCGTTACATAATTCCTTAATTCATTTATATGAAAAGTTATATTTACTAAAAGTAAAAATCATTATTAAAATTGTGCTTGACGCGAGAGGAAGTTAATAGCAAAAAGAAATTAATACTTAACGTTCGATAAGTTATTCCTATCGCGTCAAAGAAAATTTTCTCCGAATAGGTAATCGTTGTAAATGATTTGACCAGTGAATGATTTAACTAATGATTTGTTAAATTTATTGTTAGTTTTGTGCAACGTGATTTGAAAAAAGTTATTAGGAGCTATTAAAAACTATTATGTTAATTGTTTTCCTGCACCAATTTTGAATCAGAAATCGAATTTATGAGGATCTTATTGTCGCTATTTTTTTTTAATCTACCACGTCTAGTCTACATTTTAGTTATTTAAAAATAATTAATAGGTGTAAAGCTAAAAATACTAGAGGAGTATTATTTAATGATGTCATTTTTTACTTTCTTCAAACTCTTCCAAACGCAACGGCACCTTCAGCCACATATCCGTAGCGATGGTACGGGTACGTTGTTCACACGTAGTTTCGGCGTTAAAATTGTTATGTCTCATCATAAACATGAGGTACGCGGTGTTCACTTGCAACGCTAACAACCAATGTAAAAATTTTGACAGAAAAACTACTTCTTTTGCTTTCCTCGCAATGAATCTGAATTGAGGTTAAAGTGGTTCAAGTGGAGTGTGCTACGTGCTACTACTCACGGATGACGTCACTGCGCCGAGGTGACATGTTTGGCACACTCGGAGGTCCTATCTTGTATAGTTATTACATCAGGAACCGTAATTACTGAACTATTAAGTACTTAACTTATTTCTATTTTGTTAAAAGTTTTTAAAATCGTATCAAAACTTATTTATATTTGTATCTGTTTTCGACCGAGCTTGCATCTCAACTACATTTGGGTTTTGGCACCCCGTCGATAGCCTCTGGCTATTGTCGCATGGCAGGCAGTCTTCAAGCTACCATGTAATCGACATCGAAAACGTTATTACTAATCAGCTTACACCTAGGGAACAATAAAGTTGAAGCCGAAATGTTTCCCGAGAAGGGTAAAATTTGTTTGCATTCGATCGGCCTATAGGCGGGATACAAGAAAAAATACCGTTCGGTCACGAATGTTTCCCTGTATGCCTACAGATGTATCCCAGTGAGTAATAGGCATAAGCGTTTGCTCCATTTGCAATTTGGTACAGGTAGAAATGCAAGTTGTTCATAAAAACCAATAGTTTAGTGCTATCGTTTGTTCTCAATCGAAATATATCGGAACGTACGTACGTGAGTGATTTCTTTCATTTTGTTCGGATCGTGTAATTCTATATTTGCAACTAATTTAATTTTGTGAACGTTCGAATTTAAACAGGGAGTATTAAAACCGCTAACTTTAAACAAGACTTAATTAATTAAATATGGATTCGTTATAGTGCCAATTTGTAACAGTAAAAGTAGTAAAATTATATGATTAAAATTATATTTACCTAATGTAAATTTGAATAAAACAGCTCGCACGTCTTGTTTTTTAACGAAAATGTTAAGAGTATACCTATGATAATATGAAAAAATAGAAAACATTATAAAAAAACGCAACCTCTTGTCAATTAGTCCCTTAGAATTAAACGAGCTTTACCTGCTTATATCTTTCGGTCATTTTTACGATGAAAAATCCTCATTCGGAACTTTTTCGTTCGCTTTCCTTTCAATTTTTTAACAGGGTTATTTTGGTAACTGTAACTGTGTTTAAAATTTTAAGTTTTCTTCAATAGGTATACTCACGTTTTGCACTTTTATCGACTGCAGTTTGTACTCGACGATGAAACGTAAAGATCTGAAAATAGAGATCCGACCACGCGCAAGCCTCGGTACCAAAGGACCTTACGGGTTTTTATAAGGAGCTGGGCCCAACTAAAGATAGCAATGAACCATATACCGTTTGAAAGCTCTCGACGAGTACTACAATGTAGGTCCAAGCGTAAGTCACGAAAACGGAGTACAACATTTTTACGAGCATTCAAATGTTTTATAATCGGATTTGTAACTAAAGACATTTATCGATAGAATTCATGAACAAGCACTCATGTGTTATATACCATCGGAAAGCGCACTTCGAGATCTACACGATGGTGTCAAATTCAACGTCCTAACTGGTGGTACAAAGGCACTTTCAAGGCTTTAAATGAATTTTTATGCAGGCCCAGCAACTTGTAACCAAAATAAGACACGCATATGTCGACGGACCCTCAGAGCCACATACCATTGGAAAGTGAGCTTCGAGATCTTTACGATGGTGTCAAATTCAACGTTCTAACTGGTGGTACAAAGGCACTTTCAAGGCTTTAAATGAATTTTTATGCGGGCCCAGCAACTTGTAACCAGAATAACACACGCATACGTCGACGGACCCTCACGAGCCATATACCATTGGAAAGTGCGCTTCGAGATCTTTACGATGGTGTTAAATTCAACGACCTAGCTGCTGGTAGAAGCACACTTTCAATGGATTTTTGTTTTGTGTTGTGCATGCTTTACCGACCAATTCGTATGCACCACCAGCAATAAACATCGCTAATTAGTTCATTTAAGTTATATGTTACGTTAACTTAAGCGTGTAATATATATCACATCAAGTACTTTTTTGGTTTACGATTATTTCTGTCGTTAGACTTATGCAATATGTACTAATTCTATAATATAAATAATCCATTTAAAGCACTCAAAGTGTACTTGTACCACCAGTTAGGTCGTTGAATTTATCAGCATCGTAAAGATCTCGATGCGCGCTTTTCAATTGTGTATGGCTGGTGAGGGTCCGTCGACGTATGCGTGTCCTAGACTGTTTACAAGTTTCTGGGCCCGCATAAATATTCATTTAAAGCATTAAAAGTGCCCTTGTACCACCACCAGTTAGGACGTTGAATTTGACGCCATCGTGTAGATCTCGAAGCGCACTTTCTGATGATATATAACACATGAGTACTTGTTCATGTATTCTATCGATAAATGTCTTTAGTTACAAAACCGATATAAAACATTTGAATGCTCGTAAAAATGTTGTACTGCGTTTTCGTGACTTATGCTTGGACCTACGTTGTAGTACTCGTTGAGAGCTTTCAAACGGTATATGGTTCATTGCTATCTTCAGTTGGACCCAGCTCCTTATAAAAACCCGTAAGGTCCTTTCTATGTCACATGTCAAAAACTTCTTTTTTTAAATTTTTTGAAAGAAATACATTTAAAAAAAATAATATTTATAAAATATTTATAAGAATTAAAAAAAAATATCGCTTCTTTCAACACATATTTCACATTACCGATTCGATGATTAATAACGAAGATTTAATTTTTTTAAGTTTTTGAACGGCCTCCATTTTGAGACTGGTCAGTCGATTTGGTTGGTTAACGAACTCGTCATTTGTTTTCATAAAAACAATACATTGTCCGAATTTCAGCCTCCTACAATCAAAATTGCGACCGAAATCGTGTCCACAAGAAATTGATTATATATACATATGTTATATATAAACGACCTATATTTTCGTGATCTAGTGGTCGAGATCGAAGAAAATCCAAAAGGGATTGCGCCCCGTTATCAGACAGGCTGCAATAAATAGCTTTATTTTCTATGAAAATTCGCTAAAATCGAGGACTTTGAAACTTTTGTTTCAATATCCGTCTAATGTACCTACTGGGGTGTTAAGTTAATCAGTAATAAAACATATTTATCGAACAAATAAAATTTGAAAAACAAACGCACGTTTGTTTTTAAATCATGCCATAAAAGTACTTATATCAGTTACAACTTTTTAAAAATTCATATTATTCGATTAATATATCAAAATGTTCACTTTAAATGCTTAGCTAAAAATCAATATTCAGCCGTTTGTTTACATTGTATTTACGAAGAGCGAGACGTCTTGATACAGACTGTAATTAACTATCAAATCCTTTTCTCGGCACTCATTAATATTTCAACAGCTTTTTCTAACATATTTTGTTAAGTAAGGTCAGTTTTTAGTTTTAAAAGCTACAATATCGGTAACTGTAAATAACTTTTAATGGAAAAGTGCATAAAGTCTGAAAACTTATCGTTTTTCTTTCATGACATCGTGAGGAAAAATAGATAACAATCTATTTGTAATAACTTAATTGTCTTATGATTTATTTGGCAAAACTTTTCCATAATAAACACTATATAAAAATATGAATATTTAATGTTTCACTTGCTTTTAAATTTTAAATATTTAATTTTGTAACGCATTTCGCAATTTGCCAATTGCATATTTAAGCACTACCGACGTTTCATAGCCGTTGGGATGTTTCGGATGCTTTTTTCCATTAGAAAATCGAAAAATGGCGAGTTCAGGAGAACAATTTGATCGTTCAGAACGAAGTAATTCGAGTTTAATTTTCTACGATCATAAAAGAACACGAGAGACTAAACTAACAGGCTATTCGCGAAATCTATTCTGTTTAGTCCGGATCCGCCTTTAAGTAAAAACCCAAATAGCGCAAAAGAATTAGTTTGCCGCAACAACTTTTCGGTAGATTATTTAAATAAAGATTAAGAACCAAAATAAGCAATCGCGTTTAACTCTAACTTCTTAGCACACGCCCAACAATTATTAATCGAATTAATCGTTTGTTGTTTGTTTCCGTCTGACGTTATGCGTTGTTACAGCTTATTTTATCACAGATTTGTCGGACTGGTTTTGGAAACGACGCATCTCTGGCCGAGCTTTCGGAAGATTGTCGACGAAAGTTTGATCAGTGGTGGTTATCCCAGTTTTGTCCGCTATCTCCGACCGGCAGAGGGCCTCCATATCCCACACAATATCCAGTACCTTTGCACCCGCAGAAATCCCTAGAGCGACCGTTGTCGGATCCTCCACATCCGGCGATTCAGAACGTGCACAACCAATTTCCCACTCAGAAAACTCGAATGCGCACCAGCTTCGATCCAGAACTAGAATTACCAAAATTACAACGCTGGTTTGCCGATAATCAGCACCCTAGTCGTCAACAAATTCAACAGTACGTGAAGGATTTGAACAGCTTGGAATCTCGTAGAGGCAGAAAGCCGCTAGATGTAAATAACGTAGTGTATTGGTTTAAAAATGCCAGAGCCGCTCAGAAGAGAGCCGAAATTAGAAACGTCACGCCCGCTTTATCGTGCCATTTGCCCGTAAATGGATACAACGATCATAGTCCCAGTAACGGATCGAATTTGTTGATGGCGGATTGTTATATGAATTCCGAGCGCTCGATGGAACAACATTTGAAAAACAGTATTCCGCCGTCTTATAGACGCAATTTTCCTTTAACTTGTTTATCCAATGAACTTTCGAATGCCACATCCGATATGGACGAAGAAGATATAATCGAAAGTCAACCCCACAGTCCGGTAGGCCCTCTGTCGCTGACGACAACCGACAAGAAGAATTCCAAAGAACACAGCCCTCAATCGGTCGACTCTTCTTCGGCTCCGGAAATTCGAGTAAGTTCAAAAATACGTTGCTTTTTTTGGCCGGGTATTGATGCCGTATAAAAATTTAGGTCGAAAATATTAAGGTCGAGTCGAAGCCAGAACCGGCGAATTATAATTCGTCTGAAAACCCATCGCACGCGAGCAGGGCAAACGTGTCGGACAGCGAAGACGACGCGGGAGCCAACGAAGAGAGCAAAAGCCGAATGGATAGCGTTAACGTAACTTCCCCCATCGGGCGGCCCCTGTCTCAAAATTACTGTGGATCTCCGGAATACGAGCGACAAATTCAAAATCGAAGTTCGAACGACGGCCTGGAAAGGTTAGCCACGGGATTCCCGTTGGTGCCGAATTCGATGTTCAGCCAAAGTATCATGTATATGAGTCATTACATTCCCGCGTTGTCTCATGCCGCCACTTCGCCAACCAGTTCGAGTGTCTTAGGCATGTCGGCGTTAACGGCGGACGAACGGCGTAAGCGCAATCGGACTTTTATAGACCCGGTGACGGAAGTACCGCGATTAGAGCAATGGTTTTCGCTTAACACGCACCCGTCGCATAATTTAATTTTGAAATACACGGAGGAGCTTAATTGTATGGCTTATCGGCAAAAATTTCCGCGATTAGAACCGAAGAACGTTCAGTTTTGGTTTAAAAATAGGCGCGCTAAATGCAAACGATTGAAAATGTCGCTTTTCGATAACCAATCCTCCGTGCATTACCATCACGGCGATCGGGAGTAGGGAGGGACGCGTGTGGTATCGAGCCGTTTTTGTACTTATATAAACGCTGTATAATTTGCAAATTTACCAAAGATGATTTGCGACGCATTCCAATTCTGTTATAGCCAAATTATATATATATATATATATATATATATATATATATATATACATACATATGTATGTATATATGTGTGTGTGGTATTAAATAGTTAGTATTAAAATTTGTGGTGATAATTTAGAATGATTCTGATTACATCGTATTATTATAATATAGATGTGACAAAATGCTCTACAAATAAAACAAAGCACATGTACTACTATATGTATTTACGTAGCTGTGACCGATGTATGTACCTATGTCGATACAATTCGTATTTAATACGCAGAATAGAGTGTGTCGTTTCGTTTATTTCTTCGTCAGTTCCGTTTTATGTTAGATATATATATATATATATATATATATATATATATATATATATATATATATATATATATATATATTATCCAATATACCGCTTCGCTCCGGCCGGTACGCTATCGAAACGCTCGCTCGAAATAGAGAAGCAAGACGTCTTTCAGATGTCCGCCTCTCAATTCATTAGATCAGATACGTGACAATGTAAGGATGTGCGACAATGAACTCGTCAACGAACAAGTTCCCAAGTCGACAGGAAACCAGAGGCAGCCAATGATTATCTCTCGCCGGTCTTCAGATAACGCCTATCTATCTGTACGGTAGATGTAAGTTGGCACATGTTGAGCGTTATCTGAAATCGTCTCCTTTCTGCAGGTATCCGACTACTTTAAGTTGAAACATTTTTAATTGGGAAAATCGGATTTCGCTCATTATCTCCATTTTAGAATATAAGACAATCCGGGCACGGCTTTCATCAAAACGGAAAACGCAACAAGACAACATCGTACACAAAAGCATACTATTCGGTAATACCAATTTTACGCGCAAGCGATTTCTTCGATGTTTGTATAGTACTTAAATAACATGCAAACAAGTGTAATTGGGATGTCTTAGGTTGTGCGGAAAGGGTGAATCGAGACTGCTAAGCTTAAGGGCCGCGTTTTGTCCCCGTACTTCGCTTTGTGAGTTCGTTCGAAAGCCTCGGTTACTTTATTAAGTCGCTATGGCAACGAAGCGAAGAAAATACAACTAAAAATGCTCGACGAAACAATTACGTACCCCCCCGGCCTGTTAAGGGATGATCTAGTCGAGTGCCGAAGCCGTACGTAACGCGTTACGCGTTACTTAAATCGGTGCCGGATATGAGGGTGTAAGTTTGAATTAAGCGAGGACGGGTCGTTTAATCAAATGCACATCCTTCGACTGCAACCGAGAAGTCGCTATTATCATCGGAGCTCCGATTAATTAAAGATAAAAAATACACCGTCACGTCCGTTTTCAGCTGGCTTATTCAATTTTCATTTCTCGTAGAGCGCGTGGCGCCGATATGTGTGGTTACGATGAAGGCGGGCGTGCAGGAAAAATCCTCGCCGCAACTCCTGATCACGTTCTTAAAGGCCCGAGTTGTGATCCGATTAACTTTGCGGCGCCACCGTCGCAATCTTCGTAATGATAAAAATGGCAATAAAAATTAGGGATAATGGAAGGGACAGATAGATAGATATTCCACGGCGACGATGTCGCCACGAAAGCTCGGGATAAGCGAGAATAAAATTAGGCGGCGCGAACGAACGGTGATCGATTATAGAAACAAGTCTCTATTTGAATTTAAAATCATTTAGGTATTGACTTTGGATGAAGCTTTCGCGCTCTTAGCTGGATTATCTCGTCGTAAGAGGAAAGAGCGGTCGCGTCGAATCCACTTAGCGGAACGGAGGAAAAACGACGCGACGCGACGCGGCGTCGCTTAAAGTAGTACCGAAAATCGTTAATGTCTATTTCATTTTAGTAGACACAGGGAATTATGCGAATATCGCCCGTGCGATTAGTTTAGTTGCGCGTGAAAACAAGTGCACCGTACTAACGGGACGACGAAACAAAACACATTCGAAGCGTCGCCGACAACGACAACAACGCCGCCGCAACAATAAATCGCCTAAAAAACATTGCTCTAAACACAATACTCGTGGGCGTCCGTTGAGCTTGTTTAAATCGGCGTGAATGCCGCGTAGAGGTGCAAATTAATCCTATACGTACCGAACAAAAAAATATCAATTTAAACTCGAACGATTTCGTGTAAACGTTCATTCTGACGCCGCGGTGCGTTGCGTCGGGGCGAATAGCAATAGTTAGAATTAGGGGTGTCGCTTGTCGCTCGAGCGCGGCCGGTTATCTTAATCGTTCGATGGGGAAGGGGTAACGAAAAATCATCTGTTCGATGCGTGAAAAAATAAGAGACGCTCGAATAAATGGACGCTTTTGTGAGAGGCGATAACCCAGAATTTATTAAAACGAAATAAGAATGTGTCGTTATCAGAGTTGATTTGTCACCACACAGACCGCACCGGCAGGTTTCATTTTTGAAAATTAATTTCCTGCCAGCATTCTTTAAAAGGGGAGACGAGCGTATTGCATCTGAGCTAAACGCGCATTGTTTGCTCCGCCAACTAATAAGAAAAACTGTAACTGCTACACGAGGACGCCTATCTGGAGTATATCTGTGGCGAAAAATTTAATTAAAATTCAATCAGAACGTTATAAGGTTGGCACTGGCGTTTATCAGAGTGTTATCTCGCCGAAGCTCTTCCTAAGAAAACATTTTAAAATAGAAAATTGTCAGCACTCACGACGCCAGCAATAGAATAATGTGTCTTAAATGGAAAAAGCAAAGTATGTTTATCAGATAAAGCAGTTTCCTTCGACCATTTGGCCGCCGATGCCTCGTAATTGTCACACTGCAAATATTTTCCGCCTTAATTTCCTCAACATTGATAGCGCCCTTTTTCTACGACCTTCTTGTTCCCGATTCTGACTGACTGACGACGATGTTGGGGTTGTGGCCGGATTAGACTTCGCCGGGAGTTACTAACTTAAAGAACCGCGGTTACCGATCGTTTTAAATCGGGATGGCGTTCAAGTTCGAGCGAACGGGAGCGAAGGAGGCTTTTCGTGGATGAAGATTTTCCCACGCGACGCTTCGCGCTTCCCACTAGATTAGTCGCATTATTATTAATCTAAACTATAATATAATTATGACATAAAAATACATACATCGATCACTTATAGCTGCGATAAATTTGTTTTTGATTTTCAGCGAATCATTAAGTTAAGTTTTTGTTATAAATGTTTATCGGGGTTTACGAAGGTTTAAGTTTAATTTTACGCTTACGTTGCCTTATCTGCAGTATTTCGAGGTGTCGATCGAATAAATAATCGATCCACTCGTTCGAGTTTATTTAGTGTTTGATAAAACTAACTAAGGTTTTTGTGTTAAGACAATGTGTTACAATTTATTATGATTTCTGTGATGGATTTTGATTTAGAATTTATTTACATACATTTAATAGAAATCTTATTTGAAATGTGTTTGACGTTGTTAATATAAACTAATAATTTCGCTTGCGTTTTATTTTATATTAACTCACCAGTTAACAGTTCGACAGTTGACTACATCTACATTTTTTATAAACGATTATGGTTTCGACATAACTCAAGATCTTTTGTACCCACTTTAACGATTGCCGATCGAAAGAATTAATTTTCCGAAAAAGGCATAACGAAACCGATCGAACGTAAGCACAGTTATAATCAGAAAATAGTCTTAAAACAAAATTAAATTGAATGCCAAAAATCAATTAAAAAACTTCCAAATTCGCTACCCCGTATTTAGTAAATAGCAAAAAAATATATAAAACGAAAAATCTTTCCTTGACTTACAGGTGTTTTGATCGCAAATTGTTTTAACATAACGCGCACGTCAATATTTTGATTTTTATTAAACGAAAATTGTGTCAGGATAGCCAAAGGCGTAGATACAAAAATAACGACAACGAATCGACTTATATTCCTTCTGCTACGGCATTAATTATAATCATGTGCAAAACGTTCCAGATAGAGTCGACATTTAGGTAATTGTTCGTATACCTACTGCTGAACTTTATATTTAAATCCAAATATAGTTCTTTTCGACCTCCTCGATCACAAAGAGCTGGTAAGTAATAAATATAAAATGGGAACATTATTCGACTAGACCTCAATGGGATTAAATACATAAAAAGTATTTGTTTGCTTCACGCTCCTCTCTGAAAAAAATAGCGTAGGTTTCAATAAAAACCCTCGCAACTAAAATTACCGCGATAAAAATAAATAATAATAAGTAGCTAGATCAACAGGATTATTACTATATAATTTTAATTTTCTGTAAAATTACTAAAATTGTTTATAATAAAAAAAATAAATAGAAATAGCTTCAAATTCGACTACTGTTGTATAAATGATAAATGAAGAATATCTACCTACCTACGAAACATTTATCATATCTATGGAAAATAACAAGATTAAAACTATTCGACGGAATCGTAAATCCATTAAATCTAATAAGGACGGTTCTATATCATTGGGAATAAGGTGGACGGTAAGTAAGGTAAAGTTTCAACAGTTATTCAAACTCGGTTAAGGCTAAAATGTTAAATGAGAATACCATTTTTAATTCACATATAAACAAACTTTAATTATGGTAAAATTTAAAGCTGTCCAGACTAACTCACTGTGCAAACAAATCTCATCTATTGCCCTATTAATAGTGAACTATCTAGTCTATTAGCTAAAATGCTGTTACGTCTATTCAAAGTTAGAGAAGGCTTTTTGCCATAAACTTCAGTTTTAGTTTAAATTTACACAAAATAGATTGTAAAGCAAAACTTTAATTTAATTATCAGCAGGTTAATTAGCTTTTCGACTGCCTATAATTTGATGAGGAGATTGGTGGTTATAATTACGTTGTTAATTTTAAACGTTAGATACTTTTAAGATTGTCTAAAAACCGAACAAACACGTTTACATTCTTACAGCCTAAGGAAAAGCCTATCGATTTTTTTTAACAAAAAAGATAATACATAGTAGACCGACTCGTTACTTTGACGCAAAATAATTTTTCGCGAAGATGTTTTTCGACAAAGAAAAATAGTAAAAAGGAAAATCAACTCGGTTTCGGTTACAATCGATTAGCTCAATTTAACAGCGTCGGGAAATTAGAGAAAATCTGTCGAGCATACACCTACTCTTCCAATATTTTAATGGCGACTACCACTTTTTTAACCACTAATATTTTCGTCTGGATATTACCAAATTTGATATTACCTAGTATATGATACAACCGTAATTATAAAAATATTTTGAAACTTTTTTAATGCAGCCCTAATTACTTTTAAGTTTCTAATAAAAGCACAAACTATCGATTTCTTTTTATAATATGCTTACTTACATTTGTTATGTTCCTTTTCATGCACTGCTATTATAAAATAACTTAAAAATTAATTAGTTTTATCAATACTATACTATACACTTATTTCTTTATTAAAATAAATACCTACCTATATACATACATAATTAATCTTAGAACTACCTACTTATTTCGTACTGAATAAATAAAGATCAATAACCTTTTAAAATTTTAAAGCTGGCCGTCAAAACATTCATGCATAAGATGCGCAATATTAAAAAAGACGAAATACCTTTCACGTGAATCAAAGATTTTAAAAACATTAAAGTTTTTAAACTCTCAACAGTGCATTTTCTAATTACCTTACGTGTAGCTATGCATACTTAATTTTTAAAGATTTTAAAGTGATTTCGGTTTGTCGTATCGCGTTTTATTATAAATTGCCTAAATTGCAAAAATGTCACTTTCCCTATTTAAGCTTCCTCGATAACAATAATAAAAATGTTTCGACGTTATTATGTAACCGATTTAGAAGATAAGTTAAGCGTTTCATTAAAAACCGAATGGCAGAAGTTAACCATTATCGTACTGTATCTATTAATAAAATAGATGTAGGTATTTCGTAAACAAATTTTAATAAACAGGGCCAGGTGGGATAATTGTAAATAGAATTTGCATGTTTTCAGTAAAAGAATGAAAATGCCCCCTATTATGAAAAATCTGCAACGTAACTCTTGTGTATAGTTTTTCTTGCAACATTTTCTACGCAATTGTATTATTACATTAACCAATTTATCATTTGCAAAGTAGCAAAAGTCAATTTACAATTGCCTCGTGACATTTACATTTACTTCGGATAAATGGGGTAAATCTAAATGCATATCTTCCGTTTGATTGAATATATAATATTAACTTAAAATTGCTGAGTAATAGTAAAGAATCCTGTCTGGTCTAAACTATTTATACCGGTTGCAATTTAAAATCCATCCATTTACATATGCCCTATTGACATTTAACATAGGTGTTGGTTATTTTATTTTTTTAATTATCCTGGGTTATCACCTCCTTAAGACCTTCCAAAGTTTAGAGATGATGGTATACCTGGGTTTTAAGGTAGCCCCATAGGAAAAAATTGCACGAGATTAAATGTAGCGAACGTGGCGGCCACCCGATATCACCGCGCAAGTAGGTAAAGTCCAGGTATAACGCAGAAAATGACCCGTAGGGTCATGAAAAACTACCGGGAGAGGCTTAATCGGTGTATCAACAATGGAGGCCGCTACTAGAGCGATGTAATTTTTGAAACTCATCGATTTAAAACTGCATTATATTGTGTTCTATTCAAGAATTAAAAGAATATATTGTATCATGCTTGAGTTTGATTTTTATTATCTTTCCAAATCGGGGAGTTGTACTTTTTTTAACAGTGTTATACCTTACCTCCTTGCCTGACACAGGACGGTTATAAACTAGCGGAATTTAAGTTGCAAGTTACTCATAACATTTACGACAAACAACTATCCGCGGAAAATTTAAAATTTTTGCTTCTTTGACGTATGTACTTACATTGGCTATTTACATTTACTCCCAATTTACAATTATCCCACCTGATCCTATAAAGTAAAATTATTTTCAATTGTAGCCAATTGTTCATGCCATATAAAAATAACTTGCCAATTATTCACAAGTTTAACCCTTAGAATACCGTCATGGGCCTCGCAGGCCCGTTCGTGCATTAGTATTCGATAACTTGTTAATACATATATAAATATTTTGTAGTTACAGTCAATAAAAATTTGCTTGAAGTAATATCACTTAAATGTCATTGTCAGGCATATTGTACGTATGTTCGATCATTCTGCACTAAATTAGGTAATCAGTTAGAAGTTAAAAGATGAACTATACAATTATGAAATTAATCAGGGACCTCTCGGGTCCGGTTGGTATTTGGTAGGTTATAAAAAATTGGTATTCTAAGGGTTAAGAAAACTCGTTTAATTGGTCAACGAGCGGGACCTAAATTTAACTCTAATTTAAGTAGTTAGTAATTGTCAAAAAACAAAATTTGTTCCGCTTCAAAAATACTGGCGCATTTAGATGATTAACACGAAGTTTAATTAAGTCGACCCAATAAATCCAATTTTATGCGGTTGTTTAAAATAAATCCTGCAGCATTTAAAAACATGTTTTTCAATTCGTAGTTCGTGTTGGGATTTATTATGGTATCCGTCGTTTTCTATTATTCAAAATAAATGAAATTATTATAGTAGATCGAGAAATATAAAATTAAAGTGCGATGGGAAAGCGACAGGAGCTTAAAACGGTATCTACAGTTTCCCACGATGATGCGTAATAATTGCCCATTTGTTTACGTTCAATATTGCTAAGAATAAGATAACGCATTTATTGATGAGATTTCTCACAAAATAATTTCCAGTCACTTAAATTATCTCTTAAATGGTGTACCTACTACCTATTAGGATGATAAGAAAAATTATTTTTCCATATTTTCTAATGGGAAAGTTAAACAAAACAAGTCGATTATCGTCAAGTGTCGTAGAAAAAATATTGGTAACGCTCCCGATCAAAATGTGTTAATTTTACAAGTCGCTCAGAAACGTCGGATACGCCACTGCGACCAGTAATAAATGAAGAAGAAAGGCAATAAATGTTTCGGCTTTACTAAAGTTATTAATCGTTTAATAGAATTTGTTTGATTTATGAGCTTCGAAATTCGGGGTAGATGGGCCTTATTTCTATCGCACTTTAATTTCGAGTTAAATAACTTTATAAAAAATGTCAAATAAAATACAAAGTTATTCGAGGCTAAAACTTATTAAATCTTGTTTAAAATGTAATTATTACAGAATCAGCTGGGTGCTTTCGTTTGCTCATATTCGCTTGTTACACTAGTCCGAATCAAATTCACGAACGAAAGCAGATTTTTATCAGTTTTTCTTTACTTTTCTTTTTAGTTCGCATATAAAATTAGTCGATTATAAGTTGTTTATATCAATTTGACCAAATAAAGACGTTCTGATAATTTTAATCGCAGTACATATCGTCGTCAGTATCACGAGGTGACTTAACTCAAAAATATTGTAATTTGAAATATTTTACCTGCGATAGTTGATGTAAATACGTTATATTTCTCACATGTACAATTTTAAGAACTCGCGTTTTTCTTTTTTATCAGTACATTATTGCCTTATTAGAACATAGAAAAAATAGATATAAAACAAATAAACTGAAACCGAAAATTCTACCACTTTTTTTCCAATCGATTTTCAAACACTGTAAAATTACTAAAACCAAACTGAGATACGTCACTCCGTGACATTGACGACGATTATAATATCGGCGTAAATATGAGTATCTATTGAAATACGAAAGGAAAATTTAATTTAATTAAGGTACACCAGGGCAAGTGTAACCTATGCAAATTTCTACCTTTAAATAGTTTGATAGTAGCGCCATGTATGTTCCAGTTGGTCTATTATGTCGTATGCTAAACACTGGACTACTCTTTTTACCGATTGGCAACACAAACGTTGAAGGAAATATCATTAGTTGTTGTAGGTGCATTCATACTTAAGTGCATAATTCTGTGTGTTTCTGTGTGAAGACTTACTTATGTGGAAAAACTGTTGTATTTTATTTAAAGTATTTGTTAGTAACACGTAACACTTAGGTGTTTGAAACTGTATAACGGTTTTTATTTCAATGTAGTTGTTTACACTTGGTCCGAGAAAAATCTAGTTTGGGGCAAGGGTGAAACATAATAGGTTACGCTTGCCTATTGTTTCTAAAAAATGGTTCGAAACTATATCCTAAAAAAAGGTCACAGATACTAACTACACAGTTCAGCTATACTGCTCCAAGTACTCATAAAATAAAACACTTTCATTTCAACATTGCATTTCAGCAAGATGTATACTGAATTTACTTTTTCTAATACAAAAATTTGATAACATTTTGTTTTTCTTTAATTTGCTTTTTTCCCAATCAAGTTTACGTGCTTTTGCATTAATTTAGTCACCGAATTTACACCTACCCCAAGTTACTGGGGAAGTATGAACTATTGACATAAAAGAGAACTTTAATTTTTAATAACAAAAAATACATACATTTTGTTCTGCCTTTTTAAACATCACTTCTACGTAATATACTAGCTAATAGACTTGCAAAATTTTAGAAAGTTTCGTGGTTAAGTTAACGGAATTACAACGCGAAAAAGTTGAATTATTGAAATGTTGGGTCGCACTTATCCCGGTATACCTTATCTTTATTTATTTTTTTTTAGGAATTTTAAAATATTTTAAATTCGTTAATAGAGGTGACACATGCACGTATGCTTGATGTGTTGCTTAGTAGTTTAAATAAGAGTCGAAAAAACTAATTATCTACATATTAAAGGTAAATGATTTTAACGCACGTGTATGTTCAGTAACATTTTTGTTTCTTACTTGTGCTGTGCAATTCAAAAATACCACATCTATCTATTCGGCATTTTTGAAATCAGCATGAAATCTATCGATTTATAAGAAAAACCTACTACAAGGTTTGACATTAGACGTTGAGAATAAAATTTTAACTTTCAATTATTGACTTCAAATTCCACTCTTTTGATTAGCTGCCCTTGTGCGATGAACGACATATACATCTGCACACCCTGATGTCGACTGACATAACAAAAGAGACAGCAAACAATTAAAAAACTTAGTGATACTAATTAAAACATACGATGAACGAAATAGGATTTTCTAATTCTAGGATATCAGTCGACAAAGCAAGAAAACTTATTAAATGGTTATACATAGATCGAACTAATCGAACATCAGCTACATTAAGTAAAGTTACGGCTAAAATTAAATTAATCATCTAGATTCCTCGTCTTGAATTTAATAGATTAATCTTTGTTAATAATGCTAGCTTTTATATCGAGCGGAATAAGTTCAATTTTAATTAAAGGGAAGTAACGCTATCTGTACTACCTATTTTAAATTAACATTTAATAAGATATCTGAAGCTGTAACGTTAAATAAAATAAAGTACACACAGATATTTATTTACCTACGTATAAATACCATACGTATAAATGTTACTAATTAGAAAACGAATTTTATTAGAAATGTGTTTAAAATTGTGGTGCACTCACGGCTGCGAGTTCGAAACTCACTACAACCATGAACGTTTGCAAATGTTGTAAAATTAGAAAGAGGAAAAGCAACGACTAGGTATGCTACACTACCAGCACCGGTATGTAACACCTAGCAAACAAGTGCTGGGCACGATTTAGTACTTAGGCGAACACCACCACATAACCAATACCGACGCGTTGCTAAAATACTTAACTGCTGGACGTATGGGCATTGATCCCGAATTCATTAAATAGAAAAAAAATGTGGTTGTGTAATTTTTATTTATATGAAACTCATGGTTATCCCTTATTCCCATTTAAAATATTTGGGGATCGCTACCCTCCTTAGGGGTTAGTTTAAAATGGGCGAATTTATAACGTCGAAATGTTTCCGTTGCAAACAAATCGACATATTCGGTGTTTATCAAAAAATCCTAGGTAGTAGATATCAAAAAAGCTCATTTAGTTGAAAAATCATCATCACCTAAGTCCCAATTCATATTAGGGGATATATTCATATTCATATTATTATTAGGGGATAATTTAATTTTCAAGAGATCGTCCGCAAACGCGATAATCCCATCGAAAAGCTTTGTTACGTAATTGTTGCGCTTTCGATAAATACGTTCGTAAACTTAATTTTGCGATGCAACTTCTCGATTGTTAGTTTTACGCGATCAAAGTGTTAATTTGGTTTAATCGAAATGCGTGCGTCATTAATACACACATATGCGCCATCAACAGGTTGATTTTAACACGGTAATGTAGCGTGTAGGAGCGTTAATCCCTCAAAGATTAGATTGCGGTCTAATAAATAACCCGCTCGTTAATTTTTTAACAACAGGATGCCTCGAAATTAAAAAATCCTTTAATGGATATAAATTTGTGTATAATCGATGGATAGATGATTAGATAATTAAAAATGGACTTCGTTAGTAGATACATATGTACATACACACATACATAATAGTAATTGCGGGTTAATAGAGAAACAAAAAATGTTTAAATGTAATACGTTAATCATTCTCGAGATCTCGATTAGCGGATTACGGAATTGCTGGGTGGGTAATGATTTCCTTTATCCTTCGAAAAGTTAGTCAAAAGCTTCGGAGGTGGTTAATATATTAATTAGGGCGTCGCGTACGGGTTCAGTTGTAGTAGGTACGGTTTATACAATTATCATTTTTCAGTAAACGAGATTACGGTGCACCATAAAGCTTCGCGGCATCGAGGTTCGCCCGCCTGTACAGGCAGTACTGATAACGAAGAAGTAGCACATAAAGCTCACATACAAAATGAAATATGTTCGTCTTTGTCGCGAGTTACTCGCGAATCTGGAGTCTCTAACTCTCTCTTAGCGGTTGCTTCGAGTGATATATGCAGTGGAGTATTATTTCGCCGGCTCGGTTAGACTTAGCTGGGCTATCTTTTGCTATGTTTAATGGTTATTGCCGATTGCGCGCCATCGTATATGAGAGATTAACACAGATACAGAATAAAATATGGGAATACTTATGGTTGCTGTTGGGCTGAAACCAACGCCGCCGTCGACGTCGTCTCCGTTTTCGGATGGACGACGGTGGGTGTGAGCGAATCGCACCTGGTTACCTCGCATCCCTTTGCGCCGATCCCAAGATGCATGGCCTACCGAATCTTAATTAATTGTGTAACCGTAATCTCGAGCAATTAAACGGCAATTTCTTGGAAAACAAAGGATTTTTGCGAAGAACAGCGAAGCGCGGAGCCGAGCCGGGAAATACTGCCATAATTCATCTATCCTATAAGATTACTGATCTTTAATCCCCTTCCCTTCGTACTCCTCTTTCTGTACCAGGCCGCGCTCCTAAAAGTTGAGATTTACGGCGTTCTTGGAATTATATTGTTGGCTTGCACAGCAGCGTGCGAGCAGGCGATGCAGTTAGCTAGGAATTATTAAGATATATCTGGAGGAAATCGCTAGCACCTAGTATATGGCATCATTAGATACAGAGCAGTGCCGTGCAGGCTTATCTTGGCGCTCCGACGGGCAACCGGCCGGCAGAACGAGGAGGCTCACGCGGCATTACGGTAGATAGGGAGGATATAAAATATGGCGTCCTTTCATGAATCTTATTAAGATATCCGTAACACCGAACGATGCCAAGTTATGCGCGTCGGAGAGAGACGCGCGCCCGCGAACTTATGAAGAAAGGAGTAGGTGTATAATCCTTATAGCTACACTGCTATATATCACACCTAAGTCCTGTAAGGAAAACAGGATAGATGTTTATAAGTTACGAGTCTCACCATGCGAACTGTTTATTTAACTCGATAACCGTATATCACGACTATTTCTTTCGTGCGCCTATATACCTATCTAGATCGGGAGCTTTTCGATCGACGCGCCCTAATTAGGAACACGATACGCTTCCAGATCAGAAGCTCCAAAATCTGGCAAAGAAACCGAGACAATTTATAGTCGCTTGCGAGACTTCACGTAACTCATCAATCGATTTAAGACGTCGTATAGTTAGTTAGTTGTAAGAGGTAGTCACCCGCTGCTAATCCGAACATCGCATAAATATGATCAAGTGTGAAGTTCGAGCCATAAGCAGTAAGCCCAGCTTACAGTTTGGCGCTTCCCCGCGAGCATCTGAAGCGGTAGACGAGCTTGAAAAACTATCATCTAACTTTACTAAGCGGTCCTTTATTGATTGCAAAATAAGCTGACGCGTTTACTTCAATTAAAAGCGCGTCGTTGTCGCGGTCAGAGCTTTGTTTTAAATTTAGATAGACCACGCAACAGGTTACGTAGGGGTAGTGACTCGTTGAAGATCAGCCCCGTGAAAAAGATTAATTTCCGGAGCTTCTCGCGCGACTCGACCGTTAAGGGACGTTCGGTTTCCGATATGCCCAATTACATCGTTAACGCGGTCAAACTTCGTCACCGTACATTACGTTGTCGAGCAACACCTAAGCTTTCGGTTGCTAAGGTTTAAACTTCGTCGGTCATATAATTAGTTGAAAGCGTTTCCTCTTTGGCGGATCTTATGTGCAATGAAACGAGGTACTAATTCCATTTAAGTCAGTTTGCTGAATGACCACAGCAACCGTACATGCACACAACAACTTAGCAATTAAGGGCGTCTTTTCTGAAGTGAAAGAGGTTACGTGTACGTCTTTTAACTTCGAAATCCCCAGAGACGGGTGCACAAAGATAATACCTCGCAACAAACCGTAGCGAATGGGGCCGGTCTATATCCGGCCTGTTTGCGGTTCGATTGAAATGATTCGAAAGCCACTCCACATGTCATCCACGAGTCACTCCCCCCCCCTCCCCCCTACGTCAAGGGAGATCGTGCCGCAAATAAAGCCGCATCGATGTAAGGATTACTTGTGTGTCGCGAATTCATCCTCGTTTAAAGATGTTTTTATCCCAGAAGGCGAACGAAGTACATACTGCCTATAAAAGATACGATGCGAGCCCGTTTAAGATTAGTTCTGATATATCTACCTAATAATGAAACTATAAGCAGACAAGTAGTTTAATTCGGGTACGCCTATTGTCTTCTAATCGTCTATTAAGAACTAAGTACGATAACTCAAATTGTTCTCGTGCAAACCTCTCTATTATTCATCAACGTGACCCTGCAATGATGTGCCCTTTTAATGGAGGACGTAGTCGATTTAGCAAAACAAATTCAATTATCCGAGCGATCGAGTGACTTTCGGTATTATGGACATGTTTGAAATGCAGATGACCATTTCGATATATATGAGATTTATCTATCGCTGAAAATTGCTGACTCCAGCATGCTACCGATTACCTCCCCATTTCTTTATTCGGTGCGTCTTAACCTGCAGCTTATTTTAATGAATCGATTAGAAGACGCTTTATTACGATCTCTCCGTTGCTTAATTAACTCTAAATTACTTATTTAGAGATGCCCCAGTTTAATGAAGAACGAAATTAATTTCATTGTCGTTTTCAGGTAATCGCGATCGATTCGTATGGAAATATTTTCGTTCCGGGTTTATCTTGTACCGATAAAATGCCTCGTCTACGTTAGATTTTTTTTATAAAAACGAAAGCGATTTCTCCCATTTTTCAAAGTTAATCCTCCCGCGAGGGGATTGATAAACTAACGCACCTACCTGCGTAATATCCATATCCCTTGGTAGTTATTATTGGCATACCTACAAACAAATCTGTTAGAAAGAAACCGAAACTGAAACCATCTTGTGTTATCGGATCAGGCAAATGATCGTCAAACCACATCTAGCTTCGAGTCTTTGGCAATTTCGATCGACTATCCGAATGGTAACCCACGTAATAAAATAGTTACTATTGCGTTAAGCATCCGCGTAAGTTTTAATTGTAAACTTTCACAAAAATGAATAGCTTTATGTGACGCGTCAGATTCTCGAATCCGATCCTCCCAAAACAGCCTGATCGAAACAAAGCAACTAGATGCGAGGCTGATGACGTTTTGAAAACGTAAGTACGTCGCCTAAGTTAACAGTCTAGCAGTTCGAGACACCTTCAAATCGGAACACCTAGTCGTGCCATAAGTTCTGTCCCCAGTATGATGTTTAGGTGTAGGTACCTATATTATGAACAATTAAAAATACAAATAACTACCGTTTTATTCAAACACACATTTAAATAAGAAACAAAATTGAAATTATTTAAAATGTCCACCGTAACTCTTTAATCTTTCTAACGACTTATCTATCGCTGCACGAACAATTTCTATCGGTACCAATGCCTGTGTTAAGTAAAATAAATCATGTTTTACAAAAAATAAATTTAGACGTTCAGAAGACGTTAATTTCTTGCACCAACAAATGACGGTTTAGTCGTATGAGCAGATGCAGTCTTACTGAAAGATTAATTATGATCACATTTTCGATGGCACACTCGCATTTATCTAAAACAAACAACAAAGAATACCTGAACCGGATTTATCAAATCAATTATAGAACGAACCACTGCTGTAAATGCCTCGAAATTATACCACCCTGTACAATGTTCGACAGCAACGCGACCATTCCAAGTATCGTATACGATCGTATTTTCCTCTTACGACATTTTCCCTCCTTTAAGAATCATACGAATCTTTAACGGCACCTTTCCATCATCCAAAGAGCTGTAGATGCGAATAACTTCGTAATGATTAACGTGCCACCAATGTAAAAATGAGTGTACTTACTTGTTTAATGTCTGAAAATCTGTATTGCAATTTTTCAATTTCCTTATAAACGTCTGAATAACGTTTATAACGAATTAAGGAGTTAAACACTTTACAATTAGACTACATCTAACAATGACTGTGACTCGTTGGAATATTTCTTAACGAAATATATCCATATCGCAACAAATGATTATAAAATTTAAAAGGTCAATAATAATAGCCATTCCGGTGATATTACACTACATTTGAAATCACTAAATTTTGAACGTGTTACCTATTATATTATGTTATATAAACTGCACCTAAGTTTCTTTTATCATTTAACGTAATATGATTAACAGTTATATAAAACAAAAGTTTCATCTAAAGCTTTACTTAGTTTTTGCCAATTACGAGTTATTTAATTTACAACTTAAGTTTATTTTATGTTAAATTTTTTAGTAATAATATTAAATTAAGAATTGTTCTTAAAATAAGTAAATTAAGTAGAGCTAAACTGTTTGTAAAATAAAAATAAATAATTTTTTATAAAAATATGAATACCTATCAAATACGGTTATATATTTATATTATGCTTAATTTAAAAATCAATATGTATTTATTTTGCTCCCAAATAATTCATGTTATACATATTTAAGACTATACATTTTCCCATTACAATTCCTAACCAGTCATAAAATTTAGACTGATAAGATACGAAACAACTAATAAAACATGTGTGCCTTCTTTCGTAATTTACTAAAATTCCAATAAAGAATTAGAAACTTTCTAAAATAGAAACGGGAATTTTTGGCCTTTACGCTATAACCTTAATACGTTTATAAATGTGATTCTGGCAAAACGACTTCAGTTCTTTCGCGTTATTCGGAGCGATAGTGTTTGTTTCAGTATGATTTTAAATTTCGGTGTCGTATTATTCGTGTGTGCGCGTAGTGCTCGAGTGTTTATAAGGCCTTTTTAAGTGCGCGAGTATTGTGTTGTGAGTTCTCAAAACAGGATTACAAAAAGGATTAATACAACAGGGATACGACGAAGAAAGGTAGGATTTTTTTATCGACTAACTTTCCATTTATTTATAAAGTGTAAATACGTGACCCTACGTTCTAACACGAATTTTCTAAAAGTCAGGTAGGCATTCTCTCAAAGTCACATAAACTCGGTTAGGCTCTTCTCAAGTATTCGGTGGCCTAATTTCTCTGGTTTTCGCTTTCGTAAGAACAGAACCTTTCCATACATAACATGCGTTTATACATTACGTGTCGCAAATACGATTGAAGCCATCAGCTGTTCTCCATTGTAATTTATACATTCATAGTGATTAGTGATTAAAATTTAAAATATAAAGTATTTGAGACATAAGATGGCAGTGAAAAAAAAGTTTATGGTCAAAAAGCCAAAATATTTGAGAAAATGGGAATGGAAATGGAGTGACTTTTTAAAAATCTTTTAGATTGGCCCATGATGACATCCACAAAACTATTCTAAATAGCAGTACTGATCTCACCTTAGGATCATCTACACTTTTCTTTGAAAAGTGAAGAAAAAAAGTAAAAGAACATAAGAAACACATTTAAAGAAAAATTTAGAAGTTCTAAAGTTCTTTTTTTCTTAAAGTATTTTACCAAGATATATAAATTACATAATAAAACTTTCTTTCAAGAAACTATTTTCAATTTTTATAATTGCATTTTAGTTAATTGAAAACTAATTCATTTTTCTATAATAGAGAATGTACTCTTTTTAATGACAGTTATTTAGAACCATTTCAAAATTTTGCTTAATTTGCTCTCAATCAATAAACAAGAGTGGCATAATTTATTCTAAATTCTTTGTACATATAATTTAAAAAAAATCAATTTTTAACATTAAAACTAAATAACAAAAATTAATTTTTTGATAACATCTAATTTTGTATTCAGATAAGACTTTTAAAAGATACACTTTAGAAACTTATAAACAGTATTACCTATTTAATTTTTGGCATCAGATGTAAGCCTTCTTAGGAGTATTACATAGGTGCAGTCAATAAAACTTTGATAACAAAAGTAACGTCAAATTTAATAACAAACTGAAAAATATTTTCAATTGTTTACATAAGAATAAGGCGGTTTGTTGATTTATAAACAATACTTTCCAAAAAATTAAAGCGTTTATTTCTTATAATAATTAGTTCTTATATACGAAAGAGGGTAAATAAAATTTAAATTATTTTCATCGTAACTAATTCAATTGACTCCGAAGCCTTTTTCAACATTGTTCGAATTTTTTATTCGTCATTTTAATAATTTCGTTTTATTAACTCCATGTATTTAATTTATTTAATCGTTTTTAAAGAACCTTAGAAAATAAATATATGTATATTGCTCTAAATCTTCCACATCAGATATTTTTTGTCACTCAATACTTGTTAAATAATATAAATGCTTGAAAGTAACTTTCGATTAGCATTGACTCATCTAAATTATTATTAAAACTTTCCAAATTGTTTAAACGTGTTTGATACCAAAACTATTAAATATTTTAGGAAACAATTAAGCACCTCTTTATTATAGTTAACTTTTTACACTTCTTCTGATTCAAAAAATTGTTTGGAACAAATATTTAATACTAAAACGTTTCTTGATTGAACTTTTTACGTTTGTAACTATTTTACTTAAAAAGCAAACAGTTTACATTTTTTTTAATCAAAATTTACTCGATCGGTTAACATTTACTTTTAAATTATTTATTATTTTAAATCACTGTATATCTACCTAACATTCTCTCGAGCTTTTCGGTTGAAATGCTAGTTTTTTTCTGCTATTACTATTTTTTCATAAGATTTAAGCGTGTTTAGTTGTGCAGTTATTGAAGTTATTTTACTAACAAAAGAACCAACACAAAACATAATCGATAATGTAAAGTATTTTTAACTTTCAATTAATATTAAACTATGAATTTATTTAAATATGTATTATTAAACTTCGTACATATTTTAACTTCCAATTTTATATTTACACTTTATGTTGGTTCAAAATGGGCCTAAAGTGGAAATGAAGTACGTACATGGGTAATTAAAAACTTCAGGAGATAGCCTTCTTAACTACACAAGAATAAGGGTAATTTTGTAGTGTATCACGAAAACTGCAGTAAGCGATTTATGAAAGCTAGTTGATGTATTTATGTTAACGCTTAGACTTAATTAATTTAGTTTAGATTAAGTTAGATATAAGCTGATTTGGGTTTAAAAATCGTTCTTCAAAGAAGATTTCTAGATGACATTGTCAATGACTTAGGATATTCCTGTGCAACTCAATATAAATGAATCTTCCAGAAATCATCGATAATCCAATATAGTTTTACTCTAACGATCTTCGAGAGTTACAAACAAGCCATGCCAAGTATGCGTTATAAAGGTCAATACTTTAACTTGGTCTTGACTTGTTTACTGTTTGGTTACGTGCAGTAACCACTAGTAGGAAAGTTTGAGGATGTAGTGGGGCTATAGGCGAAGTTTCGACCTTACAGAAACAACGAACCTAGAGGAGTACCTCAAAGGTGGCGTGGAAAACTTCTCACCATTTAATATTTGTGTTACTCCTTTAAAATGTACTATAAATCGATTAAATGTAATTAAACATTTATCGTTAAGCTGTGTTCCGGAATTTTTTACTTTTACATCTTCTTAGAAGCTTAATATACAGGATGCAGTACAACAATCTTAAGGAATAGGAAGATTAATAGCAAAAGATATGGTAAGCGATTTTTAAAAGTTGTTTTTGTTTTGTTTCATTTTGTTAAGTATTTTTTATACAAATATACAATTAATACATATAATTGTGGAAAGTTGCTACGATTTTTTATGGTAAAAGTTTTAAGTATGCATGGATATAAAATAACACTGCTCGAGTCGGTAAGGGTCAATTTACAGTCTCGAAAGGGGTGTCAAAATTAAAGGAGTCGACTTATTTTAAATTATTAGTTTATTATCGATAACATAATTAGTAATTGTCATATGGTGTTTAGTAGGTGGGTAAATTTTAAAAATCGTTTATTTTCAACTTCAATTGATAAAATAAGAAGACCTTTTGGCAGTATGATACAATACAATGGCATTGATGATAAGAAAATCATAAACTTGTTCATGATAACCTTAAATACTGGTCATTTTGATAGTATGGGAATATCGTCAATTCTGTAAACACATTGTTTTGAATCTACTCTGTACATATCCGACTGATTAAACTTTGTATAATCGATGACGTTTTGTCAAAAGGGCGTAACCCACAATTTTTGTGAAAATGAGTTATTCTAACTATCTTATGCATCTAAAGCAAAGACATGATCTGTTAAAATCTAATAACAGTATTCCGATTTTTTCCACCGAAAAATGATTTATATTTCCGCGAAACGTATCTTCTTATAGCTACGCGACAACATAAAATGTGCTATACTGTAAAGTTTACTTTTTGTGGGTTACGCCCTTCTGGAAAAACTGCTCGATATTATTATACTTTTTATGAGCGAATCTTTCCATATACAATCGGTCAAAAGAAATAGTAAATAATCAGATTTTTATCGTAAAACTAAAATAATTTGTATTAAAAGATGGTAATTAAATCTGTATGTTTGTGGGATGATACGTAATTAGAAATAAATATTTACATATTACAATATATTTATAAATATATATATATATATATATATATATATATATATATATATATATATACTTTGTAATAAGATAGAAATGATTCAGAAAACTATTTTTTACTTACGTCATTGTAAGTTCATATTGCTTAAAATATTTATACATATTGATACAACTGCGCATTCGAAGTCATTTGAAAATAATCCAATTTCGTAATACTTTATAATTTAAGAAGCGCATATTTCAAATACACAAGATTAGCTTAACTATCATATTTAAGTAGCTATGTAAAATTTCTGGGAATTAAGGTTTTGAGTACTAAACCCCGTTAACTAGTTCAAAAATTAACTAAAACTAAATTAAACTAAACTATTTCACTATGTCTACGCATTTTACAAATTATTTTTGCAAACTTATTTTGAATAGTAGTGAACGTGATAACACGCCCTTATCGAGATTAATTAAAAAGCTTTTAAATTAAAAAAAAATCTAAACTAATTTTTAATGCACGTGCAAATCAATACGAACGAAACGTTAGATGTGTACATTATTTATTTACCTTCGCATTGCGTTGAGGAACTTAAAAAACCGAATTTTTAAAAAGAGTACCTATTGTCGATTTTATAGGTTTTCCTTGCATCGCAATAAATTTAATATTTTATACGAAATTTTTAAAATTCTTATCCAACAGACCGACGTTAGAATGTGTATAAAAATCGTAGAAACGCTAGTTTTAAAGATACCTCTTAGGTAGATATCTGTATATCCTTTATTATGAAAACGTGATTTATTATTTATATGCAGGATGTTCGTAAAATAGAGCGACTGATTTTTCTCACTTTTTTTAAAAAGAATATTTTAATTGAGAAAAAATTGCAATCACTTTAGTCGCAAATTGTGTCCTTGTATAAATTATTGTTTGACAGTTAATAAGCACTTGCTTTGAAAGACCCTCTGCTTCAAATCTAAGAGCTAATTGTGCCTAAACGATTGCAAATTTATCTCTTCCACATTATTAAAGTGGAGATACACGTAGGAATCTTAAACTGCGCAATTATTTTAAGATTTACAAAATTTTATATAAGCAATTTAATCACCCTCGTCCTAGTAATTTACTAATAAAATTTCCACTTAATAGTATTGCGCAGAGACGTCTAAATAACTAGGTCCTGAATATTTCGTTTCTTTATCTCGCCAAAGAAATGGGGATAACTAAAAAGTTGGATAACAATAAACGTTACGCTTTGGTAAATATAACCTTAAATAAATATTATGCCGCATTAAGTACTTTTATGTTTTCTTAAAGAATCACTGGCTTACCTTGACTGTACGCCACTGATATCTATTACAAAATAAAACCACATGCGATGATGATATGACATTATATCATAGACTTCAAGGAGAATTAATGTGCTAAGAAATAAATTGTTGTTATCACGTGTCCTCGTATATTTAAAGCCCTGTATTGCACTTGCATCTTTATGAAACTGCAAACAAATTGTTTATCGTTTTAAGGTTGAAATAATCTTAATAATCGACAACCTAATTACATTTACCGCGCCTTCTATGAAATACAATAAAAACCGACCACGCGTTTATTTGCAACTTTATTAAAGTGTTTTGACCCACATTTTAAATTGTAAAAAAAACAATTATAATATACAAAGTAAATATTATTTAAGAAGATTATATAAGTTGTAACGAGGTGTTACATATTTAAAACGTCACATATGTATGTACACACGTCCTTTTTAGAAATTAATATAGTCGCTTCGTGGTTTCAGTTCTTTTTCAGTTTTGATCTTTAGCTAATCGAGGATATAAAATCTAGAAACTTAAGAGCGCCAAGGAGTGATGTCTATTTTGGAAAAACGCGATTAAAATTTGTGGCCTTGTGGAATTAATTAATTAAATTCTACTTTTGCCAAAATGTTAGAAATTAAAATAGAAGAAAAAATTGAAAACTTCTTTTATAAAAGTCGTATAAAAAATCTACTAACCTGCGAGATCATATACAATGAACTAAAAACTTTTTCTAAATAACATTTCTTAATAAAACCTTTAGATTTCCTGCAAATTTAATCGGCAGTAAAATTTATTAAAACTTTATAAATATTGGCTACTACACATGAAATAAGCAATCTGACAGCAAAGCTAAGATATCTGCATTTTCAGCTGCAGATTATATTTAGCTGATTCAGAATAATATGTTGATACATTTATAAATTTATCTCTACTCTTTTCAGTACGGATAGAAGTAATGTGCTTAATTATACGTTATTCAAGATAGGTTACAATACACGTCCTCAATAAAATTGCTTATGTCGCTTTTCAAACATATAACTGAATTACAACTAAACAATTTTGTAACTTTTTAACGATGACGTGCATTCTAACCTATCTTGAATAACGCATACATATCATACTCCGTTATTTGTGTGCTTCTACACGATAAATTGTGTTAAACTATATAAGTGCCGTATATAACAAACGCAATAACTTAATAAATGTATTGAATCAATTATTATTTTTTTATTAAAATGACTATTATAAATCCATTAGTTTAATTAACAGTTGACAGTCATTTTGCGACTGATTGTAAATTTAAAAAAGTTGTGGTTTTTTATTAATTCGGGTGTGCTGAACACGAAAATGAAGTTAAAAAACTTTTAAAACATAATATTTTTGTATTATGTTGTTATTAAAGAGACATTTTGCGCAAAATCGGCCATAATAAATAAAATTTATAAAATATAAAATTAATATAAAATTAAAATATAAAAATTAATATAAAATATAAAAAAATATAAAAAATATAAAATTTTGCTCGACTATTATTGTTTATTAAACATTTCTTGTACAAGAGAGATTGTTATTTTTATAATATCTAATCAATTATAATTAGGTATATATGTAATTCGTTTGGCTTGTTTTTCGCGACTCTCCACCTCTTTTGCTCTGTAAGGGCAAAAGAGGGACTAGTCGAAATGCGCTTTAACAACTTGGATCTTTTTGAAATTTTTAAGTAGGTACCATAGATAGTTCCATTAGTGAGCATTTTAAAACAGTTTTTAATTTTTGTTTTAGCTATTAACGTTTTGAATCTAGACTTATTTCTATTGACCGCTACGCATTTTTAGTGCTTGTAAAGGTTGCGAAAACTGCGTAGGTATCTAAGTACCTACAATTTTTTTCTGCTAAACATACCTAATATATCAATCTAGTTTTTTTTTTTAATTTATATTGTAAAAAACCTAGAGATCATTCGGAATATGGACAAAATGACTAAAAATATGTTATTTTATATTATTAAAATGGGTTTAAGTTGACAAAATTGTCAAAATCGGCATGTCCATAATTTCTTTTTCTTAAGTTTTCTTTGGACCTATAAAATTTAGGAAAAATAAAAAAAAAGTTTTTATCGTTAAATTTCATTAAAGGAGACTGTACAACATTTTAGATCTTACCGTTTTTACCAGTTGTATACTTACTATTACGTATAATTTACGGTCTGCGAGTTTTATTTTGAGTTTCAAGAGCGTTAAAAAGTTACAAGCTCTACAAAATCTAGGTGGAATCCAGCAATTAAATGATGGGAGAATATTATTGGTTCTTAATGAGATACTGTCACGAGAATTATACGGGAAAATCGGTTTTTGTGACATAATCATCGGCTGCAAATTTGCTGCAAACGTATTTTTATATATAGGGCATATCTTTTTATCTCCTAATACATTTATTTGATAGATATTTACCATAGAAACGTTTGTTCAAACAATTGTTTCCATGGTAGATATCTGTCAAATAGATTTATTAGGAAATGGAAAGGTCGGCCCATAATTTACCATTTAAAATAATTTGTCGTTTCTAGGTAACTTTATTTTTCTCTTGTTTTAATTTTTTTTGCAAATAATGCGTAAAAACCTGTTAAAAGTATGTACAAAATTGATTGCTTGTAACTAAAAATCCTTACGTGACGTGTTGGCAAATTTTGTATGCCAAATTCGTAATCAGGGTACTTGATATACACCAACGCAGTTGCACTTCATATCTATCGCAAAAACTTTAAAAAATTTTGTTGATTAGTATTATTAGAGAAATTATAAATTCAATATACCTATGTAGTAAAAAATAGGTAAATAATTTCAAACTATGGAATTTTGTAATTTTCATATTATGTGTTATAGTTATAGTGGTTACTCCTAATTAAAGATATTATTATTATATTACTGCATTGTTAATATAAAAATGGGTCATAAAAGAAAATCGCAAAAGACTTTAGCGGATACTTTGTTTATATTTTCATTTTCATATAAGTATTTAAATCGAAATATTAAATCGAACTTTTTAAATAGAGCTGGATGTTTACGATAATAATGTATCACCTTACAGTGGCTATGCCAAACAGTGTTGTCAGTAACGCCAATCGCGGTTAGAATATTTACAAGCACAGGGGACAAGGCACACGGTCAAATGCGCTCTGATCAGCTGATCCCTATTGCTCTTAAAATATTAATTGTTCAGTGTTTAAATAATATAACATTAATTTAACTTAAAATTAAAGATGTTGCGATTTTTTTTAACGCGGTGATATTCGAACCCACGTTCAGTGAAATGCAAGCGGGTTTGTTAATTGCGTTACCAATCAAGTTCCACGATTTTTTAATTCACATTAACATGTATTATATAGTGCTATTTGAAAGCTTTTAAAACTACTAATAAGATAATATCTTCCGCAGCCTTTATTTGTATGTATTATCATACATACCGGGTGCGTCAAGTTTTATGGCCATCGAGTTTTAAATCTTATAAATCAACGGTTCTCGACCGGTAGAGCACGCCCCCTTAGGGGGCGAGATATAACGAAAGGGGAGGCGTAAAGACATTAAGAAAAAAAGATAAAAGCATCAAAAAGTATCAGCAGCAAAAGAAAAATAGATATAGAAAAAAATATTAGGACTCCAAACTTATGGAAAGAGGAATGCTATTAAAACTGATGCGGAAAGTTGGGTTCCACATACTAAAAGGTTGAGAACCGTTGAATATAAATAATTATTTCAAGAATAAGAATTAGGTAATCTGATAGGATAGGTAATCTGATGTTGTTCTTTTGACGTATGTTTTTCGTTACATAAATTAATTGAAATTTTCAAAAAAACGTATGATGGTAGTACCTCTTACTATAAATTTTGATTAGCTAACTTTACTTCACAACGCATACAATTTTGATTTCCATTTTCACCATATTTCTTATGAGATCGAACTTCGTTTTCCTATTCTACTTTTTGATCTTCTATGTCAGCGTTTCTTTACTTTTTGTGTTCCGCGTACCACCCAATGAACATCAAAGTTTCTGTGTACTACCGACCTTTATAAAAAATTTCGGTATGAAACTAAAAAATACCAGTTTTAGATTATTTGAATATAATTTTTCAAAAATAGTTTATCTTTTACGTACCTACTAGACATGTAAGTCCATCGCGTACCATCAATGGTACGCATACCCATATATTGATAATCGTGGCTGTATGCGAATCTAAAATCAAAATTTGAAATTTCTAAAAATCTCGCACAGGCACGCACTGATTTCAATAACGATCTTTTTAAGTTCGTCGAAAATAAGACACGATTTTTCTAAAACAAAAACCAAAAACAGATTGATAAATCTTTCTAAATTAATTCACGTTGTCGTTCGTGTAGAAATAAATTTGTTTATTTGCAAACAGTCTATATGTAATTGCTGTTTATTTAATTAAGCCGTCAAATTAGGTTTATAATACATATATTACATTCTAAACGGAAGTCTCAAACACTATGCTCGATAATAAATTGGAGCTTAAAATATTACCAGTTTCGTCCAATGGTAAAAGTTAAATTTGAATGCGAGTCGAAAATTCTTTTGATCGAAAACATCAAAAAAGCTACACCCTGATCTTATAAAATGAAAAGCTCGTCAATTAATTTCTATACGTCGCCAATCTATTAAATATTTATTTACCAAATAAAAACTATGGAAGTATTTATGTCGACATAATAAAACATTAGGTGTCTATATTAAAATTGTAAGTTTTAATTTCATAAATAAACGAGAACAATGTATCTAAATTCAATTCGAATTTGGAGCGACCTCAATTGTATTTACAGAAAAATTACGGTAAGTTTAAGCAAATATTTTAATTTTTAACTTGATCCATAGTTGTTATAATTGTATACAATTCTAGTCCAAATTTCGACATATAAAAAATGAATTAAAATTATAGAACCGAAGTCTAAAATGATTTTTATCCCCGATTCACGATTAATTAAAGAACAATAATAACGACGTTTGATAATTAGGTATGTTGCATATTTAACTAGTTAAGCTGATCACTTTATACAGTACGTTCAAGGTAAAACGATGTCATATAACAAATACAAGTTAAATTAAATTGTCATTTCTCGAGTATCCGGAAAAATGAAAATTTTGAAAAAAAAAACGTCATCTTCTTTAATTTATATAACTCGATATAAAAATCTAGCGACTCGCAATCAGTACATAAATGTCGTAATAGCACCCAGTTCGGTTGAAATCATCTACGAAGTGTGATCTAAAAGTTCCGGAACGTCATTGTTTCTCTCAAATCTACATCTTCGATCTCAATAATTTGAAAGAAACGAACTAGTCCATATTATAGCTACTTACGGAAAAGTTCGAAGTCCACGAAACCTCATCGAAAATCATAAAGCTAAAAAAACACAACTCGTTCAAAAAAATGTTGACCGTACCTCGTATTACAAATAAAAAATGTAACCAATCAAAGCGGCGATGTCTGACCAAATTTATTGCTAAATAAATTAACTAGCTTGGCGGTTTTAAGACGACTGCCCAACATTTTATAATCGATACCGATAACAATTAGAATTAATATGTAGAATTAATTCTTTTAAATACTATTTTATAGAATCGGAAACAGTTTACTCTAAAGAAATAATTTAAAACCGACAAAGGGAGACTCGGGTCTGTCCCTAGCCGATTTGAATGAAATTTAGCATATTTATAAGAAATGTTCCTGGTCAAAATTTTAAGATCAACTTCTCAAACATTTTCGAGTAATTAATTTTTAAAAATTGACATAGTTCGATTGATATAATTATATAATATATGTCTATGTAAAAGCCGCTTTTACAAGTATCAACATGCCCCACCCAATATCGAAAAAAATAAAAATAAAATTCTAAATAATAATCAGTTCTATTAAATACAATTAAAGTGATGCTCAAAATCAAAAAAGCAAGTGTTAGTAAATCGAACCCGTGATTCTGCACGACGATCGCGCACTCTGCAATAAAGGTAGGTTAGTAGGTGTACGTACCGTACGAACTATATCAATGTTCAAAAATTAATTACTCGAAAATGTTCGATAAGTGGATCTTAAAATTTTGTCCCGGGACATTTTTTACTATAATCTATAAGTATATCAAATTTCATTGAAATCGGCGAGGGGCAAACCTGAGCCTCCCTTGTGAATTGTGTAAAAATAAGTAAACGTACGTACCTATCTGAATTTAGATTTTCTGTACGATTTAATTTTCGTACTACTCGTACATCGTAAATAACCTAAACAAATAGAAATTTTAGTTAATTATAAATACATACATATATACATACATACATACATACATACATACATATATCTAATGTATTCAGATTTATCGGATCTCTCAGTTTTTATAGTTACAATTAGGTTTCCATTTCGTTATCAGGACTGGAATCGGAACGTTTTTGTTGTACATCGAGGTAGTACAAGTTTTACTGATAATTTTACTGATAAAACAGTTAGTATATAGAGACAGGGAGGGCCCCGTCTTATCTTTTTAAGTATAGTCAGCTACATGGATTCTAATCTGATGTTGATTCACGACTCGCTATAATGCAAATGTATTAATTTGAACATCGCAAACAACTAAAGACAACATAATCGGAGTGCGGTCCACAAATAAATCGGATAAGTTTCGTTAAATTAAGAATTTACTGAATATAGTGTTTGTTATCTGTTGCGTGTGTCACTTACCTTTGTAAATAGAACAACGAAACGGATTTGACTTCAAAACTTCTCCGATATAACATTTGGCAAATGAATTAAATATGCGAATACTTAACAAAGCGGCGTGGAGCCTTTGGTTTATTTTACAATTTGTGGCGGGTAAAAATTTCGATTGCCCAAAAATGTGTACTTGCAAAGTTTCCGACGTATCGACGACCTGTCATCGCGGCGACCTAACCAAACTACCACAAGGAACTTATTTCGAGGTACGATTTTTAAATTAACGCGTAAAGCGAACGTCGATATTCACCTACGAAAAATTTCAGATGCTACGATTTGATCTTTCCTTCAACCTTTTCGAAAGCGTTCCGGAAAACATGTCGGCGTACAAATTTTTGCAGCACGTTAACCTTTCTCACAATAGATTATCGGTTTTGGATCGCTTCTCCTTAGAGGGATTAAACGCTCTACAGACGTTGGATTTATCTTACAATCTATTTAAAACCTGGTTGGACATACATCCGGACGCGTGGATGTCGACTCCGGTCCTCGCGGAATTGAACCTGTCGCACAACTCCCTTCGCGGTTTTCTCGATTTAATGATCGATTATCCGCTCAAAAGTAATTCCTTGAAATCGCTTCTTCTAATCAATTGTTCGATAACGAATTTGTTAGGAGACGTAATTTTAGGAATGACGAAGTTAGAGACTCTAAATCTAGCTAACAACCCTTTAATCGCTATAAATACTCAAATAAAATCGACGACGCTGCGCAATTTGAACTTTGCGGAGTGCAACTTGCAACGAATCCATGCAAACGCAATCGCAGAGCTATCCAACCTGACGAAACTAATTCTTTCCAAAAACTATCAGTTGAAAAAATTTAATTCGAAATCCCTCTCTTTAAAAATCCTGGATCTGTCCCACTGCGATTTGGAAAGTATTCCGTCAAATTATATGCCCGACCTTACGGAAATTAATTTGAAAGGCAACCACTTGCGGCATATTTCCGCTAACGTTTTCTCCTTTTTTCCTCTAATTCGATCCGTGGACCTCTCGAACAACGCGCTGAGAAAAATCGACCTTCACGCTTTTCGCGAACTAAAATCTCTAGAAATCCTAGATCTCTCGTACAACACGTTAACGGAATTAGTTTCGAACACGTTCATAACGAACAACAAGCTCTACAAGTTAAGTTTATCGAGAAATTACTTGAGTACAGTCGGACATTTAGCGATACAGTCTTTAAAGCACTTAGATTTGAGTGTCTGCGAAATTCGCGAAATCAGCAGAGACAGTCTGATTATGATGCCGAAACTACAAAGTCTGAATCTTTCCCGCAATCTAATATCGCACGTGCCCGATAGATTGGAAGCCTCCGAGTTGCATGTCTTAGATCTCAGTATGTGCAGAATTTACGCTTTAACTAATCTAACGTTCAGTTCTTTAGGCCGGCTCCGGTCTTTAAACTTAACAGGTAACCGCTTAAATTCAGGTATAAAACCGTCCTTTTTCTACGGCGTTACAAATTTACGGTTAGAGGATAACTTCTGGGCATGCGAATGTGAATCGGACGATTTTCGACATTTGTATCATTGGCTTTTCGACGTGCTCGCATTCACGGATAATTTGCGATGCAGCTCTCCGGAGAAAGTGAAGGGTTTCCCGTGGGAAAGGGCTTGTTACGAAATCTGGTTTCCGTTGGAAAAACGCAACGATAGTGTGTGGATTTATTCAGTATCGTTGGTAGTTTTGATGACGCTTTTATGTTGCGTGATAGTAAGTTTGAGACAATTTTACCAAAAGAAAGCGTCCAGAGAGGAAGAACTGCGAGAACAAGAACGTGAGGAGACTCGAGAGCATCTCCGACAATTACACCAACGCAATTTACAATACAGCAGGGAATCTATCGACAGAAACGCACCGGATCCTAGAGAATTACAAACGCCACCTTCGTACGCGGAAGCGGTTTCGATGCCAAGATTGAATCTGTCTTGCAATAGTCTAGCTGGAAGTCACCGCAGCCTACATTCCTTACAATCTAGTCATCTCGATGGCTCCCGAAGAACCAAATTGCGTAGAAAAAGACGGAAAGGTAGGCAAGAAAACAAATATAATGTTTCAGAAACTCAATCGGCCGCATCAGTTTCACACGCAAATTGCGATTCCAGCAATTCCGAAGACGAATTTCGACCAAACATTAAGGATCAGGAAAGAAACGTCATGATCGAGAGCAGCTTCTAATAATTCGATTTTTATTCGTCCTCCTAGGAATGTAAGATGTAAGGTCAACAGAAGCGCGAAAGTCGATTGTTTCGAATTTAATACGTAGCGGCGTTAAATTGTTTTATAATAAAATTAATAAAGATATAAATAATGAGCTTTCTTCGCGGCTCGGTATTGTTACAGTTAGTAGGTAATTTAGATAATTGTTTTGCAACTATGGTGTGTTGTTAAAGAACTTGAACACCCTTCGACGTATGTTAATTTAACATTACAAAATAAAACCGGTTTTTATTGATATTTTAATTTAATCCTCCATATCTATCATACACCATTGATCACCATTATGTGTAACTAATTTTAAAAATGTAACGGTTTTCTCGCTAGTAGGTACTACATGCATAATAAGTATATGCGTATACTTATTTTAATAATCCTATACGTTATTATAGTCAGAAATCCTCCATTAATTACCTCCACTAATTGTTAATAATAAATTTGTTTGTCACATCTTCATTTTTTCTTCATCTTTTATAGCAGTAGAATTCAAAAGCAGAATTTTTGTATTATTTATTATTTTTTATAAATTTTTCTTAGCAGTTAATGTAAATGATTCGCCGAAAATGTTTTCTCAAAGTATACTTAAAAAAATATGCGCATTTCACATTCCGTTTTTCCGTTTCGTCGATAAATGTTAAGGCAAATCGGTTGATTCCAAACCTAAACTTGAATTCTTAGTACCCTAGAATCCTACGACTTTAGGGAAAAATAATATTTCTTTTATCAACTAAGCGTATATTTTTATACACATTATGTATAATCAGCTGTAATAGATGTCGCTTACATAATATCAGCAAGATTTTTTGATCAACTATAACCAATAGTTGCACTGCACGTCTATATCACTCAAAATAATGTTTTTGTAAATTTTTCAATTTTTATTTTAATTGTTTGCACTTCGTATAGATATAAATGACGTTTCACACAGATATACTCTAACACTGGTCGATAAAATCTGACATTTTTTATGTTAAATTATTTTTGGAACTCGTTAAAAAATCTCTATCAAAATGAAAATTTCAGAATTTTTATATAAATTACATTTATTACATTTATTGTATAAAATAAAATACATGTAGATACATACAACTCATATAAAATACGCCTTTAATTAATTAACTGCTGTATTTAGTATGAAAAATGTTCCTTTTTAATGTCCAATAATCTGTAAACACTTTTGAACCATACATATTTAGTGCATATTTATTTATTTCGAGATTTCGTTATTTATTGTCGAGGTCGACGAAACGTCGTGTAATATATCATTTTAGGCGCGTTTTTAACTAGAAATCGACTTTTTTAGTAGTACAGGGTCGAAACTAAAGGTTTCAGTTTGGGCCAAAATTTTGCGGAAAAAAACAAAAACGCTCCATCGTGTAATAAGCCCCGAGTTTTCATTATTAGACGAAGTCAACGAAACCGTGATGTAATGCATCATTTTAGACGCGTTTTTTATATAAAAATTAAATTTTCTAATAATACCGGACTGGCACTAAAGGTTCTGTATCAGAATAGAAATTTACGAAAAAAACCTAAGACTATAATGAGGTGTTTTTTAGAGCTTTCGTAATTAATAGAGAGCAACGAAAGCGTGTGTAATACATCATTTTAGACGTGTTTTTGATCTAGAAATTGAATTCCCTAGTAATACCGGGCCGAAACTAAAGGTTTTGTGTCGGAATAAAATTTTACAAAAAAACGTAATGCATGTTTTACAAGTTTTCGTCATTAGTCGAGGTCGACGAAGCCGTGTGTAATGTATCATTTTAGTTAGACGTGCGTTTTTTAATATAGAAATTGAATATTCTAGAAATTTAGGGCTGCAGCTAAAAGTTTTATATCGAGACAAAATTTTGCAAAAATAACAAAAGTTTTCTGAAAAACAAAAGATTATAAGTCGACGTTTTCCACGCGATTTTATCAGTAAATGTCGAGTGCGACGAAACGGCTTGTAATAGGTTCGGTACGTCATTTCAGACGGATTGTTCGTGACTAAAATTTATTTTCTTAATGAATTTCTATGGATGTTTTTATATAATAATTATGTATATTAATATTTAGATGATAAAATGTTTTGTTTAACAAAATTAGGGAATTCTGTTATTTTTAATAAATGGTATTTATGATTACAGCTGTCGTATTGAAAAATATCCTTCTCCCATATATATATATATATATATATATATATATATATATAAACAAAATAAAATTCAAATTTTAAATTAACGTTAAAATCCAGATTTAAATTAATGTTGGGGCGCAACTTTTCAAATTGACCTCGTACGAACTTGATAATAGTTAGTGGCATCCGGTATCGGTTTCTTTAAAGGAAACAATAGACGATTAGGTTCGTTCTAATGAAGAAGTAAAAATTCGGCTCATTCAAATGTATTTACGGTTCGGAAATTCGCCGCTCCTAAAATTAACCGACTATACCTAGGTCCAGACTTTGATTATTTGAATGCGCTACTGCATTGTGTTATCAGTATATATAAATACGATTGTATTATGATAAACGATAATACTGTGTACAAAAATAGATCCATAAAAATCGTATTTGATGTCTCGCTTGGTGTAAATAAAAAACGAATTTATATTGAACTAAAAAAAAATTGAAATTAACCACAGCGAAACATGTATGTATGTCATTACACTAGGTAATGAAAGATTTCCCACCTTTTAATAAATTAACCAAGAGTTTAACTATTATGTTACAGACAACTTTGAGTGTAAAACGAAAGCAACAAAACTTTAGTTAAAAAAACGATCAATTACAAACAATCTTCAAAATTAAAGCATTTTTAATTTAAAGCGAAGCGATGGTATAAACTGATTGCGAGTATTTCTAATGCACCTTCCTTTAACCAAAGTTGATATCTTGTTGACATTATAATTGAAAAGCATTTCCCTCTGCCATTTCTTGAAATCGTCTCCCAAGATCAATAAATACAAATAAGATTTTCATATTTTAATATTACGAGAGGCGTTGAGAAAACGTTTTCATTTATTGTATTCGTAAATACGGAAAATAAAACAAATTAATCTTGGACGAAATTACGATGTCCTGATAGTACAAGCAACTCTAAAAATCGTGATTATTCTAGATGTGTAACGCCGTTTTGCTGGAATTACGCGCACGGGTCCTAGTCGAATGAAAATCCACTTGTTTGATTTGTTTCGAGCGAGTTATATGAAAATGTTTGCCAAACTTAATAACTTAATGAATTAATTCGCATTGTATTGGAACATCGTTGAACTACAAAAAAAAATGTTTTAAAAGATACATAGGCATATAAGTTATATGAGACGAATATAACTAGCCATAACATCATGAGAACAATGGACTTCATTGTCCTTAGTTCAACAGACATGAAATTAGGGTAAAATATAGTTAGCTTTTTCCTTAAGCAGTCAGTTAGTTGCTGACCATCGAATAGAACATATGATGTAAATAAAATAATGAATTTGTTTAAAACATTATTTTACAAATAAATAATTTAACTTATATATATACTCCCTAATTATACTCGTCTACACGAATTTATTTTAAAAAAGTTTATGATCAGACTTCCAAAAATGACTGACCTTGAAATAAGTAATTTACCAATATCCGATTTTAAATTATATTTCTAAAGAATCGAAACCTTACAATTTAATATTAATATCTTAGGAATAAATTGAAGGAGTGGCCAAAGTTGTTGACGAACAATGACGATAGATTGAATATTTTTGAATAACGTAGCAACTTGAAAAGAATATCGACGGCTTCTTTGAGTTTCTTTGAAATAAATATATTATGTAGGACGTTGTTCGTATCTAAAAATAAATTATCGCGTGTTCACGTGCGTTTTTTATCGTGCATGCCACTCGCGCCGTTTCGAACTTCAAACGTAAAATAAAAAAAAAAAAACCAAACAACGCCTAAATACGACTCAAATAGAAAACATAAGAGAATGCTTCGTGAATAACACGAAATTCAACAGACGAAACGCCTACAGGTAAAATTTAAAGGTTAAGATCCAATTTTGTTAAAATTAAATCCGCACCCCACGTCTTTTGTCAAAATTTTCACTTACCGGAATGATATTTATTTCTTGATTTCATTAAAAAATGTGGAATTTAACATTTTGAGTTGTAATGAGATAAATTACGGGCAAACAAATCTTTTTACGTTTCCGTCATGCAATCTAATATTTTACGAGACAAAATTCTTTGTAAATGTGAAAGTAGGCCACCAACCTTTGATTATTAGAACATCTTTCTTATACCCAGACGTATTTTCGTAATTTTGTACGAAGGGAAATTTGGATGCAAAATTGTTATAGGTATCATTAAATAAGATTAGTTTGCTTGGGATTTCGAATGACCTTTAGTTATTACAGAAACGTCGTCATCGGGAAAGCACGAAATTTTAAGGATCAATCATCAAATTCAATTACATACACATATGTATATGTACAAGTAACATATTTACCAACTGTAAATACTTTCACATTAGTAATAATATCCAAGTACTTGTGCAATGACTAATTGTTTGAAAACAATTTAACAATCTTTTCTATATTTTGAAAATTACTTATATATAACTTTGTAATCTAACTATTGTGTTGGTTGGATCGTAACAAAATCCAAATGTTCGTCCCTATTCTATAAATCTTTTAAAATAATTTGAACTAGGAACCCATCCCTTTCGGAATCGACCTCGGGACCACCTATCTGTTAACACCAGCATACTTACTTACTTACATACCGTCATTTATTAGATTAAAAACTATAGTTTTATACACGAGTTGGAATTTTACGGTCGTCCAAAAATATTCGACCTCCTCGTCAGTTCATCGATGATAATAAAAATCTTCATTATTCAAATCGCGCCCAATTAAACCGCCGCACCGATGCAAAAGCAGAAACTTCAATATATTATAACAGCGATGAAAATCCCACAAAAGTTCCACAATTTTTTAAAGCGTTTTTGATACTTACAATAATTCAACCCAAAAATTGTTAAGAATTCGTTCAAATTTAAATAAAACGAAGATCTTTTCGATTCAAAAAATAAAATTTACAATTTTCAATTCGGAAATTTTACGAACATTTTTATCTACATTAAAAAAAAAACCTTTCCAGCTTTCCATCTTTCAGCAATCGATGATGTGAAACAGTAATAAAAATATAACATACATCTAACAAGTAAACGCAAGGTCTTTACCTTGCGCTCGCAATAAATATTCGACCCTTCGACCTTATTTACAGATAAATCTCGCATCAAAAAAACAAACAAACAAAAAACAAGTGTAACTATTTCTTAAAAAAGATCCAAGTAAACGTGTCTTTTATTCAAAATTAGCATGTCTTAGAAAGTGGAAAGCTTTATAGGCCCTAATCAATATGCACTTTACTTAATCCCAAGCTTTGTTTTGTAATGACTGATTTACATCAGACAGCTTCCTAATTCTTGGCACTTCAAATAAATCGCAAATTTTATATATGTACAGGATGTTTCAGAAAAACACGTCAATATTGCTAGGGACGATAGAACAGTGAAAGGCCAGAACAGAAAGAACAGTGATAAAAGTGGGGCTTGCTAATACACATTTGCCCGAAAGTCGTCCATTTTTGAGATACGGGACGTTAAAAATTGCTTTTTATAATATTTTCTTTTTTTTGGACTGCATCAAAACTTCAAGCGATATCGTATTGAAATTTGGTATGCAGATGTTTTCGGAGTAGCTGAACCGATTGAAGATACTCACGTTCCCGTATGTCATGGAGAAGTTAGTTACACAACTTTACGATATCTAATGGTATCACAACATCATTAACTATGAAATATTTCGAAAACTGCGCGTCTGGGCGACTTTTACTAAGGTACCTTTTTTATGTAAAGTTAAATAACCTTTCATTTTTTCCAATTGTCATGCCTACAAACCTAAACTCAAAAAAGTTATTAACAAAAGTTACTCGTAAACGTTGTCTAACTAACTCCCTCTATGACATACGGGAACGTGAGTACCTCCAATTGGTTCAGCTACTCCGAAAATATCTGCATAGCAAATTTCAATACGATATCGCTTGTAGTTTTGATACAGTCGAAAAAAAATAGTACAAAAAGCAATTTTCAACGTCCTGTATCTCAAAAATGAATAATTTGTGTACAAACGTGTATTAAGCAAACCCCACTTATTTTTTACTGTTCAATTGCCCCTAGCATTATTACCATGTTTTTCTGAAACACCCTGTATATGTATTTACAAATTATGTCGTAAATTAATTTTTTAATCTAGAAACGCCGGCGTGTAATGTAAAATCTTCCTTTTTCTACTTATTGTTAAATATAAATGGGTTCAATGCAGTTTCTTTAGATATATAATAGATAATTATGTAATTATTACGTTTAGTCATTCAAAAAACAATGCCTTATTGTAACGCGATCTCCGATAAACACAGTAAAAAAATTCCAGTTGGTCTGTGAATAATCAGGAGTAACTGATCAACCGCGTGGAAAAATGCAACACATTGACTTATCAAAGGTAAACAAACTTCAATGACACCTTATTTTCGAACTGGCGATTGTGATTAAAAGAAATTGGTATCATTTTATACAGCAACAAATTGATGATAGTCTTCATCTTCAGATCGATTGACAATTTAAAAAAAATAGGATTCCTTTTAACCGATGTGAGTCGCGCATCAAAAAGTTCAAAATAATCGATAGGTTTTGTTCGTTTTAGATAAAAGATTATTTTCGTTAGTTTCTCATAATTATCTATTTGAAGCAAGTTTATTGTAATTAAAAAATTAAATATTAATAAAATTTAATATTGGCTATAAATTAAAAAAAAATTGATACAAATGAAATTGAACAATAAACAACTAAGTTTAACAATTGGATTATTTTTAATATTTTAGTAATAACTATTTATTGTAACTGTTTTGCAAATTTAAACTAAAACCATTTATTACCGAGGTTTAATTTTTACAACATTTTCTGTAATGTCACGGACAGTTGGTCATCAAAAATGAAATGTTCATCAAATGTGAAATAAGAGGGGGAAGATCAAACAATAAGAAACTTTTTGTAAATCGGCATTTATATAATATTATCCCACAACACTTTACACGTCCAACAATTGACTAAAACGTGAAAAAGTTCATTACCACATATTTATCTACAACTGAGTTTTTAATTCAAAACCTCGTATTAAAGTTGATTATATTTAATACGGTAAAAATAGAGGTTAGCAATGAGATTATAATTTCGTTAATTATATTTTTAATAACTTATAATTTAACAACACATATTTCCATTGTTGTCATAACAACAGTTAAACTAAATATGGAACTAAATTCATAATTTAAGTTGAAATAGATGAGGCCTAAAACATCTATCGTCAATTTTTTTAAAACTCATTTCTGGATTTTCGTGCTTCTTACAGAAGCGGATTCATTGCCGCTAGTTCATCGCGGCCGTTTCAACGTCAATCCATTTCATCGTCAGCCATTTCATCGCCGTTTATCTTATTATTATTATAAGTGCAATGAAAAGGTTAATCTAGATGAGGTGAGTTTAAACTAGTGTAGATGAGTTGAGCTTCCCGGTACGGGGAGGTGAAATATCCCCCTGGTAGGCGTGGATGTCCCGGGGGGCACTAGAAGTAATGCCTAACGGCGGTTCCTGGTGTCCTTCGGGGTGTGCAACTAACACCAAAAAAAAGATGAGTTGAGCTTAAGGGGATAGTAGACAGAGTTTTGAAAACTATTGCCGTTGCGATGTCGCTAGTGTAGTTCCACCGATCCTTCGTAATAATAGGCAACCAAAATTTCTAATATCTTAACACAGATGTTTTCTAAAAACAGAAGGTAGTAAGGTTTCGGTTAAGCAGGCATAATGGGTCCCCGACGTAATCCCTTCTCGTTGTTACTGAAAGTATTTACAAGTAGGTAAATGTATTTTTAGATTCTAGAATTATTCAACTGCTGTCGATTTACAAAGTCGACTTCAATATAGCAAAGGATTTCAATAACTTGCAAAAATCGCTAATAAAAGCTACATTTTTTTTTAAATTTATTTATTATAAAAGCAACATGATTGGTTCGAATATTTTATATATTACGCATTGATATCCCCGCAGGTCAAACGTTCCGTGAAAATGCGTCTTACCTGTTTATTTCACAGGATTATGTATTGTTATGAGTAGTAAAGTTAGTAATCGTTAGTAATCGTTAGTATTATACAAAAGTATTACCGGAGCATTGGTGCCCACGGTGATATCAATACTGTAATCCAACGGTTCTCGACCTTTTAGTATTTGTGACCCAACTTTCCAAAACAGTTTTAACCGTGTCCCTCTTCCAAAGATTTTTGGCGCCTGAATATTTTTTTTATATCTACTTTTTTGCTGCTGATATTTTTTTATGCTTTTGTCTTATTAAAATGTCTTCGCGACTCCCCTTTTGTTATTTTGCGTTCACTTAGCGGCAGCGCCCCACGAGTTGAGAACCGTTGCTCTAAATCGTCGTGTTTCAATAAACTGGTCATTTAGAAAATTATAAAACATCAAATACATAATTGAAATTGGAAATAGGTACGACGGAACTATTATACAGGGTGTTCACAAAGACGCATAAGTTTACCAGTACGTTGCAGAAGACCCTTCAGAGGAAATGGGAAAAATAACTAAAAATCTATTAACAAAGTTGTTAGCAAAAAACTGTATGTTAGAATTGGCAACATCTCAAATACCTATATCCGGCAGTAGAGGTCTGCAGAAACATAGAAACTCTTAAAATATTGATCAAAATAATGAAAAAATCATGATAAAGATTTGGCAATTTATAAAATACGATTTAAAAATTAATCACTAATGATTATGAATTACTTTGGCACGAAATAATAAAGGTATTTTAGCTTTTTTTGGGAAATATTAGTTTTAAAAAATTTGTAGAAATGAAGAAGTTGAATTCTCAACTTTACTTCTTCATATCGACGAGAACGGTCAAGGAGGAACTTTTTAACAATTTTTTGGGATTCTTTGACAGTTCCCTTGGAATATACTGGAAAGCATATACGCAATTTTTTCACGACATACTTTACATTAAAGTTTTTTTTTTCTCTTCAGATGAATGTAACAAATTCAAATTTTACGATTTTTTAAATTAAAACGATAAAGCATAAATTTTAGATAACCAGAAAACAGATAATAGTGAAAACCACACAATAAGTAAGGCAGTTATGAATTAGTACGATATTTCATAATCTCTTTACCTTAAAATTTAAAAACATTTTATCACTTTTTCCAGATTATCTCAAAAACGGTGCATTCTATCGAAAATTATAAAGAGATATGATGGACAGAAAATTTGATGCCGATCCCAAAACATATTTCATGTTACCGATCAAATAATTAATAACGGAGATAACTCACAATCAATTTAAAATGTTTGATTAGCCACTATTTTGAAACAGGTCGGTCAATTTGACTGATTAACGAACTCGTTCTTTGTTTTCTTCAAGACAATACACTATCTAACTTTCAGTCTCCTACGATCAAAATTGCGACTGGAGTCGTGTCTACATGATTTGTCTCTATATATAGATATATATGACCGATCCAAAACAAACGAACTATATTTTCATAATCTACGGGTCGAGATCAGAGAAAATCCAAAACGGCACGTCTGAGTCCCGTCAAAACAAGCTGAAATAGTTATATTTTCTATGAAAATTCACTAAAAATTAATTTTTAAGTATTCAACATTTTTACATATATACCTTCAAAATATCTACATCAGCTAAGTCCCTACCGTCAAAACAAATTGTAAAGCAGAAATTACTACTTAATTTACTATTATTCGTTTCTTTGACATATCCCAAACAATGCCACCTTCGATATTTATGGTTGTGCTAATCTTCTGAGAAACACCTGCTTTCAGTTTCTATGCAAATAATTAGAAGTATTATTTAGCAGGTAAAAATTTGACGCTGTATTTTTGGTTTTCTACATTCACAAAGACAATATTTTTAAAATAATAAGAATAATCCGATAATTTTTTAATTGCTAAATTGTTTTAGATGACCGTTGCTGTTCTAAAGTATGTGTTTTAGATACTAGAAAGTTATATTAAAACTTCAGCAATTCATCTCTCATCAAATAGATTTACACACCGAAAAACTACATTTTTTTATTAGCAACATTAATTAAAATCGTTGTAAATACGAAACTGTTGAAGTGTATGGGCTGATTTTACTTCTCACCCTGAAAAACACTATCGTCTATACGACTACAAAAAGAACAAGAGAATATTGAAATTATTTTTCAAAAAAATACCGGAAAACCTATTATTTTTGTTTATCAATTTGAATAAAAATTAGTATATGTTAAAGCAAGAATAATCTTTTATAATCACGTTTATAATAAAAAAAAAGTTTCATTGATGTTCATCTTTTAGATTTATTAAGTTTTAAGGGGAGGGTATACTCTATTCCCGGCGACCATTAGAAGTGAATTATATTCTTTATTTTTAAATTCTACAAAATTCTCTCATTTGGAGATTTTTCGCCATCAAATTATCTATCATTTGAGTTTTTAAAATTTAATATAAAATTATTAATAACGAAATTAGAACTTTTGTACACAATTCAAAATCCAATTTAAATTGCGGCTTCAATTTTACAATGTATAATGTTCAATACAATATCTAGGAGATAACAAGTTTTGATGAAGATAGCTGAAGTAGAAATAGATTTTTTATTGAAAAAATGTTGCGTATAAGTTCACTTTTATGAATAAAATTCAAAATTTCATATATGCGTCAACATATCGAGCTCATATTTTGTCATTGCCTAGAGAACGTTTTTTTATATCATTTAAGATATCGATCAAGTTTTCATCTTTAATAGCACACGATAATCGTACAAATGTTTTTATAAAATTTCACAATTAAACAAAGAGGGCTCACAGAAAGAGAAAGAATGTGCAGACCTCTACAGCTCGGCACGTGGTCTTGTTAGAAATATTTATTACCCAAATAATCCTGACAGATATATAAAGGTACCTATATACGTTCGAAACTGCAGGAAAGTTTTAAATAGTTAGAAAGCGTTAGAAATTGCTTTTTAAAAATAAAAACGTTATAGGCACCTCTGCTGCTACATAATTTTTAATAATAATCGTAATATGTGTAATAAAAAATAATGTAGTTTGTGATAAACAGTATGAATTATAAATCAGCTATTCAAAATTTAAGTGTTATTATTATAAACAGAATGAAATGGTTGCAAATGTTATTAGATTTAAACTTAATGTTAAAAATTTCGTTTTGTTTTGTTTTAAATGGCATAGATATGCCAAATGTCCACAAAGTCTGGCCCCGCACCTTTTTTCCGAAAATTGTTGGGCACCTATATGGAAAAATCGGCGACCGCGCACTTACCTACCTATTCCATTATTTTTAGGGCACAATTTTTGATGGAAAATGTTTAGGTGTGTAACCTCCGGGAGTGGGAGGTGGAGGTCAACTAAAAAATTTCAAATGGAAACGCATTTCAAGTCGTATGTCATTTAAAAGCTTTTAATAAACAACAATTTTTAACGTTGATCCAAGATCGATACACCAAACAAGTCATGAATGGCGAATACGAGTACCAAATAAAATTTACAAATAAGTTGAACAATAAAGAAGAAAGGAACGAGGGAAACGTTTATACTTTGGGCGTAGCTGCGCCACCCCGAAAGGACCAGTTTCCATAATCCGCTTACTTGGGTGCGATAATAACTAGTAATTAGATATGAATCGTTCTCAAAGTACGACGTTCAAAATAAGAATGATGTGGGTTTTCGTTTCCCGTTTATTTAGAATATTTTGGGAAAACTTACTCTGGATCTTAGAGCCGATTTTTCCATCTCTTGGTAAATTTATCGGTAACCGTATAGGTATTTACCGTGGAAACAGTTGGTCGTGCAAAGTACGGTTAAAGTAAGATTAGATTCTATGGGAAATACCTATCAGATAAATTCACCAAGAGGTGAAAAAATCGGCAATAAGTTTATAAGTTTTCGTAAAATATTTTAAATAAATGGGAAATGAAAAACCGCATCATTCTTATTCTGTAATAACAGAGTCGTTAGCGAATTCAAGAAAGCGAATTACCAAAACTGACAGTTTCGGGGTGGCGCAGGTACGCGCAGAGTAAAATGCATGTTATATTATTTTCAGTACGGATAGAAGTAGTGTGGTTAATTATACGTTATCCAAGATAGGTTCCAATAACGTGTGCCAATAAAGTAGCTGTACAAACTTAAAACATAATATTATAGAAATATTTTTCACTAAAGGAAAAATGATTTATTTATATTAGATTTACATTAAACTTACATAATAATTTTAGTTTTTGTAGAGAACTAAAGGACCATTATCTTCAATTTTCCGCAATTTTGACTTTATACTTCGAATCATGTCTTGGACGACCTGAAGATTAACATTTTTCACACATTTCTTAATTCTTGCAGCAAGCTGTTTATTGGATGTTGCTTCCCAACCATTTTTATACACTTCCTGACACAATAAACTCCAAAAATCTTCAATTGGTCTTGCCTTCGGAATGTTTGGTGGATTTGCATACTTTGGTACAAAATTGTCCTTAAGCCAATTTAATGTTTTTCCAGCATAATGGCTGCTTGCCAGATCAGGCCAAAATATTATGTTGTCACCAGAGTGTATGGTTTTAATAAATTTATCAAGTATCCTTTTGTCGATATGGCTGCCCAAACTAAAATTTTTGGTTCAAATTTACCTTTGGCAGCGAATCTTATAGCGTCAGGAGTATTTGCAATATCGTTTGTATAAAATCCCGCATTCCGTTCGCCATTATTCCAAGCATAGGAGAAATATTTTTCATCGTCAAGAATGATCTCAATCTCACCAATGAAGTATTTTCGACGAAGAATTCTGCACTTTTTTGGGATTTCTTGAAGTTGCTTTTCACTATATCTAGGAACGGTCACTCTTCTGTGATACTTTACACCCATATTTATCAAGTTTTGACGAACTGTCTCTTCGAAACACCAAGTTTTCTACTTAATTTTCGATTTGATGCTCCAACTTTGTTTACCGCAGCTTTCTTCAATTTCTGAAGCTCAGACTTACTTAATTTTTTTGGGCGACCTTTTTTCTTAATTCCCACACTTGACTGTCCACTTTCGTAACGTTTAAATATAGAATAAATTGTGGAACGAGCGACATTTTCTTTTAGAAAATGTTCCAAAACTTCTTTCTTAGAACGCTGTCCAAGCAGTTTGTAAACACGCTCTCGGAGATAGTTCTGTTCCGCAACCTTCATGATTACTGATTAGATTTATACTAAATTTCTGTTTACTAAGAAGACTAGATGAACCATAACATAAACAGTAGATGAAATAAACACACCTATACAGATATAATTGCAATTTACTTCTGTCCAGTTACTTTATTGGCACACGTTATACGTCATCAATAAAACCTTGTACCTATTTTTACATTAGGTACTAATAAATTGCAGTTTTTCTTTGCCATGTTATATGTGTGCAGGTAAATCATTTATAGAATATGCCACGTTCAAAACTTTATAATGAATATTACAAATATTCAATTTAGTCACTTCTTATTGATGACGTGCATTGAAACCTATCTTGAATGTATAGATTGAGAATTCGAACTATACTAGGCAAATCCGTTCTCGGAAAGAACTTCTACCTTCCAAACCAAACGTTTGAGAAGTCGTAAATCAGTAGGCCATAAATAAACCGGGACCGATAATAAGCTTTTAAATTGTCTCTTCAAGGAACTAGTGTTAATATGGTTGTCTATGTATAAGAAATTTGCTATAGTACCATCTATTCAGACGTTTCGCTAAGTTCTAGACACCCTCATGCCCTTAAGTAACACTGCAAATCCGTCTACTATCCCCTTAAGCTAGTGTATAGATATAAATCATTTAAGTTGGTATGCAATTAATATTTTAAACATAGAACACTGTTTTTATACTTACAACCAATTATTAGATATTAAATAAATGCCTTTTACTAAAGGTGATATAAAAGTCATAGACGAGTAAGCATTGTAAATGTGCCTTTGCTCGGATTTGGCTAATTTTTTTCTGAAAGGTAAATTTTGATGTAACTTTAACATCTCAAAACTTCATACTTTCCGAAAAAAAAAGTTATTTTCAAACATGTTTTAAAACATTTTTTCTCAGAAATTATTTCGCGAAGTTGAGGTACTTGTATGGTATTGTATGGGTACTAAAGACTCATCAGTGGTATTTGTTTAGGGACTCTTAATGCACAGCAAATGAGGAAAATAAAGAATATTAAATTAAAATAATTTAAAAATATATCGTATACTCGCGGGGCACTCACCAATTTTCCATCGAATATTCCTATAATTGTCCTAGATCCTTACAGAAGTGTGTTTCCGAAAAATAATGTTTCCATTATTTCTCTAGGCAATAAATCAAACACCTAGAAAATAATTTGGGGCCATGGTGGTCTAGTGAGCTATCGCTCTGTTAGGTCACCACGGCTGCGGGTTCAAATCCCGCTACAATCATGGATGTTTATGAATGTAATTTTAAAAATAAGATAAACAACGGCTAGGTATGTTACATTACCAGTAACGGTGTGATCACCTTAAAAACAAGTGCTGAACACGATTAGTATCCAGATGGATAACTCTTGGGGAACGCCAACAGAAACATTGCATACCAATGCCGTTGCACATACAAAAGTCTGTGGCTAATGGGCTCAGATCCCGAGCCCATAAAATTAAAAAATAAATAAATAATAATCTTATAAATTGTAAATATCGAGTGTAACGCAATTTTATATTTTAAATCTGTTGTAAAAAGTGCCTTTAAGCTGGGTCTAACTCACCTTCAAAATTAAAAACCTGCACAGCTTTAACGAATTACTTAATTAATAAAAAAATAAATAAATTTATCTTTTCACGCTTAACAATCTTATACTCAAATATTTTCGAAAATTGTATAAAAACCACCCTTTTTAAATATAAAAAAGTGAATCTTGCATCACTTCCATTTTTATTTTCTTTTTCATCGCTTTTCCGCGTACTAATTAAATTTAGAGCATTAACTTCTTTGTGTTACAGTTTTTTAATGTAATCATCGTCAATAGTTACATTCATAAAAACAAGATTATTTAATTGTTTCTGGGTCATTGCTACAACGTATTCGTAGCCATATTTACATTTAAAGGCATGCCATATTATTTCGGAATTTTTACGCCCGCTTTAAATAACTCCTTCGACACCCTATCTTAAAAAAATCTAAATTGGTAGATAATGAAACCGTGTACGTTTAATTTTGTAAGTGCCCCAACGTATTTCAAAGGACAAAAAGGTCATTAGTAATGTTGGAAATTATAAAAGCGAGCCGTAAAATTGTCTTCTACAGGGGGCTAATTTTTTAATAAATTGTTAACTCCCGTTTTATCGAAAAATCTACAATTTAAGATTGTAATTTCTTGACACAGGTACATTCTTGTTCGTTTAAAGTGTTAAGTTTGCCCAGATGATTACTTATAACTAACATGTTTTGTTGTAGATACTAGGTATACAAGGCCAGGCGCGCATGGAGAAGTTAGTAATCGACCGATTGCAGAGAGCTGGTGCGCACGAACCCATTTAATTACATTGGCAAAGAGCAGTCGGCCAATCTCGATCGGTTGGGGCTACAACTTCTCCATACGTGCGCTCCCATATAAAAGCATTGCCGTTGCTCACCAATCACGAATTGGGCCGGCCAAAAATGCTCCATGCGCGTCTGGCCTTATTTGGAAATACCTATAAATGTTAACATTGAATTTCCATAAAAGGTGTTGCGATATTCAACTGCCGATATCCTCTTACTTTCTAAAAATTGTAATGATTCTAATGCTTTAATGTAGGAGATTCTTAGAAATAAATTATATGAAAACAAATATTTAAATTTATGTATTATTTTATTTTAAAATAAGTTTACTAAAATACAATTTTGCCAGAAATGAACTTTGCTACTAGGAGGAAACCTAAACTATCATCGAAGCAATAGTAGTGCTTTTATAAAGCATCTACACAACAGGGGATAAGTACAATTGGGCGCAAAATTAATGTCCCGAATCACGAGCTTTGGGCTGACAATACACGGCTCAGTGTACAAATCAACGAAAAGTATTTACGACAAGTGAGACAAATTACAAATACAAAGTCGAACTTTAAATAATTTAACCATAATTTGTTACTTGAGTCGTGTGTGCCCGCATAATGCTCGCGATTAGAGGCATTAATTCTGCACCCAACTGTGACTGAAACACGCAATAGGTTGTAGTACAGGGGACTAAATACTTATGTTAGTATACCAGCACATAAAAAATCTATAATCAAATCGTATGCTTATTTCTTTTAATACACTATAACTTCTAGTTTCCTTTGCGTTTTTGAAAAAATTCGTAATTACGAAAACTATTTATCTTGTACTATAAATAGCATATTAGCATATATTAAAAAATGTATATTTAGATGTACAGATTTAAATATACATTATCTCAAAATAAAAAACGTTCAAGATACATTTTTCCCACTATTTTCCTCTAATTTCCAGCCATTTACAAGAAAACCTCATTGGCAAGTTTACAAAAATCATCCTAACCTTTCTATGGGCAAATGACTTTCAAACAAGTGTCCACAACTTTTACCGATTATTTTCGCTTTTAGACAATTATGTTTACTTCGATGCCATTTTGTATACGCAAGAAAAATAGACTATTTAATTATATAAAATATGAGAAAACGAGAACATTTAAATGTTATGGAATACGTTCGTGTATTCTGTGAAAGGCACTCCCAACTAACAATTTTTAAATTTCGCGGCGAATTTCTATTGGTATCACATGAAAATATTTGCAGTCAGTAGCGGTGATAAATTAGGCGAAAGGAATTTTGAATTGTTTGAGTAACGAAATATTATACCTGCTGTTACATATATAAATAATTACGTCCAGTTTCACGTATTTTACCACTTATGTTATTTTTGAACATGTTTACATTAAAATATTATTAGTTTAATTTAATAATTTACTGCAGTACGTCACTGCCTTTGTTATTTAACCTGACATTGACGTTTATATACGAGTAGTACCAACACAAATCCGCCGCGAAATTTAAAAATTGTTAGCTGGGACTATGTAAATGAGAACAAAAATATGGTCTAAATTACACTAGAAATTTATATTTAAAAAGTGCCATTGTATTTTGTAAAAGGAAATCCTACCCCACGGTAATTGAATATAAAGAATTAAAGGCCGATAACTTAGAATATAATATCCATACTGAATGACGACGTTATTTGTACTGAATTTGAATAGTACGACAATCTAAAGCAAAACCGAGTTCTACAATTTGAGATAAGTTTCATGATTACGCGGTGACATGACATTAATTTGAAATTATCATTAGACGCCTTGATCGTCTAATAGCAAAACCAGTCCTACGTTCGATTCATTAATAAAGACGTTAAAGTTAGATCACGACGATAAATAAATAAAAATAATGTAAATTTGAAGATCGCCATAAATTACAATTAAACTGCAACTAAATGTTTTTATGCGAATAAATTTTAATGTTTCTATAGATTTTTATTTTTAGGATTTATCACGAATTTTTTATTTTTTATTTTCGCTAAAAGAAAGTACTATTATCTAACGTCGATGCCAAAAGATGGTTATTAAAACATTTAAAAAAACTCCCTATCCTCCTATTAAATTACATTTATCGCAAATTTTTAGTCGTCCCCCCCCGCAATCTGAAAAAAATATTTAGTGTTATAACGAGCGCATGCTAATATTTAAAGCTTTATTTAAGTACCACGAAAAAATTCATTTTATTTGCTGTATTTTTAGTAGGTACCTAAACATCGTTATAGTTGACTTTCAAATTAATATATTAATAGGTAGACCAGACATGCCGGAATTATTCGCGCTCTTCGGACGCTCACTCGAGTTTAAATAAAATAATACATACGAGGGTTGTGCATGCATCCTTCGAATGCGGCGCTGAGTAAGAACAATAAACAGTGCATACGGTACTTGCTCGTGCTCTTCGTACAAATAGAATATTGAAAAGCATTTAATAAACAACCGTTTCTCTCTTGGAAAATAGTTTTTAGGTTTAAATTCAAAAGGGCTCTCGGAAACCCTCGCGCGACAAAAATTTCCAAACCTGCTCTCGATTTTTAGCGTAGTAAATCCTTCGAAGAGAACGCAGAACGATGTGACTGTCGATAGGCCCGTTTTTTTAACGCCAGGGGATAGATATGTTCGCGGACTACAAAAAATGTACTCGTCGATTATTTCGCATCTTCGACAGTTCGCGAGATAGACACGATCGAAGAAGCAAATATGTGACTATCGTAATATTTCCGATCGAATTTTCGAGGTACCGATTTCGACGTCCTGCACACTTTCCGACATAAAAACGCGAATAACTTCGACCCGCCTGCAGCTAGGACGTAGAGAAACACACCGATCTCTTCCCGAAACTACAAAAACCGTGTCCGAAAGCAATCAAACCTTTACGTTGGATACTTTGGGAACGACAGGCGCTCAAAGACAAAGTAATTCGAAAAACTCGCGAATTTTTACACCTCCGAACCCCCCGAAGGGCAGGAGGGTGTCTAGAACTTAGCGAAACGTCTGAATAGATGGTACTACAGCAAATTTCTTACACATAGACAACCATATTAACACTAGTTCCTTGAAGAGACAATTTAAAAGCTTATTATCGGTCACGGTTTATTTATGACCTACTGATTTACGACTTCTCAAACGTTTGGTTTGGAAGGTAGAAGCTCTTTCCGAGAACGGATTTGCCTAGTATAGTTCGAATTCTCAATCTATACATTCAAGATAGGTTTCAATGCACGTCATCAATAAGAAGTGACTAAATTGAATATTTGTAATATTCATTATAAAGTTTTGAACGTGGCATATTCTATAAATGATTTACCTGCACACATATAACATGGCAAAGAAAAACTGCAATTTATTAGTACCTAATGTAAAAATAGGTACAAGGTTTTATTGATGACGTATATTGGAACCTATCTTGGATAACGTATAATTAACCACACTACTTCTATCCGTACTGAAAATAATATAACATGCATTTTACTTTGCGCGTACCTGCGCCACCCCGAAACTGTCAGTTTTGGTAATTCGCTTTCTTGAATTCGCTAACGACCCTGTTATTACAGAATAAGAATGATGCGGTTTTTCATTTCCCATTTATTTAAAATATTTTACGAAAACTTATAAACTTATTGCCGATTTTTTCACCTCTTGGTGAATTTATCTGATAGGTATTTCCCATAGAATCTAATCTTACTTTAACCGTACTTTGCACGACCAACTGTTTCCACGGTAAATACCTATACGGTTACCGATAAATTTACCAAGAGATGGAAAAATCGGCTCTAAGATCCAGAGTAAGTTTTCCCAAAATATTCTAAATAAACGGGAAACGAAAACCCACATCATTCTTATTTTGAACGTCGTACTTTGAGAACGATTCATATCTAATTACTAGTTATTATCGCACCCAAGTAAACGGATTATCGAAACTGGTCCTTTCGGGGTGGCGCAGCTACGCCCAAAGTATAAACGTTTCCCTCGTTCCTTTCTTCTTTATTGTTCAACTTATTTGTAAATTTTATTTGGTACTCGTATTCGCCATTCATGACTTGTTTGGTGTATCGATCTTGGATCAACGTTAAAAATTGTTGTTTATTAAAAGCTTTTAAATGACATACGACTTGAAATGCGTTTCCATTTGAAATTTTTTAGTTGACCTCCACCTCCCACTCCCGGAGGTTACACACCTAAACATTTCCCATCAAAAATTGTGCCCTAAAAATAATGGAATAGGTAGGTAAGTGCGTGGTCGCCGATTTTTCCATATAGGTGCCCAACAATTTTCGGAAAAAAGGTGCGGGGCCAGACTTTGTGGACATTTGGCATATCTATGCCATTTAAAACAAAACAAAACGAAATTTTTAACATTAAGTTTAAATCTAATAACATTTGCAACCATTTCATTCTGTTTATAATAATAACACTTAAATTTTGAATAGCTGATTTATAATTCATATTGTTTATCACAAACTACATTATTTTTTATTACACATATTACGATTATTATTAAAAATTATGTAGCAGCAGAGGTGCCTATAACGTTTTTATTTTTAAAAAGCAATTTCTAACGCTTTCTAACTATTTAAAACTTTCCTGCAGTTTCGAACGTATATAGGTACCTTTATATATCTGTCAGGATTATTTGGGTAATAAATATTTCTAACAAGACCACGTGCCGAGCTGTAGAGGTCTGCACATTCTTTCTCTTTCTGTGAGCCCTCTTTGTTTAATTGTGAAATTTTATAAAAACATTTGTACGATTATCATGTGCTATTAAAGATGAAAACTTGATCGATATCTTAAATGATATAAAAAAACGTTCTCTAGGCAATGACAAAATATGAGCTCGATATGTTGACGCATATATGAAATTTTGAATTTTATTCATAAAAGTGAACTTATACGCAACATTTTTTCAATAAAAAATCTATTTCTACTTCAGCTATCTTCATCAAAACTTGTTATCTCCTAGATATTGTATTGAACATTATACATTGTAAAATTGAAGCCGCAATTTAAATTGGATTTTGAATTGTGTACAAAAGTTCTAATTTCGTTATTAATAATTTTATATTAAATTTTAAAAACTCAAATGATAGATAATTTGATGGCGAAAAATCTCCAAATGAGAGAATTTTGTAGAATTTAAAAATAAAGAATATAATTCACTTCTAATGGTCGCCGGGAATAGAGTATACCCTCCCTTAAGCAGCCAAATGCTTTAGTTTTATACCCTACTAGCACCCACGTCAGTTTACTACTCGACAGATACAATTGTGAACACTATCGGCACGAAGCGTAGCTCGGAGCTTGAAAACCTGTGTCCGGTTTAAAAAATCCGCCATAGTATGTATACCGAATAAGTCTAGTTATGTATATATTTTAATAAGTATCTAATGCTGTATCTAAGGATCTATTTAAGAGACATCGGCGATCCATTCCAGCTTACAAAACAAAGTTTCTAAAAATTATATAGATTAAAGAAAATCTAATTTTTTGTACCTACATTAAAAAAATTATGAAACTTAACCGGATTTAAACTCGCAATTTGAGTAAACTAAATCGAATATAATACTGCCTCGAATAGGGGCGATTTGAATTTTTTCGACGAAAAATTAAACCGTGCAATAATTGTTTTACGGCCTACATCAACGTATTCGTTAAAAACCAACGTCGGAAACCTTTAATGGGAGAGGTTATTTAATAAATAAAAATAGCTACTGGTGGGGAGTCGAATGACCTTCGCGCTCCGGATGCTAATTCATCTACATAGGTACGATACTGTTAAGGAATTACCGAAAACGGGTCGCGCATATTAATTTAACGACGTTTCACGATAATCGTAATCAAAATTGCGTGATATTATTTAAAGTCGATTTAAACGAAAAATTGGATGAGCGGCGTATTTTTAAAAATGCGAACGAATGAAAATTAAGCGGTCGCTTCTAGGAAAACGGGGCCGCCCCCGAAATGTAAACCCCCCCACAATTTACAATTAATAATGCACACGGATGTGCTTAAAAAAATTCTCGAATAAGTCAGTGACCAACGTTATTTTGATATTTCTCACTAAAAACGTGTAAACTTATCACGAACAATAAACTATTTTGAACTTTAATCTTAATTTAACATTCGCAATCGTTATTAATGTTTCTATTATCACCGCGAATGATATTTCGATGAGTACGTCGTAATGAACTTTACACGGAATATCGCACTCGAATTTTAATTTCAAACCGAATACTTACCTACACCGTGATTAATAAAAATTATATTTGTAGGTATCGCTCAAATCAAAAAACAAAAACCACGGTTCATTTACATTATACTCGAAAATATATTTATTAATAAAATTTAAATAACGTTCTATACATAACATTTGACAAAAAAAAAACTTAAACCTACTATAAACGATTTTTTTTCAAAAATTATTCGAATAAAATATTATACTTACACTAAAATACATAATTATTATTAAAGGTATGAAACTACAACACGTTTCCTTTGGTAATACTAGATCAATGTTACCTTTAAAAAATTTTATATAAAGAACATGTAAAAAATCGATTTTTCAGTCAACACCTAATAATAATAATTAGAAAACTTCAGTTCTCAATGTCAATAGGTTGTTACCTAACACAAGACTGAGAATCAAAGGCCATTGCACCTTAGGAACAAAACTTACTACAATATTGGATTATCACATATGTGTACTCGATCAACTAATACGCTAATCATAATAATAATTACATCACTCTTTAAACGCGTTGACCATTACTGACGGTTGCTACAATGTTACCGTCACTATTTAAATGACGGGTAATTAAAATCGGCGTTTTTGGAGTTAAACTAGGAATTTCGGCAGCTTTCACGGTAACGCGTTTCGTTTCGGGAAACAGTTCGTTATCTTCAATAGATAACGGGTGCATCTGGTTGTCCTCGTCTTCGATATACTTTTCTGGAATCGCGGTGGTTTCATTCTCGCTCGTTTCTTCCGAACTCTTCATTTTATTATGGTCGTTCAGCAACGAAACCGTCTCGTGAGTGCCGTTGGGCTTATCGTTCGTCGAGATAATCGGCTTTTTAACTAATTCGATCTCTTCGGTAGAAGGCTGCGCGGCCGAATTCGTTTGCAAGGCCCCTCGTTTTTTTATCATCACGAATACGACGAAAGCGACTACGCCCAGTAATAAAATTGCTATAAAGATGTAAGTGACGTTCGAACTTTTGGGAATTTCGTTGATTTGGCCCGTTTCCTCCGTTAGGTTTAAACTTTTCTTGATGACTTCTGTTTCCTCAGTTACGTTCGCTTCTGGAAGATACACTTCATCTTCGGTCGTGGATATTTGCGTTGTGGTGGTCGTTTGTTGTCCGACAACGATAGCAAGATCTTTCGCAATCATTTCAATGCCTTCGAGTAGACCCAAAGGTGGTGAAAAGTCAGTTTCGTTCGTGTCGTCCAAAGGTGGTGGTGTCGAACAGTCGAAATTGCAAGCTAACACCGAGCCAGAATTTAAGAGCGATTCATCGACAGCTTCCATAAGGGGTTCGATGGTCGTTAAATTGTCCGGCTCCTCCGAATGATCTACGAAATCTTCCTCGTCATCTTCATTCTCCTCGCTAATATCTAAATGAGTCGTGTTTTCGCTGGCAACGTTAAATGCGGGAATTTCGGTGCTCTCGCCGCTACCTTCGACCTCTTCGATTTCTTCGGGTTCGATAGTAGTCGACTTCGAAGTCGTCGATTTAACGGGGATGAATCCTTCTTCAACCGATATATCCCAACTTCCAAATTTTTCCTCTACGTAGTTTTCGGTTGGTAAAGAGACTTCTCCGAATCCCGAACCTTCGTAAGGTGCGTCGCCCTGCATACCACCGAACAGGACGTGTTCGTCACAATTTATGGATTTCCACGATTGTCCTTTAATGTTTTCCGGAAACGCACATTTCAACGACTTATTAAACACCACACCTTTTTGCGAAAGCTTATCGCGAACAGACACGGAGTCACAATCACAGACGATGGGATTTCCATAAAAGTCGACTTCTTTTAATGCCGGTAATAAATGCAAGTCCTGGGGCACATGTTTAATGTAGTTTTTCGACAAATTTAAATGTTGCAGAGAATTTGGTAAATTGGCGGCGACGACGTGTTGTATTTTATTAGAGCAAAAGTTGATGCGTTTTATGGCGCGAAGCTTCTTCAAGTTCGGATTGATTTTAACGATGGAGGCACCGCTAACGTCGAGGGCCACTATGGAATCGATTTGTTCGGTGGTTAGGGGTTCCTTTAGGAAATCGAAAGAATCGCAGCGAACCTTCAGCTGGTTTCCGGACGCGGTACAGGAACAGCGTTCCGGACATAACGTCACTGGTGCTCCCAGACCGCTAGTCGCCAAAGTAATCAAAGCAATAAATAATAATGCCCTCATGGTTACGTTTATTCTGAAACAAACGGGATTTATTTTCGTTTGGTGATTTTTGTAAAATATTAGTGGACGACGCTCGTGAATGTACGCGACGGTATCGCGTTAGAGAATTTAAACTACATAGTATAGCAGATATACTGTTGGTCGAGATAAGTTTGATTAACACGCTGACGACATCGAAGATACGATACTATTAAAAATTAAATTTCTGAATTAAACCGATACTTAAACGATAATCTTCGGAACGGCGATTAGCTACACATAGTATGCGATCATGTCTCCCGGCGACATACAATTCGATAACGGTCGGCGTTACAAATAGTAAAAATTAAGTATGTCAATGTCGAAAGTTCAGTTGCAACAAAAGTACGTACCTGACGAATTTTCAAAAACCATATACATATATCTAATACAAACGATAACGGTATTAATCGTATAATTTCGTTAGAAATATTTTACCTACGAATTTCTAGAAACGCGCACGTGTTTCGTTTAAACCTTGGAATTCGCCCTAATGTGTTAAAATATAAGAAATAATCGCGAGTTGTTTATGTTAAAACTTAAGAATGACTATTACGTAAACGAATTTACGTTATCCGAAAAAAATAAAAATCGGAAAATCACATCGGCGTGCGTGCGTACGTACGTACGTGTGTTTACTTACTTACTTACTTACTTACTTACTTACATACATACATACATACATAAACTGACCATACCATTATGAGACATCAAGCAAACGTCTTTTGTACGAAAATTGTAGCGACAAACGCGATTTATAATTTCAAGTTATAATTAAAATATAAAAATGACCGGTTCTGTTAACTTTTAATTAAAAGTTGGTAAATCGTATATATATAGCCTACTTAAAATATATAGAAAGTCGTTAAATTTCAGTACACAAACGTGAAATAAATTCGCCTACGATCGTTGCCAAAAGTGCACGCAACATCAACATTCAAAAATGTAACCTACCCCGTATTTTTCGACGACACCGTGTAGCTGACCATCCACGACCACTCTCTAACGATTACTGTATTCGTACACCGATTTTGCTACGACTTGAACTCGAACTGTTATCGGAGTTTATACTACTAGCTCGATGTTAAAGACAACACTATGATTCACGGCGGTGTTTTGAATTACGTGACCGGAGAGGGGAAATCCAGGTCACAAACGGGGGGATAATACAAGACAATTGATAGAAATGCGAATTGTCAATTTTGAAGATTTGAAAAACCCGGCAAAAAAGTAGTGACTTTTGACGATTTTTTAGTGTGGATACTGATTTCGTATTTTGGCGGTTCGACGTCGACGTTTAAACACCACCTAACTGGCAGGTCTCAAAGTTTTACCTGTCACGTGAGATAGGTATGCCCACCTGATCGCAGCGACTCACCTGGCCAGGTAAAACGAAATTAGATGGAATTTACCATTGGTAACGTGTAGGTTCTAGAACCGTCTGTTTAACGAGTATCTTCCGTGTTCTTTGTTGTTCCCTTATTAATATATTTTAAGTGATTCGTAAACTTAGGTAAGTAAGTATATAGTTAGTTCGTTAAGTTACAAACTAAAACGCTTAACAAGGTTAACTTAACTACATAAACGTTTGTAATGCGTGCATTGCATTTATTCAAGGACGGATGCAATAGACTACTAAGTAAGTAACTTATCAAACGCACAATTAATTTTAAATGGCGAACTAACTTTTGTCGGTGTTTAACAGAAAATCTTTTAATACGTGGCGTAAGTTACGACGCCCTATTCTTATCAGTAATAGATAACAATGTTTATATCTCGATTCTCGACTATAGAGTTTAGTCCCCCCCCGTATTGATAGAAAGTTAAATGCTTTTACTAAACGCTATTAGTTAACGTTCGATAACAGTTCGGATTTTAAATTAACAACTTGCTCTTTTTAGGATTGCCTACTGTGCGACTACGAAAAGGTAAAGCGCGATGTTGCGCAACGTCTTATTCCTGTTGTCAATCCCAGTTATGGTGTTCGCAATTCAATCCTCGAATCGCTGTTCGAACGGATGTAACTGTACAGAAACGGCGGCCGTTTGTGACACCCTATACTTAAAACCATTCGGATATAACGTCCTTACCTTAAAAATATCTCATCCTAAGGTACCGTTAATCTTAAAACGTCAGGTATTTAAAATTCCCGGTTTAGAAAACGTCAATTCGATCACGATCGAAAACGCGACGATTCTTACGATCGACAATTCGGCGTTCGAAGGTGTTCCTTTATTATCAACGATCAACATCGTCAATTCAAACGTTCCCAGTATAACCAACCCGCTCGCTTTCGCATCGGCTAACGCTCTTCGAATCTTGAAAATTTCCAACAGCACGTTGAAAACCTTCGAATTTCTAAAAACTCATTCGCTCGAAGAATTAAACTTATCGGGATGTCGATTAACCGCCATATCTGAAAACGCATTTGCCGATCTTCCTTCTCTAACATCTATAAACCTTGAAAACAACCGCATATCAACAATCGACCCCAAAGCGTTATTTCGTTTATACTACCTAGAGGAAATCGTTTTATCGAACAATAACGTTTCGTATTTAGATCCGAAACTATTCCAAAATAATAAAGAATTAATTTCTTTAACTCTAAGCAACAATCCTCTCGAACGAATCGACGTTAAAATCGTTTCGGACTTGGAAAAGCTCGTATTAAAGTCTAACCGACTGGATTATTTAAGCGAGCAACTAAGAAAAAAATTATACTTGTTAAACGATCTCGATTTAAGCGACAATAAACTCAACGTGACGAACGACTATTTTAAATACATGGAAGATCTTCAATATCTCGATTTATCGAACAACGGTTTAAAACATCTGGACTCCCACGTTTTCAAGGAGAATCGAAACCTTCACAAACTCATTCTAGACGACAACGATTTTAGGATGTTGCCCAAATTCGTGCCCCGCGATGGTCAATTTGAAGCTTTCTACTTCTCGTGCAAACGATGTGGCCTTTTCGTATTTCAACCCGACACGTTCAAACACTTTCCCGCGATTGTGACGCTTCAATTATCCCACAATAGCTTAAACGGACTTAACCTCACCGAAATTCACCACCTACGCGGTTTAATCGCGCTGGATTTATCCTACAATAACATCTCCAACATTAATCCTTCGTCCTTTATGAAATCCACCGCGCTAGAAAGATTAAATTTGGCCGGAAACCCCATAATTCAGGTGGACTCTGCGATTTTCGCCAACAATAAGGCCCTAAAAGTTCTCGACCTTAGTTTCTGTAAATTAAACAACATTTGGTCGAATCCGATAAAAAGAAACGTTCCTTCCATACGTCTACTCGACGTGGCCAACAATTCCATATTTTCGATTAGCGTTCAAGAATTAAAAGTAACTCCTTCGCTCAAGGTCTTGGATATTTCCAATAATCCCCTTCGGTGCGACGAAACCTTCAAAGAATTTATCACATGGCTAGGCAAACACGACGTATCTCCCGTTAGGACTTTGTCGACGTGGAAAAGTCACGAAGATGTGAAGATAACTAACACCGCCAAATACCAATATGTTGATAATAGTCTTTCGACCTGGAAAATGGTAGCTAAAACGATATGCGAGGAAGAATTACATTTCGAATCTTTAGAAGAAGTGGAAATAAAATTATTCCCGAAAAGTACCACCGTTCCTTCCAAACATAATGCGGACGATTTACATTCCGAATATGACGAATACGACTATTTATACGACGATTCCGATGAATCTGACGATACTCGTGGAGAAACATTTTATTACGGTGTAAGTGTTCCTCAAGATACGGACATCGATATCGCGGATTTATCCTACGGATCTTTACAATTTAAAAAACAACAGTATACCTCTTATCCGATTTGGTGGTCGACATTAATCTTTGTGTTTACAGCACTGTCGGTTTTGGCAATAACTGTAATCGTCATGCTTTTAATGATACGATTGAAAAAGATTCCTCGTCACATAGATTTGCCTCGCGTGAAAATCCCTCAGTGGAATACTACCGGTAAATTAAAGAAACACAGCGGGTCCGTTTATCAACCTTTGTCCGAAGAAAAACTGGACACGTACCACGTGTTGATAACTGGAAAAGAACACGTTCATAACTAAGCAGTGCACCAAAGTTATTAGTCTGAAACCGTAACATTATAAATTTTATAGTTAGTTATTAACTAATTTTTAAAATTAATTTTAGGTATAAATTTAACGATAATAATAATCAACTTCGCTATGTAGGTAAATTACTGACAAACGGTGCGTTTTTAATTAATTTAATTAAACGACAATTTTCAATCGATCAGTTTACATAACATTATCAATCAATATTTCGGGTATTTTACAAATGAATGACGTCGAAAAACAATTATTACAAATATTTTAAATAATTATAATTCTCGTATTAACATAAACAATTCGTTAAAAATGTAAATATTTATTGTATAGGTAAATAAAAGCATATAATTACAAAACTATTATTTTTCTTATTGTTAGTTAAATGAAACCAGATAAAGACTCCACAAAGGAAAATTTCAAAGCCTATATATATATATATGTACCTATATAAGCGTACGTTTCAAACAATGGTAGATACATGCATAATACTATATTTAGTTTATCTTATCTTGTTTCGTTCTCAAAACAACATTAGCACCTAGATCACAACTCTTCCTTGTTTTAAATGCCCACATTTTATGATAAAATTTTTTTGAAAGACGTGCCAGAAGCACATTCTAAAATAATTAGCGAGCAAATCGTTAAATAAACTATTGATTCGAATCGTTGATGTACTTATCAGTTTTATTTGCACGAGTCGACAAATGAGATAACTACTAATAATTAGGTACGTTGTTTTAAAATGGCGAAAAACAAATCGAATACGTATATATATATATATATTTTTTTGTGTGTGCATATACACATATACGTACGTACCTACGAATAATTCAATTTAATTCTCTTATTTTCGAATTCTTGGCGAACGCTCCATCCCATTTAATTATTACGTTTGAAAGGTTGCTAAACGTATAACGAAAAAAAGATTATTCGTTGAATAAAGTTGGACGATAGCGACGAATTTCAAATGTATACAAAACACGCACTAACAATAAATCCAAAATTATAGATTTCAAATAGCTAGGTATGTACATAATAATTTTAAAGGAAACTTTCCTCGATAAAAACGGGACTTTTATTAAAACAGTTGAAAGACAATAGGCGTAGGTAGTTTGTGAAAACCAAATATCTGACAAAAATGGGATATAAAAATAACGAATTTCTATAGAACAAATAAATATTGAAATGTTTTTTATCCTGGTAGGCCATGAATGTCTGTGATCGTGGAGCCAATAACTGCAGCAGTTGAAGCTCCAAAGCCCCCTGTACTAGGGAGGATAAAAAAAGTTACACACCAATAATGTATGTATAATAAAATAAATAATATATTATGAAAGGGCAGGTGAGTCAAGTTAATACACTACTTTTTTCACAATACAAACTACTTTGCTATTATCTTATAAAATGTTATGGTTTACTATCATTTTTTAGACACGACTAAAAAACAACCTTTAAACATATCGATGATCAATACACAATAGGTGATACACACAAGCAGCAGGTTCTTCTTCATCCAGACAAAATATAAAAATGATCAATTTGTTCGCTAAATTGCTTATTTAATAAATATATCAGTTTTCGATTAATTTAAATAAAACGTCATATTGAAACATTAACTAACTTAATTTTAATTTAATTGGTTAATTAAAAATTTAATAATTTATCATAATTACATTAAACTGCTCCACATAAGTTAGAGAACATTTCCTGTTCTTCGTCGTGATTTTCGTTTGTATTAGGGAACTTTACTGGTCGTTTATTTTTGTAAAACTTGAGTAATATGCGTATTTGTTTTATGTAAAAAAAGCTTTTGCGTAAAAGAAATGTATAGGTAAAAATGTAAAAGAAAGTACACCAAAACACTTTTATAAGTGTATTGGTTCTTCAAGGAAAACAAGTGCTGTAGATGATCGTCATATCACTCGAAACGCTCAACGAAAACCTTTTTCTTTGTGCAGATATACATAGCTGAATAGCTTCTTCGGGCTGAAGGTGATGAAGTATTTGCAGAAACTATCAGAAAAATCTAGTCTCTCAAAGGCCATTGCAAGTTTCACTTAGAAAATAGAGGCAAATTAACATGGACAATGGAACTCATGAGCTTATTCACGTATTTCTATAGTTGTACTGATCTATACCTATATGAGTCAGGGCAACACGAGTGCAAAAGATTACCTTTATCGGGTTACGTTCAGAGAAAATTTTAAATTTTTATGAAACTATAAAAGATAGTTTTCATTTCTTTGATGACAATGTTAGGTCACAAAGTCGAAAATTGTATTTGATTATCTTGAAACAAACAGAATATCTTAACTATATATACGTTATAATACAGCACCAAATACATTATATATATATATATATATATATATATATATATATATATATATATATATATACCTGCATACATAATATGACGCAACTTTTGATAGCAAATAACTTATGCAATTGTTATTGTTTAATACACCTAAAGCTGGGAACAAAATACATTTAATATGTTTTTTTTTATTAAAGCAACATCTTTTATTAGGGAAAGCAGACTTATTTTACTGTTGACCATTACCGTTGTACGTACATTCTTTTTACGACACGACGCTCAGTGTTTGAACATTGGATTTTGAATTAAATATTCCTTTATTCAACTTTCGTTTTCAACTTCGAAACATTCTATTTAAAAATAAAAATACCTACTTTTGATGTTGCTGTTGTATCGCAAAATATCATAGATCACTTTCAGCACGTCTTTTTATAGCCATCGCAGAAGCTCTGTCTCTAGGTCCTATTATGCAGTTTTTAATATTATTTAAAACTGATATTATAAACACCAAAAAAAAACGCTTACCTGTATTTAATACAAATTATTTTGGATAACTAATTTTTATGTTGTAAAAATAAACCACGACAACATGAGAAACACTGATAGTCATTTGTTGTGCAATTCCTTGCAGGAAACTTATTCATTTAGAGTATAGTTAAAAAATAATAACGATTGTCTTAACGTGCACTTGTGTCAAAAAGTGATCCACCCGCCCCTAATTAAAAAATATACACATTCGAAGGTTTGTTTTACAAAAAAAATCTATAAAGGTAATTTATCATCGTTTAGTAGACCATAATAATTATCATGTTATAGCTCCAATTAAAGCTTTAAAATGGGATAAACATGCTCGTTTAGTTTCAATTAAATATTGAATTAATATTAAATATATTGAAGTTACTCATAAACACGATAATTAAAATAGAATTCACCTTAACAAAACAACTTGAATGAATATTAACTTAAGATAATGATATTATAACTAAAAAGGGATGAATTAGTTGTAAATTTCGAATAATAATTTTTAATATAGCGCTTATTTATTTATTTGTGTAAAATAAAGAATTTAGCAATGCCGTTCTTGCATTCTTTTCGTACAAACTTAGCATCTGAAACAAACTCAAATAACGGACATCTATCAAAGTTACTAAACTAAATTTAATTAGTTAGATACTAAAAAAAAACAGTTAAATACACCAGAATATTTTGTAAGTACCCCTCTATATATCATACAAAATCCATTTATTTTATTTTTTTCCTGCAATCAGCTACTAAATAGTAAAATTAAAATTTGAACTATGAAATAAAATTCTTGAAATCTTTAAAACATCGTAAAATAAAACAAAAATCAACTTTTAATATGAAACCTATAGACATTAATATTACTAAATTTCTTAATATTCTTTATTTTAGCATTTTAATAAATTTACGGAATAACATTTTTAAACCACAAAATATTATCATTAGTGTTACAGTTTTCTGGCAACACTCGACATCTATTGTTAATTTTTGAACTCTACAACATGATTTGAGAGATATCTCTGACAGAAAATTTTTCATACTGGTATTTATTTCTGTATAAAAAACAAAGAGAGCGCCACTCTCTCCTTGTTAAAATTGAAATATACTGAATTCAATATTAGAACTAACAACACATAATGGCAAAATAAAGTAGTTTTTTTTAAATTCTTAATGTTTAACAAAGCTAAACACGAATATTAATATTAGCTTGCATAATTTGTTGAATCTTATTTTAATTATGACCAATAGAAAATCAATATACCTATTATAGCCTCTTATCTTTTACTATCTTATTGTGTCTAAACATTCGTTTTTGGCTTTTACTCTTAAATCATAATTAGCACTAACTAATTTTATGGCCTAATGTAACGAAAGCATGTCTTTGAAGAGCATACATATCTGCCGAATAAAATAGATCAAAATGAAAAAACTAAGGATTCAAAACTGAGCCGTGCTATACATTTTAAATAATGTGGAGTGAAAAGGAAACAAAATATTTTCTAATGCGCTATAGAAATATTACCTACTTGCCAAAATGAAAGAATTATCAAAATAAATCAGATATCAATTTGCAACTTTCACCTACCTGTAAAATCATATTTAATTATAGTAAATGTCAACATCATCTTTAACACAATTTTCACCATAATAAGTTGCTTATTTATCTACAATAAAAACTTTTTTTTTAAATTTTTTCAGGAATGAAACATTCTTACAAAAATGTATTTTGTTTAAAATTTATTAACGAAAAATAAAATATTTTTAAAGTTGAAAATTTTGGCAACAAAAACATCTCTTAAAAACAGACAAAAAAGGATTTATCTTTATTTAAGAATTTAATGACAATATATTAATTTAATAAAATTTGTATTCAATATTTTCATAATTTTCAACTACAATACAATTTGACATATAAATACAGAAATAGCAATATGTTACATACATTAAAAGCCAATTTCACACAAGGATGTCTATGCATTTCAATACTGTAAAAATAATGTAATACAATTATGCATGGCTAGATATGTACCCGCTAAGGAGACTTAAAATTTCAAAAAATTGACACACATTCTTGGATTTGGTTGATGCAAATTGCACGACATAAATAACTTACAGCATTTTAGGGTAAATCTAAAATGTTCTACTAGAATCATATATACAACACATATTCAGCAAACATAAATTAATCATACGCTAACTTTTCTGATAGACTTTTCTTCTTTGGTTTAGTAATGCAAACACAGTACACACATTTATAAATTAATTTTTCTACAAAAATATGGCTATTTACACAAATATGTGCAATATTTTAACAGATGACAATTGAGTACATTTTAAAATTTCATCTATGACAAAACACTGTATATACAATATGTATTACGTAGTGATCGTAATACAAATTTTTGAGTCTAAAGTTATACTTAAAATTACATTAAGTTCTTTAAAAATAATATAAAAAGTATACACTACTATCTGTTAAATCACAAAAATAACAATTAACATTTTGTAAATTATAATTAAAATAACAATTAACCATAATTATAAAAAATATTTTTCCTAATAAATGTAATGTTTACAATGCATGTATACAATAAAGAAACTTAATTAATAGGTACATGCATATTTGTAGATAATACCTATATAAAACATTAACAAAGTGTACTATTATTGTGACTCAAATATATAACATATACGTTTATTACATCTACTGAATAGTCATCACAATCAATCATGTTTACTTACTTTGTATCAATACCATTTGTGCATTCATTTAGATTGTCTAATTTTAAATGGCACTTATAGGATTTATTAACACAAAAGTCATAGCACCTTTCAAATAAGTTTATATATATTTAACCGATACAAGCTTATTATTCTATACTGAATAGATTACATTTGCAAAAGCCATTATATTTTTAACATGAAAAGTTCGATTTAAAATTAGACAGTTTCACAAGTTGCAGTAATATATTAAATTAATTGTTATCAAATTTAAAAAACTGAAATAATTAATGGATTAAAAATTAAATATATTGCAAAAATTTGTATTATTTCTAAAATTGAGCTCAAATATCACAATGGGATAAGTTTTAAAAAGAATAATTAATTATTTAATCATCTACTATTGTCACAATTAATATTTAATTTTCATTTTTAAATCTAACGCAATAAAATGTGTGATTCACCAGATAGCAGTATGATCAAATTTACTTATGATAAGATGTAATATGGCAAACCAATTTATTTGACTTAAAAAAAAATAAATTACGGCAACTAATAAATTCCTGTTTAAAGATTTTTTTCTTAAGAGCAATTTTAAATAAATCAATGGATAGTTATTAAATAATTTATATTACCAGTAGGCGTTTAAAGCAAATTTCATTAAAAAAAAAATATATGCTGATCGACAGTGCTACTGTAAAATAATTTATTTACCTTTGCTCTAAAAACTTGCATAAATTAATTACATAGCCAAAACTTCAATAATTTGTTAGAACATAAAAAATATATAGAGTACTTACGATACAGGACTTTTAATATTTATATTTAACTCGGAATAATTTTAATCTGGTAACATATGCACAAAACTTATAGGAAACATTCCTCGACGCTCTGGTTCATTTTCAACAATACCCTCCATCCAATTATCGTCATCTGTATGCTCATTTATTACAATAATGATTTCACCTTCTTGAAATGATAATTCATCATCATTATCGGCTTGACAATCATATAATGCTCTACATCTACGAACACCTCCACCATTTGGCATATACATAGTTCGAGTGGGAATGGCACGTGGAGATGAAAGAGACCCTGTGGAAGCTGGACTAGAAGAAATCTTATGTATTGGCGAATCTGAGGCCTATAAAAAAATATCGATATTGATTATTGCCTCAAAATTATTATTAACCTAATTTTTTTTAATACTTTTTACACTAATTATCCCAAATTCTTTAAAATTACCAATTACAAAAAACATACCTAATAAAACAATTTGCATTATCTACTTATAAGTAATTAATTTTTCCACCATTTATTAGATATCAATAAGCTCGAAATTCTTTCTTATACTTACAGTTGAATAGTCTTTTGACATATATCTATTACACATACTTATTCAAAATAAAATTAAAAAATGAAAACAAATTCTTTAAGTGAAAAAGCATAACAGGCCTTTTCAATTATTATATAATATGCGTAACACGATGAATTAAAAAATATTGGAACGTTATAGCAATAATCTAGCAATCAAACTTTCATTTTCTTATATAAGTGTTGCAACTTGCTGCAAATAATAGCATTATTAAACACTGCGAGTAGTAAAAATATGATATGTATGTAAAAAAAAGTGTTATATATTATGTAAATGCAAAATGAGTCATGTTAAAAAGCCCACAAACATGCTATTTACACAAAATTTTTACCAGAATAGTTACATCATTTTCTTGTGTACAATTCTCCAAACGATATCTGAGTCTTCTCTGCAAATGTATCAAACTCATTGTCAGTAGACAATTAACATTTTCTCACAAAAGTGCATAATATTGAATTAGCGAGACAACTACTACTCAGTTACAATTTTAGATCTGACATTAATTACAAAAATCAAATTCTCTTACTCTTCGTGGGGAGGAACTGGTCCACTGGTAATTTCAAAATCAGAAGCCATCGAAGATATACTTTCGGTGGAACGACCATTAGATAAACGACTACTCATACTGGGTGCAGGTGGTGGAGGATTCTGAGGTCGTTTTACTTGTAACTTATCTAAACTTTTATTCTCGGTAGATATGACTAGCTTATTACCTGAAATAAATTGTAAGTAAAAGATAAACAAACACAAGCTTTACAGGAAAATGATGTACCCATATGAATCACAGATCGGCTGGCATTTGAATCACTACTTGGAGAGCGTTTATGGGTATGACTTAATGTATGATAACTAGCAGCAACAGCAGGGTCAGAGGGAGTACGGCTATGACTACTAGGCAGAGTACCATATATAGCTGTTGTAGCGGCAATTGAACCAGTATTAGAAGCTGCTGTACCAAATATTGTCCCACCAGGTGGCATTGGTGCTACACGTTTCTTTAAACTTCCATGAACATTTACTATATACAATGTAGCTATTAATATTTAATACTACTGCAAATATATATAAAGAAAATACCTATCACAGGCTTACGAGATTGTGGTGGAGGTGCTGGAGGCATTTGTTTCGTATTACTATTGGGACTACTACCAGACTGCAAGCTATCACAAGTAGACGACCTTGAACGTAATGTTACTGGAGAATCTCCTCCAGTATAACTTGGTGGCCGTGATCGATTTTTCTTTTCTGGCGTTAAGGAACCATTCTACAATTAAAAATTAATTACCGATCTGTCATCTTCAGTATTCACAATTAAAACACTCTTTACTTATCTATCCTTAATAAATTTATGCTATCTAGTTTATTACAAAAATATAAAAGACGGCATAATCTGGCAATAAATAAATTAACTTTTTCTTTTATACTTACTCTGTCATCAATTATAGTATCGTCATCTGAAAAGTCAGTAGATCCATCATCGTGTGATAAATTCCAATCGATGTTTATATTATCGAATAAATGCTTTTGTCTATTTACACTATTTTGCAGCTGAAAATGTTCAACAAAATATGAATATGAAATATCTCTAAAAATTACTATTATATATAGGATAACATTTTAGTTATTTAATAAATAAATTTAATTCCATTTAATCAGATATTACATGATTAACAGAAATATATAAAGCAATATTTGCTATTTGCTTTAAAACCTACCAATTCTTGACAACTGTGATGACCCATTTCTTGTGCTATATCAAAAGAAGTTTTATCTTGCGAATTCCGAAGATTGATATCGGCCCCGCTACGCAATAATAATTTCATACACTCTGGTTTACCATATAATGCACATAAATGTAAAGCCGTATTACTTCCAATTAAATCGGCAGACTTGGGTGGCAAAGTCAACTTATCTAAACTTTGAGATGGCATATTTTGAACTAAAAAATCTACTGCCGGCAAAGATTTTCCATTTTCTTTTAATACAGCACGATGTAGAGCAGTTTCACCGATATCCTTAAAATAATAAATTGAATTAAAGTAATTTTTAATATTAGAATGCGCTTTACCGACGACGGAAGTGGTGCATTTAAATCTACATTTTCAGCAAATGCTTGTAAAAGCAAACTTAAATCCCCATTGTTTACGGCATCCTCTAAATCGCATAATTTATCTCTCTCACTTCCGCAAGTTTTCATCGCATATCTTTTTTCTACATATTTGGCTCTAATAAAACTAAATCTTTCCTCCCTAAAATTATATGACATAGAATTGAATGTGCAAATATTTTTTAACTTACATAGTGCTGGATGGTGTGGGTTTGTTTCCGAATAATAAATTTGCTTCCATAATATCATTAAATGATTGATTAGTCATAAACCTGGCAAGAAGAAGCTGACTAGTGCCAAGGTTATCTAAAGTAAGAGATTGAATACGAGATATGTGAACACCTAGGTCTCTATGTATTCCTGAACACTCTATACAAACTATTATACCGAAATTTGTAGACAACCATGTAGCATCTAAAAAAAATTAAATGTTAAATCGTTATCTGGAAAAAATTCAGATTTATAATTAAAAAACAACTTCGATAAATGATATTAAATCTTACCATTCTGAGAATTACAGTCACAACAGTGGTCGTTTCCAGGAATTCTCTGAATATACCTAATAATAGCTTGTTGAAGTTCTAATAAACTATGATTTACTTTATCACTACCACTTTTACTGCTATCATCGAAAGCCTTCATAAGAGACATTTCTTTACAATTAATTAAAACAGACATCCAAGCATGTTGGTCGGCTTCATCTTCAGCTTGAAAATGGTAAGTACGATTATCTGTAACAAAAAATTTTAATAAAAAAAACTCGTAATTTTACAATTAGATTACATGAAATCAAATCGAACCCTCTTTTATCATCTGGCACCATTTTAATTTGGCAGGTTAACAAATTTACACGGGTTGGAGGTTTATTCTCATCAGCATGACATATATCTAAAAAACCTTCTGCTTGAACCCTGCATTTTCGTTTTTGCCATACACGACGCATTTTTCCTTCTGATTTTTTTAGTAAATGACCACTACGTGTTACACCATGATGTTTGTCGCCCTGTAATTGATGTAAGGAATATCCAGCACCTTTATCCGTGACAATTGGAATCTGAAAAATGTATTTTGAATTTGAATTTTCATTAAAATCAATTATCAAATCGAAAACAGCATTTAAATATATTTTAAAATATTAATTATTTATAATGCTGTAATCGATTTTTAAAATATCAGTCACAAATGTAAAAATTAAATCGACTACACCATAAAAAGGACATTGCAAATTAATAAAATAATAATCGTTATAGTAAAATTTATTCATATTTGATGGTGATGTACACCACCAATTTTATTCTAAATTAGTTAGTCAATTTGGATAATGGAAATGCTTGGTAACATAAATTATTTACATACAACGGCACTTTAGCAACAACCAAAATGAGATCAATTGAAAAATAGGTGCAAGTTATTCAACTTCAATTTTATAATAAATATTCCAATAATATACCAAATGAATTTATTAATACAGTAAAACTTCATTATAATGCTAACCCGCATATAACAATCCAAAAAAAGTATATAACGTAATTAACGTATCAAGAAAAAGTTTAGAATCAATTCGTAAACTAAAATCAATTTTAATTATCTCGTTTCAAATATATAAAACAGAATACATATACTCATCCTGTTAAAGTTACATAAATTTGTTTATAGACATATTTAATACCTCTTTATCAATACCCGGAACTGTTCTAATAAGGGCTCGCAAGTCGGTTAAGTTTCGTCGTTCCTCTTCTTGTTTCTGTTTAATCTTCTGTAATTTAATGCTTAAATCTGCTACGTAACTACCAAAATGCTCGATGGTTTTAATCCATCTTGAAAATAACTAAAATTCAAATAATCTATAACACAATACTTACAGTTAAGAAAATATTAATAAATCTTACTTGGTTTGAGCATGATAATATTCAACTAAGTTCTGCAGTAAATCAATTCCCTTTTTCGTTTTAATTTCATTAAATTTTATTAAATACTGGAAAAAAGAAATTGAAATTTTTTATGTTAATATAAATAACCACATACCTCGCACATTTGTAACTGAAATAATCTTCTTTCTTTTTCCATTTCATCAGCAATTTCGGCACTAGTTACTTCAGTACGAATTAATCCAGCTTCCTTCGCCTGTTGTTTCTTTTCTTTTTCGATTTTAACATACTTACTCTCATAGTCTTTCCATGCTTTATCAAACGGTCTTCTTAAATCACCTTTAACTCCTCGTAAATCTCCTTTTAATAAATTATCCAAAGGAAACATAACTATATTGTTAATATTCTGCATCAACGTTTTCATTAAAGCAGATAATTCTTTAGTAACAACTGCAAATTTAATAAATGCAGCTCCGATATCATTTTCCTGATCCTTCGATATAGCATTACTTCCAATCTTCTCCAACGCCCTTGCTAAATACATTTCATTATCGACATGAGCTAGAACGTAAATATTTTAAAATTTTTAAATTAATTACTTAACTAGACTTACTGTTTCCTGAAGTATAAATGGCCTTTATCGCTTTTTTCATTTTTGTCAACCCATCTCTGTCGAAGTCTAATGTCTACAATTGAAATAAAAATACAATAAAAGGAAGAGAACAGTAACGTAGCGTAAATTATAAATTATAACAAATTGATAAAGTTATCTGCAAATTATAGAGGACATATCCTTTGATAAATGGGGAAATTTATTTGAAACTAGACCACACAATTTTACAATACCTAATCATAATTTTTACGCTATTGTCATGCCAAATATACGGTTCATATAATATAAAAATATGATTTTTAAATATCACCCGTTTTTAATTTAAAAATAAATCATATTTTATGAAAGGGAAAGTGCTTATTGATTATCAAACCTCTTCAAGTGCCGTAATCGTATTTCTGCAATGCTGCATTCGAGAAACGAAAGTAGAAGTAATAGGAGAATTATAATCTTCTCGAGTTTCGTCCACAAATTCACAAACTCCAATTAAACTTGGCATCTTGTAAATTTTGCTAAACAATACACTGAAGGAACATTGGTTTTCTTTTTGAAACGTTTATTGACAATACACGTCTAAATTACATTGCCAAATTGATCGCCACACTTTAATTTATATTAATTTAAATCTAATTGTCGGAAACTTTTTTAAAAACTGCCATTATAACTATATTATTTTTTCATACGAAAATTTCACTGCTAAAATGTATTTTAGTGTCCTACTACCAATTATTCAGAACTGCGACTAACTTCGCGATCGCTGTTAAAATACAGATTCACCAACTTAAAAAACTTCAAATGATCAGTGTTAATCTACTATGTATAAATATGTATCTAGATAATTATAATCAACAGAAACATAATTGTCATACATTTAGAAACAAAATTCATTAAATTAACTTTATTAGAAGGTAAAAAAACTTTATAATTTGAGTACAAAGAATATGTAAATGTATGAAACTCGAAAAACATACATACCTAAATCTGATTCTTTTACATTTTTCTAAAAACCATCTATCAATCTATTTACTATTTAAACATAAATTATTTTAACAAAAAACATGCAGTACTTGTAATTATAATATAGTCATACTAAACAAAAATACAACCCTTAATAAAATACATTACAATATAGGTTTATATACATTAAAATTAACATAAATATATTGTCATTGTGTACTTTTTACATTTTAAAACATAATTCTTACGTATAGTCAAGTTCAAAATTAATGTCCCAGGTCGCGAGCATTGCGCGGACACACATGATACAACAAATAAATTATAAACTGAATATTTAAAGCAGTAACATTGTATTTATAATTCGTGTTACACATCGTAAGTACTTTTTGTAGATTTGTTCGTTGTTGCCAATTATTGCTCGCGCAATACTCGCGATTCGGGACATTAATTTTGAACTTGATTATGCATACTAAAAATACTTTCCCATCCCACCCTTCTGATTATAATTGATTGCGTTTCATACAAACTCAACTTGCATATTATCTGGATCTTATTGTTAAACTAATCAACGCTATAACTTTATTAATAATTTTTATTATTTATAACAAGATATTGAATTTTTTTAAAACCTAGTTTACCAGTGTTATTAAACGTTGCGTATAAATTAAAATTTTATTCCAAAAATTATTATAATTATAGGGACATTTTTATCTACCTGTATATTATTTGATAAGTAAACATCCCTATCATTTAAATCTCAATATGAAAATAGTTTTGTATAAAAACTGCTGTGTATAAATATTAAAAATTGTCAAAAATCATATGACAAAAAATATGACCCATATTTTTAAGGGTGATAAATAACTGTAATGATTAATACAAAATTTTGTAACATATATGATTTGTTACAGATATAAGTGTAATTTGGACCAGATTATTTGATCACAAAGTATTCCTAAAAGGTGAAGTACAATTTACACTTCGCGAATACGAGGTTAGTTTTTGTTGATGACAAATATTTATGTTTATAATTATATTTTGTAGCAAAAACGCAATGATATAGAAGTCGAACACCTTTTTTCACTTTTGGAAGCGATTGCTGACATTAAAAGTGCACAAATAAGTAGACTAAAAGAATCTGTAAGTTTAACATTGTCAGACATCAAACCAAACATCAAAGAAGCTTTACAAATTTGTAATTCTATAACCAATTTAGAGGAACTACATCAACAGGTAAAACCAATATAATAAAGTGTAGTATAGAATAGAAACCAATTTTTAACAAAGCGATGATATTGTCGAATTAACTTTCTACTCAGTAACTATCATTAGTCTATTTTGGTATTACACAAGTAACATATAACTTTAATGTAATATTATTCCTTAAATTAAAAATCAATTAAAGGTTTAATCACTTTATTGTAATGTTTATCAAAATCAAAATTAATGATTATACGCTCACATTCTTATTTAACAATTTTTCAAACCAAGTTCCCATTTGATGTTATTCAATTAAAAGTTTTATCTGTCATTTTTAGGATTCAGCATTCGAACTAGCGCGAGAAAACAGAAAAGTGGAATGGGAACATTTTATAGATAACATTGGAAATCAGTGTGAGGAAATTAACAGTTTGTTTGAAAAAAAAGAAGAAGAATTACGAAACTTATACGAAGATCTACAAAAGAAACTGAATATATCCGATTTGTCAAAATGAAGGCTGCTCTTGATACTAATACAATTACAATTATACCATCACAGCAGTTTATTAAATATATTCGTAAAATTGAAGATACTGATCAAACTCCTGAAACAATTTCTAATATTCGTTTGAGAGAAGCAAATTCAACACATAAAAGTACAATTCATAGAAAGTTTGTATCTGCTGAAGATCGACATTTCATTCAGTCACTAAAATTAGAACCGATATCATTGAAGAATTATGAAGAGAAAGAGGAAGATCATAAAGTATCGCTAAAACTAGACCTAAATGATTTAATATGGTTGCGACAACATATACAAAAAACCGATAGTAAAGTGTATTTACATGAATTACTGATGGGATCTAAAATAGTACTACCAGAAAATATGGTAATTCCACGTAGCAAACAATTAGATGAAAGATGTCGCTTATTAAAAATCCAAGAAGAAAACCGTGTGTATAAATCTATAACAAAAAATATAGATAATATAAGAAAATCTCTTCCAGAAGATACAATTTCTTATCAAAGTAGGTTACATTTTAAAAATGTCATTAATTTAATAATTTTTAATTTTAGTTAAACAGTTAAACAAACAACTCATAGCAGTAGCACAGTTTATAATTTCTGTTCTAACTGGGTTCTTATTTGGTTTTCATGGAATCGAATTGATGGTTGGTTCTTTAGATTTTGGTTTTCGTTTACTTCTCGGAATTATTTGTAGCCTCGTGATCGCTTTAGCCGAACTGTACTTTCTCGCTAAGAAGCTTAATGAAGAATATGATGTAACAGAAGATGATAAAAATAGTCACTTAAAATTAAATTAAAATATTGGTAATTTTGCGCAATTAGTCTTTTTAATAAATATCTTGTATCATTCTAATTGTAATATACTTCAACACTGCAATAATTGTATTTGGTGTCTGGTACAAAAATAGTTTTATTAAGATATTAAAGTATTTACAGGTCTTGGCTGTGTACGACGTAAAGATATCACTTGTTGCAGTACTGATTACATTGTTATTTTTATTTGTTTTAACTATTCATATAAAGGAATTGTAAGTTATTTTTAGTAGCGAAAGGCTTACCTATGTAAAAAAAATTTTAATATTCTTGTCATAGTTTTACCAAACAATTATTCATATTATAATTGTTGGTCCGAGATATATTGTGACATGTTACTTATTCCATATTTTTTAACTATCAAGTAAATATTAGGAGTCATAGTGACTAGGTATACAAAGGACTGCTTAGTAACCAAACTGTTTAAAATTTGACCTCTTATATATAAGTTTTGCAATAAAAACAAATCATTATCTGTTAATTCATAATATTAGCCAAAAAGAAATAAACAATATATTTCGATATGTCCAAAGTATAATAATTTTTATTATTTAAATTTATTGTAAACTTATATGTTCAATTATAGCAATCATTTACAGATATACTTCTGTAAATTATATTTTGAAATCATTTAAAATTTAACTTCTGTAAATGTTTAATGATTTTAGTTTAAAAATCGTTTATTGTATATTTAAAAATTTCCTTGTAAAAATAACAACTGCAATATTAAAAATGTAACTATAACAATCACAAAAACTTATAATCTGGAAGTTTATATTTTAAATTTGTATTAAAATTTTAAAGTGATGGGTTAATTTATAAAATTGTTTCAAATAGAAATTTTGTTTTAATACCGATCGATTTATATTTAGTAAAGTACAGTAATTTATTCGTTAAATTTATAATTTCTAAACTTAATACTTTGTTGCTAACTGTGTAACTGCTAACTGTAATTAATAGTTATCACTGTAGATTATTTATAAATACTATCACATTAATCTTATCTGTAATGAAATTTCTAGGGAAAATCCGGTCTGCATCCCGATTAGCAACTTTTTTCCAAAATGGCCAAAATAAAGATAATTGTCAGTTTTAAACAATTTAATTACCTGACAAATATTACAGATTTATTTTGGTAGATTATAATTGCAATATAGTAAAAATTAAAACGATTATAACCATAATATGAATTAGCAACTCATAAATGATTTTCACAAAAGTTTAGATTACAAAAATAGCATATTTTCTAATAATACAAAATTAAAAATAAACAAATTACAAACAAAATTCCAATTAGAATACTTAATAAATAAAAATTTCAGATTACATTGACTATTAAGTATTGCAGTAAAAAAAGTCAAATCCACTTATAAGGTATTTATTATAATAGCTATATATCACAAATCCTTTTTGGCTCTCTTAGCATACACCCTAATCAGCATTTCCTGATACTCGAGAAAACATTTATTAGTATACACACATGCATTCATCGAACATACATCAATATAAATTCAGTTTTTACAAAAACAGACATTTGATAAAATTTATGGTAAACTTATTTACATGGATGATTTTCTTTATTACAATGTACACTAATGAAGATATGATATTCCAACGACCGTAGGCCAAGCATAGCATATGACTTCATCTTAATGAAAGTTGTACAAAGATGATGGAATATTCTTTGATCTTAGGCCACATAGCACCCATGCCTCCTTCATGCATTCAAGTTAAATAACATTATATCAGGCACTATCGAATGTGTACGTTTTAACCTTATAGATATGATTCCGTTAAAAAATGTGTACATAAATAAAAATATTCATACATCGTTTGCATTGAGTTTGTTCAATATATAAAAATATACGTAATGTGCAGTCCAAGCCATTTATGACGACGTTTCATGCAAGATGAGCATTAATAAAAAATATCTGGTCTCTATATACAGAGAACACAAAGATAAAGTTGATCAATAGCAATTTACACAATGTGTTTGCCGAGACATATTGTTCCCATGTTTAATTGAAATGAGGCCGTTATTAAAGCACTGTACAACAACAGTAACTTTTCTTCTCTTTTTCCGGGCTAAAGTTCATCTCGCGAACGATTTCTGCAAATACTTCGTTAACGTTGGTCCTATTTTTTGCGCTAGCTTCTACAAACGGACAACCCCAAAGTTGTGCGAGACTATTGCCTTCTGCGGTGGATACTTCACGTTGATGTTCCAAATCGACCTTGTTAGCCACCAACAAGATCGGAACGCGCTCTGTACCCTTTACTCTGGTGATTAATTCCTTCATAGTACGTATATCCTGGAAAGTCTGATGATTAGTCAGACTATAAACGACTACGAATCCTTGTCCATTTTTAATGTAGAGGTCGCGCATACTGGCAAATTGCTCCGTCCCTGCAGTATCTAAAATTTCCAAAACACAAGGCGAGTTGTCCACTTCGATTTCCTTCCTGTAAAAATCTTCAATGGTCGGATCATATTTCTCCATAAAGCAACCGGAAACGAATTGCACAGTCAGCGCACTTTTGCCAACCCCACCCGAACCGAGGACGACTACTTTGAATTCGCGCATTGTTCTACAAAGTACACTTCAATCTCTTTCACAAAATAAACGGAACAAACACAATCACTCGACGAACGTAAAATACACTTGCGAAACTCCGTAAAGAAACTCGATTACGTACAGCCATTTCAACAAACACCCAAAATCACGTCGCCATCTTATCCTTATCTTGGATTCGATGTGTTTTTCATAATCGAAAAACCACGAGGAGGCAACTCGGGCTTTGGTGGGGCACTTCAATAAACGTAATTGCATATGCGCTGTTGCGACTCTTTCCAAATTTCCCCGAATATTTGATGCGTCATTCTATAGGTTTTATATTTTCAAATTAAATTCAAATTAACCATTTCGAAGAACATTGCGAAAAATTTCATGTACACATGTTCGTCAATTATCTAAAAAGTAAAACGTAACGAAAGTAAACTATAATAATATAGTTTTTTTTGGTCTTTAATAAATTGATCCAGTAGTTATTTTTTTTATAGATTTTATGAAGAAATATTGAAGAATTTCGATCAACACGGCATAGTGCGCTTTATAATATAAAGCATATGATACAACCCACAACGTTTATGAACATATTTTATTTATTTACTGCTAGTTAATTGAGTTTAACAATAGTTTTCATAAATTGAATTTGAATAAACTTTATTTTTGGTGAAAATGTTCTCTATTTCATTTAAGTAACAAATTTACGTTTAATCAATTTTGCTTGAAAATTATATCAATAAAAAAGATACAATACAAATTTTTAGTAAATATGAGTCGGGGAAACCCAAATATGTACTACATATGTATTCATATTTGATATGTTACGTATCTCAAGATAAATAAAAATTTGGTGATTATTCTATAATGCATTGTTAATAAAGTTTACATATTTAAATTAATCGTTCAAAACTATTAATAATAAGGGTAATACATATTTAATTTCAAATTAAAAGAACAATATACTATATCTAGGGATATTTGAAATGGTAAATTTAGCATCAATGTTCCAGTCACTTCATGTATGTACTTTACTTGTGTGTTTTGCGCATACTCGTTTCTTACCAAATAGCTAGAAATATCATTTACAAAGCGTTATTTTATTATAAATCGGTGATTGTATTAATTGTTTTATTGCACAAAACGGTCATATTGGGCCGGATAATTTATTGCAATAATCTAAAAGTTATTTTAAATTTAAGCAACAACATGGCAAGTGTATCCTACCAAATCGCAAATCTTTTGGAGAAGGTTAGTACAGGCTCTTAAGGTTTTACTGTTTATATTTTTAATTGTTGTTTACTTTTTAACAGATGCAGTCTTCTGATAAAGACTTTAGATTTATGGCTACAAACGACTTGATGATAGAATTACAAAAAGATAGCATAAAACTAGACGATGATTCTGAAAGAAAAGTTGTAAGAATGTTATTGAAATTGTTGGAAGATAAGAACGGCGAAGTGCAAAATTTGGCTGTGAAATGGTAATTTTACATCACTGATTTTTAATTGTATGCGTGCTCAATACGATTTTTCTTATACATACAGGGTGTGTTCTAGAATTTTCACTAAAGCTTCAAGTAGCCTTGTTCTATGCTTTCTGAACAAATAACTTAAAAACAAAATTTGTCTCCAAGGCATAGTTTTCTCATGTAGACCTCTTAAAGGTAATATCTTTAAAATCATATATTCAGTTAATAGACACAAATATTTCAATGAAATTTTGAATGAAACGAATTTCAATGAGGATTTTTAACGTATGTACACTATTTACTTACAAACGGCTTCAAAAATTATTATGTATTAGTAACCGTTGATTGATGTAAGAGATTAATTATCTACTGTGTTTATTGTCAAGTTTATTTTTCTTTTTTTGACTCACGAGCTAAAATTTAGTTTCAGAGACAAATTTCGTAGGTTATTTGTTCAGAAAGTATAGCAAAACATAATTGTCTGAAGCTTTGGTGGAAATTTTGGAACGTCCTGTATATATATATATATATATATATTTTTTTTTCTTACAACACCAAACCTGCAGTCATGACTTTAATTCGCTTTCTTAATAGTTACTTACATTAATACTAAACAATAATAAAATTTAACTTTAAAAAAATTAATTATGAAAGATATGGTAAAATATTTAATTGTATCATAAATGTTATGTGCACCGAAATAATTGAATTAAATTGTGCTTATTGCTATTATTTTAAATTGTTCATCGGTATATATTTAGAGATAAAACTATTTTTGTATCCCAGAATAAAAGTCTTATTAAGTCACATTGTAACTATTACACAAAACTGTTTGATTCTAAGCTGTTCCATGACCTATCTTAGTTTTAAACCAGACAAGTAGGTTGTTTAAGCACATGTAGAATTTACATCTGTTTCCCATCCAAAGAAGAGCATAATATTACCTACTTTATTGACATAAACCAATTGTTCAACAAAATTGATTTAATACACTTTTACTTTGGGGTATAGATTTTCAAATTTACTTATTAAATGTAATATAATTTAAATGCATATCAATCACATGTTATCGGTTTCTTTGGATATCTTTGAATATTTACGTGATTTATTATGTAAGTTTCTTGGTGATGAAATTTTGTTTATTAATGTAATTTAAAAATGAATTAAAATTGATTGTGTTTTTAGTTTGGGCCCTTTAGTTAATAAGGTAAAAGAATATCAAGTCGAAACAATCGTAGAAGCCCTTTGTACTAATATGATATCAGATAAAGAACAATTAAGGGACATTTCCAGTATTGGACTGAAAACTGTGATTTCTGAATTACCTCAGGCTCCAGGTGGTTTCTCTGGAAATATTTGTAAACGTATTACTGGACATCTAACTACAGCCATAGAACGTGTAAATATTTTTGATGCTATATTTTGATTGCCTTTATAAGACATTGTTTGTAGGAAGATGTATCTGTTCAATTAGAAGCTTTGGATATAATAGCAGATTTATTGGCGAGATTTGGTAATGTTTTAACTTCATTTCATATGTCGATATTGAATGCGTTACTACCTCAGCTGTGCTCATCACGGCAAGCAGTTCGTAAACGTACTATTGTTGCTTGCAGTAATTTGGTGTTATCTTGCAATAACTCATTGTATAATAAATTAGTAGATCATTTATATGATGGTCTTGTTGCTAATAGCGGTAGCCCACAAAGTCGTACAAGTATTCAATGCGTAGCCACTGTATGGTGAGTATAATACATTGTAAAATAGGACTTTCTTTTAAAAATAGAACAAACAGGGTTTCGGAAGTTTTAGAAAATTTTATTTATCGAATAATGACTAATTTATTTAGAATAATATTAACTCCATTCAAATCATAATACAATTGTAAACAGTGTGTAATTTGTATTGCATTGATGATTTATAAAATAGAGTTATGACAGTTCATAATCAACAATTTATATTCTATTTGTAAATTATTCTTTGTAGAGGATATACTAATTGTTTTTTCCACATAATACTAATTGTTACTTATTGCTTTTTGTTCTTGTTATAATAACATTTTCAAAAATGACTCAAATTTTGTTTATATTGACTTTACAATTACAAAATTCTGATTAATAAAATTTTCTAAGAATTTAAGTTGTTTATATGTACTTAACTTGACAATCTTTATTCTAAAAATTTTTAAATTTATAAGTGATAATTGTAATGTAATTGAAGGATCTAATGCATAAATGGGTTAAGTCCATTCAATTAAAATGGCCAAGAAAGACAAAAAACATTTTAAGCAAAACTACTTAAACTTAAATTTAATACCCGAAATGAAACTTTTTTATTAATTTTTTGAAAAAAATATATATATATATACATTCTATGACAAATTTTAATATTTTAAGTCCTAAACTTGTCCGGTTATTGCACAATAGTAAACAATAGACAACCACTAAATACACTCTAGTATCGATATTATTTGAGCTAAAGAGGTGGTTTTTGCACTGAATAATTCCCAACTTCAAAATTGAACTTGACTGGTTATGTATTGGACCTCTTAGTTGTATGCTGCTTGTCTTTAAATAGTCACATTTGGTAGTATATTATAATTATGCAGATTTATCAACATAACATCTCTGTAAACTAAACAGTCGATAGTTTCAATTTTTATGCATTTAAAATTATTACAGTTTTTAAATAATGTGTTGTTAAAATTATTTGTGGAATGGTACATTCTTGTAATTCACATGGTTTCTGTGAAATTTTAAAAACAGGTATCTTGTAAGTTAAAATGCAAATTTATCGTTATAAACAATACTTCCTTTTTGCAAAAATAAATTGCAGAGATCTGTTTATAAAAATCAAATACTCTTCGTAAATGAACTGTATAATGTGATAGATTTAAATATCATTTATCTAAAAATAAATGTCGGTTGACGATTGTTGTATCAATATAACATATACAAGGTATCAGAATTACAAATAAATTTAGGTTAGTGACCGTACACTGTTGAATAAAATTATGTTACAAAAATCGATCTTTTGAATAAATACAAAATTGTATAATTAATGTATTTTTTTTAATTTTGATTAGAAATATATGTGCAATACTTTACATGAAAATAATAGTTTAGATTAGTACTACACATGAACTTTCCCAATTTAAATTGTTACTAATTTTTATTACTAGCATAGATTATATAATTATAATTTTGCAGCCGCCAGTCTGGCCACAGATTTGGTGAACATATAGAACGATTTGTACCATTAATAATGCAATTCAGTTATGACGAAGATGATGAAACTCGTGAATTTTGCCTTCAGGCATTTGAAGCATTTGTTCAACGTTGCCCAAAAGAAATAACAAGTCATATTTCAGCGGTAAATAAATTTTTACGATAGATTGTAATTTAAAGCTTTCATCGATTTTCACAGATAACAACTTTATGTTTAAAATATATGAGTTATGATCCCAATTATAATTACGACGATGATGAGTATAATCCAGATGCAGTCATAGATTTAACATCTGATGATGAGGACGAGGATGATGGAGAAGATGAGGAAAATGATGAATACAGTGATGATGATGATATGAGTTGGAAAGTAAGACGTGCTGCAGCAAAATGTTTAGAATCTGTTATATGTACACGACCTGAATTAGTGTCTGAATTCTATCACACATTATCACCTGCATTAATTGCACGTTTTAAAGGTATTTAACATATAAATTAATTATCTCTTTTGAATAAAATTTGTTGTCAGAACGAGAAGAAAATGTAAAATCGGATATTTTTCACGCGTATATTTCACTCCTCAAACAAACTAGACCTTCTATACGCCAAGATCCTGAATGTATGGACCACGATGAAAGTCCAGTGTATTTATTACAACAACAAGTTGCCCGTATAGTATGGGCAGTACATTACCAAATGAAAGAAAAAAGTGTTAAAACCCGTCAAGATTGTTTCCTGTTACTTAAGGAATTGTGTAATGTATTACCAGGAGCTTTAAATCATCATATTGCCGATATTATACCGGGGATTCAGTATTCATTGGGAGAAAAAAATTCTAGTACCAACATGAAAATAGACACTCTTTCATTTATACATTGCATATTAACCTGTCATCGCCCAGAGGTCTTTTATCCTCATATGCGTTTTATTTTACCGCCTGTTGTGAATGCGGTTGGTGACAATTTTTATAAAATAACCGCCGAAGCATTATTGGTATTACAAGAATTAGTCAAAGTCATTAGACCATTAACTGGTCCCATTACTTATAACTATACACCTATTGTAAAGAGTATTTATTCCTGTACCTTGGTTAGATTAAAAGCAGCAGATATAGATCAAGAAGTTAAAGAACGTGCTATTAAAACGATGGGCCAAATCATCACCAATTTAGGAGATGCATTACAAGATGAACTTCCTACTTGCTTACCGATATTTTTAGATCGTTTGAAAAATGAAATCACCCGAGTTACAACTGTTAAAACTCTCAGAAAAATAGTGGAATCAACTTTACACGTGCAGTTACCTATTATTGTAAGTAACGTTTAAACTAATATAACTCATTATTAATTGATTAACTAATTATTAACTGATTATTTATTTATATAGAATGAAGCCATTCCTATATTGGGTTCATTTTTAAGAAAGAACCAAAGGAGCCTTAAAGTACATACATTATTATTATTAAACAGTTTGGTTAAATGTTACTATAATGTTATTTATGTTGATTTGTTACGAACTATAACTGCGGAATTACCGCCACTTCTTGACGATTCTGATTTGTATGTTGCTCAATGGACACTTTCGCTTATGAGTTCAATTGCTGCACATCATCCTCCTGCATTACAAGATATAGCGACGAGTATTTTACCGAACGTAATGAGTCTTGTAACCTCGCCATTATTGCAAGGTATGTCTGTATCAATCATTAAAAACATTTAATATATTGACCGATATAACTTAATAATTAATTATCAAATTTAAGATGTAGAGAATTATCAAAAAGTAGTAATGCATTCTGTTTTGCGATTCTAGTTTTTAATTTAATTGTAACCAATTGATAAAGATACTCTTAGTCAGTCAAGTTTGTCTATTTGTATACCATTGCATATCCAAGTTTGACATATATCGAAGTTTTTAAATTGATGGGATTACCTATCGAGGCATCAAATGTAAGGGCAGGTTCTTTTTTACTTAAGGCTTTAATATAAGAAATCTATTAACCCTTGTTGCTTTAGACTTTGTTAGAAATAGCGTGAAATAATAAACTTGTTTTATCGATATTAAAAAAGTTGGATAATTTATTAATCAAATTTACTATAATTATTGTTGTAAATACATTATTATAGTACAAACAAAGCTTTTAAAGTATTGAAGCAATAAAGGTCGAGTAAATAATAATCTGTGCACTCTAGTACCTTTATTGAGATCTTTATATGGTTAATATGAAACTTGCATTTTACCACATTTGAATTTGATTATTAAATTTTAAATAACCAGTTTTAATTTTGTAACCTTGTTACATTTATATGAATTTTTAAATTTATTTACTCTTATTTAACTATACTTATACGTTATTCACCACGTTCCTATGTTTTTATCCATGTCATTAATAAAACCTCGAATTTTTACATTACTAATAAATTGTAGTCTTTCTTTGCCATGTCATATGTATGCAGGTAAATCATTGGTAGAATATGCCATGTTCAAAACTTTAAACCGAATATTACAAATATACAATTTAGAACTTTTTTATGTATGACGTGCATCGGAACCTACCATGAATAATGTGTAGTTCTTGAATTCTTTAAAAATTAATTGATGGCAACTTCTGAACAATTATGTAGTAGTGTGTTATTCTTTATTTAAGTAAAATTATTATTTTAAGTTATAAAAACCTATCTATATCAATATATAGGTCATAAATTGTTGCAGTCTGGATTACTTAATGGAGGGTATCTTTACTATATTTATTGAGTGATGAATTCAAATTGATACTCCTTCCATATCAAAATGATTGTCCGATTATTGTTATTTATTTGTATCGAAATAATTCTCCGATCCCAAAAAACAATGCCTACTTAATGCCTATTTTAACTTTTAGTTCAAAACATTATAGTAATATTATCAGTGTCTTAGATTTTTTAATGCTTTCTGAGCTGGTTTAATGGATTCTTTACTACAAATAATGACATTTGGAAGTTTGTTATTGGATGAAAGTGTTGCCTTGTTCATATGTAGTAGCTTGTGATTATTTCCTCTACCAACATTCATAATGACTTTCATTACTTGTAAAGTCAAAATACATTATCTAATTGCTCAAATTGCGTTTCTTATTCTTTCTAGTGTTATTTTATTTAAAAATCACTTTACACAAATCACAAAATGAACCAACAGCAGGTGATTGTTATTTGATTTTTATAATTCTAATATTTAAAGTGTATCACATGAAATTTAGTCGTGAAATAGTGAATTACTGTATTCAACCTGCCTTATATTAATTGGGCAACTACTAAAATGAATTTGGACACGTGATCCTTTTTAGTTTTCTTAATTCAAAGCAATTTTGGAAGTCGGACAATCATTTTGATATGGATGCAGTATAATATTTAAAAATAAATAACATTTGTTATAAGAATAAAATTAACAAGCCAAAGTAAAAATTTTAATTTGCTTTAAAATATCGATCAAATAATATAGTGTTTTATAAAATTAATTATAATAAAGTACTTAATAGTAATATTTTCTTACGTATAGGAGCAGCCTTAGCAGCAATGTTAGAGTTCTTTCAAATGCTGGTTAGATGTCATTTAACGGGATTGAGTTATAATGATCTACTACAGTTATTATTACTTCCTGTTTCACACATACAGCCAAATCAAAATAATTTACATAAACAAGCATACTATTCACTAGCAAAATGTGTAGCAGCTATCACTGTAATGAGTAGAAGTCAAGCATTACCAGTTGTAAATCAATTCATGCATAATATTCAAATCGCTAGATCCGATTCCCAGCACATTTTTTCATTATTAGTTGTTGGTGAAATTGGAAGGGAAATGTAAGTTTTAATAATTGCTTGTATTTCCAACTATTAAAACGTGAATTATTTTGTGCAGAGATCTAACATCAATTAATAATTTAAAAGAAGTAATTTTAAATTCGTTTTCTGCAATATCGGAAGAAGTGAAATCTGCTGCTAGCTATGCTTTGGGTAGTATAGCTATTGGCAATTTACAACAGTTTTTACCATTTATATTACAAGAAATTGGGGAGCAACCTAAACGACAATACCTACTACTTCATTCACTTAAAGAGGTAATAATTTGTAGATGTTATAACCTTTATAAATCGAACACGTGTTTTAGGTTATTACATGTTTATCTTCATCACAAGAAGATATTAATCAATTGCTTCCATTTGTACCGGAAATTTGGGAACAGCTGCTTCTACACTGTGAATGTATTGAAGAAGGTACTAGAAATGTCGTGGCCGAATGTTTAGGAAAACTCGCTCTTATTGATCCGGCAACTTTATTGCCACAGTTACAAGAATATTTAAACTCATCTTCACCATTAATGAGAACGACAGTTGTTACAGCTGTTAAATTTACAATTTCTGATCAGGTACTATTGATTTTTAATGTAAATCTATATTACATATTATTACTATTCAATCGAATTATGTACTTAATTACTTAGGTATATAAGGAGATGTTAATTTTTAATTACGACTTTTAGCCACAAACTATTGATTTATTATTACGACAATGTATTGGAGAATTTCTTTGTACTTTAAGAGATCCAGATTTAAATGTTCGACGTGTTGCTCTTGTAGCCCTTAATTCTGCAGCGCACAATAAACCAACTTTAATAAGAGATTTATTAGATTCTATTTTACCACATTTATATGGCGAAACAAAAATAAAGGTAAAGTAAAATATAGAACTTAACCCTTAAGTGAAATAAACGATTGTTCTTACATGGTGAACTAAATATATTTCCTCTTAAAAATTAAGTAATTCATATAACTAAACTGCAAGATGTAATATTATTTGCAGAAAGAACTAATTCGTGAAGTGGAAATGGGTCCATTTAAACATACAGTTGATGATGGTCTTGATATTCGTAAAGCAGCTTTCGAGTGCATGTATACTTTGTTAGATTCTTGTTTCGATAGAATTGATATCTTTCAGTTTTTAAATCATGTTGAAGGAGGTTTAAAAGATCATTATGATATCAAAATGTTAACATATTTAATGTCTGCTAGACTTGCACAAATTTGTCCTGGAGCAGTCTTACAACGTAAGTATTACAATACGAAAATGATCTATAATACTATATATCTTTGAGTATGTTTATCTTAAAATTGTTAAAGAAATTTGATTTTTGATATTTGTCTAGCTGCTGCCTTCATTTGTTAATTGCCATGATTTTCAAATTTTCTAGTAAGTAAACGTTCATCGGTGTAACAAAACTGAATCATGTAAATTTTCAACTTGTATAACGGATATCATAAAATAAAGAATTTTTGTTTTATTAAAGAATCTAAAAATTGTTCGACATAATATCTAATTTTTTGATAGATTTTTAAAATATTTTTTAAACTTACAATTTTGAAACTAAAATTCTATGATACATGGCACAAATTGTTTTATCATTTTGTTTATAGGACTGGATAGATTAGTTGAACCATTACGTGCAACTTGTACTATGAAAGTGAAAGCAAATTCTGTTAAACAAGAATATGAAAAACAAGACGAATTAAAGAGATCAGCTATGCGAGCGGTAGCAGCATTACTTATAATTCCAGATGCAGGTAAAATTATCGCTTTATTTATTTTGTGTATGAGAAGTACAGTGGGTGTTGTTTATTAGACACACTATTTTTTGAATCAATTACATAGTAATTTAAATAAGCAAGAATCCGCTGTATTTATAATTGCTATAAATTATTTATTAATTTTTAGATAAAAACCCTAATCTTGGTGATTTTGTAACTTTAATAAAAAATACTCCCGATTTACAACCAATTTTTGAGTCTATTCAGAAGGATGCTGCTAACAATCATAATGAATATTTAGTTATGGATCAAAGTTAAATTATTAAAGCCTGCCAATAGAATAATTTTTACAAAATGTGTTATTGAAATTAATAATGCAATAAAACATTATTATATTTGGTGAAAACATTAAACTGCCTTGTTACAAACAAGACTATGTTAAGAATACATACAATACATAACAACTATTGTACAATGTTAATATAAAGATTAACAAAACGCAATCTGTAAATTACATTGTGGCTGTGCTACCGCATGATTAATAGGTTGTGTTTATACGTATTTTTAATTTTCTATCAACCAAATTATTTATAATAGCCATTTTTTGTTTTATTGCATATATTTAAGTGTGACATAACTGATATTTTTGTTATTAACGATTTTCTTAATTTTGATTTTATTGTTTAAATATGACATAATTGTTCCATTATCTTTGAAATAATTTACATGCAGTAAAATCCTAATGAAATTATATCATCATCTTACTTTTAAAACAATGTAAAATGTTATTTATTTTTTTTCATCGTGGTAAACACGGATACTATAAAAATGTTAATAAGCTAAGAACTGATTTTGAATAAGTATAAGGTGTCACTAAATTTAAAATAGTTTTTTGAATTCTTGCTGGGCTGCTTGAAACTTGATTTATTGACTTTTAATAGACTTCTTGTCAAAGGGCTTTGCACCACTTAAATGGAAAACTATAGACCAGTCGATCTTGTTGATTTTTATGCCATTCAATAGATAATGAAAAAACGAAAAAATCTTATCGTTGGTCCAACATGGATAAATTGATAGGAAAGTTGCAATTCGCGATTTTAGATTAATATATTTTCCATTTAAAGTACATTGCTATCAATTAATTCTTCTTAACAATAGCACTTAATAACTTATTAAACTAATCTTTTCAGTGATTCTAAAACTTTTAAACTTTTGGACGTAAGGTAGGTAGACCTAGTTTCTATTTACACTTTACATCCAAAAGTTAAAAAATTTTAGAGTCTCTGAAAAGTTTAGTTTAATGGGCTATTCGATGCCATTGTTAAGAAGAAATGATTAACAGCAATGTATTTTAAATGGGAAATATATTAATCTAAAATCGCGAATTGCGCCTTTTCTATCAATTTCTCCATGTTGGGCAAATAATAAGATTTTTTCGTTTTTACATTATCTATCAAATGGTATAAAAATCATCAAGATCGACTGGTCTTTAGTTTTCCATTTAAATGGTGCACAGCCCTTTATATAAATTATTTTAGCGGTATCTATATTTGTCTTGGAAGTCATGAATTTTTAACAACATCGAATATCATTTTTAAAACATGTTTAACCTAAAGTTTATGTAGGAGTTGTAAAGTTTTGAAGTAAGTTGATAATATACCATTTATCGATTATGTGGTGGTAAAAGCTAATGCAGAGTTTTAATGATAAACATAATTGATAAATTATGTTTTATTGCAATTATTTTGATATAGTTGGGCTGCCGTTCTTGTTATTATAATATATTGATTTTTTTGCAATTATTTTATTGTTTATTTTTTAAAGTTTTGTATGATTTGATCATTACTATTATATTAAATTCATTTTTAAATAAATTTGCATATAGTAAATTTTCAGTAGTTGTTTAAAAATTTGTATCACTTTCAATTATGTAATGATATGGTTTGATAAATTGTTATGATTAACATAATTATTTAAATATATATTTGAAAACCTTTGCAATTTATAGCAATATTTAAATTAAATTTGGGCACTATAGATTATAGTAATTATAAAATTCAAGTTTACTTTATTGTAATAAAAATTTGAAGTATTTTTTTGTTGTATATAGTATGGATCAAGTCTATTATACAAGCAGTATTGTCATGAAGTCTGAAAGATGATTTAATTGCAAACAACTGAAATTGACATTTACTGCTTGCTAGTAATAATGGAGATACTGTGATGCCAAAAATTTTTGATAAAGACTAACCGGATTGAGATATAGGAAAAACAGGAGATTTTTGAACCCTCAATTTGGGAATTATACCGGGTCTTATTTGAAAGAATTCTTTAAGTAGGTCCAGAAACTGGTTTCACCTGACCCCTCTATCAAAAGTTATAGAGCGTTAAAGTTGGCTAATCTGCTAGGTGATCCCACCTTTATCTTCTAAACCAACGAGACTCTTTAAGTTTAATTAATATATTTTATTGGTCATCATTGGGAAATTCTAATCAGTTCTGGTTTGAGGTTTTACTTCCTGTTTTCGGACAACTTCTGATCAAAAGAAAATGTGTTATAGCGCATTTGATTAGGTTATTTATGTAGAGTATTATGACACAATCAGAATCAAAATTGAACCTGTAATTTTGATAGTACTTATAAAAGACTATATTCGTTTGTGGTCAAGTGACTTTATATTTTTGTAAATTAATGCAATAGCACGATACCTAATTCTATTTGTGTAATTTATTTTAACTGAAAAAAATTAAAATAAATTATTGATATACTGGAATCGATTTAGATGAATTATATTGAATGAAAATAAGTAGTTTATCAAAAAATAAAATAAAGTACAAAAATAAAAAATTAGAACATGAAAGAGGAAAATAAACAAATCTTATAAAACTAGTCTAACAGATCTGATTTTAATACTGATTATGTTATAATTATGACATATTAATTATGGAGTAATAATACTTCACATAAATAATCTAATCAAATGTGCTATAGAAAAATTTCTCGGAATCGGAAGTAAAATCCAAAACCGAAAATGATTTTGACCTCGCACGGCAACCCAATAAAATATATTAATTAAACTTAAATAGTCCTACTGATTTAGAAGATAAAGGTGAAATCATCTAGCGGATTTGCCAACGTTGACGCTGTAAATTTTTGACAGGGTGGTCTGAGGGATCATAGTGAAATCAGTTTTTACACCTACTCAAAGAACTCTTTCAAAGTGATACCCAACATGATATCACAATTATTGAGGGCTCAAAAACTTCCCTGTTTTACCACTTAGTTTTTAAAATGAATGTATGAAATTTTAATTTAAACAAGTTTTTATTTGTACTTATCATAGGAATCGATTTTTTTAGTAAAATTCAAAAATAAACTAGAAAAAACTACAGAAAATTTATTATCTAAATATTTAAAAACTAAATTAGTTATGAAATATATTAATAGTATTGCATCATTTATTTGCTACTGCTTAAAGCTGGACAAGTTATTTTATTATCCTTGATTTTATAATAACCTGTTAAAAATGTAAACATTGTATTATTAGTAAGGACTATTTTATTTTTACTTATTTTATACTTCCACTTTAAATTTCTGTTCCTTTATGTACTTATTCAGTTTTAAGATCACGAGAAGAACTGTATTATAATTTTATCCATAAACAATGCCTTAGCATAGAAGAACCACTTAATTAATGAATAAAGTGTCGATTTCGATTGCTTGCAAGCATTAAGTTTATGATTTAATCAAGTTAGCGAACGCTATTCAGTAGGTATAACAATATACATAATATTGTCTACACCGTTTTAGCTATATTATTTGATTCGTTGAAATCTCATTTTTTATATAAATTCCCATTTTTTAATTTATCTATAGGTTTTATATGTAATTCTTTACATAATTGATCTTTTTCTATCAGAACATCGACCTTTTTTTTTGTTATTTTCTCATGTTTCAAAAATTACTTTGTTTATCATATCATTTTACATACTTTAGAAATGGTGAATTTTGTTCATTATCCACCTACTCCGTTTAGATATTTTTCTTTGAATTAGTTTAGGGTGTCCACATCCTGGAAAGTCAAGGGATGTCGAGAAAATTTCTCCAATGATAGCAAATTGAGGGGAAACTTGATGCTCTAATCACCAGGCTAAAATCGACTGCTGTGATTCATAGATAAAGAAAGTTTCTTTTAATCTGATAACATGTAGAGTTAGTTTTCATGTAACTTGTGTTTTTTGTTTCCTTTTTTTTAGTAAAAATATGTAAATAAACTTGTTATTCTACTCTGTCAAAAGTCCAGGAGTCAGAGAATTTTTTTCAGAAATTCTGTGGACACCCTGTAGTTGATATAAAGCGTCTTGAAATTTTGTTAAATTACTTTCATTTTCCATGTACTTTCTTGATTATAAAACGATTAAAATTTCCAACTAAAAATAAATAACACATAGTTTAATAAAGAACTATCAAATTTCATATAAAATCTATAAATAAATGAGGAAATATGAATAAATAATAACAGTACTGCCATCATAGTAAGCTTGATCCATAGTATATATGAAACTTTATCACTTCAGTCAAACTATTGAAAATTTACTTTAAAATTGATTAATGTGACAATTTATCTTGAATTTAAAAAAGCTTAAATATATATAGATTTTAGTCATAATATGTCATTAAGTTTATAATTGTAAATTAATAAATGCGAATTAAAATTATTTGAATGTTTATTCTTTGTAACCATATATCAAAAATATGTTATTGTGATTATTTAATGAGTCATATTAGTCGCAACAAAAAATAAAACTATTTTTTCTTCAATAAAAAGCAATAGTGAGCAACACAATCACCAGCTTATCATATAAACGTTATGTGCAATTTGTGTGTATACTTGTAATTTCTAATGCCTTAGAAGAAATGAGATTGTTGTTTATGTCCAATAAACATTTAAAAATAATTTCCATGAGAATAGGATGGACATTTACTAATTAGGTGCTCCGATAGCAGGTTAAGTACATAAACATTTTAGTAAAAAGTGAATCAAATAATACACACTTAAAAAATTATTAGTTTTAAAATATATTAAATTCGTCGAATTGATTTTTGTAAAAATGTTATTCGTCGTCAAACTTTTGACGCATCCTATGTCATTTTGATTTTGGGTGGTTTTCGGTAAAAACACTACCATTTCAATTTTTCAATTAACAAATATGTTAATCGTTTTAAAATTAATTTCCGAATTATAAAACATATAAAATATTAAAGTCTATTTTAAAATATCGAAAATAAAGACAACTGTTTAGTTTCCAATTTGGATTTTGAAATTATTTTTGGAACGAAAAGGATGGTTCCTTAAAATGCGGTGAACAAACCTTTTAAAATGGCGTTGTCAACAATGAACGTCAGGTTTCCGATATTTTAGTTATTTAGTAAACATTTATTATTTCTTTATAGAGTGTTTTTCTTATTTAAACCCGATTTAAGTAATAAAGTAAGATGAACGGTTTAAGTTTGAGTGAGTTATGCTGCTTATTTTGTTGTCCACCGTGTCCAAGTAGAATCGCGGCTAAACTAGCATTTTTACCCCCCGAGCCAACTTACGATTTTCACGCAGACGGAACGGGCAAATACGCTTTAACTCTTACAGAAAGGGCGGAATGGCAATATTCGGAACGAGAAAAAGAAAACGTCGAAGGGTTTTTTACTAGGACTAACAGAGGCAATCGAATAGCCTGCTTATTTGTACGATGTAGTAACACTGCCAGATTTACTATATTATTTTCTCACGGTAATGCTGTGGATCTAGGACAAATGAGTAGTTTTTATTTGGGTTTAGGATCTCGTATAAACTGTAATATATTCAGTTATGACTATTCGGGTTACGGTGTTAGTGCTGGTAAACCTTCGGAGAAAAATCTTTACGCTGATATCGATGCGGCCTGGCTCGCATTACGTACTCGTTATGGAATTAGTCCAGAAAATATTATTTTGTATGGGCAAAGTATTGGAACTGTTCCTACTGTTGATCTTGCTGCACGTTACGAAGTTGGTGCTGTTATTTTACATTCACCACTCATGTCTGGTATGAGAGTAGCCTTTCCTAACACTAAAAGAACTTGGTTTTTTGATGCCTTTCCTAGGTAATATGTTATTTATACAGTATAACAATATTAGGAAAGTTTATCATTTTTTAGTATTGATAAAGTTCCCAAAGTGACATCTCCTACATTAGTTATTCATGGTACTGAAGATGAAGTGATAGATTTTTCACACGGACTTACCATATTTGAAAAATGCCCACGTGCTGTGGAACCATTATGGGTAGAGGTAAGAATTTTGTGATCACATCAAAGTATCACTTTTATTTGTTGGCAGTTGTAATTTTAATGTGTTTCTGTTTCAAGTTGAAAAAAGCATGTTTTTTTTATTAAAAATGTTAAGGACCACACACTTTTTTTTATATAACTTGTAATTTAAATAATATTATGGTGGAACTAAGACAAAGGCAAAGAAAGACTAAATACTTTACAAAATATTAATATAGTACTATTAGAAAAATTTAGATGTAAAAGGTACAAAGAGTAGCTATCAATTTTGTATATTTACATTTTGCGTTTATTTAAGTTGTTACCTATATTATTTTGGTTTACTAAATTTAATAATTTTATATGAACACGGTAACTTCACAAATTTTGTGATGGAATAATATATTAGTATAGCAGTACAGGTTTTGGCATAAAATATGCAGGCCGATTCAAATTCAATTCCATCACGTAAATCTGAAAATTATGATTTTTGAAAATTGACTATAACAATTTTTATTTCTAATAATTCCTTAATTCGATAAAAACAATAGTCATATTTAAAACCCTTTTAGATGTATCATAATACATCTGGTAACTTTACTGTTTTCTTAATTTTTAAATATTAACTTCTCATGTTGGTAAAGCTATATTCAAAAATTGTATATTTTTCTTCACCAACAATAAGGGTACCGTTAATTGAAGTAAAAATAGTAGATATTAATAGGAAATAATTTGTATATACATAGGATATACAAAGGATTCAACTTCATAAAGTTACTTATAGGTAGTCAACTTTTGAATTTTTACTACATTCTTGATACAAATAATCCCAAATTTAATTTGTTCATTACTATACAGTACATTTTTAAATGTTGATTCCATAAGTTTTCAAAGTTTATTTAATACATTTAATTATTATTCGGTATAAACCGAATTCTATCAAAATTTCGCTTAATTTATAATTGCCGATATAACAATATTTGATCAAATTGTAATTATAGAGCCGATATAATTATGATTATATTTTAGGGTGCAGGACACAATGATGTTGAGTTATACAATGTGTACTTGGAGAGGTTAAAGCAATTTGTAAATGTGGAATTGGTCAACTGACAACTGCTTAGTACTGATGATTGCACAGCAAGCTCTGGTACTTCGAGTTCTGCAGGAGAAAAACTGCTCTAGCCAGAGGCTGCGGGTTCGGCTAATGGTCGACCCGCATCGTCTCTACACTGCCCTTCCCCGCATCTTACTATACGGGCTCTTTCGGGAATGCTAGCTCGTGCAGAACGACAGTGTTCTAGTGCTCAAAATTCACCACGTTCTCGACCACCGCGTCCCCCTAAGGCGCAATCTCTTCCTACGTGCAATGGCATTACATCTGTATGTCCTAGCATCTGTCACTGTCCTGTACTCGAGACTACATGCTAGCATCAGTGTTAATAGTGACCTGAACCTTGTTGAATTTTATCGACAATCTTTGAAGTGATGCAATATGTTGTGTAATACCAGTTAATGTAACTTAATATGTATTTTCTAAATGTGAGATTATTTCTGTTGATGGCGATGTGTTCCATTTGGTGCGTCGGGCTGATAGTTTGTACTTCTTGTAAAATAATTATCCTATGCCTTGTATCATACAATTTATTAATTGAACTGAATATAAGTTACTAAACTTTGTATGTATCTAGGTAATAAAATCCTTTTCACATTGAGTGATTTTTTATCACACATTTAAAAAGAAAATTAGATATAACTACATACATAATTAGCGCTATTGTATAAATATGTTTGTTCTTTGATAATTTTATGGTTTAGTTACGTATTTGTTTGTTAAAAACGGCCCTTTTATTTTTATCATATTTTAGACCTTTATATATAGTATAATTTAATGAATGTATGTCGGGCCAACTTAATTTTTGTGATTTCACATTTTTAGTTAAAAGATACATATCATTTTTGTGTTATATATTAGTATTATGTAAATTACATTTATATTAAAAATTACACAAACTGATCAAATTTAATTATTAAATGAAATTACGCTTTGTATTTTTTTTTGTTTCGTAAATATAAAAAATATATATAAATCTATCATTAAACATTATACATTTTTTATCCGAAATTACACATGTTCAGATTTACATAAGGGTAATTGTTAATAAAATGAGGTGTACATTTCTTCAGTTTATATTTCATTCAAATTTCGTTGTTACGATTGCCAAGTTATGCAGTAGGTGACCGTTACATGTACAATTTCTAACTGCTGGAAGTTTAACTCAAACAGAAAAGTATTTAAAATAAATTCCAGTAAATTGTAGGTAAATACAATGATCAATTATCAGTTTTAGATTCTAGTTTGCATAAAACATATGTATATGTGTGTATTGTTCTTTACTGAACACTTGACAATTAAATTTTCTATTATGCCGCTCTCTCTTAAGCCTCGTTACAACATTTAGTTATAGGCCCTCATTTTTTAAACTATACGTGGGTGTTCAAAAGTCATTCAAAATTTTACTGAAGATTTTGTATACCAATAGATGGCAGCACAATCGCCTTAGTATTTTGATTAGTAGAAGATTATACCATTGGATGATAACACTATTGGTCCTAAAATTTTAATATTTTAAAATTACACCAAAAAATATTCTAGCACCATCGTCTCTGCTTTTTAATATCAGAACGTTGAATAACGATAAAACACATTATATTAACGAATTTTATTACAGTTTACAAACAATTTTATAACGTTTCGTTTGATAAAGTTTATTATAACATTTACAATCGAATAAACTAAAGGACTCCTAAAACCTCTATAGAAATACAATATCGAAGGCAATTTGAAACGACCAGAGTTCTGCAACACAGATCGCATCTCGATAAAGCATGCATCGATCATTGTTTTAGAATCGAAAACGCAAACTACCTGTAACAAACGAAGTTAAAGAGCATAGTAAAATATATAGAAAATAAGAACTGTAATTTCTAAAGCGCATTTACATTTACATTTTCTATACAAGTCAAAATTTGTTTCGACTCAGTACTACGAGAAATGACGATTTATGCGTAAAACATAAATAAAATAATGAAACAAAATCGTTTTTATCGTGATCGAGGTTTCGCCAAATTTCGAGAAAAACGCATCATGCCGTGGTTACAAGGTTTTTTCGCAAAATTTTTACTTGACACGAATCTTTTGGGGTAAAGGTCCAGAACTACGAAAAACGTCGATTTCTATCTAAAACTAAATAGGTAATTATGAAATACACGCGTTTCTGTCGATTTAAAATTTTTACAATATTTCGAAAATAAGATGTATTACAGTCCATGATTTTGGTAAAATTTTAACACTACCAGGGACTTTCAGTTTATGTTCAGAACTACTAGAAAAGTCGTTTTCGGATGTCTAGAATTCGAAACACCTATTACCATAAACAATTCTAATTGATATTTATAATTATTATTTTAAAGATGCTGTTATGTTTAAAACCCTGTAGTATTGTACATCTTATCTGCATTCCCTTCTTTTTGTTTCTTCCTGTATCTGTAACTACTCGTATCCATGGTTCACTCTTAAAACTTGTCTAAGAGGACTTAATCACCCTGTATATCGTCCTTTATAGGGATTTTGATATTATAAAAATTACTAGATAACTTAGGACTAATATTAGTATGCCAAGGTCGTTGACAATACCAAACATAATTGGCAAATCCCCTAACCAAAATTATTTGCTTTATGTGGTTCTATAATTGTACATTTGTTAAACTGCAGTATAGATAGAAACATGTCAGAATTGAGACGGTTAATTTTGATGTCCGCAGGAAAAACAGGAAAGTGGTAAGTAATAAATAACAAAGTTGTATATTACATTGCCATCGCATTTTTAGTCCTCCCACTGGTTCACTGCAGAAGGATTATTCTCCTGTTAGTTGGTCAAAATATTTTGATAACGAATATAAAATTCATATAAATGATGACCAATTTCATGTATACACTTTGGGTATTGAGGGTCCTGTTTTGCTACTTTTACATGGGGGAGGTTATTCAGCACTTACTTGGGCTCTGTTTACAGTAAGTTACTTATATGATCATATTTACTGCTTACAATAAAATGTATTACTGTTTCTAATGTTAATAATGTAATAGTTATTAACATTATTAATAATGTTAATAATGATAAACATTATTGTTTTTGTAACATAATTATGCCTTATATTTGGGTTTTTATTAAAAAAAAAAAACGTCTATTATGAATTAACTGATGATATTTAATGTGCAATAACCACTTGGAAATTTGGAGTTTTGATATACCTACTCTGTTTGTCATAAAGTTATGGTCATTGTAATTAAGAGGGGGCTGGAAAAATCAGCTTCTACCATGTTTCCGCTAGTAACGGCACAGTAGTATTTTTCTAATTATTTTAATTAATATCAAACGGTTTAATCGTAAGATGGTGCGATTTTGGCATCAGCTATTTAAATGTTAATTCCTGTTTTCTTGTACTAAATAGTTTCTACAGAGTGCGCTTTTTCATTGATGCATTGGCAATTATGTTTACGTTGTAAACTTTGCTAGCGTTTTAATTATTTATTCTAGGATATAAAGTTACAGAATATAAAGAACGGGCGTTTTGATGAGAGACACAAAAATAATTAAATGCAAGTTAACAAGCTTAAAAAAATTATTTAACTTGCTACCAGAAAAGTTAACAAGTTATAGGAGCGGAAAATTCAAAATATTTCTCTTCAAGAAAGTCACAATGATAATGATTATTGATTTTTAAAATTTATTTTTTGTGTAATATGTGAGAGGGGTGCCATTATTAATACAAAATAAAAATTGTAACAATAGGAAATCCAATATTACTGATATATGCACATATGTAATTACTATGTATATATTTCAGAATAATAATTATTATAGCATATTGCATTAAAAATTAAATAGTTACAGTTTCGTTCGCAAATACATGTAGCTATATGTTATTCACGATAGGTTCCAATGCACGCAGCCATGCACAAAAGTTACTAAATTGTATATTTGTAATATTCAGATTAAAGTTTTAAACATGGAAATCCGATGTCTACCGATGATTTACCTGCACACATATGACATGGCAAAATAGACTAAAATCTATTAGTACTGTAAAAATACGAGGTTTTATTGATGACGCGTTGGGACCTATCGCGAATAACGTCTACACATCTACTTATTTATGGGGAAACGTCCGCCGCATTCTCAGCATTTCTCAGTAATTCACAGAAATCATAAACAACAACACGTCGAAATGCAAAATAATTATGCTTATTAATCGAAAAACAAACCGAATGAGATTCTATATTTTATTGAATGAAAATTTCTGAATAAATAAAATTGTAGGTACGATAAATGTACCTACATACATACTTACTTTTAATTGTAATTTTAAAATTAGACCTTTTTATACAACATAAATCACGTACACATTTGTAGAAATGGTTGAAATTTCACTATTTAGAGTGTAAGAAAATACAGGAGTTCAATTTTGGTTTTAGTTTATATGTATAAGAATTACGAGTACATTTTCGGTATAGGTACGTTGACTATAAATATTTCCACAACGAAATATGCAACCTATGCAGTTTGATGTTTGTTTATCGAGCGGGAGATTAATGTCCACGAATCAGCCGGCAAATAAAAAAAATACCACTATAGTATTTTTACAGCACCATCTATTCAATAATAGTTGGACAATTTTGTTAGACAAATTTTTCGAAATCAAGTAGGTATCTGTAAGATAGCTTTATACTTGAAAATGACGATTTTTCGGAAAACGGTTTACGAATTCTAGCAACAATTACACCCTGTACTTTCATATACGTATTCACTGAACCTTCTTCTAGTTGCTCCTTATAATATTTTAGTCATATAGTAGCTAAGTATCTTATAATTTGAAGTATTTGGAAGCATGTGTAAAACTTAGCAAAACTGTTCCTTTAACTTTTTTAGGATAAAAATATAGGGGCAACTAGGTAATTGAATTAGTATTTATTATCAATTCAATTTTTTTAATAAAATTTAATAGTTTTTTAGTATCGTTTCCCGAAGTGAATCTACCATAGCGACATCTGTTGATTCTCGCTTATCGAACCCCCCTCTTAACTTCTTTTTTGTTTATTGATGTTATTCAGCCAACAAAAATCAGATTTAATTCTTAAAAATCAGTTAAATTCTTAATGTTTTATATTTTACAAAGTTTATACATGTTTGATGTTTACAATTAAATCGAAGTATTTAGTTGATTTAAAATAGTTTAAGAGGGCTGTAGTACAATTACAATTGGTAAACTAATGTTCTGAGGAAGAATCTTTTAATTAATTAATATTTTGTATTTCGAACATAATAAAATTAAACTTATCGATTGATCTTAATATCAAGGCCATATCATTTATTACTAAATATTTTACTGTTTATTTATTTTGTTTAACCATTTATAATCAATTTTGACAAAAAAAAAGATTTAACAAGTAATTAGTTTGCCACTGACAATACACAAATACTTGTCAGTCAAATATCATTGATAAATTCATCAGACATGTTCAGATTTTCCTTGCAAGTTGTGATCACCCTGTTCTCTTGTAATTTTTTAATGTTTTATTACCTGTGTTATTCATTTCATTCTTTTTGATCTACGAAAATCCACTCGCATCCAAATAATTTTCTTTACTTTATCTGTGTATAGTTGTACATATTTTGTTTTGCAAGTTCCCTTATGTTGTGTTTCTGTAGATTACAATTTATCTTTCTGTCGTTCATTCATTCTATTTATCATTATTTGTTGTGTTAACTATATAATAAAATTTGTTATATTGGTATTGTCAATGAAAATGTATTAAAAAATGTTATTACTTTTATGTTTTTAACTGTTTTACTAATCGCTTTTTAATTCTTAATTGACAGTACCTAATATAGCTATGTATATTTAAATTCATCATTACTGATTAACAAAATACAACAATACTGGAAAAATTAATCCATAGACATTGATCGCCATAGAAAACTATTTTAAAAGATTTGAAAGTTATATTTCTTGGCTATATTTAATATATGACTATAATAAAATGTCACCTTTAATATTTTATAAACAAAATATCGTTATTAAGATTCTCTACTTTACTTTGTGTTGTCAAATTTTTAAATCAATAATTCTTGGCTGTTCCAAATTCAATCAAAGTACATAACTTGTTTCTCTTCAGGTCCTTAGTTAAAGTAGTAATTATTAAATATATTTTAAAACATTTCTAGTAAAATTAAAGTTACTTTTTCAGGTGATATATAAACATTTAATATTTTCAGGAAGAAATACGAAATAGAATAGAATGTCGAATTTTGGCAATAGATCTCAGAGGGCATGGAAGCACACTTACATTTAATGAAGACGATTTATCTTTGGATAGTTTAGCCAAGTAATGACAGTAACATTAAAAACATTAAATATTGTTTATTTATATTTTAGAGATATTGCAAACATCATTGAAACCATTTATAAAGATCAAGTTCCTCCTATTGTCATGATTGGACATAGTTTAGGAGGAGCTATAGCTGTAGAGGTTGCGTTACGTGTTCCTTATGTAATTGGTTTATGTGTAATTGATGTTGTGGAAGGTACAGCATTAGAATCACTTTCATCTATGCAAAGTATTTTAAGGAGTAGACCTTCTAGTTTTAATACTGTCGAGCAGGCTATACAGTGGAGGTAATGAATAGTTTTTCTTTAATTAAAATTGCATTAAACTGAAATTCAATTTTTAGTATTAGAAGTGGCCAAACACGTAATATAGAAGCAGCTAGAGTATCTATGCCAGGACAAATAATAAAGTAGGAAACTTTAAAATAATAGCATAATATATATATATAAAAACAAACAATTTATTTATAGCCTAAAAACCAATGAATTGGCTACAAATGAAAATGTAAATTTGGTACAAAATCATGATTTACTAGAACACACACACAAACATTTAAATCATTTTTCACATGATGCTGTTATAGAAGAAGAGAATTGTGATGACACTAATAATAGTATACAAAACCACTATGGCCACGATTATAATAATCAACCAAATGGTGAAATTAAAGCAAGTACAAATTCTTCTTCGGATAATCTAGAAAATTTCAAGAATCCTAAAGATATTACAAAATATATTTGGAGAATTGATTTAAGCAAAACGGAACCATTTTGGAATGGGTGGTTTAAGGGTTTATCCCAAAAATTTCTAGATATACATATTCCTAAAGTGTTGCTCTTAGCACATATTCATGGGCTCGATACTACACTTACAGTTGGTCTGATGCAAGGCAAATTTCAGTTACAAGTTCTACCACGATCCGGGCATGCAATTCAAGAAGATCAACCACATCATGTAGCCGATATTATTGCAGGTTTCTTAATAAAACAAAAACTTGCTATTGGGAAAAATAATTTTACTCCAATCATGCCAACATGTTAAATCAAAATCTTTAGGCAACAATTATCTGCGAAAGAGTTTATTTTTATTTTGTTAACATTTTACAAATGAATATTAAGTTATATAACAAAATCTTTGAGATCAGTATGACTAGATTAGAAACAATCCGTACAAAATAAATATTCTATTTTCAAATTGACTATAATAAATGTGTTGTACATATTTGTTAGGAAAATACTAAAATTAAAGCATTAAAGTTAACAACCATATTTTTAATAAAGGAACTGACAATAGCAAATAAATTAAAAAAAAAAACCAAACATTTATTAAAATATCACGAACAGAAACACGGCACTATTTAATTTGGGGTTTTCATCTCTTGCTTGATGCAATTCTTGAAAGCATCCCAACCTTCATTTTTTGCATATGACTGAAAAATTAATTGGAAACCAAATGTGTTTATAGTTGTCTAGATATATTTTAGTTTTTCTTTTGCAATTAAATGAACCAAATATTTTAGACAACTTTTTTTGCAGGTAATATATTTAATTGTAAGTTTGTAATATAATTCATTTTTGTAAGTTTACGAGTTAAAATAAACATAAACTTGATGTTAACATTGAAGAAATAAACAAATTTGTTTATTTAAATGGACATCATTATTAATTTATCACAACTTGTCAACTTATAATAAATGGCATATTATCAAAAACTGAAAAGAAACTGCATATTATTTTCTATTGTACATTTATTATATAAAGATTCAATTTCAGGTCATATAATTTGAATAGAGTATACTTTTGTAAAATCAAAAATTAGAAGGGTATATGTATAATATTTAGATTCATGTAGTCCAAACTGTGTTATGTGAATAAATATTAATAAAAGAAATTGGTTTTACTTATAAGTGCCCTGTGGTGTATTATTGTGATATAATTTCAGATGATATTTAAGTATTTCTTTTTTGTATTTAATTAAGTCACTTTTTGTTTACCTAAATATTTTTGTATATTTATTTTGCTTTTGTATTTATTATTTAATATCAATAATTTTGTACTTGTCTAGTTTTATATTTGTTTAATTTTTAGCCTGTTACAGTTTGATATCGCTTAATAATAACTAAAATGATTTGTTTTTTTTATTTAAATTTCATATGAAAATGCGACCTCGCCCCCCATTTAACACATACTTACATATTTGATCATCAATATCTTTATTTTTATTTTTGGTTATATAAACAAAATCGAAAAACGTTCATTGTTTTTCTGTTTTATTTAAATATCAGTATTTGTAATTTAAAGGAACATCGATCGACTGTGACATACCGATTTTGATAGAATTTTATGGATGTAAACTATACTCATTAAATAAATCATTTTTGCTCTTAAACTTTCTCCAATGGTCAACTTGTTAACAATTATAAAATCTCTTTCTTCATATAGTCCAGTAATTAGGTAATTTTACTTAGAAAACGCTTTTCAAATTTCTAGTTTGCCACCTATTTTTGCCGTCCCGTCACCATATTAAAGAAATGGCGTCAAAGGCGTTTTCTTTTTTCATTTATTTCATATTTTCACAGTTAAAGGAACAAATGTTGTGGGTGTTATTCTAGTACTGATTAGCAGATTACGATTTTAATGTGTGAATGCAGGTAAGTAGGTACGTTAACATTTACATATATGATATTACAAATTAAAATAGTTGTACTTTTGCGAAAACGACTATGAAATAAATATCGAGAAGTTGATCGATGTTGAGAAGCAGGGCCTCATACGGTTTCTAGAATGATTATCTGACTTAAGACAATTCGTGTTAAAATTGAAGGTCAAATATTTGCACTTTATAACTAGGTACATACAGCATGAAGAATCAATTGAGAATTAAAAAATTCTATCTTTAATTGTATTTGTTTTTTCGTTGTAATCGTTTCCGTGAGTAATGTTTATATATTCAAAGACAAATTTATGACGAACGAAACACATAAAATACACAAGCACTTCGGAAACGACGCCGAAATTTTAAATATACTTACATATTAAGGGATAGTAGACGGATTTGCAGTGTTACTTAAAACTTAATAAATCTAAAAGATTAACATCAACGAAACTTTTTTATTATAAACGTGATTATAAAATATTATTCTTGCTCTTACATATTTTAATTTTTATTCAAAGTGATAAACAAAAATAATAGGTTTTCCGGTATTTTTTTGAAAAATAATTTCAATATTTACTTGTTCTTTTTGCAGTCGTATAGACGATAGTGTTTTTCAGGGTGAAAAATAAAATCAGCACATACACTTCAACAGTTTCGTATTTACAACGATTTTAATTAATGTTGCTAATAAAAAAATGTAGTTTTTCGGTGTTTAAATCTATTTGATGAGAGATGAACTTCTGAAGTTTTAATATAACTTTCTAGTAACTATAACACATACTTTAGAACAACGACGGTCATCTAAAACAATTTAGCAATTAAGAAATTATCGGTATATTCCTATTATTTTAAAAATATTGTCTTTGTGAATGTAGAAAACTAAAAATACAGCGTCAAATTTGTATCTGCTAAATAATATTTCTAGTTATTTGCATAGAAACGGAAAGCAGGTATTTCTCAGAAGATTAGCACAACCATAAATATCGAAGGTGGCATTGTTTGGGATATGTCAAAGAAACGAATAATAGTAAATTAAGTAGTAATTTCTGCTTTATAATTTGTTTTGTCGGTAGGGACTTAGCTGATGTAGATATTTTGAAGGTATATATGTTAAAATGTTGAATACTTAAAAATTAATTTTTAGCTAATTTTCATAGAAAATATAACTATTGCAGCCTGTCTGATGACGGGACTCAGACGTTCCGTTTTGGATTTTCTCTGATCTCGACCCGTAGATTACGAAAATATAGTTCATTTGTTTTGGCTCGGTCATATATATCTATATATAGAGACAAATCATGTAGACACGATTCCAGTCGCAATTTTGATCGTAGGAGACTGAAAGTTAGATAGTGTATTGTCTTGAAGAAAACAAAGAACGAGTTCGTTAATCAGCCAAATTGACCGACCTGTTTCAAAATGGTGGGTAATCAAAGATTTTAAAGTGATTGTGAGTTATCTCCGTTATTAATTATTTGATCGATAATATGAAATATGTTTTGGGATCGGCATAAAATTCTCTGTCTATCATATCTCTTTATAATTTTCGATAGAATGCACCGTTTTTGAGATAATCTGGATAAAGTGATAAAATTTTTTAAAATATAAGGTAAAGAGATTATAAAATATCGTACTAATTCATAACTGCCCTACTTATTGTGTAGTTTTTACTATTATCTGTTTTATGGTCATCTAAAATGTATACTTTATCGTTTCAATTAAAAAAAAATCGGAAAATTTGTATTTGTTATATTCACCTCAAGAGAAAAAAATAAAACTTTAATGTAAAGTATGTCGTGAGAAAATTGCGCAATGTTCTCCAGTATATTCCAGGGGAACTGTCTAGGAATCCCAAAAAATGGTTAAAAAGTTCCTCCTTGATTGTTTTTATCGATATGAAGAGGTAAAATTGAGAATTCAACTAAATTAATTTTAAATCGATTAATTTTTAAATCGTATTTTATAAATTGCCAAATTTTTATCATGATAGTCAAAAAATGAATCTGGCAACGATGTTAAAAATAAATAAAACGTTACCCACTTCGCTTTTTCGTACACTAACAAAATTGGCGTTTTGTAGGAATCTTTATTTGAAATATTACATCTAACGTGGATTAATAATCACAAGCTATCAAAGAATGACAAATTAAGATATTTTTAACAGTTAATTTCACAATAGTTAGGTAATGCAATCTGAACATTTTCTGTTTCACTTGATTCGTTATAAGTAGATAGAGAGAATAGATATTGACTGATGTCAATAATTTATTATACTCCCTCTGTCCCAAATTAGTTGTCACATTTTACTTTTTTTCTGCTGATTATTGGCAAATACAATTTAATCCTAGAAGTAATATTCTAAAAAATTAAATACTCAAAAGAGAAGTTATATAACAGGCTGGTGTCAGATTGACAACCAATAAAGGTTTGAAAGTACATCCACTGCCATTTTAATTCGGTGTGAAAAGTGTTCAAAATGAGTGATTCGTCAAGAAGATTAATTAAAAAAAAAGGGAAATGGACAACACTACTTGAAATGCAGTTCTTCAGTTTTTCTATTTACCTGCTTTTGTGTGTTTAAATTTTTTATTTGTAATTTTTTCGAAATGTGACAACTAATTTGGGACAAGATTTAGACACCAAATCTGACAACTAATTTGGGACAGAGGGAGTATTAGATTTACATGTTATTTCATCCCATACCTAATTAGCAAATGACTCTAAAAAATATTTAAATAAACTATAAAGATTAGTTTGATTTTATTAACGTTTTAAGAGTTTCTGTTATAAAGACCTCTACTGCCGGATATAGGTATTTGAGATGTTGCCAATTTTAACATACAGTTTTTTGCTAACAACTTTGTTAAAAGTAACAATAGATTTTTAGTTATTTTTCCCATATCCTCTGAAGGGTCTTCTACAACGTACTGGAAAACTTATGCGTCATTTTGTGAACACCCTGTATAATAGTTCCGTCGTATCTATTTCCAATTTCAATTATGTATTTGATGTTTTATAATTTTATAAGAAACTGAAATGACCAGTTTATTAAAACACAACGATTTAGAACAACGGTTCTCAACTCGTGGGGCGCTCCCCCTAAGGAAGCGCGAAATAACAAAAGGAGAGTCGCGAAGACATTTTAAAAAAACAAAAGCATCAAAAAGCATCAGCAGCAAAAAAGTAGATGTAGAAAAAAATATTCGGGCTCCAAAAATCTTTGGAAGAGGGACGCGATTAAAACTGTTTTGGAAAGTTTGGTCACAAATACTAAAAGGTCGAGAACCGTTGGGCTACAGTATTGGTATCACCGTGGGCACCAATGCTCGGTAATACTTTTATATAATACTAATGATTGTATACTCATAACAATACATAATCCTGTGAAATAAACAAGTAAGACGCATTTACACGGAACGTTCGGCCTGCGGCGATATCAATGCGTAATATATAAAATATTCCAACCAATCATGTTGCTTTTATAATAAATAAATTTAAAAAAAATGTAGCTTTTATTAGCAAATTTTACAAGTTATTGAAATTATTTGCTATGTTGAAGTCGACTTTGTAAATCGACAGCAGTTGAATAATTCTAGAATCTAAGAATACATTTACCTACTTGGAAATACTCTCAGTAACAATGAAATGGGATTACGTTGAGGACCCATTATGCCTACTTAACCGAAACCTTACTACCTGCAGTTTTTAGAAAACATTTGTGTTAAAATATTGGAAATTTTGGTTGCGTATTATTACGAAGGATCGGTGGAACTACACTAGCGACATCGCAACGGTAACAGTTTTCAAAACTCCGTCTACTATTCCCTTAAACAACGCTACCGCTCTTTATACTAATAACTTGACAAAACTGAAGTCATTTTGTTTGAATTAAATTTATAAAATGCATAAGTTATTATATAAATACTAAAAAAGCTGGAGGTTTTATTTTAGAAAGTTTTCTATTCATCGTTCGAAATCTAATTGATAAGTTACGAAAGGATACCTATCTATATTTATAAGTACACATGTTCTGTTACTTGTTAGGCATTTTATCAGTTCATAAATGGGAACAAATAAATAGCTTTTACTACTGGTTACAAATTGCTATAAAAAGTTTTCAATCTTATATGCACACAATTTAAATTATTTACGAGGAAGCTATAATTATGAATTTTAAATTATAAGGATAAGACTGTCAATCGGGGTTATTTTGTGACAGGGATTGTTTAGGTTGACAGGTTGCTCCTGTTACAGGAATGCTTAGCTAATAAGCATTCCCAACGAATTCTAAGATCAACTAAAGAATAACGAAACAGGAACGAAATTTACAAATCAAATGGTCAAAAAATTGTGACAAAGTAGTCACAGAAGAACTCCAGTTTAAAGTAACCTTTAACAGTGTAAAGGCCAATTACAAATTTATCATCTGACTATTTTTGTCATCTGCGACTTACAAACAAATTTGTTTGACTTACAAATATTTACTAACGACATTTAGCGTTTGAATTTTGAAAAATTCAAAAAAGTGGCTGCTACTTCACGAACACCATAAATGAACAAGAAACGAGATATTGTCGAAAAAATCGTTTTAGCGCCATTTTTTCAATATAGCTACAAACTTTATAAGAATGATAGATAGGATCCGGAAATCGGCCGACGAATCAAGGTTTGCTGGGAAGGCTTAAATAGGGCAAAAACTATTCGTGAGTGTATCACTTCCCTAAAATTTCATCAAAATCGGTGTGGTACAGTTGAATAATATTCCTTATTAGTATAAAATACAACCGTTCATTTTCCTATTTTTATTATTTAAGATATTGGATTCATTTTTGTAAATTTTTGAAATCTATAAAATTGTAAAAACAAATAGGTACCTTAAATCCTCGATGAAGGCGATCTTTCATAATAGCAATGAATTCACGGTAACTCAACAAACCATCTCCATCTTCATCAAAAATTGAAAATACTGTGTGAACTAAATGCAGACTTAAGCTGGTACCAGTACATATTTTCACGGCTCTATGAAATTCATCTAGAAAACGTTTATCATGTAATAATGATAGCATTGTACGTTTTATTATTACCTTTTGATATAGGATGATCAGCCAGCGTATACATCCTCATTGCAATACTGAAATCTTCTAAATTATTCAGAAATTGGCAAAATATATAAAACTCTTCGAATGTAATACCTTTGGTTTCTTTGATTCTATCTAATAATCTGTCTAAATACATATCGTATTCATCAGTATCTAAGTAGGTGTATCGAAGAAGAATTTTTGCAAAATCAACTTCAGAAATTGTAGGAAGACCTTTAGAAAACTCACTAAATTCAAGCTCTAGCACTTCGGTTTGTAGATCGAGCATGAAACGCTTGAACCCTTCGAAACGTAATTCCTGTTTTCCTTTAGGGCCAAAAAAGTGAATAATAAGGGTGGTATCCACAGTATGTCTCCTTTGTAAGCCTTGTTCATCATCAACATATTCTTCGGAAGGCACTTTAACATTGCTGAGGTCTTCATTTATAGCTAAACCACGTTTTCCCTTCCAGGCGTGACTGAATATCTTTTCCATCTAAGCGAAAACTTCATTAGATTTGAAGATAAATTGATGTTTGTAAAAATAATATTAGTTAAACACAAATACAAAACAAACACACGATAGAAAGAACATGTATAACAGTACATTTACAAAATAACATCACTTACATATATACAATATCCCTCATTAAAAACCTGATTTTATAAGAATCGAAAACACTAAATAACAAATAAACAACCAGCCATGTTAGAATTTTAAGATGCTAGCTGAAAGCCGATCGAAATACCGATTTAATTTTTAGCAAACTCACAGTTTCTGGATCTTCTTTACGTTTTCCCGCCAATAACTTACGCACCTGCTCGACGAGTTTTAGCAATTTAAATTAAAAAATAAATGGGGAAAATTAAAGAGTAAACTTACAACGAGAAACTCATTTTTATCGACACGTTCGTTACCATCTGTGTCGAACATGTTGAAGGCTATCCTAAATCCTGACTGAGGTTCTAAAAAAAAAAAAATAATTAATTATATTATAATAAACATGAAAAAATTAGAAACTTACTCGTTAATACAGATAATAGGAAAAGATATTCGGTGTAAGAGATTATCCCTAAAAATTAATTTAAAAATCAAAGATAACATTAAGTCAAAAAATGTAAGTTACCCACCTTTATCTCTTAAATTCCTAAATAATCTAGGAGAGCCTTGATTTAAGGAGGGCGTGTTTTCTTTCATTTGGTTCATGTCAACTGATGTTAAAGTCCTCCTTTTGAGGCGAGCTAAAATATAAACGAGCGAATAATTTTGATTCTGTTTATTTTTGTCCTCGTTAAATTTTATTAAAATTTTACTTTTGTACTTTGTATAAATTATTTAGTTTAATCAACTAAATTTTTCGATTTTTTGCGTTAATAGATAATTTAATAGAAAGGGACGAGTGTCGAATAAATTGTGAAAGGGGATTTATATTCGATTAATAATTTTTCATTTAATAAAGTCTTAAGTTTGATTAGATATTTAATATGTATTTCGAACGTTGAACGCCCGTTCCCAAAATTTACGTTAGATACTACTATTATACGTTTTCAGTTTTTCATTTATAAAAACGGTAGATTTATAAATCGTACGTCTGGGTTCTGCTTCAACAACAGATTCAAGAAAATCTTGAGGCGTCATATAAAGCTGTCCATCGTATTCCACAGAAGCAAAGCGAATAAATCGACGCTCTCGAGACGTTAACTTAACGGCACGACCAATTTCTTCAACCTGTAAAATTAACGAAACGTTAATAATTCACGTTTTCGCGTTGTTAATAAAAATGGATAGTTATTTAGGGGAATCCTGATCGTCACGAGGCTAAGATCTATATAGAAAGGTAATAACCATTCGCATTCGCCCTTGGTCACGGTGGATATAATAAATTAAAGGACGACGTAAGTACATGACATCTCCAACGATAAACAAGGTTTCAAGCTTGACGAAGCAAATTTTTGTCAACTACAGTACCTATATTTTTTTACGAATGATTTAATCGTAGGAAAACTTTATAGTCTTCTAACTAGTTGATGAGCATATACCACCCCAGTCAGTGAACTAGGCCACACAGGCGGATAATAATAAGAAGTTATTTATTAGGTCCGTATCAGACAACGACATCGGACGAGCCTACTTTACAATGACACTATCATTCTAACTTATTTATATGAAGTCAATTCGAAACTTGATAGCATACCATTTTAAACCTACAATTTTAAGATAGATTTGCGGAAATGGTTATAGTTATAGCAATTATTTTTCCCTCAGACCGATTTCCGCTCTATTAACGTACCGCACGCAATGAGGTGGAAAACCATCAGAAATATACGTTTGCATATTTCGTTACCGCCTTATGTGATCATTATTTAAGAGGGTTTGATATAAACGCTAAGTATTTTACGAGCTGCGACAGCCACCGAAGAATGCGTTAAGATGCCGACTTGGATAAAAAAGCTTAGCGTAGAATTCCATCAGAAGGTGTAAAGTTTATCATTTTCAATGACATATGGAATGTATCAGGCGTTCTGTTTGTCAACCTACAGGTAAAAGGGAGCAACACCAGCTGCGGCACTACCGATTGTGCGAGATCTTTCATTCCCAAAAGCTTTTTCGACACTTCGAAATCGTCCCCTTTATTAATTTACGACAGATGGTGAATCTGAAGATCCTTTAAATCTGGAACTGTCTCCTATAAAACACGTACGAATTTGTGTGTAGCGGATCCAGAAAAAAAGCCCGTTACTTCTATCTGGCTTATGCTCGAAGGATTTTATATTTATATGAATACTTGAAATATTCACGTACCATTTTAATAGGTATTATCCATAAACAAACAATTGAACGTACGTACCTATTAGGTTACCTACATCTCCAAAACTTTAAAGGACTTTAATCTAATTTATTGCCACGATTACTAAGGGTACTAGGTACTAATTTTATCTTACACTTTTATCTGACTGGACAAACTCAAAAATCTGTTATTAATATAAATGAGACATTTTTAGAATTTATTCTCGTAAATTTGTAAACCCTCCAGTTTTCTGTTTTATTGTCTAATAAAAGAGGGAAAACTATTAATTTAGAACTATAACAGCGGACTTAAAACGTGTTCTATATTTATGTTAGCCAAAGAATAATTAATGGTGGGAGCGAATTTAAAAGTAGGTACAGTTATTGAAAAATGGAGGGAAAATCGTTTTAAAAATAACGTCAGAAAATGAAGGTACCGGTTATCAGGATTTTAAACATTTTAAATTATCGGTAATATTAAAGTGTTATTTTGATTTGGAATGTAATAATTTTATTTCCCAATTACACTTACACTTTTCGTTTGATATGCCAGAACACTTTGATTTTTTAAACACTGATAAGCTGTATAAATAGCAACTGTCCCTCCGGCCGTCAATACTGCATATAATGAGGTATACGTACGGGCTCTTGTTTCACAAAATCTACTTAAATAGCGAAAAGAGGACGTCGATTTTGGAGGAATGGCTCGTAAAATCGACTTGCATATTATCGCCATTTTGACACAAAGAGCGCGTGGCAACTGCCAACTGAACTTTCTCTACCGGCCAACAGATTGTACACGTTCATGTTTTCTATAAATAATACAATAATATTCCTGGATATTACTTATATGCAGATCCGTAACTAGTGTAATTTAAGTCACATTCTGAAATGTTATTCTCGTTTAAAATGATATATTATTGCCGATAAATATAATTTCCTATGTGTGTTATAAAATTGAGTTTTCGACATACAATTACTTTTATACTTTAATCTAACTTTAACAAAATAATATTATATTTGGCAGAAACCAGAAGTCTTGTTCAAATGAAATACCTATAATAATAATTCGACAAAAACACGAGGGTGGTGTTAGATTTAGAAATATAAACTTTATTGTGTGCTGGGATTTTGTGGTTGTTACTAAATGTTTGGCATATAGTTATATAAAGTTTTAAATCCTACCATGTTTAATTTCGCGGATTTTTGTTATACTGTAAAGTACGTATTAAAAATAAATTTCAAATGTATATCGCACTATATGTAATACAAGTTAGTGAAACGTTTTGTTTGTCTGCACAAACAAACACGCGCGCAATGGTATTGTAATAATAATATTATCTGTAGTAAAATGCCAGCAAAAATGTGTTACTTAACATATTAACATGTAATATACTTAAGTAACATATTCCTGTTGGCAGCTTGTTGATGCTTGTAACCAGCGTGCACTGTGCTTATATTCTAAGATAAACATATTATGTAAGACCTATCAGTCTTTAATCGTACAATTCTGTAAAAGGAAATGCTTGTATGTATATCGTAACGTTAAGATATTTAACCCTCTCAGATTCAGTAAAACAGATGTTTTATAAGGAAAATTTTAAACGTTCCGCCACCAACTAGGGGTTCAAAAGCAACTAGGAAGCGTGCAGAGAACACGAAAAGACGGGTTATTGTGTTGCAACGCTTTCTGCGATTTTTGTTGGCAACCGTTTGTTGATGAATAAAGTATTAAAGTTCAAACACAAAGGCGTTCATTTATTTTGCAACTATTAAAGATATTCATTGATTAAAATTTACTGTTCGTTAGACGTGACGTCGCTTTGACGAACAAAATAATAAAATGTCTATATTAGTTAGATAGCGAATCTTGAGCATAAAATAGTTTGTAACATTCAAGGTTGACGTTAAAAAGTTTCTCTAAAAGTTTGCCGACAATTCAAATTTATAAGTTTTAAACCTTGCCCCCTCTTATTTCATTTACATAGCAAAATGGAGGAAAATGGCGGGTACATTCTTAACTTCGGACAGGTTAAACGATGTTATGTAAATAGATTGCAAACATACCTATTAATGAATCTAACAGTATTCACTTCTTTGTGCTACAAACTAGAATCTTTGTACTTTCCAACATAATTTTTATGGCTGCTGCGAGAACGCGCGATAAGAAATCATCGACAGGTTTTGATAATATAATTATGCGGATGATTTATTTGCGTTATAGTAATTAACTTTTTTTTCCGGATTTTATATTAACCTATTGATCTATACTTTATGAATTAAATCATTTGTAAGTAATTTGATGTGCAGTTTGGCAACATATTTTATTAATTTCTGACTTCCGTTGTGCGGTTAAAATAAAATTCATACTATAGCGACGTTTTAGAAAAAACAAATATGGCGATAAGTCGAGACAAACAACCTTTTAATTTCAATACCGCGAAATTGAAAGCACTTATTTTAGTATCCTATTAATTAATTTTAACGAAATTGTGATAACCGTTACGTAATTTACGGACAATATTAAACGCTGACGACAAGAGTATTCGCAACTGGGTCCGAACGTCACAAGTGTCTTATAACAGTGCTACGTGAGAGCAGTCATGTAGAACATATAAAATCGCTTGCAAAAATCTTATAAAAACTTTGACTGTTGCACATCAACTATTTTTACTAACAATATCATTAAGTTAAAATGATTCTTCGGAGGATAATGTTAAATATAAGAACTAACAACTCTAACAACTACTTTTTTATGCTCAATTTTTATTAGTCAAATGCTGCGGTTCTAAAACTTTTTTGCATCACAAGGATGTTCGAAAAAGGAACAGACAAACTTTTAAAACACGTTATTATTCGAAGAGGAAAATTAAGGGTGCGTTAAAAACAAGGAACCGTTTAAAGGTCATAATAAATAAATTGTTTTCACGTTTTTTTTTGGTTTTTAATCGCTAAAACTTTAAATTTTGGATAAATCAGGTTTTGGTTCAATAATTTGTTCTGCTGAATTGATGGGTAGATACGTACTTTTCTAACGTCGTTTATATGGTATTATATATGCACATTATTCATAACTAGTCGTAAAAAACTTAACGACTTAAATAATACCGCTTAACAAATCGTACCTTTGTATTACAATACCATTAATTAATTACCTACTTACCAGGAATTTTGGACACAAATTGTTTAGTCTATGGACGAAGATATTTCTGGTAACAATTAAAAATCGAATTTATATAATATTCTAATAATAAAAATTCATAATCCAATAATAATATTTATAACTTACAATTAATTCATAAATCCTAATAAAAATTTAATTAGTAAGCAGCTGTCTAAAGTATTAGATGCTACTTAATAGCCATACTTCTTTCTTCGAAATAAATTCTCGACTTCTCAATTATTATATTTAAAAATACATCTAATTTATCTAAATTTATATACCGACATACTTTTAATTAGAAACAATGAAAAGTGAATAAAATTAGAAAGTGAAAAAGCCGTACATATATAGGTATTCACACGACAGGCGTTCCTCATTTCGTTTTATTTGTAATTTTATGACGCGTACATTATCCCATGTTCTACAAATGCGATTTTGTTACTGTTTCCTAATTCGGCGAGTGTTTTCAACTAATTAATTATGTTACTTAATGAAGCGGAAATGAATGACTTGCCACAAAACAAACGTTACAATCTTCGTAAATTGTCATACAACCAGCAAATGTGGTCTATCTTTTTATGCAACGTTGAACACATAAATCGTTTGCCTTTCATTATACAACACTTATCATTGAAAGTAATATAAAGGCTTACGAAAAATAATTTTTACACGTCGATTTTATTTGCTAGGGTGTCATGTTGGTGGTCTATTTTCGTGGGTCCAACTTCAACCACAACGTGGGGGTCGATGTTACCCTAACATTTTCAAATTGTAAAGGGTGCTAAAATAAGCCATTTAAAAGTACGGCGAATTTTCTTTATATAGGGTGTCCAGGAAATGGTGTAAAATCTCGAGAGAGAGAGTATAAACTATGTCAAAATAATGTCACAAGTTCCTACACATATTTTTCTACGGCGCTCTCTTGTTGAGATATTCACCCTCAAAGTTGAAAGATAAAAATCAATTTTTTTTAAGTAACAATTTTATTATTTTTCGTTGGAATTTAATAATATTTGGTATACTTACGTAATAAATGAAGGTCTTTTAAATCGTGTAATAAGTTTTTCGATATCATCTTAGACGAGCCAGCGGTGCACTACCCCTAACCTTTCTAAATTCAAAACTTTTAAATATTTAAGTTTTTTAATTTTTAATGCTATTTTCGGAGTTCCCAGACGTTTTTCGATGAAAAGGTACTTGTTGAATTTCGATAAAATGAACTATATTCGAGAAAATCACACTTAAATAATAATATACAGAGTATTCCAGATAGTTATTTTTTCTGATAAAAGAAGTAAGACTTTAGAATCCGCGTCAACATGATATTTAACATGTAAAAGATTTCTTTTTCTGAAACTGCAACTACAACTGTATTATTTCATTAATAAGATAGCCAAAACAAAAATGATTCGCATATCCTAAGTTTTCGAATTAACTATAGCCGAGTTGCGTTGCACAAGGCTGATAGCTATTTATTTACAATGGCTAACGTTCAGTAATAATTAGACGTGTGAATTTATGTGGTCGTTGGAAAAAATAATTAAAATAATATGTGGGATAATCTGCATCTCTTATTCTTTATTCTTTTTCTTTTATGATTTTTTCGCATATGGTTCATTTTATAGAAATTAAACAAGAGTACCTTTTTTTGTACCAAATTGTCTAGGAAATCAGAAAATGACCTTAAAAATTTCAAAACTTAAGCTTCTGAAAACTTTTGAGATTAGAAAGGTTAGGGGTAGTACACCCCTGGTTTCTCTGAGGTAATATCAAAAGACCTATTGCACCATTTTAAAGACCTTCATTTATTACGCATACCAACCAACTCCATTACCAACTTCGTGGGTGAATATCTCAACAGGGGTCTACCGTAGAAAAAACAGTACAGGAAGTTGTAGCATTATTTTGACGTGATTCATACGTTCCCGAGATATTTTACACCATTTTCTGGACACCCTGTATAATAGTGTTTAAATTACTTTTTGAATAATCAATCTCTAAAGAAACAGTAAAGGTGGTTCGTCAAAAACAAAATAGACGGTTTTTTTTTTAAAAAAAATGTGCTTCAGTACATCAAAATGATATTTAAGTTGAATGTGCATTTTTTTCGGAAAACTTTCCACCACGCTAAAACGGTTCCAGTAAGAAATATTTTCGAAAAACGCCACCTCCCATCTCTATCTTCTTATTTACGGCAGTATCAATACCGCCTATCTTCAGTTCATTGCTAAAGCGCGCCGTGTACTCTAATATTCTTCGTTTTAACTGGATATTTTGCAGATACCTAGGAAAGTACTGTGTAAAAGTTATAAACATATTTCGATGTAGTATAGAAATTGTTATTTCTACAGGATTAAGCATATTTGTAACTTTAAAACTTACAAGCCGGTAAGTTTTAGGTTAGGTTGCATGTATTAAAATTTTTGGTAATAAAAACGTCGGTAGCATAAATATATTACAGTTTTTACAGAAAAAATAGTTAGGTACATTTGAAAATACTAGTTTCCATTTAGTTTAATTTAATTAGATACGTAAGTAGAAGACCATCATCTATAAATCTTATATATAGGGTGGTCGGGAGGGATTGACAATCTCGCGGGAGTGTATAGATCACATCGAAATAATAACGGTACTATTTCTTATTTTTAATGGTATAAATTGTAGATTTTGGTATTACGTCTTCCTGCTCAGATATTCACCCTTAAAGTTGAGAAATAAAAATCAATTTTTGTTAAATAACATTGTTATTTCTGATTCGAATGTAATAATTTAAATTTAATTTAATAGTATCTTTAAACGATCTTTAAAACAGGGCAACCGATTTGTTGATATCGCCTCCGAGGGGCCAAGAGTACATCACCGCTGTGTTGCTACCAGGTATGTAAATATGAAACCGGAATTTTTATATAGAAAATACACGTTTATTGTATGAAAATGATAAAAAATATTTTATTCGAAGTATTGCCCATCGCTAGCTATACATTTTTCCCACCTGTCTGGCAATTTGTGGATGCCACGCCAAAAAAACTGTTGCTCTTTTGAGGCAAACCAGTCATCGAGCCATTTTCGTAAGAAGTAAAGCGCTGCTCAGCAAGTGCGTGTCCCATCGATGCAAATAAGTAGTAATCGGACGGAGCCAAGTCTGGTGAGTAAGCCGCATGCGAAAGTATTTCCCAACTAAAAGCCTCAATCGTTTCCTTGACCAGTTTTGCTGTGTGTGATGGTGCATTATCATGAAGCAAAATCACTTTGTGTTGCCTTTTTTGATATTCTGGTCGTTTTTCACGCAAAGCTTGATTCAAATCGATCAATTGTTGTCGGTATCGTTCAGTATTAACGGTTTCGCCAGGTTTTAGCAGCTCATAATAGATCACACCCTGTTTTCAAACTTTTTCGGTGGTCTTCCACGTTCTTCGTTTCTCACGTCAAAATCGCCACTTTTGAATTTTTTAAACCACTCAAAGCACCGTGATTTACCAAGAGCATGCTCACCGTAAGCTTCGACAAGCATTCGATGCGATTCTGCAGCAGTTTTCTTCAAATGGTAACAGAAAATCAATGCTGTCTGCAAATCGTAGTTTCCAGGCACAAAATTCGACATGTTCAACGCTATTACAAACTATGCTGTTGTATGAAACTTGTATTGTTGTGAGTTGAAAAATCTTTGTCAGATGTCAACAATAAAATGGCGCCAATGACGCGGTTTGGCGGTAACTACATTGACAGCTATGGGCAAATTCCGGTTTCATATTTACATACCTGGTATATACTGTTTTTTTACAGAATTATTAATGGAGAAGTAGGTAATGATCAGAATTTAAAAATTTAAACATTCTTATAAAGAAAATTCAGTGTATTTTCAAATGTATCGCTTACTATTTAAAATTTTTAGGTGACATCAACTTCAACTTTGAGGTTGAAGAAAATAGGACAAACGAAAATAGGCGAGATAGGTATAGATTGTTTTATATGTCCGTTCAAGGAATGGAAACTACCCCCAAACTATATGCAGGATTTTTTTTTTCAACTTCTAGAATTGTTATCTATTAGGAAAAGTTATAGGTATATTTACTTAATAAGTTATTTAATAGTTTTCATAATGATTTCATTATTTTATAACGTAGTATGGATATGAATATTTTTAGATGTAGGTACACTGACGTTATTATTACAAAAATGGAACGAATTTAGTTTCTTCAAAAATAAATTTAAATCAAAAATTCTTACATATTTCATTCCAAATGAAAGTTGTTAGATAGCTATCTCACATTCTTTTCTCGACTCAAATGCGTATCTGCAACGTTATCCGATTTCTAAGTTTCTTATCGGTGATACGTGTCCGGCTTGCAAACGTTAAGTTCCCGAATTGTAAGTTCGCGACCGGTATTTTTTCTTTTTTTATAAATTATTTAAGTAATTTAATATCCGTTCGTATTATTACTAATGGACGTTCAATATATGTGTCGTGATTGTTTTCGAACTGTCGACCTACAAGGAATGGTTTACTATGTCGGATTCTTGGAAAAGTCGGTGAGTCACTACTTTCAAATTTTAATTACCTGTAGTTTTAAGGGTTATTTGGGGTGTGGTGACCTAGGACCCTTGTCGCTGTTTTAGTACACTCACGGTCGCGGGTTCGAATCGCGTTGCAACCATGGACGCAGTGACGTCTTATTAACAAAATTTAGTAAAATGCACATACAAAAGACTGGCAATTGGTTCAACCACAGCCATTAATTTAAAAAAGGGTACCTAATTCGAAATAATTCAATGTGTGTACGATAGGTACTTTAATTTCTATCTATATTTTCTATAATTTTGGTGCAGCTATAAGTGATAGTATTAAAATAATAACAAATATTAGGTACATACCTACAAATATATTTTTTAAATGCGTAACCTTTTTAATAAACAAAAAATATTACGAATTATTATTTTTTTAAACAAAATCGTCATGTTGAAGTTAAGTAAGCGAAAATAGATCACCGACATCTTTAAGTGTTTATTGAAAAATATATATTTGATAAGCCTCAAAAGGCGAAACGAAACGGATGTAACCTGGAAATGGTAACCTACCATTTACTGTTTCTTTAGAGAGTGATTAATCGAGAAATAACGGTCGGAATATAAAAATGTAAATGCTATTATAAAACAATTAATCGTAATTTTTGGGGTGATATCAACCTCCACTTTAGGGTTGAAATAGGGCAAACGAAAATAGACCATTAACACGTCACTTTGGCAAATAAAATCGACGTGTTCCAGCGTTTTCTAAAAAAATTAATTTATACACCCCAAAATACACGAAAATCGATCAATTATATTAACTTTGGCGGTTCGTATCATCGGCATCAGCACGTCTCAATAAAATCGGTTAGGCTCATGTGAAAGTTGAAAAAATGCTTTATCTTAGACATAGTATTAATTTGATTTGAATTTTACATTCGCACACCTTTCTTGTCAATTATAACAACTGTTTTCTACTACTCTTATTGTATAGATAGGCAGAATACGTAAAGATCTGGTTATGATTATATTAAATCATGTTTTTATTCAATCGTAAACTGTAAGGTAGTATAAGATGATTTATATGTGTTTTATGTGTGCGGTTATAAGCTAACGCAAAGATATACCTAGTTTCAATGTCTATATGGATTTTACGACCATATTTTTCTACCATGTTTACTTTATTAATTTCCATTTGAAACAGTTCATAATTTTTATTATGATTTACAATATAGGTAATCTATTATACAATGATGTGTACTGATACATGAATTTCGTTTATAAAACGATTCGTTGCATATTTTTTCTCAAAAACACTACTTTTCACAATTTTTGTACAGACATATCTGGATTAGAGCTTTAATTTTTATTACAATATACATAATGTTCTGAAATACTTATATATTTATAACTATTAGGTAGCACAGGTCGAATTTTATCAAAATATATATTTTTTTAGTTAAAACGCTTATCAACCGAGTAACTCTAAAGGATATTTCATAAAAACGATAATAACAAAAACAGGCAGATAAAATAATACCTGTAAATATTTGTATATTGCATTTGCAACATTTGTAAACAAGAAACTGAACGCATTTTCGCGTTTTAACTTGTTGGTGTAAGTTCTACACGATTTTCATTGGAAAATATAGAAGATCGCGTCAACGCGCTCTCGGTTACAGTTTAAATATTTCATGGTGTTGGTTATTAGTGATGACTTTAAATGGCAATTTCAATTAAAAATGGAAGAACATCATGATCTGTTTGAATTTGGAGCTTGGAGGGCGATAAGCCAATTGGAAAGTGAACGACCGAAGCAAGTTGTTTCCCAAGTGTTTGAAGTGAGCAAAAGTGTAATTTCTCGACTTTGGAATCGTTTTTTGAAAACTGGAGATGTTCGGCGAAAACCAGGACAAGGTCAACAAGAGATGATCGCACCATTAACGCAATCCAGCTTCGCAGTGGTTTTGCTGCTGCTACTAGAAGGTATTCTCATACTAGGGCATAACATTCAGAATAACTCTGTAACTGCCTAAAGATATCTAGATGAGATTCTGCGACTCATTGTCCTTCCTTACGCAGCAGAGGTGGGAAAACAATTTATTTTTATGGATAATAATACTCGTCCAAATAGAGCAAACATCATGAACAACTATTTTGCCGAAGTAGGGATTGTTATCCGATCGAACATGCATGGGATGCATAGGGAGGCGTGTTGCTGCACGTAATATGCCACCACGTACAATTCCGCAACTTCAAATTGCTTTAGAGGAATGGGATAGGATTCGATAATCACACTCAATCCATGCCAACAAGATGTCAAGCCTTTTTAGCTGTTCATGGAGACAATACACATTATTAACTTTTGTTTTTGTAACAATTAATGAATAAAACTCTTATAATGTGTAAAGATTTCTGTACTTATTCGTACTTTATAAATAGCTTTATAATAACTTTATAATAGCCTGTTTTCTTTATTTTCACTTGTTTGAAATATCCTTTAATTGTTTAGAGCAGTGTAATTGGAGATTGTGCATGTCGTGGCTATAAGAAATATGTGAAAAACAACTTAATTTAATTGCTGTGTACGTACCTCAATAATTTTCCATATTTATATAATTTTTCACTTTCTATGCTTATAACCATTTCTATTGAACACTCCGTATGTGTAAACAAATTTAAATTAATATGCCGCGTGAACTCCTTTCAATAAGATTTAAAATTGGTTATTATTCATTAAACGCTTGGCATTTCTTGGCATTACAACCGATATTATTATCAACTATAATGAATAAACTTGTCACAAAAGTAAAAATATATTTAGCTTAAACATTATAATGACCAATTCGAAGGTCTTCGTTGTTTTTACGTAGGTGATACATTAATATACGCCCGATACAAACATTTAAAATGATTCAATTACGACAAAATAAAATCCACGATACCATTACTCAATATAGCTTCCATTAATTTGGTATCAAAAATGTCAACTTGGGTTGCGTCATTAAAATAAAACTTGTCATTATTTTTATCAGTTGTGTCACTTGCTCTCAACATGTTGACATAAAAATTAATATGCTATTAGAAACTTGGAAACCACAATAGCACATCGCCTGTACCGCAAAGGTTTACAGAACATTCTTCTGACGAACACTTATATCACAAACTATTCTTTCCTTATTTTTAAAAATAAAAATAACCTACGTATTTATGTCAAAACGTTTTAGCGTCTGATAGTCTGAATATCTAAATAGCTAGGCGTCCAAAGGTCTCCGTGCCTAAATGACCTCTCTTGAAAGGATTTTAGTTGTGCGAAGGTTTTAAAAACTATAATTTAGCGAATTCCATTTTAAAACATGCCATTTGTCAAATTCGTTACGTTACGTTTCTCTATAAAATGCACAATAGAAACTTACGGCGAATAGTCGGCAAGGAGAGAACGATAATAAAGTTACATTATTCAGTTAATGAGTAAGGTTAAATGTTATTTCCCTAGGTATAGAGAAATTATTCATTAAATTTCAAATGGTCTTGAAAGACTCGGAAAGTAAATTGCAGTACTGAAGATTTAGTATCTATCTGGAAATGAGAATTTTGACCTTAATTTTAGAAGTTATTTTCGTATCGCAAATATTCCAGTTTTTAATAACTTCTATAAATATTGTATAGGTATTGTGCGATATAAATATGTTTACTCGTAAACTATAAAAGAACCGATATATAAATAATAACAATATTTCATCTCTTGTTGCTTCTCAAGGAAAGCGTCCTTCTTATTGTCCCTTAACACTATGAATATTGCCACAAGCGAACTTAATTATAAAGTTACAAATCATAAAATCTGTCATTTGAATATTTTATTTGAATACGACTGTAGCTAGACGATTAATGTATCTAGTTATTTATGATTATTCGATTTTCTTCGCCTGTAATACTTCAATAGATTTTGATAAAAATGCTATAAAAAGGAAAATCAAAATTCAATTAAACTCTCTTTTGGTGGTTTTAACAATTTTCAAAATTCAGTTCTTGATGGTAACGTTTTCTGGTAAATCCAATATTTTTGTCAAACATTTACCTAACCTTTGTGTTTAAAATATTCATTAAATAATATGTATCCTTTGGTGACTTTTATAAATTTAAGTTAAACTGTATAATATGCTTTAAGAAAATTGCAACATGAAAGGTATTTTCTCATTTTCTCGTAACAATTATTTATGGATATTACAAAGACAAGATTTTCGAACAATTATGTTTATTTCACGGTATTTGCTCATATTAAAACATAGTTGCTGCACACCTTGCTGTCTTCAAAGCCTTAACCCGGTCGGGCATAGAATTAATGAGTTCTTCTACTTTGACCTATAAAATCTTGACCCAATCAGCATGCGAATGTGGAAAATGTGCTCTGCGTGGAAAATATAGATTTTCGCGAATGTTGTCTTCTTGCATGTTATCTTCTATGGGATTAATGTCTGGTGACTCACTGATTCACGGAAGTTTCTGGATGCCGTTTTGCGCCTGCTAATCTTAAGGCTTTTTAGCTTTGTGACAAAAAGCTTCATGTATCGTTTAAACAAATTAAGAGGGCTTTTTCGGCAACCCACCGGATAATATTGAAAGAAAATCCGTCTTCGATGTGGTGACATAGTGTTTAGCATTAATGTTACTCCAAACATGGACCACCGTACACTATAAAAGATAAATTAACACAGTCGTTATAATACTACACTCGAATTTTTATAAACTTATAGGTGTCTATTTACTTATGCGGGTTGTCTCTGTAAAGTTATTCGTGCGAATTTTAATTGTACAACTTGACATTAATTTTTTTGCAATTCAGAATCATAATGTAGCATCCATGGGCAAATGTTTTATTATACAGTATGTATTATGTTAATTTTTCATTACGATAACTACATTAATTAACAGTAGGTACCTAGTACTTTATTCAGTGGTCGTTATACTTGCCTATATGCCACCAACTACTGAAAAACGCCCGTTTAAAAAGCTATAGTTGCTTCAATTTCAATTGCAATTTTAACATGTTACCGAAAATCAGAATTTTCTGGAAACCTGTTATAAACGAAAGTTGATTTTTAAACTAGAAAATTCCATCGCGTTGAATCAAAGTTATGTAAACGACAATATGTAAACGACTTAACTGTAAAAGTGTTAAATTTACGCATTAAAGCAAATATTTAAATTTAATCGAAATTTAGAATATTCACGCATATATATATGTATCTGAATCACAATTAGTGTCTATTTTGAGCTGAAATCTTTGTTAGTTTTGTTAACACAAAAATAAATATAACTTACGATTTTCAAAGTCATTTCGTTTCAATAAAAATAAATATAATTTTTGCGAGTTCTAATGTTCAAAAGTACGTTATTTTACTTTACATGCATGCGACGGTAATCGATTATCCAATTTTACGAATATACCGAAAATTGCCCCTAAAGATTATTAAATACGTTTGAATGGAAATGTAATCGATTATCGTAGTTTTTGTAAAAATTGAACTGGAATCGCGAGTTTATTAAAGTTTAGTTATTATCAGATTGTTTTCATTTCCGCGGGATTCGTCTTATTTCCAGAAAGCAATTTCAAGGAGCGTTTTCGTTCCGGAAAATACAATACAAAGTTTCACTTTATCTATGCGAGATTCGTTTAAAATTTCTTAATAAAACTGTTTCGTAATCAACGAAATACAAATAGAAGACGTAACTGTTTCGGGTTAGAGTTTTTCCATCTTCGTTTAGAACATTTTCACTTGCAGATAATGTTCTGTTGTAATTAATTAATGAGGATGATAGCACTAGAGTTGTTCCCTCATATAACCCCCCCACTTATGGGATCAGTTACGTTGTCGACGTTCGATAATGCCAATTTAACTTTTTATAGTTCAACAACCGCCTTTTTAATGTACTGCAAATTCTGTTTTAAATGTCATCGAAATATTTTTTGGTAGCTCCCAGTTTTTGCTCGTATTACAATTTTTTTTGTTGGAAAGATAAAACATAATTTTATAATGACCTTTCATTAATCTCGAGTTGTTAATTTAATCGTGTAATAAATTATAATTTATAGGGATTGACTATGTACGGGGTACCTATTAATAAAAGCGAAACGAAACCGTTTAAGTATTGATTATGTAAAATTTTTGGGCACGTGGCTTTTGGCTTGTTAAACGTTTGTGAAATTGGCGAAGTGTTTACAAATAACCAAAAACTCAGCGTCTCGTTAAATCATATATGTAATCGTAAATACATGTGAAAGGTTGGAAGGAAAAACATTTTGCCAAATCAAAATTTTGATTGAAATCCAAAGTTTTACGCACAAATCGTGTTTTGACAAATTCGTCAAGATAGAGGAATTTGTAACTACAAAAAATATATTTGTTCCAGAAGTAACTCTGTCCAAGTCAACGATCATCGATTATATAACGTAATAGGTACTATATATAGAAATTCTTACACGCCCTGTACAAATAAATCAATTGAATCCTTACCTTTGACGAGTCAGTCGGATCATGCATGTCCATTTCGCGATTTATATTAACATTCGTCTTAACCTTAACTCAACCCTCAATTTATGAACGAATAATTGAATGGTACTCGAAATAATTAACGTCATTACAAAAGTCTCGAAATATAAATGAACCTATTGAAATATTAAGATCCTCCTTAGCTATTTAAGTAAATTAACGGTTTAGAGTGCTGTTAATAGTTATGTGAATTGAGAGGCGTCTCGTACGTCTGGCCGAAGTCTGCAAATACCTGCTACGCTCGAGGCAATTCAATTGTCGGTAGTTGCCGTCTTCAATTATGAACATATAAAAGAAGATAAAGTGCGGAAGTTTCATCATTAACGAATTTGCCGGCTCTTTAAATATTCGCAACCTATAAGTTTGTTAGATTTGTCGACGTTATTTTAAATTGATAGCACCATAAAATCGACGGTACACGCCGTTAAATTAAAAATCTGTTTATATGCACCGCAGTTTATAAATGGCGCCAATTAGACATCAACATGCGCTTGTCATCAACTGACAGTCGTAAAGAAATCATCAAAATCACGACATTATTTAAAGCTATTAACATTATTAATAAGGGCATTGTTTGTCGGTTCGTTAACATCGTTTCAGACATGGTAAACATTAAACACGTTTTTTATAGTTATTGCTTTTATGCTGTAAACGTCCATTTTGTGTGAAGTCGATTATCGTAATTTTCGTTCCACATTTGTCACCAAATGTAGTTCGAGAACACTCGATTTGATTTCCTCGAAGACGAAGCGTCTCTTATCGTAGAACTTATCTCCGACTGGTACTTTTCCGTTTTGAACACGGCAATATGCAATTTAAGGGAGCATTTCGGAGCAACGAAATCGTTAGTCGACTTTAATCTGATGCGTCCTACCCGTCCCATTTATTCGTATTCCCGCTCGAAAATTTCATCTACGCTTACGTCAAAAAACGCTCGACAACCGTTCAAATGGATTACCGCTAGTTAATTTCACCTTAAATAGTACGTGACAGTGCAGCTTAACACGTATAAAATAAGTTCGATTACATTGTTTATCAGCGTTGCATTACAAGCAGCCCCAATGACTCAATAATTGATCGTTAAAACGAACACTTGGCATAACTCGTTTTAATATTGCATCTGTGAAATAAATTAATGTTTTGTGTAATTATTTACACGGTAATCGGTGGCCGAAGTTGTTTGGCATAATGTTTATTCAAATACTGGGGGTCGTACCGTAGATAATGAAAAGCAACACATCTTGCGATCCGATCGACACCATTTTGTTCATGGACCGTACCGGAAATTAATTTTTGAGGCTGATTTGTATAACAGATATGTAGAAATTTTATTTGTCACGTTAATAACTTTTGAACGCACGTCCTTAAAAACATGGCAAGGGTATCATCAAAAATTTTTTGTCGTAAATATTATAGTTATTAATTTCAAAACGCTAGTGATCGGTGATCTCAAAATTCAGTTATTTAACGATAACGTAACCAATAAATTCTTCAGTATAGCGCAAACGTAAAATAGTTTCAACACATGTAACAGAAACACTTTATGTAACAACCTGTTGTAGGTTTTATCGCTGTCTGGAAATAAAACTTACGTATTTACGTCAAGGTCATAAAACTTAGGTACAAACAATAATGATTGGCACGTGATTCGTGTTGATTTAATCAAGGCTCAAATGTTATACCTTGAATGAGTTTTTTTCGCTCTATCACGTAAGTGATGAGAGTTGTAGTGCCTTATGAAAAGATGGTTATACCATATGGTCTGATAAGATATTGGAAGAAATCTTTGAAGAAAACTATGTTCAACTAAAAATAGCAACAAGAATGATACTTGGTAGTTATAAATATAAATTGATAAAAAGGTAAAAACATAATAATAAACTGGTAAACTGGGATGAGCGTGTTAGTAATAAACGAATATGTCCACGCAATCTTGAAATCACATGAACTAACAACGACCCAATACTAAGCCCAGAAAAATGAGGATCTTTTCAAAAATATTCAACTAAGCCTAATTAAATTATGAATAACAGTGACAATAACTTCGAACTCTGTTAAACACGTGAATAACATTTATTGGATTCTAAAATAACATTTTTGGAGAGTGCATTCACTATATGAATCCGAAAAATTTTCAAAAGTTATAGCACCGTTAGAAGTAGTTGTCAAATATTAGCGTACGAGTAGGTAAATTAGAAAATGCTTATTTTTTAATCTATGTATAATTGCATATCACACAAATCTAAACATAATTGACGTCAAAAATTTAACTAACAAAAATGTTCAAGAGTTATTAGTACTAATTAGACATTTCGATGATTGTAAATACATAATCTTTAAAATTATATACCATTTCTATTTGATCGTGTTGTCGCACAGATTCATTATAAGTAAACGTAAAAATATAAAGTACAAAAGGTCAGTAGCTTGTTTATATTAAGAAATGGTGTATATAAAAAAAACCTAGTCTTGCAAAGCTAGATGCCTTTTGAAAATTATAATGATACGAATTGCTAAAAGCATCAAAAGCAAGTTTCCGAATTAGACAGCTCTAAATTAGTCAGTTAATTAATTATGTGTGACTTGTTTTAAGCGTAATTGTTTTCATAATTTAAGACGTTCAATTCCGACTATTTAATTTTTCATTTTGAAAAAGTCGTCGTTCTAAAACGAGTAAACTTTAACTAATTAATCGCAGTTATTTAAAGGATCGTTATACAATAAAGTTTATCAGTTATGAATTAAACAGTTCTAAGGAGGGACAGCACTCAACTGTACCACACCGATTTTGATGAATTTCTAGAGAGGTAATTTACTTGAGTTTTTAATTACCTAATTATTGGACTATAAATAATGAGAATATTCAAAAATATTAATTATTTCACGATTTTTATTTTCATTGTCATTTTCAAGAATTAAATTTTTGTCTTGTCAGTGTTGATTGACAAAAACAGAATCATTTTGAAACTGTTACTAACAGATGTCGAAATATTGAAAATATAATTTTATATAATAAATAAGAAGTAATTTACTCATTGCCGGTAACTAAATAGTGTTTGCTTTTAAACGTGCAACGTTGCAACGTGGTTAACTTGGTTAACGGTTATAAAATTTCTTTCTTTACCTCATATAGTCCAATAATTAGTTAATTTTACTTAGAACGTTTTGTGGGAGTTTTGATATTTTATCTGTTTTATAAATTTTGAAGCGCTCTCTTTCGAATTTCTAGTTCGTTACTACCTATTTTTCCGCTTACGTCATCATATTGAAAAAATGGCGCCAAAAACGGTTGTGTTTATTTATTTCACATTTTCACAGGTGAAAGAACAAATACTGTTGATATTATTATAGTACTGTTTAGCGGATTACGATTCTAATTTTAATGTGCGATCGCGAGTAAGTAAGTACGTTTATGTTTACAACTAAACCAGACCCGACTTTAAAGATAAATGCTTGTATACTGCTTGATAAGATAATGCTTGATAAGTGTTTGTATACTCCCGCAAAATTTAAAAGAAGAGCTTAATAAAGTATCCAGAACACTTATTTGACTTAGAGAATTCGTGTTACAGCTAAGGTCATGTATTTACACTGTATAAATACATGAAGAGAGTTAGTTGGGAATTAAAAAATCCTACCTTTTTTCATTGTATTTGGTTGTATTTATTTTTTCGTCGTAATCGTTATATTCAAAGAAAAACGTATGATCTATCGAAACCTATAAAATAACACACATCCTCGCTCAGAAACACAAACAGTTCACGAATTATGCCGAAATTTTAAATACATACTGAACAATACTACCGCTCTTTACTAAAAACTCGATAGAACTGTAGTCATTTTGTCAGAATTACGTTTATAAAATGCACAAGTTACTAACATACATAAAGACCAAAAAAGTCCAGTTTTATCTTAGAAAGTTTTCTATTCGTTATTCGAAATCTAATAGATAAGTTACGAAAGAATACTACCTACCTATACGTACAACGGTCTCCTAAATTAATGACACCCTGCTCGAGTCGGTAAGGGTTACCTTATCGCAGTTACTTATCTATACCATTTCGAACGGGGTGTCAAAATTAAATGAGCCAACTGTACATCATGTTCTGAATTTATGAACTATTTATTTATTTATTTAACTGGTTACGAATTGCGATAAGGAGTTTTCAATTTTAAATGCACACAACTTAAATTACTTATGAATAAGCTAATTATTAATTTTTATATTAACGATCAGAATTTATAAATAATTTAGGTAAATTTACGTTCACATTTTTATAACGAAATTATTGATCATTTATTTCAAATTCGAAAGAAATTCATATACAGTGGGAACCCCTCCCCCGTTTATCCGAGGTTCGATTAATTGAGCGTCCATATTAACCGTGCTAATTAGGGAGAGAGAGAAAGCGAATACATTCATAATTGAGTGTTTTAAATTTGTTTTTTCTGATGGTTTATTAGTTAGTTTATAGGTATGTATTACGTATATTGAACTATTGTACATTGTAATTGTAATTCGAGTTTGTTAAAACAATAACATTATTATTTATGGTTCCAATACGCACTTTTTAAGGGGATAGTAGACGCTCGAAAATGAATACTTATATATCGTTTTTTTATCGTTGGTAACGACTTCGAAAAGTTTCTTGTCGTTGTAAATGATGTATTTTTTACAATTATTTGATATTCTGTAATAAAAGTTTATTGATCTTGTACGATAACAAAGATAAGTTTTTAGATATTTTCTCAAAATCTATGAGGAATTTGTACCATATTTTTACATTTATAGAATCTATATTGGTTTATCTAGGTGATAATATCGATAAAAATTGAAACTTCCCTTTAGTAATCTCACAATTTTAACTTTTATAGACGTTTTATGATCACACGTCATAAGTAACTATTTTTTTTTTATTTGGTATAGCTGGATCTGCAAAATAAAATGCAATACACGGCTAGGTTAAACAGAATATATCTAACTACATCATACTTATAATCTAGTGAGGAGTAAGTGACATGTCACATCTCTGACTTTGAATTGTGTCCTTAATGCTATGTATTGTTTATTATTATTATTTTATTTATTTATTTTTTTTGTTAAATTAAACTAACTCCTGTGGTAATAAGTAACTATAAAACGTCTATAAAAATTGAAATTGTGAGATTACTAAAGGGAAGTTTCAATTTTTATTGATATTATCACCTAGATAAACCAATGCAGATTCTATAAATGTAAAAATATGTTATAAATTCCCCATAGATTTTGAGAAAATATCTAAAAACTTATCTTTGTTATCGTACAAGATCAATAAATTTTTATTACAGAATATCAAATAATTATAAAAAATATATCATTTACAACGTCAAGAAACTTTTCGAAGTCGTTACCAACGATAAAAAAACGATGTATAAGTATTCATTTTCGAGCGTCTACTATCCCCTTAACTAGTTTTTTGATGAGTTTACTTTAACAGGCTTATTAACAATAATTGCAATATAGGTCAATAAAGAATCAATAGCTCGTCAATCCGTAGCAATCCATATTATCCGAAGTAAGCTCGGTCCACATTAAATCGGATAAATGGTGTTCCACAGAATACACTTAGTATTTTGTATTTAAAAAAAAAACATAAACGAAATAGGCCAAATATTGTAGAATTTTTGATTTAAACTTTTTTATGTGTATAAAAATATAATTTTTATTTTCAATATAACTATTAATTAATGTTATAAAATAAATATGTACATACATTCTGATTTATATAGCTTCATAACAAAACAATTTAATAATTTAAAAATATTTGTCCATATGTTGCAACACTTTTAATTTATAGCATGTGGAACCACTTTACGAAATTGATATCCTTTTCATGAAATGTATAATTATGGCTTATGAATTCCACGTACATAAATTCGACTATAAGTAGATTACGAAGTTACATCTTGTAGCATTTGCACGCCAAAACTATTTACTTTAGAAAAATGATAAGAAAACAGGAAATTTTCTCTAGTTTAATTTATCATCTGACTATTTTTGTCATAAAATGGACAAGAAACGAGTTTTTGTCGAAAAAATCGTGTTGAACGCCATTATTTCAATATGGCTATAAAATTTATAAGCATGATAAATATTAAAACTCCCTCAAAACTTTCCAAATAAAATTATCTAATTACTTGACTAACTGTATGACGGAAAGAAAGAAACTTATAACTCCTAAACGCATTGCAGCAAAATCAAGTACAAAAACTATTCATTTAATAATGAGTAAATCACTTCCCTAAAATTTCACCAAAATCGCAGTGTTACAGTTGAATGATGTCCATTGTAAGTGAAGTTAAAAATTTCTAACCAAATTTTTTGGGAAAGAATACGAAAGGGATACCGCAACAATTTCCAGTCCGGCCTTGTCAATGTATAATTACACGATAAACCATATAAACGTTAATAATAATACTAATAAAAATAAAAAGTATTTTTACGACAGTTATTTGTTAGCGGATTAAATGTATATTGCTATTGAGGTTAAATTATAATTTACAATATTTTTTTCAACAGGGTGTAGTTAAATGTCAATTTATGATATTAGACAACATAAGAGTTTCCTTTTTATTTTAATAATATATTTAATAGTCTATAGTGGTTACCATATTTATTGTAATTTTATGCCGTGTATTAACGAGAAGTCGGTATTTTTTTTGTCTGAGTGGGTGAAAATGTTTGTCACGCGTACATGGTGAATTAATCCTTGTATTGGCGACGAATAATTTTTACCTTTTTGATATCTTAAGTACGTGCATAAACGAGCGTACATATACTGTTTATAAAAGGGTTATTGAAAAGGACATCATTTGCAGTTTGTTCATAGAATAACTGATTATCTATTACTTGATTAGCGTTTGTTAATGAAAACCTTCGCCTACAACAACTGTTTATATTTTGCCGTTAGGCGCTTTTTAAAATTACGTACATATGTATGTAGTAAATTAATTACTTACAGTTCGTTTTAAACTGAAATTGTTTTGTCTAATTTTGAAATTGTTTGTTTCTACAGTTGAAGAGGTTTTAAATAATAGTTTAAACTACTTTTGTGTATCACCGCCGAATAACAACGATATGATGAAAATGTTTGATATCTCTGGTTGACGAATAAATAATACTATCTTCGTTATAACTTAGGCTGAAATTTGGTTGAAAATGATTGCTAAGTGTTGCACAGTTTAAGTTAAAAGTTTTGTTCACTATTATTAAAGCTCAACATACACGATTCGTATCCCCGAAGTACTAATTTGTATCAATACTAATGAAACAATACAACCGTATAACACACACGCAATCTGTATTAACATTACTTATCTAAATACGACGGAAATACGGGAATACGACCGAAAATATGGATGGATCATGCATGTCGAGTTTTAAGTTGTTAAATGCAAATCCCCGGGAAAACTTTTAATTATATATTTATTCACTATTTGCAGCTTTGTAAATAGTAAACAAACCTGGTTGTAAAATTAATTGCCTACCTTTATTTTTGATGCACACTGTATAAGTCAAGTATACCTGAAAACGACGCGATTGATGGAACAATAATAGATGGTCGTAAAGATTAGATTTTTACGATCCATCGAGTTGTAAAAAGTGTAAAGAAGTTATGTTAAAAATATATAGCCGTGGTTACCGAGTACCTCTTAAATTAGGGATGTCCTACTTTAAACAGATAAGTGCCACCATAAGTGTTGACTTATGAGTTTGTCGTTTTAAACCCTAAACCGCTTTTAGATAAAGTTCTGTGTTGCCATTCATTTGTTACGCTTCTCGTAACATAAAAGTAACAATGTGATTTATGAATTGTGACTTCGCTCATTTCTATAGGTTTCTATAGGTTTATAAGGAAGTAGGTACGTTAAAACGTTGCGGTAAACCACTTGTAAAATAGTTAATTAAAAGTACTTGTTACAAATGTGTCGTTAGTACATAATTTTTCTAGACCACTTCATTTTAAAAATATTCGGTTTCTCTTTTATACATTTTTTTTAATTAAAATTATTATAGAAATAAAAAGTTCTGGCGGTTGAGTTTGAAAGCTTATATCTCAAAAAGTACCTAACGGATTTCTTCCAAACAAACTGCATGCTAAAGACACTTTATTCCTACATAAGTATGCGTAATTTCATAATTTTCCAAAAAGGCGTTAAGTTACTACAGCAATATATGTTTTATAAAACGTGATTTTTACTCGTACTTTAAAAACGCCTGAATTCATAACTCGATTATTCAAAAACTATTAAACGGAAAGCAACGATATTTATATATACGAGAGGCAGAACCTTATATGATAGTTTAGTGCAATTTTCGTAAAATTTTGTTAATTAATAAAGAAGTTATAATAAAAAGTCTTCTGCACTTCAATTCGCTCATTTGAAGAGATAGTTAAAAATTCTCGCGTACACGTGGGTGAACAAAGAAAGTAAATTATCAAGTAAAACAGTTAATAAAAATATTAATGTTTAAAGGCTCCAGAAATTATAAATGTTAAAATTACTACAAAGCGGCATTATAAATAATGTAAAGGAAATTACGTAATTAATTCTTTCTTTTTCATCATATGCTTAAAAGACGTATTCGCAAAACATATGAAAGATATACACGACTTAAGTTTTGATGTAACACTGCTTATTCATTGGAAAGATGCTTATATAGTGAAACCTCGATTATCCGAGCTAATGTGAACCGACCCTACCTCGGATAATCGAAAAACTCGAATAATCGGGATTTCGAATGCCGATTAAACGAAACACGGCATAAAGAGAAATAAATTTCAATACAGCTTTAAAATATTATAAACAAACATTAGCAACTTATGGACTATGTATTAAGAACAATGAAAATTAATGACAAATAAGAAACAGCAAATATATAAAAATACACACACCGCTAACTGCGCTGTTGCTATGTTCGTTTTTTACCTATAACATGGTCATTTTAAGTTAAGGGACTACTTCGGTTAAACGGGGGCTCGGATAATGGGAGCTCGGTTAAAGCGGACTGTACTGTAGTTATATTTAGAAATACACACGTTAGCTGCTTACTATATAGAATGACGAAGGTTGCCGGCCGATCTAATATTGCGGCTCGTTTTACTAACAACACATTATATTATTTATTATTATCACAGCATAACGAATTATTATTTAAACAAAATAATGATACAATTGTAGGTTCAAAAGTTATAACTTTATTATATGCACAAATATTTTTTTCATTTGCTGGCATACGTCGGCAATTGCGATGGTTCGACAATTAGCGTCCCCAAAGGCACATTAATTAGAGAAATTAAAAATCAAAATATATATTCCTTACAACAGATTTGAGATACACTATTTCCAAATTTCATTTAATTTGGTGCAGAAATACTTTAGTTATGACGTCTTAAAGTTGCCAATACAGAAACAACCAGCAAAATTCGACGGTTTTCGTGGGATACCTTATAAAATCTCCAAACCGGCTTTACGTACAAAACTGAAATTATCACTGTGTAGTTTCAAGTAGTGGATGAGTGTCCAGTAAACATTTTATACAATTTGGTCCCATAGTTTTCAAGATATACTTTTTCAAACTCGGCCACCTGAACATTTTACTAGAACTATAGTCCAATCCAAAATTTCAAACAGCTTTGCTGGACAAATTGCTTCAGCTACTGGTTTCAATATGTAGGTTATCCATAAAAAATTACGTTTTCGTAAAATACTTGATACTTAAAAACTTTACAAAATATTTCCTCAAAGTGAATCTAACTAAAACAGATGCGCTATTCATCAATTTAGTGACAGTCCATATAGCCATAAAAAATATTTCTCGTTATATAAATTTAGCCCCTAAAACTTCAGTTACAAATAAAAGTAACAGAATTTTTAAATTCCAAATTAAACCGGTCAAACTGTATAAAAGTTACACCATAAACACCTCCGTGAAAGTTATATCATTTATAGCCTAACTACTGTGATTGCCAAGCAACTTATAAGTAAAATAATAGTTAATTTTGACCTCTGAAATATATGCAGTGATAAAATTTATGTTGTAACGATGTTGACTTTTTAAATTAATACGATCTACGTTTCTTTTTTGAATTAAAATTCAAACATGAAGGTCACAAAACGATTTAACTATCTACGAGTTGAGATTGATGCATCAAAAGTATATTCGAGAAAGTGAACACAGCCTCAATTTTTAAAAACAAAACAAAATATTTTTTATTATTTTCCGAGAGAAAATTGGCCCATTCTCTCTCTATACATAGAAGTCAACAATTGGACGTTAAACGGACGAACGGTGGTGCTATAAAACTTGTAAAAAAGAATTTGAAATTTTGGTCTTTCGGATTTCTCGGGACCAAAAGTATATCATACTAATTAATGTACGATATCCTGAAAAGTGTAGAGTCCAATTAATTGTTTGTTTTTTACTTACCGATTTCGCTACGTAAGAATTGAAGAAAGGGAAACAGAATTTTTGGTCGACAAAGAACTTTTTTCTCGTTTTTGTTTGACTTTGCCTCTGCTTTAATACTTCGCGAAGTCACATAAAACCTAATAAGATAATATTATGTATCTAGGTTAGAATGCTTAAACATTTTTTGACACGCCCCGGTAACAAAGAATGAATAACAAAGATCTTGATTCTAGAACTTGTTAATTCGTCGTGTTTCTACAACTACCCTCTTTATTTCAATAACGAGAAGTAATTTATAATAACTCCAAATTAAAATTCGCTAAATGCTATTTTGATTAAGTATTTCATTATAGATAAGGAAGAAAACAAAATAAATATTATTGTGTAATTATTTCAAATACAGACGTTATATGTGCCACGATTTTGATTTTAGTTTTTGTAATCAGTGTAAGTACAATGACCCTAGATTTTTAAAATAAATAAGATTCGTTAAATAAATTATTACATTAGGTTATATTAATAACAAAAGTTAATAAAAATTCGGATTAGCACGGATACTTATGCTATGCAAAACGGTGCGCGTAAGCTTTATCCAAATTTACGTAAATAACATATGGTTTCGAGCTCTTTCATACTTGCAGATAATGTAAACATTTATTAGATAATGTTGATGAAACTTTTTGAGATACGTTATAAGGCTATCAACATCTGTAAACCAAACGTTTCTACCGTTTTCTCTGTTGAATATCAAACTTTGATTATGCTGGCTTATTTCATTCTTGTAAAATTAGAAAAAATTTTTTACGGTAAATTGTTTTTTTATGAATAACAGCGTCGGATATTGTTCGGCGTGTTTATTAAATTCTCGTTTTACATAATTATTAAAAGTTCGAGTTCCCCTATTTCTGTTCTAAAATTGCACAGGAGGGGGTAATTTATACATTCTTTATGGAACTATACGTAAAGTTTAAGGCCGCGTTGCGTCCTTTCATGATGTTTATTCATTTATGTTTCAATTTAAATTGATATACTTAATATTGTTATATTGTTCCCAAAATAATTGGGCAATCAAATTTTTACTTGAAATGTATACTTCTAGGTACATAATTTTTCTAACGCCTAATCTAATAATTTTTGAAAGCAATTTGGGATCACGCGGTAATTTGATTTAATCGTTAGAATTAATTTTTCCTATTTGAAATTTCACGCAAAAATAAACAATTATAATATGTTGTATCGATAACTGAAAGAAGCTGATGACGCTTTGTGAAGTTAATCAAACTCGATTAAATTTAAAAATGAGAATACTAAGTTTTATGACTATTTTATTACACAACTGCTGCAGTTGATGATTTCGAAAAGTATTTTTTTTGTGGCTATAAAAATTTATCGTTTATCGTTTGGTCGGCTACTTAATTATTACGCTAAACAAACTTCCTAGAACATAATTGATTATGCGCAAACGATTTAAAATAGGAAATAATTTCACGCTACCAAACAAGTTACAATTTCAATGTGACAGCAACATGTATGTATGTATACCTTAAGATTGGGTCACATTAGGACATTTTGGTGGAGTCAACAGGTGAAAACCACTAAAGTTATTGCTAAATGTTTTATGTTAGTGTGATTTAAAACCTGCCACTCGCCTTCAACTAAGCACGAGACTTTTAGCGGTAACTTTTGTTGCTTTCATTTGCTGACTCCACTAAAATGTCTTGATGTGACCCAGCCTTTAGAATTAGTCGCTTATTGACGTTTACAAAGGAGGAATCAAACGCGTCTAATGTGACCTAACGATACTGCAGGATGCATTTCAGTTAAATAGAAACTGTTAGGAAAACCATAACCTGCGCAAAAATTTTGAGAAAAGCGTAACTAAAACTTCGAAGAAGTAACGAAGAGTAGCACTTCAAAAGTAATTAACTTGTACGCAATAGAAAATAATGCGGAAGCAAGCACATTGCGGTTAAAATACCAGCCAAAAGAAAACTCTAAAAACGATTTTAAGATTGTCGCTTTTAATAGTAATTCTTAGACCGAGATATATGCGTCGTGTATTTATATACCGACTATAAAGTATCTTTTAAAAGAAAGAAACGACAAAAATTGATGAACGCTATGTCAGCTTGGATATTTTTATTGCTCGTTATTTAATGGAGGGTGTAAAGATATATATATATATATATATATATATATATATATATATATATATATATACACATGTTATTTTATCGAAATTTTTTTTTGTTATAAAAACAATGTTTGGTTATCAAATATACCACGAATGCGAACTTATATAATAGGTACCTATGTGATCCATTTACCCATCCATTTATATACCATTTTTACTGATCTAGCTGTAGAGAGCGTTCGAGTTAGTTAACGCTTTTAGTTCCGAAGTACACGATTGTGCACATGCTCTTTTCCAGTTTTGATAAAATTGAAGATAAAATAAAAATTAAGACTAAAAAGTACAACGTAAATTATTATTATTGCTCAAACTTTTCTGATCGTTCGGTCGTGTTGTTAGATGGTCTAAACATTTTGGAATGGTTTGGTTTTAAAATTGTAACTAAAAATAATGTTGACGGTGAGGTATATTTCACTTATATACATAGACAATTATGTACAACTTGTAGAATACAATAAATAGTAGAAATAAATAATGAAGAGGGATGTGCTGCGCCCACGAGCGCAGGGATGAGTCAGTCAGGGCGCGGAGTAGAAGATTCATCTGGAGTCACGGTGGAATCTTCCCATTCCCAAGTGGTTGAAGTTTCCATGGTGTAATCTTCGTCTGACGGCACCTCGTCAGTCACCACGGCTTCGGTCGTCGTAATCACTCGCGCTTTTTTATTTCGAACGACCTTTTGGTGCTTCTTTCGTTTTTTCATACCGCCTAACGTAAGTTTATCACCTAATTTAGTCTTATGTTTCTTTTTTTCCGTCACTTCTACTCTTTGGCACTCGTCACTGTCTTCGGATTCGCACTTTTTAGTACTATTAATGTTATTTAACCTAAGTTGTGTTTTTCGATTAAGCGCTACAGTTTGTCTTTTGTGGCACAAATCACCGTCGACTTCGCCATCGACACATTTTCTTTTCTTCTTCTTTCTCTTTTTACGTTTTCGACATCGCGGGGAGTCCGTTGGGGGGTCAACGAGGGTAGAAGGTGAACGAACCTCCGGTGGGGACGTAGATGACGCACACATATGAGAATGATGTCGCATAGGGTGTAATTCTTCTGCACTTTCCGAGGTGACGGCTCTCGTTAAAACTCGCGTGTACGAAGAAAGGCGTCCTAATTGCTGATTAGCTCGTAACATAACTTTTCGCGGCTGCCCTTTGCGATTTATCGCTAAATATAGGGTTCGCCTCTCGTTCGAGTATTTGGTAGAGGAATAGGTGTTGTAATGATGTTGCTCTATCATTTCATTGAATACGCATTCGTCTCCGAATTTTCTCTGAAACAAAAAATACAGTCAAGAACTGCAATATAAATTGTCGACGCAACATTAACACGTGGAATCTCCGAACGTTTTATCATATCAATATATTAGTTAATTCCGGTTAGGCAAGAATATGATGTCAGAAGATTTTAAGGTAAACGGCTTTTATACTATCATTAAAATATTTCTGCAAGTTAAACGCTGAGAAGTACGGTATAAAAAAAAACGAATAGGTAAAACAATTAAAGAAACATCAATTATAACTGACCGCGCTTTCTACGCCTAACACGGATATTTTACGGAGCGGCAATTCCATGAAAATTGTAGGTAGTACGTTAAGTGGCGATGTCTTAAAACCGTAAAAAATTTTGAACGAGGAAAACAATTAATCCACGAGTTTCGATCAGATACAAATAAAACTTATCCGATATGTTTACATCTAAATGGAAAACAAAATGTTGTATGAGTCTAACGACAAAATATGCAGGCAGGAGAGGATGACCTAAAACATGACGGTTTCGATTCACATAGAAATACATTATTACATGATAATTTTGGCCCAATATCGGCAGAAAATGATCGTTGATTTCAAATAAGACGAGAATGCTGATCGCGATGGTAACAAATAAACTTTGAGGATTTCCTTATTATTTTATCCTAATTTTGTTCGAAGCGCATATTTTCCATCGAAAACTTCGTTTCCCGTTTCCCGTTTTACGTTATTGTTTTATATGACTTTTGGGTGTGATTTTCACGGTGTGTAGACAATTGCTCTAATGGAGAATTTTTCGAATTATATAGATTTAGTGGTGAACGTTTTATTCACACTTTGGGAGCGTAAATTACGCTCCGTTTCAGGGTAAAAATTCGTTTCGCCGGACACGTTCATTTTCAAAAGTGGGCGAAAGGGGGAAAGTAGGTCGGTGTTTCGCTATTGTCTAGTGCAGTCAAGTAAATCAGTAAGCTTAGGTTAGTGCAGATGAGGTGAGCTTTTACTATTGCGTTAGTGTAGATGAAATAGGCAAAAAAATGTTTGATTATTAGTTTAACATGGGAAATTGTCTTAAAACACAATTATAAGTAAATTTTTATCCTTTATCTCTCAAATAGAGCGCAATTTACGCTCCCCAAGTATGTATAAAACATTCACTATTATACCTACATAATTCGAGAAATTCTCCATTCGAGCAATTTTCAAGGAACCAATTTTCTCAGTGTTTTCCGAAAAATTAAGGTTAAGGTTAGGTAGGTACTATTGCGATTAGCACCCTTGATTTATTCGTAATTGATATGGTGTAATGAGCCAAAAACGTTCAGAGTTTAACCTATTGTTCTTTATCAACTGTAAATCTGTCAGTAAAAAAATTACATTTATAAATAAATACCGGTGTTTTACAACAATTCACACGGTGGTCTTCAAAGTCCCAGTCATGCATCCTAAGTAACGGAGAAAAAAGACAACTTCGTTGGCTTTTATAAATTCACGTATACATACTGGCCAACACTCGTAACGTTACATTTAAGCAATAACTAATGCCAATCTTATTACAAATCTACCGTCATGACTATTTAGATCGATAGAATCAGTATCACGTGAGTTTTCCTGTTAGTCTAAACATAGGAAACGTTTATATTAGCGACCAATGCCAGCAATATCAAATTTATTGATAGAAATACGTATGTAGGGCACTCTATGGTTCGACGTATTGGAATTAGCGAAACGTGCCCCATAAACCACGAAAGTTTGAGAAATTCTGGTCGAACAGAAACGATAACGTATAATTTATACGTAAATACGTTCCAAACAAGTATTAAATTCTAAATGCCGCTAGTAACATAGATTATTAATCATTCAGTTACCATTTAAAGAAAAAAGATTCACTGTTTTAACAAAAGAATTGGGTAACATCCTAAATTTATTCGTGATTCCGACACATATTTAAATAATTAATTCTGAAGGATATAAGATACCAAAGAATGCATTAAAAGTGCTATAAATTAAAAGTAACAATCTTTCAGTTGTAGGCAAGATTTTTAGATCAAATCGTCGACGTTGATTTCAAACCCAAAATTTCTTAATCGTCGGCTTGAAGTTCTGCGAAGGCTGAAAGCATCTTGACGAGTGAAACCATAATTCGAATTAAATGGTAACAGACAAAAATAAAGCAAGTCTGGCACAACGATATCGATTGATCTACCAGATGAAATCGGATATCGTGAAGCAAAGAGGAGCGCGTTTGGCCCGTGGGTTATCGAAGTGTTACCGTCCGTTCGTAAATCGACAAACGAATTGAAATATCGGTATGAGTGAAACTTTAACAGGTGTGAAAGCGTGATCTGTAAAGATTTCGTTCGCTATAACCGTTTTTTTCTACGTCCGAGTTAAAATCTAAGGTCCCGATCGGAGACCGTTTCGTTCTTTTCGGTTTGGATCGAAAATTTTCACAACTTTAACATGGTACAATAATAATTAAAGGGGGATCGAGGTTTAGAAGCTGCGTGAATATAACGAAACGTTGTTATATAATTTAAAGACTGGCTTTCGTTTCCTTATAAGGAAAACTCGTCATCATCGCATTTAGCCCTCGGCGACTTTTTTCAGGGATCTGAAAACGAAGTACCGAATAACTTCGACAAATGAACATGCAGACTTATGTAATTTTGCTAAACGGACTTCGGACGTTTATTTATAAGGTTTAGAGCATGAGACATCGTGTGGGTCATGTGCTTATAAATATTCGCAGTTTTTTTTTGTTTTATTGTCTGATAAATTCAATTGATTCTATTTTATATAACGAGCTTTGATAGGGAATTTGCGACACTTAAAAATATTACTGTTGCGCAATTACCGCACATGTAGTTTACAATTGCATTGAACTTTTAAGAGCTTTGTGCTCCGCATAATTTTAATATACATACATACATGGTGTTTTTAGATAAGCAAACAATAACGATACGAAACTTTTCCGTTCTAACGCTCACGTTACGCTTTTTTGGACGTATTACAAAAACGACAAATAAGCTGACTCAAAAATATTTTAAAAGCGTTTTTGGGGTCGTGAAAAAACCCAGTATTCGATACCCAGATTCGTAATGAGGCCTCGACAAATTTTTAAGATTTCAAATGAAAACCAAAAATAACGACGGTTCAAAAAACAACCTTGGCCCTCATCCAATGTTTGCAGTAAAAATGAAGAAAAAAACGCATAACCGAACGTTTGTATATATATATATATATATATATATATATATATATATATATATATATATATATATTACGGAAACAAATTTCAGTTTTAGTAAACGGAGACATTTCTCGTGTTTGTTAGACATCTTTATTATGTCGATAGGTAGGTACATAGGTGCGTACCTACTTGAGACATTAGCCTGCAAGTTGGAAGACATATTGATGAAATATTAATTAATCTTCGACTTTAAAATGTAAGTCAGTAGCTATAACAATCGAAAAAATTTTATAAATAAGAAGAAATGACCTTCGAACTGATTTTAAATACCATTTAGAATACCTCAAAGTAAAAAATAACTATTACTATCCTGTAATATTTTTAATAGGACATAATGCTTATTTATGTCCGTTTTAAAATGTCCGACCGAAATAATCTTCTTTTACATTTCTAACACTTCAAATTGTGCTCAGTGTCAGTGTCTTTATAGTGCACCCTGTTAAGATAACCCTCGAGGCCCTCGGTATTGCCTTTGTCCCAAAGTAATTACTGACCGCATTAAGATATACGATAGTGATACACTCTTAGGCCCTGTACTCGCTTTAATCGTTGATTTACGACTCGACTATTGATCCGTCAACCCTTTCCGAATCGAAATGAATGCCGCAAACTCTCATCCAGTTAACCACGAAGGATCGAAAGATGAATGGCCGATAATTTTCAATTGCCATGCTAATGCGCTATAATCAAGTTTAAAGTGGTTGCAATTTATGGCGGTGCTTCGGGATACGAAATGACGAGTCGTTACACGTAAACTTACTACAATATTGTGTAAACTGTATACGTATCTAAATAACGAGGCCATCGAAAAGGAACGCGACAATAAAAACGCAAATCTTTAAACACGTTACGGCCCGGCAGCGAAGAATAAAATCACAATTAATTCTAAAATTTCTAAAAATTTTACAAATGGTTATATTGGATAATAAATTATTTTCAAACAAGAAAAATTTTCCGTTATTTATATCTACCGACTATAGCTACACTAAACTTGTACGAGTTTTTTTTTGCTGTCGGTTAAATACTATAATGCTACACTAACGTTTTATGTGATGGCGTTTTAAATACACTCACCGGCACAAAATTCGATCCATGCGATTAATTGATGTAATTATTTTAGTTTAAAAATTGGTTATATTTACACATAGTTTAAAGGGTGTGTAAAACAGATGTTGAAATGTAATTAAACCGACGGAAACATTTTTATTGCTCTAACAACAACATCTCATAACTAGATAAAACAGTAAACAACATTTATTGTACATAACAAGTAAAAAAAAGGAAAAAGCAAAAAATCAGTAGCGTGTAGTAGCTCCCCGTGCTCGAATTACAGCTTCTATTCGCCTTGGCATACCCTCAATAAGGCAACGAATGTAATCTTGGCTAATTTCGTCCCATTCTTGGACTACTGCTACACTTAACTCTCGCAAGTTAAAAGGAGCAGGAACTCGGCAACGAACTCGTCTCCCCACCATGTCCCAAACATGTTCGATCGGATTTAGATCGGAACTTCTTGCAGGCCACATCGTACGGTGGATTGTTACTTCTCTCAAGTACTCACAAACAATTCGGGCAACATGCGGACGGGCACTATCATGCATTAGCATAAAGTTGTCACCAATAAATGGGGCGAAAGGTACGACATGTGGTTCTATAATGTCCCTAATGTACCTGTCAGCAGTCATCGCCCCTCCATTTACTACTACTAATTCGGTGCGAGCTTCCATGCTAATGCCTTCCCATACCATAATTGAACCACCATCAAAACTAAGCTTTGGCACAATATTACATTGGGCGAATCTTTCTCCAGTCCTGCGCCATACTCTTTGACGGCCATCCGCAGATCTTAAACAAAATCTCGACTCGTCGGTAAAAAGAATATGACCCCAGTCATCATTATCCCAATTTTGGTGTTGACGTGCAAAGTGAAGCCGCTCCACTCGATGTTCTCTGGTCAATTGTGGGCCGTTTGCGCGTCTTCTTGCTAGCAATCCGTGTTCCTGCAACCTTCTTCTTACAGTTCTTTCACTAACACTTACACCCCGTACTTCTTGCAACTCATTACGTGCATTAACTGCAGTAGTATCTCTGTTTCTCAGAACTTTTAATGTAAGGAAGTGGTCATCCCTAGCAGTTGTACACCTTTTCCTGTCTGATCCCATTCTCCTGGTGTAGCCTCCAGTTTCTCGAAACCTTTCTACAGCTTTCTGAATACTACACCTTGAAACACCAAGGCACCACACTCGAGCGGCGTAGTACTGCGAGCGCCCATCTTGAATCAAAGCAATTGCTCTGGCAGTATCGGTTGGATTCAACACCATATTTAATTTTTACAGACAGTAAATTCAATTGTATTTCCAACAATTAAGACTAATACGCGTAATAAACTTAATAATAAAGTACGCTCAGAATTTGACTATTATAATTTGATACCATCCAAATAAACAAACTAACTAAATTCCCCAAACGAATAAAATTTTTTCGCACTAAACATGTAATTGGAATATGAATTTTCCCCATTATTAGATAAAACAAACGTTTATCGCAATTTTTTACTAAAAATTGTAGATGGATCGAATTTTGTGCCGGTGAGTGTAAAAAAAATAATTAGCTATTTTCCGGAATAAATGATAAGAGGGATAGTATTTTTCGACCTTTATATTGGATAATACAACTATAGCAAATTGTTCGTCAACGACGATCATAACTATAAATCTTTTTTTGTTGTAAAATAATAAATACGTTTTTACTAAAAAAAATCATTTAGCCAACTCTTCGAACTGATAGAAAATAAATTAATCCGCCTTTTAGCCACCATATTTTAATGTTTTATCGGCAGCGTTTGTTTTTAAAACACTTCTTAAAATAATCCCGGAAAAGGGATCCAATGTGTTTTTTCCTACGACTTTTTAACTATTTAATAAGTGTATGAAATCAATCCGACGTATAATGCCTCAAAATGAAATCGGGACACTGCAATTCCGTGCAGCTTCAAGCGGAGACCGCTACTGTAGCACGACTCGAATCGCTCATGTTTACTCGAGCCGGCCGAATCAACATAATTACCGTGATTAAAATGATTTCTGCCTATTTAATTCTTTTAAGTGCCCTTCCGCGCTCTCTAATTTTAATAGGGAAAATTCTGAAAAAATTTAAGTATAACGATAATGCGCGCACCGCACTTTTTTGTAGCGAAATTTTGAAAAAAATATGCCCGGAGTGTTCGCCTTATTGCATAAATAATTATTTAATTTATCCTAAATTACTCATGTCAAAATTTGTTACCCAATGCCATCTTAACCATTGGCATTAAGAGGATGATTACGCCAAGCACTAGTATAGGGATTTCAATGTAAATTCGGTCAGGTATTACACCTATATTGATAGAAATTTTCAATTTTTTATTAAAGAATCTGAAAATATGTATCATCAAGTATGGGATGACGTTCTTATTTTCTTAAGAATATATATACTTTTTATATAATAACTATTTGAAGTTGGAAATAATTAGACTAACTTTTCGATGTCACTTTCTTGAATTAGAAGCTATATATTAAAAAAATAAAAACGTGTACCCCTTCTCCCATCTTTTAATTACCTAAAAAATATTTCTTAATAGATACTTATAAATAAAATAAGGGCTCAAAACATTTTCGTTTAATAATCGGCGAATCGCGGTCTTCGTGCTCGCGCGTATGCTCTATCCTTGTATCGCCGTCTTGCTCACGCTATCTCCTCGCTGCGTAAACTAAACTCGAGAAATGTTTATTTCAAGATATCGGCTTGCATATTACCTCATATAATTAATTAGTAAAGAATGCGTTCCTCGAAATTTTATGTATGGCAAAAGAGGTTGTATGTATTGTAAATACATATCGACGCAGATTATCGTAAACGCCACTTTTTGCAAAAATGAGGTATTCTGACTGTCTTATGCATCAAAGGATCTAGGACAAAGACATCATATGTCAAGAACAAGAACATAGTATTTTGACGAAATTAAAGAGTGCGGATTATTTGTAAGTAAACAATATCCATTTTTGGCAGCAAGCCCTGATGGCGTAATAGGGTCTGATGGCATTATAGAAATAAAATGCCCTTATAATGGCCAAAATAGTACGCCACATGAAGCTATTGTTACCAAACGCATAAAATTTGCTACAATTGATAACAATAATGTGGTAAAATTAAAAAGAAGTGATAAGTATTACTTACAAATACGGGGGCAGCTCTTCGTTAGCGACCGCCAATATTGTTATTTCGTCATTTGGACTCCCAAAGGAATGGTATACGAGAAACTTGAAAGGAATATCGACGTATGGGAAACTAAAATATTACCAAAATTGAAAGCGTTTTATTTTGATTATTATCTCCCAGCTTTATTGGTAAACCACAATTTGTAAATAATACTTTGCTTAGTGTAGTGTAATTTGCACAAATTCTCCCAGTTACATTTTAAAACAATTTTCCTGATTATCATGTGAATTGTGAACTGTCGACGTTTGGAACACTTTTCTCTCTGGCTACCCTTTATATTCGTTACAGGTAAGCTTTGACTTGTCATTTTTGAATTTTATTTTATTTTCATCGATGAAGGCATAGTAATGCTGCGTTTATTCGAATAAAACCCATAGTAATCCGAATTCGAGATTCGCATACACGGGGTTTTATTGTAATTACTCGAGTGAAACATTCGTATCTTACTTATTAGACTTATTGTTAGAAGTAACTGCAACAATTACTTCTCTAAAACGTATTTAACGAATATAGGTTTAGAGCAAATCTTTCCATCTTTTGATAAATTTATCTGACAGATATTTACCATGAAAACGATTATTCGAAAAAAAGTTTTTACAGGAAATATCTGTCAGATATAATGGAATCTGTCTATAATTTCCATCTGTCAGATGGAAAGATCGACTCTTATTATAATTAATCATATTGATATGTATAAGTTACTCTGGGTTCTTATTGCATTAATTCCATTTTATAAACAAACACAAGGTGTTAACATGACAAGGTATAACGCACTAATACGAAGGGTTACGAGGGTACTGTTATAACAGTAATTACAGCATTTTCCACTAATAATAGAATTATTCGACTGATTTGTTGTGATAATTGAACAATTGACAAACTAGATACTGTAGAATATAAATCTTAAACAAGTTACTGAATAATTATACCTATTTAATATAATGTCTTGGAATTTATCATAATTGTGCATGTTTATCAGAATGTTTACTAGATCAGCATAAATATTTTCTGTACTGAAATGAAGTGTGGCGTGGGCAAACTTGTATACTGGGATACTGAAATAACGTGTAGATAACATACTAGTAAAATTGTATTTAACTTTTCTGTGCGAGCGTAATCATCCTCTTAATAGCTCAATATTTACTATTAATTTATTAGATTAACAATTTCAGACCGTCCTTGATTTATTTTTAAATACACACTTCATAATTTATTTATTTGTTTATTTCGAATAGTGCCACTATGCTTATATTGCCTACGCACCACGTGCGAAATCTTCATCTATTCTTGCTTGTTTATAACAAAAAAAAACCTATCAGAACAGCTATGTTTTACCTACAGCTTGATTTTACCAGCATATTTCACCTATTCATATTTTTGTATAATCCTGTAAGCGAAAATTTTTGTGGTTGTGATACGTTGCTCTCCCTTGCAGTCCCGATTTTAAGAAAATGCATGAAGGATGATTTTTGTAGGTGGTTTGAGTCAAATGAAAAGCAGACGTTTTTTAAATACTTCATTCAACAGCACAATTAATGCCAGTAACAATCTACTCTGCAAGAGTCGTTCATGTCCTTTTATGCTGACAGACTTGACGGGATTGTTAAAATATACTATGGGTTCGATAAAAATTAATAATAGCGCGTTGTTAACAGATCGCACTATGGGGCGAACTAGCAAATATCATCTCAAAATTCAATATTGTCAAGTATGTTGTAGAAGTAAAAGAAAAATTAATTATAAATCATTGAAATCTATATTTTTTTGATCTGCGATTATATTTGTTGTAGGTCTTTCCGTTAATTTGTTATAAGGCCTCAAAGTTGAACATTTACAAACAACAGATCTATTGCTACATTTTACGCGAAACTTTGAACTCCTATTATAATGTGTTATAGGTGTTGAATCTAGATACTATTTTTGTTTTATTAGCTTAAAAAATATCTATTTGCTATGTAAAGGCCTAATTTGGGTTCTTTATATTTAATAACTGTTTCAAATGTAAATTGAAAAGCACAACGATTTAATTGTCTACAATTATAAACTTGCATTAGACATTTAGTAACTAGCGCTTTTTGCCGATGTCTAGAAATTGCGATTTTTATATTCGTCGAAGTGTCTACTTTAAGAATCAGCAATAAAATCTTGCACCAACTTGCACCTTTTTAAAATATTAGGTTTCTAACAGAACGCTGTGTAATAAAAGTTCAATAAGAACAATTAACTTCGAAAAATATTATTTTATCTGTGATCGTGATGAGATTATAATTTGTATATTTGTCAATATTTTGCACCGGTTTCTTTTTATATTTATCGTATATTTAACATATACAGGGTTGGACAAAATGAGCGGAACACCCAATTTCTGGCTTTATTAGGAGCTGGACTGAAAACTGACCTTAAGAAAAGTTTTTGTATATTTTATTTAATATTTAATGACGTTTAGAAATTTTCGTTATCTGTCATATTTTTCAAGCTTTGATATCATTGGGTGTTCAAAAAAATGCCAAACTTATCCGAAAAATATTAATATCTTAGTAATTTTAAATACCAACCTACATTTTTCTCAAATCTATTGCATTGTACGTTCAAAGTTAGGGCCAGGTTGTATTTACTTCCCTATATCTAAATGTCATAGTTTTAGAGTTATTTTGGAAAATGTATTAACTCCCTCGAAATTTTATTTCATCCGATATTATTTTGTTAAGAAAATGATTTATAATAAAAAATACTTACCTAAAATGTTAAATTTGTACATGCATAAATGTCTTAAAAATGTGGTTATTTGTAATACCCTGCAGCTATCAATTTTTTTTTAACAAAACATGAAATAATTCCAAACGGGCTAATTTCAGAGGCAATATTTATTGGAACAAAAAGTACGATTATCTCGGAAATACAAATCAATAATAAAAATTAGGGTGTTGTTCCATTTAAAATAATAGCCGATGATATCATAACTTGAAAATTATGACAGATAACGAAAATCTCTAAACGTCATTAAATATTAAATAAAATATACAAAAACTTTTTTTAAGATCAGTTTTCAGTCCAGCTCATAATAAAGTCAGAAATTGAGTATTTCGTTATTTTGCGATGTATAAATATATAAATAAATTCAAATTCGATTTAGGTAGGTACATAATAATACCACTAGTAGATATACCGTTTAGTACTAATGTCAAACAATTGTCTGTGCAATATAATTTCAAAATGAAAGAAAATTTAAATAGTGATAATTAAGAGAGCATTTTCCCTACGCTTATTGTTATATTTCTAATGTAATATTTAATAAACTCTGTATAAATTATAAAACTACATTTATTCAGTAGCATACATTCCAAATTTCACTTCGATATACGTTTTACTGTTAAAGTTATTAAATTTTGAGATGATATGTACCTGTTCGCTCCATAGTGTGTCGGTCAGCTTTCCTCGGTCTTGTTTGCAGTTTGACTCCCAAACAGTTGTTTCAATTTCAAATTCAATTGAATAACTTCGTCAAATTTAAAGGCATTGGCAACTTATTTTACCTACTTATATTTTTACAAAATACTAAAGTGCGATTTATTCCAAGAATATTGTTTTTTGTCCGAGTTACGGAAATGCTTAATTGTGTCGTTATCTCCACCTAAAGCACGTAACCGCTCGGTCAACTATACAAGTATTATATACTTATAATCTTTGACATAATTAAGTGTAAACTTTTTTTAATTAAACAACAATAGTTTATTGTGTTAGCGAAGATTGTTTTTATAATTTTAACGAAATAGAAACGTAATTTCTATTATTTTCCTGATTAAAATTTTTAATACCGAGTTTAGTCAGTAAAATCCGACCGCGCGGCTAGCCTCAATATCGAATTTTCATGTAGCATGTCAAAAACTCTTTTTTTAAAATTATTCTCGAAAGAAATACAGTTTTTGAAAAATAATATTTACGAGAGAAAAGTATAAAAATTTAAAAAATATATATCATTTTTTTCGATTATTTCGAAAATGGTGCATTCTATGGAAAATTATAAAGTACATGTAAGGGTAGAGAATTTTATGCTGATTCCAAAACATACTTCACATAACCGATCCGATGAGTAATAAGGGAAATTAGAATTAAATTTTTTTTTTTTGAACGGTCGCCATCTTGAAGCGGGGCGGCCAATTTGGCTGGTTAACGAACTCGTCCTTCGTTTTCGTAAAGGCAATACGCCGTCCAAATTTCAGCCTCCTATGGATCAAAATTGCGACCGGAATCGTGTCCACAAGAAATTGATTATAGGTACATATATAATAATAATATATACATATTATTATACATGTATATATATGACCGTCCCAAAATGAATGACCTATATTTTCGTGATCTAGGGGTCGAGATCGGAGAAAAGCCAAATGAACACGTCTAGGTCCCGTCATCAGACAGGCTACAATAATTTTATTTTCTATGAAAATTCGCTAAAATATAGATAAGGATTCGCTTCGACTAAATACTCTGTGATTAGATATAGCGATCATTTTACATAAAATAATTTTAAACAACGTTGTATAACGGAAAGAAACTAAGATAGCTATCAAATTACAATATATAAACATAAACTACACATTTACTATTAAACAAAAACGCCGCGTCGGTCTGCACGTTTTTGTTATCGAACTTATAGCAAATATACGCATAGTGGCACTAATCGAAATAAACAAATAAATAAATTATGAAGTGTGTATTTAAAAATAAATCGAGGACGGTCTGAAATTGTTAATCTAATAAATTAATACTAAATATTGAGCTATTAATGCCAATGATTAAGGTGGCATTGGGTAACAAATTTTGATATGAATAATTTAGGAAAATTAAACAATTATTCCGGGTATATTTTTTTCAAAATTTTGCGACAAAAAGTGCGGTGCACGCATTATCGTTATACTTACACTTTTTCAGAATTTTCCCTATTAAAATTAGGGTGCGCGGAAGGACACTTAAAATAATTAAATTTGCAGAAATCATTTTAATCACGGTAATTATGTTGATTCGAGTCGCGCTACAGCGGCGTCTCCGCCTGAAGCTGCGCGGAATTGCATAGTGTCCCGATTTCATTTTGCGCCAGTCTACAAATCTTTTCAAAATATCATTAAACTCCTCCCTTAGACGTATTATTGGCAAAAAGAATGAATTGCCAAGATATACCTACTTCTTGTAAAATATTTTCAACTTCAAGCTAAACCAATTTAAACTATATAAAATTCCAGGAAAATCCCAAGCAACTAGCTGACGAAATAAGTGAAAAGCCTTAAAGAATTTTCAACCGATCAAATCGAGAAATGTTCGTTTAAATTACAACTTGAAATCTTTATCAAGCAGCGGTAAATTGTTTGACGTTGCTATCACGATTGTTTACATTGTAAACTTGTCGGAATTTGAGTGTTTGTGTTTTTAAATAAATTGATATAACTGATTAGCTCGATCTATTTTAAAAATTATTATTTGGTCATCCTTTTCGTGGCGGTTTGTTGTGAGGTCGTTCTGCAGTTTTTCCTTTTGAATAATTTTCTAGTTCTTTTAACGAACGCGCGTAATCTATATGAATAAAGCTCAATTTACTTATTTATTTGCATACATATTTCGAACTTTATTTGACAGAAAGATTATGATTTGTTTTCGATTAACGTAACATCATATTCTGTAATCAAAACTATAACCCTATATTTCACTATAACTATATGTGTGAGTAAAAAATTAATAATTACATTTCGAAATATAAATTAATCCAAATTAAAAAAATAATAATGGCGCTAATTGGCTAACCGATTGAGTAGCATAGGAAATTTGTTTTAAATTTCATAAATGACGCTAATAAAAATATTTCCGTTATTTTGAAAGGTAAAACTGATTTACCAACAATTTTATAAGCAAAATAAAAAATATACGTACATATATAGAGCTTATGTCGTTCTAAGCAACGAAAGAACTGTCAGGAAAGGTGGTCACTTTCACTAATAACTACGCCCTTCACTGTTACTATTTTCAGTAGCATAGGTAGAAGCAATACAATTTTAATTCATATTATATAATTATAATCACAAAGGCAGCATTACGCCACTGTATTTCGGTGTAACGTAATTTTACGCGGATTATAGTTATCATAAATGTCTTAAGGTAGCCAGCCCACTTGTTCTATTGCGCAATCAGGGTTTTCACCGTTCAGAATGGCATAAGCTCTACATTTCGGGATATACAGAAAATCATCATGTAATGGGATCATCATTTTTACCTAACCAATAGTTTTTTTAAGGAATGAAAATTGCCACCAAAATGTTTGCAAGATCAATATGTATGTATACGTCATTATATTCTTCGCCGCAGTTAGCACTTTATGCGTGTATTTTGTTGCAACAAACCGTTTTATATAAATATTTACATTGTTTTTATCGTGACCTAAAAAGTTATCAAAAATTTACAAGTCAAATTTACTATACTTTTTCAAACTTTGAACTTTAATTTGACAAATCATTTGATAATTGTTTTCCTTAGTGTAAATTAATTATACTTTTTATTTATTTTAATAAAGCGTTTTAATTTTAGAACATTCCTCCATGTTAGATAACTTCTGTAGAAGAATTTTTATTGCTATTATATAGTTTCAACAACATTTATAAACATATGTATTTTGATGTAGTATAGGTACATACTAGGGAAATTACCAAAGGTTAGCCGTGCATTATTAATTTATGAATTTACTAAAGACGGATGTTAAACATACGTATCGTGATTATAGATGATTAAAAAAAAACAGAAAACTATTTATAAGATTTTAAGTAAGGACCGCATCCACGATAATGTTTAAGAAATATCATACAAACAGTTAGATATTAAATATTTTGAGTGATGTATAAAATATAATTTAAAAAGTCATCCGAATCGCAGAGCCCTTACTTTAATGGGAAAAATATTTTAAATCGATGTCATGTTCATTATTTTGCAATGAAGACGTTCGTTGTCGAATTGTAGCACGAGAATCTAAGACTAAGCTTAAATCAGCTTGTTTGCCGAGTATGGTTATGTAATTTATTTTTCACGTGACTATATACATAATCGTACTCGGCAAACAAGCTGATTTAAATTTAGTTCTACGTTTTCGTGCTACGATTTGGACGAAGAACATTTTCATTGCTTGTGATTGATTGTACGTGGCATAATTTAATAACCTGTTGGATTTTTTTTAAATTTAATGAAGACTATAGGTTTTGAATTAGGTAAAATTATATTTTATTACATATTTATTAATAAAAATTTTCAATGATAATTATATCATATTTATCATACTCCATATTTTATTACTTTGTGATTAAGTATTATCTATAAAACAATATCTATGGTAATAAATATTAAAAAGTGCAATTCCTAGAAATAATAACATTACGATGCGACATCACAATTAGTTCGGCACGTACTTGGTAATTTTCTACTATAGTCATTTTACTTTTGATTTTATAATTAATGGAATTTTCTCAGTCGATAGCAATAATAAGAAATACATAATCAAAGTTTAGTTGCTAAAGTTAAGAATACATTTTCAAGTTCGAAGTCAAGTGTAACTTCTAATTGCCTATTATTTCTTCAATTGTATATATGTATGTATACAGTGTACTCGCATTAACTTGAACTAATTAAAATCAGCTGTGTTCATGTTTGTGCGATTGTTCATGTTAACGGGATATGATCTTAAAACAAATAAAAAAAATATATATATATATATATATATATATATATGTATGTATAAGTAGGGTTTTGCATTTATTTTTCAAGTTTTAGGGCCAGATTAATAAACAACACTTAAGAGTTAGTGTTCCCTTACATTTTACTTGAAAACCGATTTGGCATTAGTAAACCACACTTGACACAAGGTACTTGAAGAATACTTAAGTAAACCTTAAGCGTCATGACATCGCGGATTATTGATAGTAATGAACTACATTTGAACGAAAGGGAGTATCAAGATTAGGTTTTAATGGCTATTATTTATATAATATAGCAACATAGATAAGAGGAGTAATAATTATGCAGACTAATCACACCACGATACAGTTCAAACAAGGTTAACCAAATTATATACCTATACCTTATTTATTTTATTATAGTATTATTTAGCTGATTCTACCCTTGAAAATAATGACGTTTCTATTACGTTTTCTTGAACAATACTGCGGTTAGGGTTCACTAATACTTAACTATTAACATGATCTTAAGGTTTCTTTATTTGAAGTGACAGTGCTCACTTTGTCAAGGTTAAGTGAAGTGTAAGTAGAGTAAACGTTTATTAATCTGGCCCTAAATTAACCACTTTCTCTCGTAACCTTCTGAGGATCAAAACATCTAAATAATCAACCCCTTTTTCTTCAGCCCAACTAATGAAAGACTGCACAGCCTGTTCTGAAGAAATATTATTTTTTTCTTCCACTACTTCAAACGGTCATCACTTTCCTCTTCTAGTACTAATGGTCGTTTGCACCGACATTATCTGATAGTTTAAGCCTCGCTTAATAATAAAATATCTATGAAAACACAATAGTATCTAAAGGAAATCGATAACTTAAGCAAGACATATATTTAGTTCGATAGCGATGCAAATGATCATAACACTGTCTAATACTGTACGTAATGTGGTCGATGTTCACGTTAGCTTGATGCACTGTTCACGTTTACGCGAATTCACTGTATACATACAAAGTATATACGTATAAATTTTATTTACTTCTCTTTAATGTTTTTTCACTAAAATTGTTTAGTTTTCGAAATTTTAAAATTCCTCACAATTCGTACAAGAGAATTTCGTCAAAATTTTACAGCAATGATTAAGCAATAATTTTAAGTAACGATGCGTCAAAATTGGAATGTAAGTGAAACTCTAAAAGACGATATTATTGGGGGAGGGAGGGGGGGCGGACCGGAAATTTTAGTCGATGCTATTCACGTGCCTGTACAACTACTGTGCCAATATCGAGCATTCTATTAAGAACTAAAGTCAAAGTGCGGAAAATTTTCGGCGGTTTCGTAACTTTTTCCTATAAAATCTCAAAATATATTTGATGTACTTCCGTAGATTTCGAACGATTAAAAACCACCATCAAAGTTATTAAGTTTTGTTCTTGAAAATTGCACGAGAGGGTTAAAAAAATGGAGCGCCGCGTTCCCAACTTTCTCCTTTAAAAACGCACAAAAAGTACTAGAAAGATGAAACAAATTGAACGTCCCTTTTACGAGCAGAACAACTTTCTAATCGTAGGTGACATCTATGTTATCGACAAGTTCTTTGCGCACGTTTGGAGAGAAGTGCTAATATGATGTATCAATAAATTTGACTTAGAATCGGAAATGCGAGGAATCTAAAGTTAATCGTAAAATTAGGTGCCCAGTTCATTCGAACAGTAAGTTTCTTATGTCTTTAAAAAAATAAACGAGGGCCACTATAAAATCAAACAGTTTGACAAGTTAAACAGAAGCCGCGCGCTCGCGTTTGTCGAATAAAATAACGCAGGTTAGGTGTAATTTGGTGCAAAAGAAACAAAGTGCAAACTGGCGGAAGTGCTTTGTTTTTCTAAAATTATAATCGTTACGCTCCATACATTTTCAGCAAGAATAATAAAACGATGAACTATACGTACCGATCCATATAGCAGTCCACAATTATCCATACATAAATACTGGCAAGTCGCTACGCCTTGTATTTTCAGCTGTCCAATGCCGACCGTCGTCCTTTGCAGGATTGCTGAAAGAGAAAATTTCTTTCAGAATTCGTTACATTTTGCATTTCTCTCATAATATTCAGATTCCGATGGTAGTTGAAAATCGACTACGTCATTTTTTTTTAATAAATACCGTCTCGGGTGGTTCGGTATGCGTTAATAACTGACGGTCCCGAAACAAGGTGCACATTGTGAAGCATCTTTTGGCAACTTACCAGCCCAGTTAATAACCTATGCAAGTGTCATCCAATTTTTAAAAATACCGCGACATAATGCAAATCGAAAACTCCCTGACCGGTTGCGTAACCGTTAAAATTTCCGGACACTCGGGCAATTCCTAATATGTTAGAATTTCTCTTTGATATGCCATTTTAATTTTTAAATTTACTCGTGCAGGTGAACGTGGCGTAAGTTGATAAACATGTGTATTTTCCGGGTTGGCTTCATTTCAGAAAACCATTCTAGAATAATGGTACATGGTAGATGGGGTACCTACTAATGATTAGATGTCGACCTTTTCAACCGTTGTATCTGTAAGTCTATCATAAGGGCTTAACGAAAGTTGGACACGAAATGGGCTCGCTGATCGAAATAAAGAACTACACTTTGGAAGGAAGAACATTATTATCTATATATCTGTCGACGATAGCACCGTATTCGAGCGTTAACGTTAAACGATTCGCTTTGTAGATAACAGAAATATTCGAAGCCCGTTTAAAGAATTTTTGTTCATTTTGTGAATCGGGAGCTATTGTAATATGAATAAAATCATACTGACATCACAAGCGGTAATTAGTGGAAAACTCAGATAAAAGGAAATAATTAGGTATCCAAATTGTAAAGGTTATTAGCCCGATGTTACGCAGAGACTAAAAGCGTGGGCAGTGCAAAAAATAGATTCCTGTAACATTTTATATATATTTGCCAGTTTTTCACTTACATCCAAATACAATAATTTTACCTTTCCAATAAGCGCTTGGAGACACCGTGAGTCTGTGCAATCTCGACTGAATCGCTCCAAAAAAAAAAAAAGGTTTAATTAGTATTCGCGATCTTATGTGTTTTTTTTATAAACAAAAACATGAACCGAACACTTATAACACCTTGAACGTCGCGTCGTTTATAAATCTATTTTTTAAGTTTTTATATAAGTCGAGCCAAATCAGTTTTATAACTCGTGCTGTTTACAGATGATCCATGTTAAAATTATCTCTTTGGAACACCAACCATGAAACGTTATGTCAAGTTATGCTCAAAGGCTTCAGAATGGAATTCTTAATAAAGTGGTAATAGTTTTCTCTAAAAATTTTAAGATTTACAACCGTTTTACAATGACCGGCGAATTATTGAAATTATTGGACCGATTGCGAATTCGTAGAACTATTTTGACAAAAGTAGTTAGGTCCTAATAAACGCTCACTTTTTAAATATATTTCTCGTAAACGTCGTTCGCTGAGAGTTATATATTATTAAATATGAGGAAGTTTGTAAAAATCGAATAAATTTTACGAGCCTCCTTATGACTAAGGGGTCGCGTGTAAACTATTCATAAAGTATATTACATAGTCGATCAAGTTCAATACACATCAATCAAATCGATTGGAAATTTCAAAATCATTGTATACAAATATGTACATACTATAAAAGCATTGACAAAAAACATGCAATAATCACCACAAATATCATGTTTAACTATTTTTTTTTTTTGAGTCGGAATCTAAAACTTACGTTGTGAGAGACTACAAAGCACTTGCCCTGATATCCGTCAGCGTATTGAATTGGGCAACTGAAAATACTACTCCATGTTATTATGTAATATTATGTATACGTAAACAGAGTTAATAGAAATGAGGAATTTTCGAAACGTCGAAGTACAGTATTCCCTTCCCATTCAATATCGTTTAATCAATAATGCTCTGCTCAACAAGTGCATTTGTTGTAAAATCGTATTATGAAAACGATACTAGCGTCATTTCGATCTTAGTTAGTCGCCATGATTCGGAGTAGGTAATTCCAGGCGCAAAAAACGGCTGATTCTAATCGTAAATATATCACACAATAATTTGAACGACCCAGCTTTCGTGAATAAACGTTTATTGTATAAATAGTTATATAAATGAATAAATTAATTGAAAATATCCAAATAATCTTCACACGGTGAGCTCTTTAGAAAGCGTAAAAAAATAAAACATAACTATCAACTTATAATAAATGTCAGCTATAAGCTATATCGTTTGTGATCGATCAAAAGTTTCATCTATCAAAAGATATTGCAAGAGTTACAAAGAAGAATGTCGAGATTGAAATCGATTTGAGGGTTGCATTCTGATAAGAAACATGACATATATCAGATATTAACCCTCATACTGTCAATTTAGTTTATAACACGTAATACCGGTGGGGTTGTTATTGACCCCAAAGTTCTGTATAATATTTCGTTGTGGTCGTCGTTCAGTTTTAGGTTTTTGCAACTCTAAATATCAGTTATCAAGTTTATTCTTTGACCTACAGGATAAATAAATCTGTTTTTACCTAGCTCTTGAAAGTTTGAACTGGTTACTTAAAGTAATAGCTATGTTGTTTATTCTCTTAGCGGTAGTCAGATTCGTTTTCAAAGTCGTATTCTGATTACGAAATCTTCATTTTCATTTTCTAAATGATCGAAAGAGTTTCCGTAATTATCACTCTCTTTTTTCTTTTGTTCTTCTTGTTTCTTTTACACCTTTATCACGTATGCGAATCGAACTTGAATGATTGAGCAGAACTTATGATCAGCGAATTTACCGAATTCCCAATAGACACAAAGACAAACGGGAAATATTGAGATAAAAACAAACAAGGAAACACTGAAATTGTGAGACTGATGCGGAGATGCCAATACACGGAGAAGCACCGGGGTAAAAGCAAACGTCGTTAGTAAGGAACTGGGGGATCCTCGGAGTCTTAGCGAGTGACAAGCGACCAATAAGGTGCAATTGGAATACTTAATACTATAGCAGTCGCCGGTGACTCCAGTGGTATTATGTGTAGCTTATTTAATTATTTCGAAAACAACATGCATACGCTACAAAAACTGTAATTTACCAAAATATAAAACTAACTGCCATGTAATTTTTTAACAGTCATTTGTTTTTGGAATTTTGCGAAAACTATTCCAAAGATATACATTTCCAAAGAGCATATTCGGTCTCCAGTGACCCCACGGCAGTATGAGGTTAATAAAAACAATGACGATTAAAAGAAATTACTTTAATAGGTACATACCTATAGTAAACTTTAAATTAAAAAATATATATGACAGGTATCGTATTATAGATGGTATATTCTCATACATAATTACATTTACGAAAAGCGGATTGGTATAGGTGGTGAGTTGACTTGTGTTAAAATTATTAAAATCTATTTATCACATCTAGCGCGATAACGTGTTTGTAAAACAAAATTAACAAAACAACTACACCTGGGTCTCCTTTTATGCGGTAGATACGTTCCGCAGAAAACCGCATAATCAAAAATCGCACAAAAATAGACTTAATTTACCTTGAAAAATTAGGGATACGTTCTATAATTTTTAAAAATCGCATAAAACCAAAGCAACAAGGTAAAATGACTTTAAAATTCGCATAAAAAAATAAGGCAATACAGTATGACAAAAAAATTTCAAATATCTGAAAAAAATTGATACAAAACAAATCTTTTTTACTTTTTTATTAACTATTAATGTTATTCAAAGCAATATGTACGTACATATGTGTGATTTATTTTACATTTTTTTATATATATTTTAATCATCATCTCTATTTGACAATATGCGGGTTCGTTTGTGAACTGGTGTGAAATCAGATTCGTCACTAGAGGAAACACAAACAGCAGAATTAGCGCCAACTTCTGTCTCGTGTTGTGTTAATGATTTTCTGGCGACAATGTAATCGATTTTACTAATTGTTTATATGAAGCTCGCGATATCCAGACATATAATTATTTAGCTCTCGTTGGAATTTTAAACCTCGTTCAGAATTCGTGTCATTAACAAGAAAATGATTTTCCAATTGATTAGAAAGTTGAAGACCTTCTCGAATCATTTTTGCAGTGAAGGGAACAGGTTCCACTTCTGTTTCATTATCTTTTTCTAAATCTTTTACGGTATATAAACTTATTGCAATAATATCATTGTCATTTAAGGCATTATCCTCAAGCAATTCATCGATATCATTCTGGCTAAAGGAATCAAAACCTTCTCCACCAATATCATGTGCCAAAGTAATGATTTCATCTGATAATGCCGATGTTTGAATAGCTGCAGTGTTTTCAAGACATGTAGGCCAAGCCTTTTTCCAACAGGCATTTAAAGTGTGTGGTTTCATTTGTGTCAAAGATTGAAACTTTCTTCCAAGCGTCAGTTACTGCTATTGATTCATTTTCTAATTTATCCAATATAAATTGAAAAGTGCGTTTAACGTAATATTGTTTAAAAGTTGCAATTATGCCTTAATCTAATGGCTGAATAATGCTTGTTGTATTAGGTGGAAAAAACATAAACTTTACATTTGGATGTTCTAAATGTGGTTGACCTGGTGCGTTGTCAATAAGTAATAAAATCTCGATTTTAAGTGAAATATGAAACTTCTATATCGCATAAAAAAACCGTATAAAAAGATACTAAGAAAAAATATGAATCGCATAACTTCAAAATCGCATTAAAATAATCCGCATAAAAAGAGACCCAGGTGTAATTCCGAAATGTTTCGATAAATTCGACAAATCTCATTCGAACAGGTTAAATTCTATTTGAAGAACGATTATCTAAATTACTGCTTGTTAACAAAACAAACAAGTTGGATTATTTTATGATTATATGTGTAATCAATTTTTTTTTATGTATTGCATTTTTACCGTTATTTTCTGATTGAGATAACTCAGGAAATACCTATCGTTGTATATAATGGTTCTGTCGGTATCCAGGCCAGTAATTGAGGCGTGAAGAACGTGGCGCCTGTCACGGTCTTTAGAGCACAAAATTCGCACAAATTTCTTTATTTAATATTCGAAAGAAACTACATATAATCGTCGAATAACATAAAACTAAAAGTAACTTTTAAACAGATGCCAGAAGTAAAAATATTTAAAGATGACAACAAAGAAAATTCCAATCTCCACTAGCTCGATGATATTACATAACTCAAAAATTCTTAATTATTTCATGTTCATGATGATGAAGACTTTTACAAACTGGTGTTTACTTAAATTTGTGTAAAACGTGTTCGTGCAATTTCTTTTCACTTTCTAGTTGGAAAAATAATTAACCATCAATCAAATTGTGCTTTGTGTTAGAAATTAAGTTCGTTACGACAATCGACGAATTTTTGCATTATCGAAAATGATGACAAAATAAATTTTTATCAGACAACACTTTAAACCCTTGTTTGGCGAATCCCATCAAGAATGGTTTTTATAAAATACCTACCTCGTAAAATCCAAACCATAACTGATGATAATCGTACTTAAGCAGACATTGTGAAAAGAGAAATTCGTTACATGGAGCACGGAATTAACGTTCATTATCAGTACAGAAAACTCACTATTGAGGGAGGAGTGAAAGTTACTTTGAAATCCAACGCTCCCTTTGATTAGCATTTTTCTGTATCTTATAAATGTTTAACTATTAAATTATAAAGGAACAATTATCTTGTTGCTTTTAAAATCGCGAGATTTATTATTCAGAAGAGTTTCTGATATCAAGCATAAATCACAAACAACCAGTTATACTTTTAGAGAGTGGAGTAACATAATGGAACTCTTGTCAGAGATTTCTACAGCAATACTCTAATAGAAACCAAGAAAGAAATACTATGCACAACGAGTAACAGAGTACGAGGAACAAGATGGGTTTTTATTTATTGTGTAAGAGTTGGAAAAGTTCCTTCTTTATTTGTAACTTTTTAAAAAGATAGTCGACGAAATTAGGTCAAAATAAGACTGTAAGTTGTTAAGAAACTTAATATACCGCGAAAACAAATAGCTGCAACGAACCGTATCTACTTTTCACTGAGGCCGGTCATGAAGTCAAGAAGCGTTCAGAGGGAAACTAAACTTCAGTTTTACAAGACTATAATACGTACGGTGGTGTCATATGGAAGTGACACCAGGTTAGATTCGAGAGAAAGTTACGAAAAATCTACGGACCCATGAATGAAGGCTGTCTAAAACCATTTATAAATAACCCATAACTATTAAAATTTACAATCGACTTATTGATTCAAACAACTTTTTATTACGTAAAGAAATCTAATAAATTAAAAGGAGCTTTTTACTCAAAATTTTATTTTTGCGGGAAATTTTAGCCATTATTAATTGAAAAAGGTAAATGATCTAAAACGTTACTCTTTATTTATTGAATCAGACGTGGAGTTCAAAAATATTTGCATAACTAGTAGAAAGATCATTTTTAAAATTATTTGAAAGCATATTGTATACCTACCTCAGGTAATCTGTTAACGATTATCAAATAGTTTTAGACAATTAGTAAAGAAATACGTTGTATATATTATAACATTATACGTTTCCAGTAAAATGTCAACTACATCAAAAACAAAAACCGCCACTTAATTAATCAATATTTAGTTAATGAAGCTGTCCAACTTTAAAATTATTTGCCAATTAATGAATACCAGAATATTGCGGCAACGTTCCTTAAAAAGTTATTTTCCCATAGAGTGAAACTACAAATTTTGGACGTCGTTTCATCAATTTTAAGTGTGTGGAGAATCAATTGTAGGTAGATAACCATAAGACACGTGAAGATATATTATAAATTACTCGAATATATCGGCTACCGTATAATTGACATTTTTATTAATTAGGCCTACCTTTGGATGTATTTTGCTACTAATGAGCTTGTTGCTCTCCCATTTGGTACTGTGTCAGAATTCGAATAAGTTTTAGAAATAATAGATATTACGCTTTAATAAATACGTGTGGCATCTTAAACAATAGGACATTGAAGCGAAATCAAGTTAAACAATAAATTACTTTCAGCACAGGGTCGTATTTGTAAGATATTTGGCGTGACCGTGATTCAATAAAAGTGGTCGGTAATTATGCTTTTAACGCATATATTGTATTTCTAGCATATACTTACCTCTTCCTTCACATTTTCTAAATTTATAAAATTGGTTTGCCATTAACTATCTATTTATTAAAAGTGCAGCGAGTTTCGCATTTCCCACGCAAAGAAGGGGATTTCGGCCTTTTTGAAGGTGAAATAGTCTTTCGTTTATTCACTTTAATTATGACAAAATAATTATTTTTAGCATCCGCCAAAATATTCATCAATTTGGAATTTCAATTTACTAAGAATACTTAAAATCTGAAGCATTTTGAGTTTGAACATCTGAAAAACATTATGGTTTTAGCTATTTTTAATAATTTGTGTTCAAAAAAGGGATAATAGATAATTCAAAAACATACATAGATACTAAAATAAAATCTTACAATTAGTTAATTTTCCCCTCAAAATCAAACTATCACAGCCGTTTTCCTTTATAGTAAAAATTTCTGTTATCCAGGTAGCAATTTTACAAACAACTCGATTAAACATCGATGATGTTGTTTTGCAACTGGTGGTTTTTGAGAATAGATACTTATGAGTAATAAAATTCATTATAAATTAGAAACCAACAGTCGGTCTTAATATTTATCTTTTGATGATAACACCGAGACTGCAGAAAATTATTTAAAGATGAAGCAGTTTATTGTCTAATTATATTTATGCGATTTCCGCTATAATTTAAAAAACATGTTAATATATTCTCGGTATTACAAATTCTATTACGATTTAATGTACAGTTAGATCTCTTCTAAAATTATCTACTAGTCACATCAGGTTCGTATATCGCGACGTGAATGTTGTGAAGTTAGACAAAAATTTCCTAATTTCGATTAGGAAATATACTTTAGTTAATGGGGTAAATTTTAAACAATTTAACGACATTTTGAAACTCGTAACATTGAATCTTGTCCGTAATTTAGGTTTGACCTCGGTGGCATATATAAAACAATTTCTATCGTAGTAAGCGCTTATAAATTAAAATTCACCCACCTATAAGTTGATTTGAGATGACATTTAATTTGTCGGTGACTATATTAATTAGCCTAAACACGAAAACTGTTTAATTAATTTTTTTTTGAGAGAGAAATATGGCGAGTTCGCTTTGAGCGTTTCATTTCGACTTCAAATAATTTATCGTTACCTAACACATTTTTACTTTTATATCATAAACGACCCTGAAAATATCAATCATTACTTTTGTTCAATAAATTCTTCGGTTAGGTATTCTAGTTTAAATGGACCACACGCATTATAGCTTCCCCGCGATTTTATTTGTATGCTTATCTTAATTTTTCTAAAATTAAATCAAAAATTTTAAGCGATACGTATTTTTAAAACTATAGTGTTAGTTTATGTCAATCCTGTTCTATTAATTTCAAGATGAAAGTTTGAATATAGAAAAATAAACAAATCAAATCTAATATATGTATGTAGTTGATTTTTATCGTTTTCCGCCCCGTCCCCTGTTTTTTTTAAATTTTCGAATATTGGTCGTTTTCGTTTTTTAAAATTTTTAATTTACGATGTAGTAAATTCGGTTTAGTTTTGACGGGACTTCATTCATCCGTAAACTAAACTCGTACATTTTAAAGAAAGTTTCATTTTATATATTTCAAGTTATAATGGTCCGACGTCTATTTATAATATAAAATTACCAAATTAAATTTTAGACCACGATATATATACTATGTCGCGTATGTTTTATTGTACTGGATTTGTCTTAAGATATTATCGCTATCTTTCTATTTTCATGGTATTAATAAGTTTTCTCAACTCGTGAATAAAATTTAAGTTCGCTTAAATTTAGCCACGGTATTAGAAGATCGAGTTGTTTATTGATTTAATATGGAGCTTTTTGTCGCTTCTTTAATCTTTTAATATTAAAGTCGCATATTTTCACGAATGGGAATCTGGATCAATATTTTGAACGTGTCTGTTTAATAAATAGTATTTTATATAAGTAAGTATATCCGCAACGTGAGTGATAAAACATTTTTATAAGTGGTGTTCGATGCCTCCCCAAACACTATTTAGGATCGGTCATTAAATAATAACAAAAATAAATCAATATGATGTCAAAATATAAAAATTAAATAATCGTACCTTTAAATTCATTCTATTTCACACAGTTTAACAAAAGACGTCAATGAAAAAATCTTAACGATAAAAATGTAAAACAAACTATTTAAAATATTCAGTACATATAAAAACTGTGTTAATATGTGTTCACGACAATTATGTACCCACACCTACAGAGGTCGAAGACGTGCCGCGTTATCACATTACGCCAAATCTTTATCGAGAGTTTTTACTATCATTTCCAATTTATTTAAGATGCAACAATTTGTTTTGTAAATATAGAGCGCTATAATATATCTATCTAACATTGTTATAAATTAATTCTAAAATTGGTTCTTCGAACGTAAAACGTTAACGTCAACATAATTTCGTGTAGGTTAATTGATAATTATTAAATCTCTGATAACGTAACTAGTTCGTATCGTTAAAATGTTCACAAAAACTGCCGTTATTCTCCAAGATGTAGTTAAAAGTAAGCCAGTTTAAGTACCAAGATAAAACAGGTGCAGCATTTCAAATGGTTTTCGAAAACCTTTTTTGGAATATGCATTTAAAATTATCTCCATTGCTGATGGGCGGTTCATAACAACCGTGTAAGAAAACATTCACTTGCTCGTTATTAAAATTAGGAAAGTAACAAAAAATGTATTCTCAAACATAAACTGTTTATACATAATTGTTCGAATATAAATTTGGCGGCTTCGAGGTTAATTTTCATTTATCTGAATAGAATTTCCGATTTAGAACAAATTGTCGAGGTTATATTACTTTAAATATTACCTGTTTAGATTAACAAAACGATTTTAATGTTCTGACAACAAGATGAGCGATGAAAATGTAATTTTACCATTTATTTCAACAAACAAAACGTCAATTACTTTAATCAATAGAACTAAAGTTACATATCGTAATAGTTGCGTGGTTTTTACGGGAAAACGAGAAAGGGTCGCCATACAGTCAAATAACTCGTGGTAAGGGATTTCGCACAAAGCTATTTACTTGTCATTTAGTATCTATCTGTATCTATTGATATTTTAGATAAACAAACTCGTATAGATCTATAAAATTGTAAAATCATAATAAACTAGCAATTGAAGGGACTCGCCTGTTATTTATTTATGAACGTTCATCGTAAAGTTCCGAATCCATTTAATGATAAGTTTTCGTTATGTATTAATATTAAATAATCCTTATCTAAGGAATTTATTTAAAAGTAAGGTAAAAAGTTAGATTTGACCTATAACAACTCGTGCGAAAGCTATTTATAGTTAGTATAACAAGGCTTATGACCCGACATTCAATAAGCATCATTAAATATTTAATCGTGTTCAAATGAACAGTTTATTAGTGGAAAAGTGTCCCGAAAAGAACAATAGATCGCGATAAAAAACGTGTGCAACCAACCATTCGGTTCGATTTTCTCATTAATAGTTACAATGATGGCGACGTAATTAGTTGCACTTGAATACAAATCGCCGCGATAATTGTTCTTGTTTACTACCTATAAAACATCACTTAATTTTTGTATATCAGATAGAAATTTTCCTTTTATTTTAATGAATGCTTTACGATGCACGATGGGAACTTAAGGCTTTATCACTGCTTTTACGAACAGAATGCAGTACATTATATTAACAAGAATGAGACGAATTTTTAAGATTATTTCATTATGCCGCCTTTTAAAATTTAGACGATTTTTAAATATACATAAATAATTTCCAACTCGATCGTTTGAAAAAAAAATTACTTAAACTCGAATCTGTTAAATAAACGAGTAAACGCTACCTTACAAATTAACGTAAATTGGACAAAAGTGGGTTACTGATGATTCTATATAATGTCGATCTGTAAATCCCAATGGGAAAACATTTAGAACGGTTCCGTATCGGTGCACGTATCTTTAACGCACAATATCCCGACTCAAATTTAACTATGATATTGTAAATTCAAACCTAGACAGTTTTTGACAACCCTAGTAGAAAAGTAATATTTACATAATAACGTTGGTGTAAATATTGTGAATGTTGTATAAAGATGTATAGTGAAACTATATTGGTGAAATATTAAATGTTGACGCTTTTTATATTGCATGAATATTGTGTAATCTTTGTGCTATAAGTATAACGGTCATCTAGAAACTAACCGATCCTAACTACAGGATTAAAAAAAAATGTGTACGAAATGTCGCTATTTAATATCATCACGATATTGACCAAATATCCTATTGACAACCATGGATTAATATTGTGTGATAAATATTTTCTTAGTATTGATATAATAATGATCGCATAATATTAGATTAACATATCCATTAAAAACGATGTTAATACACATACAATATTTAAAATATGCCTATAGCTATTTATACATATATTGTAAACTCAATATTCGAGCAACGTTAGTAAAATATTTAATTTATTTTAATGATGTAATATCACATCAATTTGTGTTATCACATTAGTTTCTACTAGAGAAGTTGGTGATATGACATAAGTGTGTTAAATATTTTTGGCATTAAACCAGAACGTAAGAATAATTTACAAGTAACGATTTTTAACATCCGGACGAAAAAACAAAGAGGATTGGAATTAAATTGTAACTTTTGATGCTTGTAGAATACTTAAAGATATTTTTGGAAATGCTGAAATTGCATTACTGAAATCTTACTTGGACCCGCATCAAAATTTTGACACGTTCAAAAAATGTACACCATAGTACTAAATTAATGCGGCACCCACGAAGTTGCAAAGCTAGTTTTATGATGATATATTAAACATCCTAGTATCTATAAATAACGGGATTAGGTTTGGAAATATGTCAGTTTTGCTTATCGTAGACCATTACAGATCGTTTTATTGTTAAAACACTTTCGAAATTATTTACGATTATCCCACGCCCAATATTTTCTAATTTTTCCAACTTTTAAAAATTTTGTTAGAAAGTATTACATCACTAAATATAAATTTACTTTATATAGACCAATTCTTAAAATTTTTCTTCCTTGTATTTTTGAACAATTCCTCGTATAATTACAAGTAATATTGCTGATCAGCAGTTATACAGGGTCTTTCAAGTTCGAGTTTTTTTTTCAGTATTGTTTTGTTCTGAGAACTGTCACAGTTCGATGTGTCTCTTTTGACAGATGTAAAGTAGACGGTTTACAATTTACTAAAATGAGTTCAATTTCGTGCATGCTCGTCCCAGCCGTTCAACTGAAAATATCGCTGCTGTAAGGGAAAGCATTGAAGAAGATCAAAATTTGTCAATTAAACGGCGTTCACAGCAATTGGGCCTACCTGCAACCACCACATGGCGAATTTTGCATAAGGATTTGGCTCTTAAGCCTTACAAAGTTCAGTTGGTGCAAGAATTGAAGCCAAATGACCATCGGCAACGTCGACAATTCATTAATTTCATCCAAGAACAACCGGATGGTTTTGCAGAAAAAGACATCTGCAAATGTGCATGCGGGGGACATTTGGAAGATATTATTTATCATTCATAAATTGTAGACTCTCTACTACATATATATCAATAAACAGATGATGAATTTCCATTCAAAATGTGTTTAATTTGAAATTGAAAAAGAAACTCGAACTTGAAAGACCCTGTATATATCGATTCGTATACATATTTAATATAACCCACTTAAATGTACAAAAATATTGCCTAATAGTTCAAAATTAAGAATACGATGTATAAATAATTATATGGGAAAACATAACCTCACATATTTTTTTAAACTTTGCGCTTAGCTAAAATTACATAAATCACGTTCCCACTTAATAACAACTAAAATTAGATATAACAAAAATTCATAGAATACCATTATTTAGGTGTCAAGGACGACTTTGCATTTAAACGAGGCCACGCCAATAGATAAACTATTTATCGTGGTATCGTATAACTCCAAAAAATAGAATTGCTATTTCATGGTATTTAAGATTGTTTAAGAATTAAAAACGTCGATTTTAAATTAATTACGTTGTAGTTATGTATATCATAATTATTAAAAGGACAGCTGAAATGAACCACAAAATTAACCATAAAAAGCAGTTGACGTGTGGTCCATACAAGGAACAAACTGCTAATATCGATTAATCTGTAAATGCTAATGTGAAAAATTTTAAAAGGTTAATAAAATAAATTAATAAAAATGCCACTACAACGATAAAAACAACAATGGGAATAAAACCCAAAATTCTCTTCAGTCGAACTCATTTTAGTGACCAAATTGATATGATAATTCATACAGACTCACGAATTTGCTTTATAATAAACTAACTCCCAATAAAGCGTTCAATTTTAAACAACTGAATTCTTACAATTAGATGTGTCTAGATGTGTTGTTTGACACAGGTGTCTTTTGGATAAATAATAAACAAAAATAACCTAGTTTGAAAAAAAATATTTTAATTTTCTCGAACTGTTGGACAGTTTCCAACTCCCTTAGTCAGAAATTACATAACGCAAAGCAATGACTTATTCGAATAACTTTAATGAAGAATGATAAATTATTTTATTGCTAATTTGTTAAGGAATCGAAACGAATTTTAATACTAGGTAAAAAATTTCAAAAGAATGTCAGTTCCGGGAAAAAGATGTTGATATATGTGCTTTCTAAATGTATATAAAATAAAACCGTTTGATTAAAGGCGATTCCTCGAACAATTTGGACATACATATAGCGGATATTTTTAGCCGTATTTTTAGCGTCGTTCAATTGCCTGCACTGATTATGTATATTTCAAAATTGAAAGTTTTGTGCTTTTAAATAAATTTAAGACAGTATTGACACACAATTAATGATTTTGTGCTATCTATCGGGCAACTCGCGAATTACATCACGATAACAACTAGGTAATTTGAAATTTGAATTTAAAAAATGGAGTCATAATATTTAAATGCCCGGTCGATCTAAATTTAAAACATCAAAAAATAAAGAAAAACGTCATACATTTATGAAACAATCTAATTCAAGCTGGCCCAATGTTGGGCGCTAAAATTGAAACATGTTGATCTAAAATCGAGTCAATAAATTTTAATTTGTTTTATTTATCAACGCGATTGCTTTTAAATTTAAAAATGAGCACACGTATCCTTTAGTATAAATTTGAGGCTCTCAATTTTATTTCGACCCTCATATTTCATCGGATTAATCGTTTCGGAAAGGAAATTATGAAATGCAGCGAGTATCGCGAAAAAAACAAAATAGTTTTATCGCGGCATATGGAATAGCCGCAAACACGATTTTCATATCAATGTTTGTATAGTTATTGTTCCAAGTTCAAGTTTGAAATAATTAAATCCGCAATTTACGCAAAAAAAATGATTTGTTTCCTTTGTATGTATGTTTCTTTTGACTTCGAGCATCAAGATTGCTCTATTTTTATCGTCCTAGTCAAGTTCAGTGACAACGAACTGATAACATATGTAGGTTATTCTTATTTATTTTCGGTAGCTATAGAGTCGGAGCGTCTTTTGCATATATATAAATACATACATAAATAGTTTTTCGAGATCTATGGTTGTGGAATAAGAACGATGTTGTTTTCGATTCAAATATTTTAACGAAAGCTTTAATAAACAATAAACAATTTGATACGATCAGACTAGATGTTCGAAAGAATTTTAAATAAAATAAATTCATTTTCGTAGCCGAAAAGATCAAACATTGGAATAATCGAGTCAACATTACAAATGTTAGGTATGCAGGAAGAACCGTCCAAAATAGTCGCCGGAAAAATATGGTGTGCCATAAATAAAAGAATAATTTAATAATTTAAGAAAACAAAAATAATTCTAATTATTTATAAACCCAGTTACAGTTTATTACGTAACTATCGCAAATTTTCACAACTTAGATCATAATACCTACTTATCCTACTCGGAAGGTTACCAGGGTATTTGAATGGAAAATCGGTATACTAGCTACGTGCCAACAGTCTCGTACCGTACCTGTTTCAATTTTGCAAGCGTAATCAGAGGAGAATTCGCGTAGGTATTTCGGTTATGTAATTTTTGTAGGAATGTATCGTATGTAAGGATGCGCGCGGATTTACCCCATCAAATTACGTTAAATGCATGTACGTACACACACTTGACACTTGCATGACACTTTTGACTGGCCCTTATTGCGAAATCTCACCTTACGTGATTTTAACACGATTATTTTACACTGATAAATTACTTACTATGTTAGTTAGTTCTAATTATAATTTTCTATTGACGTTAAAGAGTTCATGGTCAAGTATAAAAGTCAATTTTATACTTGCACTCGTAAAACAGCCACTGCTAATATTTTTTAAAAAATTACATGCTATCACTGTGTGTATCCAGTTTTAGCATCGATGTAAACTATTGACTTAAAAACAGTTATCAAATTCTGAATTTTATTTTGAATAATTTATTCAATTATGTAGGTATGTATACATACAAAAGTGCTGTTAATATGATAATCACTTAATATTACAATCTCTGCTTCAAAATTGAATAATTTATGACTAGTTTTGAAGAGATATAATGCGAACAGGTCGGCATTTAAATTAACCTAAATATTGCATTATAAACAAATTTAAACTGCGAATTAATCCAAATTTATGTATTTGTTTTTACTTTAAACGAATCAGGTTTTGTTTCATTCGTGATGATGCTGAAACTTGAAGTGTCAGTTTTCTCGCTCGCATTTTAGTGACGTCATAGAATTTAAACTTAATAATTCGACGCGTTTTGACAGAAGGGCGTAACCCACACGTTTTGCAAAAATGTGTTATTCTGTTTATGTTATGCATCTAATGATTTTTCCACTGGAACGTAACGCACGACTTACGTAAATTCGTAATTACGTAATGACCCCCCACAAGAAATTTTTTTATGTGAAAAATGAATATTTCAGTTTGTTTTAATCTTTCGTAAGCATATCTTTCATACTTTAATAAGTATAGTTTATATCAGAATAAATATTTACTGTTTTATAAAATAATACTCTAATAATAATAATGTACTACACACATATTATAATACATAAGTATTGCAGTTTCCTACGTACGAAGAAGTTACACTTGAGTATGTATTTAATTTACAAATTCGACTTACGTAAAAGTTTACAGAACGCATTATTTACTACATAACTCGGGGTATGACTGTAATATGAAACTGCATGGAATTCATCTTTCGGTGAATTAAAACACGTTATCTTATTCGGTAATTGAAAATTGTTGACTTTCTCATTAGTAAAGATCACGACCGTGACGATATAAAACGTTTGTTTATCGGCATTATAGAGTATGTACTCGTGTTAGTACCAAGTTCTTGACCTATTAATGATCTCTCATAATTTTATGTCGTTTCAAATTTTTATGAAATGGCCAAAATACGTTTATTTCGATAAAATTTTAGATGACATATTCATCGTTACAATCGTTCATCGATCGTGGAGGAATTGGGGAGTACACAAAATTTGTATCAAAACTATCATCATTAACCATAAAAACAATTTGACTCTCTTTCGATTGTCATTCAATTTCAACCATTCGAAACTCCGACATCGCCGCGCCATTAATTATTAAACAGTAAAGTCTACCTAAGTGGGGGACGCTGCGAGTATGGTATATGGACGTTTTCAATCGTATATACCAACACCTAATTTATTAAGGTTTAGAAGAACAGTTGAAGAACTTAGGAGATACATAGAAAACAAGACACTTATGTTAGCAAGGGACATCACTGAACTGTAAACACATCGATTTTAATGAAATTTTAAGGAGGTGATCTGCTCATAAATAGTTTTTGCTCTACTTGAATTTGCAGCAATGGTTTACACGTTTAGGAGTTATAAATTTTCTTCCTTTATCTCGTATAGTCCATTAATTGGGTAATTTAATTTCGAAAATTTTGGGAGAGTTCTGATATTTATTATTTTTGTGTAACCATATTTAAAAAATGGCGCTAAAATCGATTTTTTCGACAAAATCTCGTTTCTTGTTTATTTTTATGGCAAAAATAGTCAGATAATAAATTAAACTAGAGAAAATTTCTTATATTTCCTTATCATTTTTGTAAAGTAAATAGTTTGAACGTGTAAACGCTACAAGGTCTACTTCATCATTTACTTATACAGTCGAATTTATGTAGGGTGAATCTACCACTGAATGACCGTTTAAGAATATTTAGAGATATTTAATTTTATAAATATAAAATGCTTCAACTAATTTATTCTAAATATAATAATGTTTTTAGGATCGTTGAAATTTCTACTTTTAACAAAAATAATCGTAATTATATTTTTAATTTTATATACACAGCGATAAATAGAAATATCTGGAAATATATACTTAAATAGTAAATGACCAACTACTATAGTTCTAGTAATTGACCAAGTAATTTCCAATAAATGACCGCAAATACAAGCTTATTTAAATTGGATTTTTATTTAATATAGAATGTATAAAAAATACCAAACAATAAAAACATCAGTCATTGCAGGCATTTTCACATTTCATTTATAAATAATAGGTAACGCATTTTTTTATTAGTTTGTTGTTTTATCTAAAACTTTGTCTAGTTTTCCCCGGTTACGAGTGCGGATCAAAAAGTCGTCTAATTTTCTAACTTAAATTTGCTTTATGTTAGGAATTTTTAATTATAAATAATAAATGCGGTCGTTATTTTTATGAAGCTATGAAAATATAATAATAATATATTTATATACATAAAGAAGTTCGAATCAAAAATACTGTATAATTTGTAATTTGCCCATTTCGTTGTTGTTTTTTTTAACAATACAAAGTACCACTATGTATTTCTTTCTAATTTGAAATAAATAACCAATAATTTTATTATAAAAATATAAATGTACCTACACTGTTAATGGTTATGTTTATAAATTTTTATTCTTAATTTAAAAAATTCATTTTATCATTCATTATCTTCCTCATAAATAATTTAAGTTGTGTGTATTTAAGATTGAAAACTCTTTGTCGCAATTCGTAACCAGTTGATATATAGATATTTATTCGCATTTATGAATTGATAAAATGCCTAGCAAGTAACAAAACATGTATTAGATAGGATTAGATGATTAGATTTCGTAACTTGTGCATTAGAATTCAAACAATGAATAGAAAACTTTCTAAAATGAAACTCCAGGTTTTTTTGCACTTTATATATAACTTGCACTTATATATGCACTTTATAAACGTAATTCTAACAAAATGATTTCAGTTCTGTCGGGTTATTAGTAAAGAGTGGCAGTGTTCGGTACGTACTTATATATTTAAAATGTCCACATCGTTTGCGAAGTGCTCGTGTTTCTGTGCGTGGACGTCTGTTTTTATTTGTACATACGGATTACAAGGTAAAAATAAATACAACCAAATACAGTGAAGAAAGGTAGGTTTTTTTTTTAAATTCGAAATAACTCTTCGTGTATTTATAAATTGTAAATACATCACCTTTACCTCTAACACGAATTCTTCAAATGAAATAAGCGTTCTGGAAACTTTGTTAGGCTTTTTTTAAATATTCGGCGGTTCAATTTCTCAACCTTTATTTTACGGTCGTTTTGACAAAAGTACAATGATTTTAATTCGTATTTTCGGTTTATATATTACGTATCGTAAATACAATCGAGGTCATTGGCCGTTCTTTTTATTTATTTTTACGTTCATCTTTATTTTTTACACCTATTTGTTGTGCTTTTGTTTATATACAAATATAAAAATAAGGCCGGGCCTGATTTAATTGGAAACATTATTAACGTATTTACTTTCAATTGCACATTCAGATTAATTTGATCAATATTGAAATACTTGTTCCTTCAGCTGTGAAAAAATGAAATAAATTGAAAAATCGTTTTTGACGTCATTTTTTCAATATAAACTCCACAGTTATACATCGACGGTTTAGTTTAACTAAAAGTTAGCTGTAATCCATTAAGCTTCTGAAGAATTTTACAAAACCAAAAATATCTAAAGGATTCAATTTGCTTTATATGGTTTTGTTTTTTGACCTATTTTAATCAATATTGTCAGAATGTTTGTCCTCAATGCAATGTGGACTGAAGGGGAATGACGTCGTAACCATTCGTTTAAATGGTCGAAAATAATGCGGACGTATTTATATTTAAATGGAAGGCAATTATTTAGAAAAATGAATATCCAATGCATTTAATGTTAGATTTGTCAAACCAGTTCGTTTGTTTCTAGTTTTCACCGTTAATTTGATTTACGAAGGAAAGAAGATTTTAATTCGCGAACGTGTAAATATAAAATTTTATAGAATTAATATTATTTTAATTTAATTGAAATGTCTACTTTTTATTGATTAATTAGGTACTAATGAGTTGTTTGCTATCAAATTAGCCGTGACGATACTTCCCGAATTTCGTTTTCGTTAATAATTTTTATCGTCGTTCCAGTTCTTTATTGCACCGCAAATAAAAGTTTATGATAATTCTATTTGACAAATTAATGGACGTTAATTGGACACATAATTTACTAAACTTTAATTTGTAATTTTGACTGACAAGATACGCTTTAATAATTTACATTTTAATTTATGTTAACTGTTTTATACAAAATTAAGAAACCCTTTTCGTTAGCCCACGATAATAAATTACTCGTTGTCTTACCTCTTTCCATTCATTATTATTATTTATATTTTTATTATGAAGTGGAATCGTGGATGCTTTTCCTCCAGGCGTCTCACCCCTTTTGACCGAGTAAGAGTCCGGGAAAGTCGAAAGGGCGAGACATCTAGCTGAAAAGCATCCACGATTCCATTTAATTGTAAAAGTATAAATAAATACTTATGGCATCTGAAAATACCAAAATCTAGAGTGTCGTTAAAATAATAATAATTTCACCGCGTATTTTTAAAACATCCCTTTCAGAAGAAAAACAAATGGACGCCTATGCATGGAAAGGTGTGTAAATTTAATTCGAGACATAAAAATTATGCGGTTTAGTACTCAAGGGCTTCTTCAGTTTGATTAAAACAGACTGTGGTTTTAAGACAGTCAACGAGATTGTTCGTTAACTTTATTGCGCGTTTTACTAAATCAGCATTTATGAGTAACGTTTTAATATTGTTCTTTCTCAAAGTCTAAATAAAAAATATCGTTCGAAAGACCTGACCTACACTGTAATATTTACCGTTAAATTAAAATATAGATGTTAGGAGAATAGTTTATTTGTTCAGAATAAAAACGACGTTAGAAATTAGGTACCTTTCTGTACATTGAATTGCTTGGGTCTCATCTGATATTTTTGTATAATAGATAAATTCGAAGGAGCCAGTTATTTGAATTTAAAATAAAGTGATAGCAATATATCGTGCCAAGAATTTCATCATTGAAATTTCTGAATTCAAATTGAGAAACTGAATATTTTTTGTCGGAACAACTTTTAGAAATGCTACAAAATCTTTGATTAAAGTTATTTCGAATTTACATAGTAGGTGAGTTAGTTTTTGTAAGTTATTTATTCTAAATTCCAGAAACAATCCAGTATTTTCCGCGAAGTAAATTTTTCCTGTTTCACTAACAAACCGCCCGCGATTCTTCAGTGTAACTTCGAAGTTTTAGAAATATTAGATTTTCCTAATCTCTTATAAAGTACAACACCATGTGTTAAAATTCCAAAATTATATGATTATTCGGACAATTCGATTGATTTGTTTTGGAAAATACAGGGTTGATCATTAGATCGTCTTTTAGAAAACGTTTCGATGGTATAAAGTTGGTACCTAATCTTTCCACAAAATTCCAAAATAGAGAATAACAATAGAGAATAAAAAGTGTTTAAACATTTTTCAACCATAAAATTGATGAGAATTAATAAACTACCACAAACTCTACTTGAGAACAAACAGAACTTGAGTTACATGAACGAAAACTGATGGGTACGTCAGTATTTGGAGATGATTTGTTTCATTTCATCATATTCAGGGATGAGAAAAATCGAAAATATTTGCGTTTTTTATATTTATCTTATTTTACAACAGCTGGCGTTACAAATAAAATAAAAAAATGATCTCGCTTTTATTATAGACTTCACTTTAAACTGTACATCTCTAGTAATCACGTGCCAACAAATTTTATGGTGGGAAGGTCACATACCTATTCCAAATAAGATTCTGAACTTTCATCAGCAACAATATTACACGCATGTATTATTTCACTGTAGTAACCCAATCTTTAATTACGGGTTACCTTTACCATCAAAACTGAAGATTTAATTTTAACCCAAAGCGATATTTTGAAAAAGTCGCGTGATGTTTAGTAAAACATTCGAATGCACGCTATTTAGGCACAAATCCGTTACTAAAACTTGCATAGTCTATGCACAATCCAATATTCGGTTAATTTTGTAAACCGTAATTACTGTTGTTTGATTTTCCACGTTTCTATTGGTCCGCCCTGGCGAGGTTATAATTATGACAAAGATAATTGGTCGGTGGTTTTTGCTTTTCGAAACATTTAGAAACATCTATCAAAATCGGTTAATCAATTTTTCGTTCGTAATCGAGTGGATTTGGAAATCTTAACACTCCCAGCATTTAATCATGCCACTGAAACCTTCAAAATTAACGACTATTAAATATTACGTATCTTCCTAATAATATATCCCGATAAACATCGACGTCTGGTGTTAATGAAATACTACATCTCCTCAAAAAGGCGAGGCAAACAAATTAAAGATTCAAGAATCGCATTTTCATTTAGGTACTAATTGTTGCGCCAAAGGCAAAGTATTATCGTTGCGCGTGACATTTGAACTTGCATTCCAGTGACTCCGTAAGGAGGCTACTTAGGACTTAATTACTCTTTTATTTTGGAGCCGGATAAAGTAACGTTGTTGGAAATATTTAAAAATAACGAGTAAGAATTATTGATGTTTCTCGGCGGTTTTCTCGACATCTCAGCGCTATACGCCGAGTCATAAATATGACGATATATTTCAATTTTGAATACAAAAATCCCTCGAATTAATTTTATTTCATTTATAGAAGAATTTCGGGTCAAACAGTTGAATCTTACTCCATGGTCGAGTAAGAAAATTGTAAGGTGGAAATAATCTTAACTCTTGAACTTGCAAAATTGTGTTTTCTCATTAGCGAAAGTACACTGGTGTGCAAAATTTAAGGACGAAGTGGTGAAATGAATCCATCACTTTCGAATGAAGGTCCTCGTATCCGTTAGATTTTTTCTTGGTCAGTGTTTCACTTTCCCATAATCTTATATCTCAACGATGTTACGATATGCTTAGTACCGATTTGAAACACTGCTGCGCGACGTCCTTAACACCCAATTTTATTTACGTTACGTTATCAAAAATTATTTTGATGAAGAAATCTGCGGAAATAGAAAATAATGAATAAAAGTCTACGTTACTAGAATATCGGTCAAAAAAAAATAATTAAAAATCGATAAAATATTACCTCCGTATAAAAGAAAATTAATGCGTTAAGAAGATAATTTGGACAAAAATGAGAAGTTTTGGATTTGGAATGGATATTTGCCATTATTTGATTTTTGCGTTCAACCACCAAAGTTAAACGAACATAGTATTAAAATTTAAATAAATTTACAAAGCCCCCCAAGAAATACATTTGGTATGCTATCCATATCCCGTAATAATAACGAAACAAAATATAAAATAACGGACGACCGAAACGACTTCAGTAATCCCCCGATATAATCAGTAGCGCGCTATTAAAATTTTTTCGATTGTTTTGTAGTTCATTTTTTAATCTAAAAGTCTTCAAAAAAAACGAGAAAAATCCGAAGTTTGCAAATCGAGGTTATCTTGTAAAGAACGTTTGCGCGATTTTTATTATATCTGCCTGCACAAACCTGACTATGACATATAACACACCGGGAAAGCAGCATTAAAGTGTAGCACAAATTATATTCGCTTATCGCATATCGGTCGTTTACCTTACAAAATAAAGGTTATAATTATTATTATCTACAAAATGTTGCAAGTGCAACTGGTCAATTTAATTAACGTCGTCAATTTATTTACGAAATTAAAATAGTACGAATTGAATTAAAATGTAAGGCGAGCGAAAGTTAAATTAAGGTTATCTTTCTGCAAGTGTTTCGGATGACAATATTAAGATAATGTCCTGATACTTTGTTTACTGTTGTGTTACGTGGGATTGTGATGAACGCAAGGTAGATGTAAATGCTAGTATTACAACCAACACCTATACTATACCGTATTTTATTTATCACGCGTGGGTTCATTCATTCCATAATTTATGCAGTAGCTCGAGAATTTTTATGACGATTCTGAGGCATTTAATTAGTGCGTGAATCTAAACCAAAGGAAAGAAAAACGAACAAGTTTATATATATATATATATATATATATATATATATATATATATATTTATATATTTATATACGTATGCATGTATGCGATATGCTAAGGAAACGAAGGAAACGCTGTTGCGATTAATATTTATATCCTCTATTGTTTTGCCGTGATACAATATAGTTTGTGTTGCAATATTATGCGCTTAAATTTTTGTAGGAATTAAACCCATAACGATGATTGCTATAGCATCGATTTAAACCATATAATTGTTAAAAGTTCATTATTTAAACATCGTTAATTAAAGTCAGAAACTGCTTTTGAAAAAAAAATTGAATAAGCATCTATGGATACAGGAGGTTTCGAACTCCGTTCACAGAATCTCAAAACTAAGTAGCTTAACGCGTTCCTATCGGAATTCCCTACTATGTATTCAGAATTCTTCGCTTGAAAGTACCTAGGTAAAAACGACCTTCACAGAGACATACTTAGTGTTTTTTCACTATGAAGATGTACCAGACCAATACAATAACTTGATCGAAGATTTTCAAGAAGTCAGAAAACAAAAATTGAAAGCTTTTCAAAATGACGTTAATCAACAATATTATATATCGAGAAAATATTCATGTGTAGGTTTTAACAGCGCCATTGCTTCGACGCCTCTGATTATTATTATCGATACAAAAATTTAGTTCATAGAACAAATCGCCCAAAGAAATAAATAAATGAGTCTACTCTATTAAATTTACTGCCTATCCAATAAAGAACGATAAGAATAGTTTTCATGTATGAGTTTCATAATAATGTGTGGAACTTGTTTAGTCTACGAATAAATATTTTAACAATAATTTACACCCCGGAAAAAATGATGACTTTCCATTTTGATAGGTAGATAAAAAGTAGAAAGTTCAATTTTTATATGAGCCAACTTTCGTTTTGTACTTTAAGCTGGAGATTTGTTTGTGTTACGGTGAACAAGGTAATAATAATAAACCGCAAACATGCTGCTACTCTTACAGTACCTATTGCCGGAGAACGGATTATATGAACGAAAAAACGTGAAAATATGCAGATACGCACAATGATCTTACTTTGTGGAGCGTTCAATAACTAACTATTTTATTATAAAACGGGCATAACAATATACGGAAGATTATATTCAGTAACTAGTTCAAAAACACATTTGAATTTAATGAGCACTAGAGGCCATTGCAATGTAATAAATGTTAGTTTTATTCGACTCGTTTTATAATCTACCTGAAGCATATCGATACAAGGTCGAAAGTAGCTATCTCGAGGTTAATTTCATAAGTACGGGCTATATCAATTTTAGTTTGTCAAGCTTCCGAAACAATTTTTCAAAAATCGCTAAAATGTTGACAAGATACCTGCCAAAACTTAAATCGCTAATTCACATATCGATAACAAATGGTGATGCGGCAAGGTTCTATCCTCGTGTTTCCTCCTACAATTAAAAATCACGTCGTTACCTTTTAAAGCTTTAGATCGATGGATACCTGATACAACAAAAAACTGAGTAAATGCTTAAATCGTTTTGACGCGTTGATTTTGTCTTTTCAAATCGTCGGAATTTGCAGACCACAAACACTGACACCTCAATGCACATTCTACCTTTTTAGGGTTCTCCTTTGCGATATGTAAATATGAGATTAAAGCAAAAAATAACATTCAACACCTGTGACGTTATTTATTATGTTTATGTTATCGATTTGGGATAGAGGATTAATACACACGACATCTGCTGTGTAAATTGTATCGAAAAAACAAAAGGAATGAAGTATCTTTTTTAACATTTTGGTCCCTAAGTCCCTTTTTCTTAGTCAAAAGTACTATAAACTGATGAAACTTCTACAGAACTTTGTAACTGCAAATTTGTAACTGTTAAAAGCATTTTCGCTTGCTTATCCTGCAATAATTCATCTAACATCTGAACGTGTACTATTTAAGCATATTCATGTTTGAATATAATAAATTTTGGTGCCATTTTATTTAAATTTATTATTGTTTATTATTGAAGTAAACTGAGGGGATATTTGAGTGTAACTTGTGCTCTTCATTGTCTTACAATTAGTACAGCAGATAACGTTTTTGCCGCATTAGTTATACATATTTTAATTGAAGGGGTTAGAGTCATAAGGATTTAAGTGACTCAAATTGTAGATGGATATCTAATTTATTTGGTGGAATAAAAAAAAGCAAGTGATTTTGCAACTTGCAATGCCATTTTTTAATCCTCAAAAATAATGTTTAAAATTTTGACAGTCTGACAGTCAATATTTCTTAACCCTTTAAACCACATATGATCGACCCCCCCGGCCCTGATCCACCTCGGCGAAGTTAGTCGGATTCGTATTCAGTATTCATTCAGTAGTTTAGTATTTATTCAGTACAATAATTCAATTCAAAAATTTGATAGTATTAAATCAACAATTGTTAATTTTCATAAGATCATAAAAATAAGACGCAATAAATAATAGCAATTTTATGACACCAATAATTAGGGCTTTAGCATAGCATTTAAGACGCTTGCCAACGTCGAGCTTTATGGTATACCAGAGTATTTTATTATAAATCGCATTATAAATAAATGTAATAAGAAGTAGCAACTTGTTTTAATTCATTTAATATTTAATTGTTTTTTGTTTAACTTGGTCAAACATATTTAAAATATATATAAATATTAGATCGTGTTTCACTTATTACTACTTTACTTTAAAAATTGACGCGACGCGTCAAATAAATTAAAAGTTGATTTCCTGGTCGACGAAAACACATCAAAACTTTTTTTAAACAAACATCCCAGCAACTGTTGATTGTCATTATAAACAACGCTTGAAAATGCAATAGATTAATTGCGAAACGCGTCGCGTCAATTTTTAAAGTAAAGTAAGTAAAACAACGATCTAATATTTATATATCATTTAATATTAATTTATTTTATTTAATAATTTTGGTCCAGCGCTTGACTCAGAGATATGGAATGATAATTCGGTCCCAGAATTAGGAGAGGTTGCACATCCTTGTTTTAAACCCTTATAGCTGTAACCCCTTCAATTGCATTTCTGTGAGATATTACTTTTGTGTTGCTTTGGTCACGGGCTTTAAAATGCAATATAAATTCGTACAAAGAAATAATTAAAAATAATTTATAATCTATAACTGAATTGTTTTTCACGCAGATATTGGCTTGCTGTTTTTTTATTTACACTCTGTAGCGCTGTTCGCTTTATTATTAAGTTTAATACATTGCCATAAGTTTTATTGTTATTTACATATTTGACTACTAATTAGTAGTAGTTTTGCAACAAGAAGCACCTGTCATTTATTGGTGTGGTATTTTAAACTTTCAACTTTTCTAGATAGATCAGCATCAATTGCAGATGTTGATTTTACAAAAACGAAATTGATTCTGTAATTGTGGCTAGAAAAAGAGCTTATATAAAGTAATTTTAGAGGTGTACGTTTGCAAAGATTTTATTTTGGTGCCGAGAATTTTTTTAATGGTTTTGAATAATTTTTTTTTCTGAGTTTCCCAATTGTTTTCTCTAATATGCAGAAAATGTCGGTACTTAAAAGTCCCTTTTTTGCAAATTTTGACCCCCAAGACCCTTTTTAAATGAGGTTAAAGTACTAAAAGCTCCGAGTTAAGATTTCAATAGATATTATCCAATAAAATATAGGATACTAACATAAGAAAGTAGTAGTTTTTTTTTAAACACTCCCCTTTTCTTGGATGTTGACGACCAATCGCCATTAAGTTTGCTGGTTATCCCTTAACCATACCCTGTAAAGCACTTACTCTAAATTGTGCGTTGTAAGGACAACTCTTTTCAATTACCAATACATTCTCAACGTTTATCGGCCCATCCAGTGGCTGTACCTACATTTTTTACGAATTTGTATCTGAACTCAAATTACTGTGCGTTATTTTGAGTTCCTTATCTTTTCCAAAAATATGGAATAATATATCTTCATTATGGCCATATCATTCATTAAAAACTAACTTAAACGATATTTAAAGTACTAGGATTGAAAAGACGCGAATGTATCAAAATTCGATTCTACTTACTGAGATAATATTGTTTACTGTATACATAATAGAACAACAAATACCTTTTTTTTCGTTATTCAAGAGGAGCTACATTTTTAAAATTTCTATCGATAAAATAACGCTATTTACTCCAAGTTTGAGTGCCTACGTATTTTAGAACAATGTTTGTTCACAGAATTTAATGAAAACACATAAATTACCTAAGTAATCGAAAAGAACTCGGTACGTTTAAGATAACGAGGAAATACGATATAAATAGATAGAAAAGCGGCGAGATACCTACGTATCGTTCCTAACCCAGATTGAATTAAATTAGGTTATGTAATAAATCCAGAGAATACATAATAATTACATAATCGTTACCATGAAAGCTGATTAGAATATACACGCGCTCGTACTTCTAATGTAGGAATGTTTATTAAGAAAAATTACTAACCACTAAACCCGACTTGTTAACTGTCATAACAATCCATAAAAAATGCGGTAAAAAGATGTACTCGATAGTCGTTGCTCGGAGGGGTAATAATAATGAAGTTTTAATCCGAAAGGCATTATAACTTAATGAGACGATATGGGATTGGTTATTTTAATATAAGATCTAGAAAGGTCTGTGGTAGGTTTTCGGCCTCGTTGCGGCATACAAAGTGATCCAGTTAATTTATGGCTTCTGTATCACTATTTATTGCATCTATAATAATACAGTTAGCCCGATCGTGGTCGGGATAATAATTCGATGGTCAATCGAACAAAGACAAAAGTGGCTGTCTACCCCGTTCGTGCAGACCTCTTCTAAGAATCGAAATGGCAACAAAAACTTGCAACAAAACAAATATTTTGACAACAGGCACATTCCCTCGTATAACGGAACTTCTGCTGTGAAAAATGACAACTACATACGTAGGTGCATGACCGGACACTACAGGAGAGAGGGTAGTTTTTGAAAATTTAAAAAGTACTCGCGAATTTAAGAGTATAATAATTTTAATCTTTCTGTCGTCTATTCACCAGATAGTTAGTTATAACTGTAATTCTGATTTTTCTGAAATTTAAGACTGCAATGACACGAACAACTGTTGTACTACGTTATTATAACGTTTGCAGAAAACGAGTGGACTTAATTTCATTTTACTTGCTTTACGAGCTTTTGACTATGCTGGATAGAGAAGTCATCTGCTTGTTACAAAAATACGATTTAAATAAACGCGTTGACAACAATCGAAATCACCTTTCTCGCCAATTCGGATGCAACCGTTGTACGTATGTATAGTTGGTAAAAATATCAACATTGTCTTGCTCAATTTTTTCCGGAACACTTCTTAAGTGTTCCGAAAAAAACCGAATGAAGCATTCGGTTTTCACAGTACCACAACAAATCAAATTTGACTTTTTTATTCACAATAAACAACAAAATATAAAATTGGCACTTTGAAAGTATGAGTGACAAGTTTTTTTGATGATCGACAATTTTCTCTTTGTTCCCACTATAACACGTGAACCGGCCTAAAATTTTAGAATCGTGGTGATTCTCGCTTTCTTCAAAGGCGGTTTCAGTAATGGACGTTCAAATCGCTAAACGAGACTGTTAAGTACGTTAACGCGGTTGCCCGTTGGCAATAAGAACAGCACCAGTTATGATCCGATCCACTAACCACTTCGCGGCCATGCACGTGGTTTAAGTCACTTTCGAGCTAATAGCTGCAAGCATCATTCGACATGCACGGGCATTATTAGCAACTTGTTGCTTTAATAGCACGTGCTGTTTATTCATTGCTATCAACGGTAAGGACTAGCAAAACAAACATTAAACTGTACATAGCAAATATTGGTATTAACGCCTTAAGGAAAATCTCAGGTTACGCAATGGTTTGTCGTAATATACCGTTACAATTAATTAACCAAAAATTGCGAATACCTTCATCAATCACTGAAGAAAATGTCGAAAAGTACTTCAAAGAGTTTATGTTGTTGCGCAACATGAACACCGAGAAGGTTAAATAAATTTCGTTTATAATAATATAGTGTAAGAATTAGATTAATCAATATTATCAAGTTCGTAGTATGAAAAACAAAAAAAAAACATTGTAACGTTGGTAACCTAGAACAGTAAAAAGAAATATTTGTGGGTATCCGGAAAAATACCGTTTATAAAATTAAATCCTGTAATACAACGGCAGTAGAGCCCGAAAGGAAACGTCGCTTTATAATAGCTTTTTAAATGTTATGCAAAGTATTAAAATCGGGAAATTTTATTTGGCTAGTGGCATATTAAAGGTATTTTCATAAATTCGCGTCGTAATGGTCTCCTTGTCGATATAAATCAGCGATTAAAAGTGAAACGAAAACGATATTAATACAGAAACCGAACCAGTTTTTAACCACATAATGTTGGCAAAAAACGTTAATTTAAAAAAAAAATATATATATATATATATATATATATATATATATGAAAAACCAAATTTTCCACAAAACCACAGCTGTCACTAATTAGCACTTTTAATCCCTACAATTACATTTCCAGTTGACCCTTTTAAAACACAAGATTATAGCCAAAGAAGTTACGACTTTTATAATTATAGAAAAGACCCGTAATAAATCAACAGATGGTGTAATTACAAAAAAAAATAATAAAAATTTTCAACTTTTTTAGTACATTGTCGGCAATCAAACCGGCACTTTTTATCAAATAAGTCTGAACGTACAGAATCGAGAATAACGAATAATATCCTCGATATTTGGCAAACATTTCACAGGTGTTCAGCGATAGTTCCAAAAATAATAGTCGCGCGCAAAATAGAAATCCGCAGAATTATTTTTATGAGCTCGTGAAAAATCGCCGACAAGTTATGCAAACGCGATCTTCGTTCTTAGGATGACATTTTTTGATTTAACTCGCGCATGAACGTTTCCTTGAACAATTGAAGTTCAACCGAACTCTATTGCATATAATTGTCCAACAAAAAGCGCTACAACGGAATGACGGTGGGAAAATTAATCATCGGCTAGTTATTTTCCAAAAACAAATGAAACACCAAACTCGTTCAGTTAAATGTAGATTAATTTTAGAAACGTTTGGACATTGGACAAGTTGCGCGTCAGAAATGAGAAAGTTTTAGGAACCCCTTCGATATAAATAGTAGTAATAATTATGGAGCAATTAAATACATATACATACTTACATAGGTACGATTCGATTGTCAAAGGAATAACGAACCAACGCCAACGGAACTTCTTTTAATACATTAAAAAACCAAAACGTTGGTCAAATATTGAAGTGCGTAAGTACAAAATCAAAAGTTTCACAAGAAAAACGAATCACTGGTTTATAATGCCCGTACTTAACTAAAAAAATAATAATCGTGTATTTTTATTGCTTCAAGTTCATCTTTCGACATTCCAATTTATGCAAAATTCACTCCTCAATTTTGAGTTGTGTACTTTTCACATTATATCTTGGTTAATAATTGGAACTTATACCTAAAGCATCTGTGAGTACCTAAATGCCATTATTTTTCCATACCTACCACCCCCACTATCAAAAATTTAATTTTGATATATATCCTATAATTAGGTGCTAATTAATTGCCCTAGTCCCGAATTTATTACTCTCATACCTTAGAAAAAAATCGCGATTACAGTTGGGGGTGCTGACTTGTCGTTAAACTGGAATTCCCATATCCGAAAAAAATATATAGAGGCTTTTGAAGAAAAAAACGAATATACCAGAATTAATTGCTATTGAATTGCTCAACGATACAACAGATACCGAATATATCGAAAAAATTCAAATAATTACACTCGGAAAAAGCAGGTTTTCCAGATTTTTATAAACGTCCGAAGACTGAACTAACTACTCTAAGAATTTGGTTGTTTGGAATCTATTGCTGGCATTATAAAGGCAAAAAATTATTCAAAATATGTTTTCTTGTAAGAATATTTATAAAAAAAAGTTAGTTACTCTCATAATTTTTCTATTCAATTCATATTCATTCATTTATTCGTGCAAATAACCAGTTTTTCACAAAATCTACGAGTGACTAACCGTTTTTATAAATATTCTTTTAAAAAAAACATATTTTGAATTCTTTTTTTTTGCCCTTACCTATAATACCAGCAATAGATTCCAAACAACTAAAATCTAAGAGCAGTTAATTCAGTCTTCAGACATTTATAAAAAATATGGCCAACCTGCTTTTTAAGCGTGTAATTATTGGAATTTTTCGATATATTCGGTATTTGTTTGTTGTACCGTATAGCAATTAATTCTGGTATATTCGTTTTTTTCTTCAAAAGCCTCCATATATTTTTTTCGGATGTGGGAATTCCAGTTTAACGATAAGTCAGCACCCCCAACTTTAATCGCAATTTTTTCTAGGGTATGAAAGCAATAAATTAGCACCTAATTATAGGATATACCAAAATTTAATTTTTGATAGTGAGGGTGCTAGGTTAACGGAGGTTTTTCTCATTAATTCTGTATAGTACCTATACATTGTATAAGTTCGCGTAGCACCAAGTCTAAAGAAATTGCGTAAGTTTCTCCAATTAAAATACGGCTCTATTTAACATATTATTAAACTATCAAAATGTAAAACGGTTTCTAATAAAGTGTGTAAATATTTAGATTTCTTTAATCGACCGTGATTAATAGTACATCACCAAATTTGGCGTGACATAAATCAGGTTCTGTTTTCATTTCGGTGGCATCAACGATAACTATTTTGATCACAAATGTCAGTAAAAATCTATAAATTATTTGGTTTGTTAACGAGGTACGATTTTGGTTTAGTTTTACTTCGTTAGCTGGTTATGTAAGTAGGTAGAAAATTCTCACAATCAGATGACTAACTTCGTTTGCTCGCCAACAACAAAGTTAAAAGTTAACTCGTTCGAAGTTAATCGTTGATTTAGAGGGAGAAAATGTAATTCATCGGCCCTATATAGGTACGATCAAAAATTGAACAATTCGCAGGTAGTGGAGTTAAATCAAAAGGTCGAACAAATTTACATGTGTTGCAGGGCTAACATATAAAATCGTCAACTGCATTTGCGACTGATAACATTATCTTAAACGATATTCTATTTAAAGAATTCTTCGGTCGCGCGATTCGTACTTTGGCATGATTATACTATGTATTTCTAAAAACTATTTCTTATATTTCTGCAGTAAGTAGGCACTTCTTCCTGGATCTCTCTCAAAATAATAACAGGGATAGATCGCGAAATCGCAAGCGGTTATCCGATTTGTCGAAAGGTTATCAAAAAGTTATATGCGGAGATCCCATCAAGGTTTTGGCAATCGCGAGGTGATCTAAATATACGAAGAAAAGTGTTCATCTGAAATTTTGTGTAAAACGTTTAGCTGTCGTATCGGGCTCGAAAACGTGTTTTTTTTTCCGAATTGAAGAAAAAGCATCAAATGGCGGACTAAATTAAAATATCCGCTCAACTGATACCGTCAACAAGTTAAATTAGTCAAAGACGGCCCGAAGAATAATAATTAATTATAAACGAAATAACGACGGCTAGTATAAAATTTCTTTTTACGGGAACGCGCTTCAAGTCGTGCGTGTAAAACTGGACGTGTTATTATGACAGGCGGGGCGGAATATTAAGCGTTTTAAATTGTCTCAAACACCAAAATAAAATTAACTGCTCCAATTTTCTCGAGTATATCCTTTTTCACATGTCACCTATAACTTTCACACCTTTTTAGTTTTAAACGTGTTGCGACCAGATACGACGTTGTGACCATCAGAATTTCAATTTATAGAGTAGCTCCGTATAGTTACGATCGTAATCTTGTTAATTATTCATCGAACACATTTATAAAGAAAGGTGGCAATTTAAAAAACTAACAAAAATTAATTCGAATTTTCCGAGAAGTCATTCCTAGCAATTATCTATACGTATAAAACAGAATAGAGTCATCAAATAGAATTTGGAACGAGTCCAAGTCTATTAATCTCTTTAATCACTGAATTCTTATACCCATAAGGTTTTTTCTATGCAATGAATACCTCCTCGTACATCGAATGCCGCACGCCTCGAAAGATTTAAAACATATTTGTATTTTTACTAGATTGTTGTAATTTACGTAATTTCTGTAATCAGATTTTGACAACTTCATAATAGGATTTCTTTCAGGGTTATAGGTATATAAATTAAAACGTGAATATCTTACAAAATGAACAATAGAATAAATTAAGATCTGGCTTCATATTAAAGATTATTACATATAATATATAGTATATGGTATTGAACTCGAGGATATTTAATCGACAACACAATAAAATAACATTTTAGATTGTCCGCTTTACAGAAATTATAAATTTACAAAACGCGTATTAAATGGAAGAAATTGGAAAATAAGGGAAATCGGCACCGCGACGAAACTCTGATTATTTTCCACATCGTAAAAGTAAAGGGTGTAAAATTTGTTTGTGGTTTGATGGTAAAAGATGCTAGAGCCACAAGAAAATATTGAAAATTATTAACTGATAGACGAAGATCGAAGAAAACAAAACATATTAAGTTACATAATACTGTAAGAACAATAATAGGTACATAAGTAGCAAGCATAATACACTGCAGTCTCTATAACGTGAACATTCAAAAACTTGAACGACTGATTTGATATTCTAGATATTCCGAAACGTGAACGCAAAACTTTTTATATTCTAAAACATAGGTCGGCAACCTTTTTCGGACGGCGGGCCATTTTCAACATAAAATTTGTTATGCGGGCCACACATTCAAATATAACTTAAATATTGCTTTTATATCATATACGAGTATAAATATTATTAAAAATAAATTGTTCCTAAAATTATATTGGTGCTTTGGCGGGCCGCGCAAAACGTTGCAAAGGGCCGCAGGTTGCCGACCTATGTTCTAAAACATGAATAATGGAATAAATATACATAAATTTAAAACTATGTTGCTCTTAAAATGAAACAGTATCTACTAATGTTTACTATTTACTGTAAAAAAATTAATAAACTCAGCTATTGTATTCATTTCCAATCAAGTTCAATAATTTATTAATTGTTTAGACTTGCGAGTGTAATATTAATTTCCCGTAATGAATATTATTATATTTATTATGGCATCTAAGAAAGCATCAAGTTATTTAATTTTAAAAACAAAACCGAGCTTTTATCAGTTGTAAAAAAAGACTCCGAATGACTTTTTTTATCAAACAAATATGGAATTACCAAGTCAACTGTAATGCGCTCTCAAAAAGAAACATTTTTCAAGAAATTATATATATATTTTTATTTCATTTTATATCCCATTACAAACATAACTGTTATTTTAGCTAATTTTTGTGTTTCACACTTACGCCACCTGTAATAATTACTAGTTCACGTTATCGAGACTGTGCTGTATTATTATGAGATGATCGAACGTGTTCGAAACAGTCAACAACGTGGGTCAAATCCCTAAATTAATTCCTCAAAAAATACCAATACAAAACAATAACGATGGATCAAATAATTTAAATTCTATAACTGCAAAAGATTGGCCAATTTAAAGAAAATTCGAAAAAAAGTGTTCTATCGTTATATGTATACATAATAAAAAATTTCAACGGGAGCGAAATAATTTATTATGTCCAAAACCTGATTTGGTGGTAACAGTTAAAAAATTTGTTCGTATATTAGTCGAAACTTGCCAAATTTTAATTTGCCAGTATGTTCGATCTTTTCAGATAAACTCACAAATTTAAAAGTATAATTAATTGATATCCAAATTTATTTGCACTTTTTATCAATAGGGAGTGACCGAACAATATGGGCAACCTTTTCTTAAAATTTATTTGTTGTAGGTACATTTATTAGGATTTTCGACCCGACAAAACCAGACGAACATCTTAGACCGATGAAGTTATAACTTGAACTATAACAATGAATTATGAGAGTTTTAGAAATTAATCCTTTAAATATTAAGAATAACCATATATCTTGAGCGATCTACTGAGTAGTAGTCGTCCTTTTACTTTACAGTATGAGTTATTGTTTAGATTCTTTACACGCGACCACTTCATCATTTTATCGTGAATAGCACGTGGTAGTACTAGACACAATACTTACGCTCCCCGACGTGTTATATTACTCACTTACAAGATACTATCTGCCTCCATTTAGTTGCAGGCTATAGATATTTCTAACGACCTATATTTGCAAATTAATTTCCGAAATTACCTTCACTACAACCTTGCTAATTATGTGGATTCGAACAAATTGTCAGACGTTAACTGTTCTTGATTAGTCATTAATAAAATAATTCGGAATTTTATGCAAATAGTTCGTATAACTTGCGAATGTTTCGATTTCTTTAGCAATTCCGGTATTTAATTTTTTTTCTAATTTTAACTAATTTTTCTAACTTCAAAAAGTCGCCGAAATTCGTTTCAGTTAAGAAAAGTTTTGCCCTGAAACCAATTCCAAAATGTACTGACGAAATTTTATTTTAAAAATGCTTCGACTACCTGCACAAGTTTTGCAACTAGCTCGATTTAATCCATTTCAAAATATGTACATAGGTACCTTGTCAAAATTGTGTTTTAACAGTTTATTCTTTAATACGTCATAAAAGTGCTCAATTATTACACGAGCAATGTTAGGTCTAGTTTAGATGACGGACGCTTAACGCGCGTCTTTATATACTACATAACGAAATCTTATTTATAATCAATAAAAGGAAACGGTTAATAGATTCAATAACTAGACTTTTATTGTCCTACTAAAACATAACAAACTAGAAAGCTGAACATAAAGTTCAATGTCAAAAGTAGTCTACTTTAAAATTTGAACAATAAATTCACCTTATTAAACGAGTCATTTGTATATTACGGTTTAACTGTTCACATTGTGAGCGAGAAAAACTTATAAAGTGCCCGAATAGACCTTTTTTACGTTTAGGCATCATCTAAAACTCAAAACGTCAGTTATGCAAAATAGCAAAATAGTTTTACCCAAAGTAACAATAGACTCATTTGGTTCGTATTAAAAGCCCGGAAAAATGTAAATTGTAAAATGAGAGTTCGAGAGTTACAGTAGCTAACAATTTGAAATTTTCATTCGCGGATTTTATTTTAAAAAGGAAATCTACAAAATTGTGATTTAAAAATGACGAAAGAAAATTTTTTGAAATCCAAAATTAAGTTTGGTTACAACATATTTTTCTACGATAACAGACAAAATTTCCTATTATCTAAAATAATTTTTGAACGAAAATGCGAATTGTCCTTTTAAATACGGAAAGGAAACAATCCAATTTTTTTTTAATTAAAATAAAAAATTGCTTCACGAATGTTTTCTCCAATAAAACGATTAGTTACAAAAAACAGTTAGGTACCTACTTTAAAGAAAGAAATACCGATTTTTCTGCTAAAATTATCGTTAATTACAACAAATAGCTACGTAGATACTTTAAAAATACTTTGCAAAAAATAAAAAACAGGTTTTCCTACATTAAGATGCCTGAAATTTTCTTTAAAAAATTTACCGAACGTCGTTTTAAAGGAAAATGCGGAACTGAAAGAGATTACTTTCTACAATAAAATATTTCCTTTTAATAATTGTCAGAATAAATTGATCATTTTAAAGGGAATCCGTATTTTTATGCTAAAATTATGGTTAAATAAAATAAATAGTTGCTTTAAAAAGAAAATATAGGTTTTCTTTCAAAAGTGATAAAGTTTCTGTCCAGATTGGAGGATTAAAACAAATACAAGTGATTTTTAAAATTTGAAAAATTTCAAATTTTTGTCAAACTTCATAACTAGGAAACAATTACTTTAAACTAAAATTCGTGTGGCATATCTTTAATTAGAGTTTTTGCAATAGAAAATTTAATTTTTATAAAAATTAGTTAAATTATAAATAATCGTTTCAGAGAAAAGACAATCCAAAATTTTTGTCAAAACATGAACGATCCTTTAGTCAAAATTTGAAATTTCGATCGCGAAGGTAAAACAACGCGTGGACAAAATGTAAATTATGTGTAAAAATAGTTCTAAACACAAAATGTATTCTCCCAAAATAATAGGTAAGTAATTAAATAATTTCCCATTCAACTATAAAATATCTTATGTTGCATATTTGCCTCCGTGACAAAATTACAAGGTAATAAGTATACTAATAACAGAAAAACACATTTAGGCACATTCGGATGGATTCGACGTCACGATACAATAAATATTAGTAAGTAAGTAAGTAAGTCATTATACCAAAATTCGATGTTTTAAGTATTGAGGTATACCCACTGTTGGTATACCTAATTATTTTAAATTATAAACAGCGCGTCGATAATCATGCAACAATTAAAAATAATTTATTGGTATCGCATACATTTTCGAGAAATCGTGCGAATCATATTTTTTGTTATTCGATAAGTAAGAAAATTTAATATACATTTCCCGAGTTTCTAAAAAAGCTACATTGTTATAAAGTCTGTGCGTTTCTTTTTACTCCCTTCGGTATCTTCGAACAAAAGACCACTGTGTCAAATATGCATTTCAATGGACACCCTTCTTTTTATCTTCTTGCGTGCTACAAAAAAGAGTCAAAACGTGATTCATTGAATGTGATTTACAACACTAGAAAAGTTAAGCAACTTTAACTAATCTCAAATACATTTGGTGTTACTAATCTAGAGATATCTTGCAGAGAATACCTAATCATTTTTAAATCCTCTTTCCATTAATTTAAATAACAATATCTCAGTACGTACTCTTCGATATGTCCTATAAATAATTCGTAATTGATATTCCACTAGATAGATTTTTAATGCCCCGAAATAGGACACCGCTTTCATAAAACCCAAGCACGTCTCTGTATCACTTCTGAATCTAAATATCCGAGCTTCGATCGCCCTTATAGCTAAGCTACTCATTATCGCGGATTTTATTTTCCATTCCAATTAACCGTTAATTGAAATATTATGATGAGGCAAAACTAAATTAGATAAATCGTCTCAAATTCGACTTTTAATTCTAACGGTTTGACGAAATTAAGTCGTCAAAAGTTTAACAATAAGTGATTGTTAGGAAACGTGAGGTTCTAAAACGATACTTCGTTTTGTTGGTCCTATTAAATTTATTATGGACTCTTCAAGGTGCTAAGGAAAAAAATCCTATTTAATCTAAATAAAAGAATCGATCACGAAACGTGTGGATGTTTCCGTGAGTAACTAACTGATCGATCAACGTGTTTTGAAAAACAAATTGCTTCGCAGGTAATTAAATAGCCGTCAAACTAGCAACTGACAAATAGAGAAAAATTAATAAGACCTAGTGCCGCATTCGTAAACAATTTAATCAATCACTATTGTGTTTTTACGTTGACGTGCATTAACAAATTTACGGAGGCGACCGTGTTTGTGAATTAATTTTTGCATACTTGTCCGCGTTCTGGCATACATAATATGTACACATATACATACGTCTGTTATGTAACATACTAATCTTGATCTGATCAGCACGTTTTTGCGCTAAACTAATTTCGATTCGCCTACTGGTGTTGTTTGCTTAGTGAATGCCTATAATCATTATGTATGCAGACGCTCGAACAGAAGAGCTAACTTTCGATGACAGGTGACTGATGGTTCGTTATGGTTACACCATTGTGAAAGACTGCGGGCGTTCGAGACGTACTACTGTTATCGACGCACATCAGCTCCTTCTAGGTTTGAATGTCACTTTGTAAATCATCTGGGACGATAAAATTTAATAAGAAACAAATATCGATTTAGAAAGCGTTTGGTCGAAATGAGATACGTATACTTAAGTATTTCGTCAACCTTTAATTTTGAAACGCGCCTAACAATTTAGATAGATAAAACTAATTCGTTTTTTTCTTTGGCGTGGAACGCGTTAACGCGTCAGCGTGGTCGCGTGCAAAAGTGCGACTTTTAACTTTTTTGACCCTTTTCGGCTAAACACGAAAATAAAATGGAACGCGTCTATGTAACTAGTAGTTTGGGAAACTTTTCAAACGATAATAAAAAGTAGCGCTTAAATTGCTAAACATAAACCGAATGTAAGAATGTAAAGAATGTAAGTTTACAGAAATACTAAACACAATATCTTTCATCTGCGAATATATTTAACTCGTTGCCGTTTCCGTAAATTAACGGTCAATATCTTCATATTTTATTTCCGATAGTTCGTATGCTCAAAAAAAGGGGAAGCGTTACGTAGTAACTATAACTGTACTTTTAGATATTTTGAAAATAAATCACCGAAAAGAATTGGCGAGTCGTGAAGAATCGAAAGTTTTAAGTAACTAATGACTCGAGAATCAACTCTAAGAGTTCAAACTTTACCGTCGATTCTCAGTTTTGGTACTAACCCATGGTATCTATCTATATCGCGATCAAATGAAACGGTCGAATTAAAGACAAAAATTAGAACGACAGCAAAATAATGTTATACATAGGTACTTGTACTTCAGAATTTAAAGGATCCCTAATTAATTTCTAATTTGAACTGGGCAATTAAGATTTTCAAAAAGCCCCCATCTTTGCTCGCTCGGGGACTTTTTCGTTAAATTTTCGAGTAAAACAAACGATAGCGCGAACGAAACCTGTCCGTTTAATATTGACTCAACGTTTAGCGTGGTTATATTTCTTCGGCAAATTATCGTCTCGTTTATTTATTAAAAATAATCGAGCTGAAATGTGAATTTATCGCTAGAAACTTGTGCAATTGTCGACATTTTTCCTCAAATTACAATTCGTCGATGCGCTTACCGATCAGTCTATGAAACTAAAATTCCGAACGAATTTGCGGAAATTTGCATTTTAAGTTTAATATTTTTTTTGAAGCTCGAGGCCACCTCCTTGGTTACACACGACGTCAGGACGAGTCGGGATTTTGGATTTAGGTATATGGTACCACCAAACACGCAAAACGAATTCGCGATTTTTTGTATACGTAAGTCAATACGCTTGACAGCTATTAGGAAAGATAATAGTAACACGAGTACATGTTTAACGATAGGAGTAGACATTCCAAAGTGATGCCGTAAAGGCTGATGTTTTCGCGAGAACGTAATTAAGCGGATACTGTTCCCATTTAGCGCAATAATATTTAAAGTGCACCGAAAAAGGCAGTCTGAACCATTTTATTTTTCTTAGGTCCATAATTGATTAAACTGATTTGGTTTCTATAAGAAGTTAAGGTAACCACTATATTAGATGTCTAGTCGACATCAACAGCCATTTATGTCCACCCACGAATTTATTTCGGTATGGGTGTTCTAATATTCTAATTGACTCGCTTCGATTACTACGAATAGTAAATAAAGTTTAAAACAATAGTTATTGTTATACGAGTTTACTATTATATTATAAATGCCTGGGCAAAATTTAAGTGTTCTATTCTTTGATTTATCGCCGAATACCTACATCCAAAAACACTACAATACTTTTCAAATTTTCATTCAATTCCTAGTACGATCATAAATAATTTTTGACTTATCTAAATTTACGCCTCTGCATTTACATGCATTATGGTAGGTTTTTCTTTAAAAGCTTTTTTGTAACTTCTAAAAATCCTTTATTCTATTTTGAACGTCGCATCGGCACCGGTATCGTATCCGAGCATTGAAAAAGTTTTACTAATAAACTGATAAATCAATTTAACTATTGAGTTTTTCAAATTTCTGACACACATTTTAAATTCACGTTCTTTTATCTTACACATTTCCAATCTAAAAGAAGTCGCGCAGCACCCTTCGTTCTTCTATCTTTAAAATGGTACCGAGTATCTAATTTTTTTTTGGCAAAACTATTATTTGTTTTCAATCGCAGATTTATTTAACGCAGACGTTTCGGCATCCTATACAATAAATTTTATGTGTGGATAATTCAAAATATATTTCTCCAAAAATATAAATTTCTTATATGAACGATTTTCGGAGTTTAACGAAGTTACTTTTGATGTTACACCATACGTACTTATAAATATGTTAAAAGATTGTTTAACATATTTTCTAAATTTCCCGTGTGAAATTGCACGCACATATTTGCTGTTAGAAGCACTAGGCAGGCATCTTCCACGTTAGTTTGATAACAACGCTATCTTTAACTTTTGTTTAGATCATAATAATCATATTTCATTATTCTATAGAAATTTTATGAATTAAGCGATATTATTTAATTTCTCCAAAATCACAAAATATGAGAAATTCTCTATTACCTACCTATAGTAGTATTTTAGATTTAGAAGCACTGGTTTGATTCTCTTTGCTATCTTTAAATTTTTAATTACCTAAATTAAATTATCTATCTAAAAAAGTTAAAAGATTGCGCTTCAATATTTAATTTCCGCAGGTGGTCGGTTTTCGATATTTTATTGGTTATTTAAAGATTACAAAATCACATATATCATTGTGAAAGCGACGATTCGACAACGTAGATAGGTATGTAATGTATGAGTAAGTTCAAATTTTTCCCTCAAATCGTATATTTTTGGAGTTTTATGGTTATATCGAGCAGTTTTTGAAAAATGTAAAGATGCCGTTTGACATTTGGCGCGGTTTGCAAATTAAGATGAGGAAATAACTATTGTACTAAATCCACGGTTTCCAAAATGGGTTCCGCGAAAAATCTCAAAAATCGCCATAAGGCGAAAGAAGATAAACGTTGCAGGTTCAAAAAAGTTTTGGAACCGTTGCGTTGGTCTAAATGATGTGAACGATATAAAATAATCGGTATATTTGGGGCATCGATTCTTCGTCGATTAAAAAATTGTAAGGTATTTTCGAAAAATGGAAATGCCTACAAATTTCGGTTACGGTTTTAAAAAGATTTTTCATTAGTTAGATACGACACGCTCAAGAATCCACGTTCATATTTAATTATAGCGAGTTTATAAAAACGAAGCTCTTAAATATACAAACTTAAATCCAAACGAAAGCTTAGAAAATTTAACTAAGAGTAAGATTAATACTGCCGCATTGTTTACTAAATAAACATAAATCGAGATACTTTGACGTTTTAGTAGCGGTCGTGTTTTGTGTTTATAAAGGAGAGGTTTTGAACAAATTGCATTTAACGAAGACGTTTGTGTATACTCTTGATTACATTTACATATTTAATTCGGAATACATATTTAACGATTTAAATCCCGGCGAATCTGGCCGAAACGACGTAAGGTAGATACATAGGTAATTAACCGCTTGTTTAACGAGCTTTATGAAGAAGGCATCCAGTTTCCTTACCGAGTGCGGAACCAAATTAATAAATTAACGAAGAAGGGCGGCGATCGTTTAATGAGGGAAATTTTAAGTCTACTTTCGAAATTTAGGGGCGAACCTGAAGTTAAACGGTGGCAAACGTTACCTGTACGACTTGGACACATACTTATGTTCTCCACATAGGTCAAGCTTATTTTAGCACCTGCTGCTAATAGCCGCGAGCGCGTTGACGCGACGTCTCGCGACTAATTCGAATACGGTTTCGTGGGTGCCGTGCCGGTGAACTCGGTTCTAATGTATCCCCCAGGTCGGTCAATCAACCATTATCTGTCTGTCAGTCAGTCAGTCAGTCAGTCAGTCAAGTCAAGAGTATCTATCTGTATAACGTCGAAGATAACATTTCTAGACCTGGAGGACGCTCGTGGTCGACCGCCGGAGCCTGCCGGCGCCCGACGTCCCGTCGTCCAGATCTCGATACATGTTCTTACATTTGCATTGTAAGTATAGGTACGTAGAATGAATGCAGATTTAAGTTAGCGCTTTGCCAGGTTCTATCAATAACTTTAGGAGGAAGTGTGGTTGCAGAATGTGGAGCGCAAGTTCCAAGTGGTACAAATATGTCATTTACGACATTTTCTTTTAAATTAAACGTCGTCGGCCCGAATTAATTTTGAGCGGTAATCTTACGTGGAAATTGACCGGCGAGTACCTAGTTTAGTGACATTTTATCCGAAGTAAATGAGGATTATGACCTATAGTGGTGATAGCAAGTTTCCGTAGTTCAGATAATAATTATTGCGGAAGGTCAGTAAATTGCATGTCGATCACGGATACACATACAATTGCTCCGTTGGCCAACGATAACAGAAGACTCACTGTATACGCTATGGTCGTCCGACGTCCCGTTGACGACTCCGTCAGGAAGCAGCTGAAGATGCCGGTTCTTGATGTACATTCGAATTTTTCTGGCGGTGCCGGTTACGTGCGATAGATTGGCACTGCGCTCGCTGCGAACCGCCGGATCCTCCACCGAAGGAGGTTGCGGCGACGCCAGCGTCGGTGCTTCTTGACGATCGGGCCGATCTCTCTGGGGCACGGAAGCGGCGCTGACGAAACCACACATCGTAGCAGCTAACAGCCCCAGAAACAACACCTTCACCATGACTGGGACATATTGCTCCGCACTCACTGTCACTCACTGCCGGTACCGGTGCCGCCACGGCAGCCGCGAATCGCGGAACACTACACTCATGATAACGCGCTCTCTCATACGTACTGCTGGTTCGGCGGCCGCGAACACACTGTCGAAGTCACTCCGTCAAGATCGCTATTGCTTCACGTGGACGTAACCTCGTCGACGTCTTCCTCGACGCCACGAAAATTACAGACGCACCTTCTGCTCCAACTCTGACAAACTTATTACCTTCAAACCAGGCCTATGCAAATCACTATATATTGTCTAGATTCCCCGCTAACCCCCGAAGCAGGCGGCGCCGTCCTGCGAATAACACCAAATCACACAAGTTCCCCCACAATTGTCTGGAAACTCGTCGCCAGTCTGAGGAAGCTTCAGGGCGCATCTTTTTGAGGCGTCGACTACCTAAACCTTCGCATTTCCTTCGTTATCGGAGGCGTCGGCCTTTTCGATTCTGCACGAAAGGTGACTATATGTAGCTGATACAATTCGCAGGGCTGTCGTCGCTCCACTTTACTCCCTCACGATCGGGGTTGCCAATCTGACAAACGCCGAACTTGATCGTTTAAAATATTACTTTTATTATTTTTAACACTACGATCGTATTTACAGTAAACATACTTTGCACAGCTAAATAAGAAGAACCCTCTATAAAATTTGAAAATTTGCGAGTAACCGGTCAACCGCTTCGTCCGGTTAATACCGGCATTTTCACTGAAAACCTCCAACTCTTTATTATTATCGTCTGATATAATCGAAAGTGTTAAATGACGACCATTATATTAATTCCACTATACATAAAGTACATAAGTAAATATGTTGAAGAATTACCTCATAACGCCACTTTTATTAATGTAACGTCTGTAAGTAATTGTAGTACTGTAGTACTTAAAAATCCACTTCATAATTACAATTTCGCATGAAGCGTTTCGTGTACCTTAATTAATATCTACTTATAATAATGATTATCATTAACCATGTGGGAGATGTGTAAATATGAATAATGAAGACAAAACGAAACGAAAGTCATTCACAGCTTGAACTTGTAATGTTACCTCTGGCTGTCAAAAAAATATTACTGTATAAGAGATAGATATCACATACGCCCGAGGAACCTATAAAAAAAAAACTGATACGCAATTTACGAAATCGTGCGAAAAACTTGCGATATTTTACAAAAAAAGACCGGAATGGATTTCAATATCTGAAACCATTTAAAATTACTTCCGTATCATAAAGCACAAAAAAAGTTCTTAATCAAAGTCTGAGGACGAAATTCGAGGATTTACGGTAAATTTAACATTTCCATTTATTCGATAATTGCTGATAAATTCCTTTTTTGCTTGCCCTCCGTATCTTTCTTAAAGTATATTTTGTTGTAGGGGTCATTGTCGTTTCGTAAAAACGATAACCAAATTCAATTTTTTGACGTATAAATATTTTAATCGAACTTCATTAAGTTTAAAGAATTTTTACGCGTTTGGTTATTTTATAATACTTACGTACTTAGTTTTAAAATTACAACCGATTATATCAGATTTTAGGTACTCTCGTAGTAACACTCTCCTACTAAAATTTTTGACATTTGATAACAGCAAATTACTGTCTTCAAAATTTTTTCGACAGTTTCAGTTTCTCGACATTTAGAGCAATCACGTTTTGAACTCCGAAATTTGTATATCATTAGTACATACATATATGTCTATAGAATAGGTATTCAAAATCAGTAGGAATGTCACTTCATACACAAAACTGAGAAACTTACTAAACATATAATACATATTTCTATGACTGATGGTGATAAGTGAAGGATTAAAACTTCTCATAATTCAATTATTTCGTTCGTGTTAATTATTGGTGCATATTACATCTGAACACTTTAGTCGTATGTGATGCAATTCGACAGAAATAAATAGTCAGTCAACAGTGACAAAAATTAGCCGACAAAACTACCGAAGAAACGATTTAAACGATCATTCTCGATCGGTTGGAAAGAATCTAGAAAAACGGACGTTTGCCCTTGACGACATCCGATATTTAACTAAATCGGTCTGACCGTCCGACTAAATCGGATCGTCTGTAGCACGCTTAACACAACGTCGATAAGTAATAGATTTTAAAAATAAACATCAACAGTTTAAATATAAAAATAGATCAGTTTAATTAGCTTCCTAAGGTTTGGCTTTGGTTCTTATTTTCCAAAGGAAAAATGTGGAAAATTTGGGCGTTTGTATCACATGAAGTAGATTATTTGCAAACAATTTCACTCGCGATACACGACCACCAGTGTATGTACCAGGAGTCGGTCTACTTTGTAAGGGAATCCGGATGAAAATAATTTTATTTATACATAGATACCTCTACATAGTTGTATTCGTTTTAGAGAATTATACTATAACGCAGACCGAGGGCTACGAGAGGGCTACCGAGTGATACGAGAGAAAATTCTGAAATAATCGAACTACTAACTAATTCAATTTCAATTCCGTCAAGATTTTCAAATAATATTTCCAATTATTTGTGGGTTGCACGAGTGCGACGAAAAACTGAAACTGTTTACATCTGACGTATATTGACAACTTGCTCGGTATTTTTCTTAATGAATTCTCCTGCGGTATAATAACGTTTAGATCGCGCAATGTTCCATGATATAACGAAACTGGCCTCGGTCGTGGTATCAGCTTCCTTACTAAAAGACAAAAAAATTGTCTGTTGATTACGTAGACAGTATTCAAAGGAATCGAGCTTATTTTCCCGTAAATCTAGCTTAATGGGATAGTAGATTAGAAACGGCCGCCAAACTTTTATTTTGGTAGGTGGTAGGAATGTACGTTACATTAATTCCACAAATTTCGTGATAAACGTCACAGTCAGTCACAAAATAATAATATGTTCAGCCGCCACTTAATTTAATACGTGTTGAAATATTTCTCTAATCCATAGACGTCCACATAAACTGAAAAATACGGGTCTCTTATCAAAAAAGCTAGCTATAAACAGTAAGATATTAAAGAAACGTGATATTGTCAGATAATCGTCACAGCATGCGCTTTCCCAGGATACATTGTATTTTATTATCCCTGTAACATTAGAAACAGACGAATGCCATCGGGGTAGACCAAATGGCCACTATCAAGTCCAACGTACCTGCACAGAAGAACTAAATTGTGTATGTATGTACATATATTTTTCCTTCGCGTAGTACCATGAATTATATACATTTTAAAAACCCGGAAACCGCATAACTTACTTCGCATAATCCACGTAGTAGGCACGGGACTTAAATTTACATAAGTAAATATAGTACACGGATCAACCCTAGGACAGACAAGCTACTTTAGCATGTTTATTTTCCATTCAGTTGTTTTATTCGATTCTATTGTGGTAAATTCGTTACGGTTGCGAAAAGTTAACAAACGACGCAGTTTTTTCAGAATGGCGTAACTCACAAAAAGTAAATTTTGCAGAGCACATTTTGTGTCGTCGCGTAGCTACAAGAAGATACGTTCGCGGAAATACAAATCGATTTTTTCGGTGGAAAAAATCGAAATATTGTTACTCGATTTTAACGGATGGTGCCTTTGCTTTAAATGCATAAGATAATCAGAATAACTCAATTTCACAAAAAGTGTGAAAAGTTACACCCTTTTGGCAGAACGCCATCGGTATTGTAATATATCATGTAACGTTATAACAATATAAATTTGTCGTACGGGGCTCGTTCGTAAATTAATTCGACCCCATTTGCTGTAGACGTAATCATTTTAGAAAGTGAAAGACAGGGAGCTCGCGCGGTTAATAATAATAATTTAATACATACATGACTTTTTGTGGTTGAACAAAAATCTAAATTTTAAATAAACGCGACGTTTTACGCCGAAACGGCACCTAATTCGTTTTTAACCACATCCATAACAAAATTTGGCAAGTCGATTAATATCATCATCATCTTCAAAGAATACAGAAAAGCCCTACGTGACGAACAGCAGGTGTAATATATGAATGCTATTGTTAATTATGAGAAATAACTTATCGGTTTTTCTGCTACTAATTTGCGCTCTATTCGCAATTTATGAACGAACGTGAGTTTTAGCAGGAGCGCGTTTGGCTTTGATTCAAATTGGGTGTTGAATACAAACGAATAAATGACACAATAACGATGAACGATTTTCCACTGGGTTTTAAAAGATGACTTCTGCGAAACCAGTTAAGTCGAACATTAAATATTTTATATAGGTAGGTTAAACCGAAATTTCAATAAAAAAAAAACAGACAAAACTGTAACGGCCATCATTAATCCTACACTCTACTTATACTGGTTATACCGCAGTCATCGTCGAGATATTAATTGGGTCTTTTCAGGCTACAATTATAAATTTTTATAACTACCAGTAATTAATATGACCGTAACATTTTTATGTATGAAATAGCCAATTCTTCAATTAAACGATTCTTTAGAAACGATTATCATAATATCGATGTCGTTTTGACAAAACGTTGTAAGCGACAAAAAGCAAATTTTACAGGAGCGCACATTTTATGTTGTAGCTTAACTATAAGCAAATACCTCCTGGAAACCGCGTATATAGGTAATTCGGAGCACGTTTGTATCAAATAATGTATTTATTCTACGATGCAGTCACTGGTTTGAATGAAAAACGGATTTGTAGGAAGGTTAGATGCTATTCTTGAATGAGATACGACGACAAGTATCGTAAGTCCTACGCGTTTGTTATTTTGGATGGTTAGACACACAACTTTCTTACAAATAATGTAACGTACCTCCGTAATTACACCTCAGGTACTGGTTATATGGTTGTTTTTCCACGATTTTCGCGCTTTATTTTTTATGATGATGGCGATTGGACGTATTAGGCCTTTTCAAGTACGCCAACCTAACGTCACATCTAACAGCTGTCAAAACCGCACAAAATTTTTGCATTTTTTATCAAATTACTATATCAGAATCCTTCACGATACTTTGTTGACACTTCGTAGTCTTTATGACAAAAAAATCCATACACATAACTACAAACCTCCTAAAAATTATTTTTGAAGTTAAAATTCCACATAATCTCACCAATAACAAAAGTTAAAATGCTATAATAATGATCATCTGTTACTTACCTAAACAGCTATATTTTTTAAACGTATCTTGGTGTCTTACCTCCGACATAGAAATATTCACAAAAAATCTTTAATTTTTATTTTATGACCGCAAAATACTAATTTTCCACATGACAGGTTATCCGGAAACAGCCAAAGTCGTTAAAGAATGACTTCTTGTTAAAATGTCTACGCGTTGTTGCCGCATCTACTGCAATGTACTTACGATGGTGGGCACGGTTTCTACGTACTTACGGAAATAGAAGTCGATTTTTATGCAAAAAATCGAAATGTTGTTACCAGATTTTACCAAATTATATCTTAGCTTTAGATGCATAAGATAGTCATAACGACTCATTTTCGAAAAAAAGTGGCGCTTACGACGTTCTGCCAAAACGCCAACAAGTTCGTCGAAATCTGTTTGTAAAACTAATCATCAAAGGTGATCAATAAAAAATACCTATCAATTACCTAAGAGACCTGAATTATGATGATCAATTAGAGAAAAGCGCGATCTTTTCCAATTTATTGATCTTTAAAATAATTAATTTTGAAGGTTAACTGACGGTCATCGAATGACAAAAAAATTTGAAACCAAAACGAGTTGCCGAATTTGACGCAATGGGTACGTGATCATAATCATGGAATTATGCATAGACGCATAACTCACGTCAAAATATTACTTACAATCAATCTGGTTCTATTTTGGTAATAGTAGTTTAATCATTTCGTTCTTGGAAATTTCGTTTAATAGAATTTAACGAAGCTTCTTTGTTCGAAATATTAGAATAGAATATAAATTTTATTAAAAACCCATTAACAATCTAACTTCATTGTAATTCTTCGTATAACTCTCCATTTTTGTCGAGAATAAATTTGTTAGTTACTGGCGAGTTTATTTTAAAAAAAATGTAGCCGCACTCGATAAATATTAAAAAGTCTCTACAGCGAGAGACAATAAGGACACAGCTGGATAATGCGTCTAACTACTTTACCTGTGCGGAAAACGACTAAAATTAAGTAATCCGATGGTTGTACGTTTTATAAAATTTATTATTTATACGTAAAGATATAATTAAAAAATGTGTTACAAATATGAGGTGCGGTGCATAATTAATATTATTTACCTCGATTATTTCTTTATTGCAGAAAGTTTATCGGTCGAGATTTCTTTAAATAGGTTATTTAAAAACCTGGAATATTCAACTCTCACTAATAAATTCTCGAATATACTATTTATTTTAGATATCTTGTTGCTCCTTTTTTAGATCATGTCTAGATAAAATAACGGACGTTATGTAGGTACATATATATCCATCGATGTTTTCTGAAAATCTTATACTTTTAAACTGGGTTTAACTGACGATTAAGTAATTACCATTTAAAAACTATAGTATTAATTTAAGGAAAGGGATATTCTGTCACAGTTTATTTATGAACAACATCACGGATAAGAGTTGCATGGGCTAGTTAAGAGGGTTTTTTAGTTTACACCTTTTTTGACGCGCCGCTCTGTAGGGGTAGGTCGTAAAATTTAAATATCTAAATCTAGCGGTGTGCGTCTTTATTTATATTTGACAAATCTTTAAAAATATTATGAAACGTCTAAACAACTAACGGAACCAGCTTATTATATTAGACACTAGGTTATCAATCAAATTACGTTTAATCTTTTAGCAATTTTCTTATCTATAATATGGTCAGTGCACTTTGTTGATTATCCCAAAAACTTTTCGAACGACTGGCACCATTAAAATGTTTTATATGACCCTTACACGCTACTTATAATGTAAATTCATCGATACGATATACGGTTATAAACAAAAATATATTTAGAACATTATCTACACTAAAACGTATAATAAACAAAAAAAATCGATAATTTATTTGAGTATAGGCGACAGGTTAGATAAGATCACACTTTTCTTACGTAGGTAATTTGTTAAATTTCGGCGTTTGTTAAGTTAAAGGTGAGTACGGGGTGTTTTGTCAAAAAATATCTTAGGGCACCTTTCCTAATTACGCTCCTGTACTAGCATCTTTCAAGCAAGTTATTGGCAAAAGCTCAGCATCACCTAGATATAATTCGAGTAGGTAGATCGATTTAAAAGACGTGCATAAGGTCAAACAAAAATTCTAAATAAGATTTATATTAGTAAAAAATAGCAATTTTACAGCGAATTTTTTAAATGGAAGATTCTAATTCACCCAAATGACAAGCGATGGCAACATCTCCACTCGATTCAGTTATCTATCATTTCACTAATCTAATTAAAAATTTAAAAATTGATATTTCATTTTGTAAGCAACTTTATTGTAAATTTGTAAAATACAGACGACAAACATCAATTAGCAATCCTCGTTCTTGATGGTTTTGAAAGAAATTGTAGAGTAAACTAAAAAATTATATAGGTACCTACCTACTTGCTTAATAAGTAAATGGAATATTTGAAAATAGGTATAGACATAACAGACACAAATAAGGGAGAATAATATATACAAATATTACCTTTTATTACGTAAAATAAAAACGATTATCATATTTGGCCTATTGTGAAAATGTGTTACAATAATTAAAATAATTCCATAAACACGTAGAATGTGCAAAATTGTTTTCAATGTAGTAGCTACATGAACATGCAAAATACATTATACATAGAAAAATGTATAATATTCTCTTTGAAATTTATTTTTCGAAATTCAATTTTAAAATACAAATATGTACCAGTCAAATTTCTAGAGCCTTTTAAATTGAGAAATTCAAATTCTAATTTGACCTGGGCTTTTGAACATCAATACAACTATACAATATTATTTTCAAATAAACAGAGACTACTACACCTACATTCTATGGTTGGCTTAAAATTTAAATAGCAGAAGTTTTGGAGTCGTAACTAACAGTAACATATCTATATGTATTAATTTGCGTAAGAATAAATAGACCAAAAAAAAATTATTTAACATGAGAATAAATTGAAATTTAATAAATAAGTACTATACAAATCACAGTCCTTCCTTAAAATATTATGAGATTTTAATAGTACGTAGGGCTAAAATTTATGGTGGTAAATTTATCCTATTCTATCCATTAATTAAAAATGAAACGAGAAACAATTATATCGAATTTTAATTTATTTAAATAAATATATAGCTAGCTATTAATGACTATTACAGTACCTACTAATTCGCTTTTGAGCAATGTAAAATTAATTGCACCGTAAAATGTAAATTCGTCCTCTGTAAAGTTTTCAAATTATAAAATGAATTAGAAAAATATTGACTATGAAAGAAAAATAATAACGCTTAGAATTGTATAATAAAAATACGAGTATAAAAAAATCTAACTTATTTAACAGAATACTTGCGCATTTTTTGTTTCATTATGCAATAATCGTAGGTACATAAAAAATTTACATCATTATATTATCCTATCTAGAAATTCGTTACGTAATTTGATTCTCCAGTAGGAACATAGATCAGTACCGTATTAGGCCGTTTCCCAAAAAATTAAGCAATACCACCATAAATCAAACAAGGCTAACATTACTATCACACATTTTACAAAAATGCAGTTATCACTCGAACATTTAGATGATCAGATATGCCACATTTAATATACATATTTAATAAATGTCACAATTGATACTATTAACATCATATATTCCATAGAAGTAAATGGTTTGTCGAATCCTCTCGTCCTGCTACTTCCGATATATTAGAACTGCGAAAATCCTCGTAACCATCTCCTCCCGATATTATGAGTAATTTTGTACTAGTTCGCTGTTCCGGTTTACCTTTATAAGAATAACGATAATGAGTATTTTCCACGCTTACATTTTGATATTCTACGTTAGTCAAGAAACGGACGTGTCCGGTATGACCATGGGGCACACCTACTACTGATGGGACGTTACTCAGTTTTGTTGTAATAGGACTTATGTGTGGTAGAGCCATCGTGAGCAATACTCCCGCAGACGTTCCGATCCAAAGTAGATCTTTACAAGCCAGAAGAGAAGTAACCCTTAAGCAGGCAGCTTTGTGTTGTCTTATAATATCATCACAACCTAAAATTAAACATCTACGTATATAGGTCCGCACGATTATTGTGTGTGATGAAAGTATCACAAAAGGGAGATGGCGTATTTAATTACATACATAGGTATGTACCTACATATCTACACGTAATTGTTTTTTGTCAAAAACCATTTCGAGATTCTGATTCACCGATGATTGATGTAAACGATTGTTTGTTCGTGCTTCGTGTTTCGTATTCAACCGATTTCAAGATTCATTCCGCGTATTTTTGATACTTGCCTACATACATACATGAAATTTAAAAAAAAAGAACGTGGTTATTGCCATCTTTTTTGATTTTTTCAAACCTAGTTTAGTTCAAAATGTTGGTCAACGACAAGCTAGCCCAAATTTTTATAACAAATACAAGTTGTACGATACATTTTTTATAAGCGTTCGTCTTGAATGCAGCACGATGTATGTAATCGAACATAAACGTGGCGTAGCTATACCATGGGGGTTTCATTTGCTTTTCAAATTTTAAATATTAAGGAAAAATTAACGTAGAATGTGTTATAAATATTTGTTGGATATTAAAAAATGGAGGATGGTGCGCCTTCGACTATGCTATCGCTCGCACGGCTCCGTTTTCGACTCTCGCATCGCACCGTCGACACATTTTATAAGCGTAGTTTTTCAAATGAAAGAAAGCACGTTTGAAATATAATCAAATAGAGCACAAACCCGCAGTTCCTAGAATCGGTCAGTGGAAAACTTCCTTAGTTAGACGTAATAGACGACAAAAAGATTCTTGTGGAAATAATTCGGTTTCGTATTAATTTACCTAGTTAGTTTTGTGCTATTTTAATCGTAGTGTCCGAGGGGTAAACTGTTGATTGTAAAATTATATACACTATTATACAGTATTTCTCACTAATTCTCCATATTACCCCAGCGATTTACCTCTCGGTAGTGCCTATTATATTTTTTATCATTTACATAATATGCATGTATATTAGGTATACCGTTTATATAAATCCTGTACTTAGCAAAAATCTAGCCCGTTTTTAAAAAACAGCATTTTGATTAATATATATTTGCTGTACTTTAGTAACTTGTATAAAAGGGTTTAGGTCACACCTTTGTTTTTGAAAAATCAAGGTCAAAGGTCATGACACCGGATCGATTTTGGACCTAGGGGGATCGATAAATAACTAAAAAAACACAAGTAAATGGGTTTTACGGGTACACATAGGGTTCGTAATGTTCGGTTCGGCCTCAAGTTCCGCAAGTAAGCGCTTTAACCGCTGGGCAACCGCTTCGGTTGAAACGGATACAATTTTTTGGATAGATAAGCGGCACGTTTAAATATCTAATTTTTCGATTTTTCGAAAGCTATTATTTTACGTATCTGATATATATATATATATATATATATATATATATATATATATATATATCCCCTATAGATCCCCCTAGGGCCAAAACCGATCCGGCGTCGTGACCTTTAACCTCGATTTATTTCAAAAACGACGAGGTAGTAGCCTAAACCCTTTTACACAAGTTACTTTTGGGTGGCCTCAACCAGTATATTAAAACGGATCGAAATCGATGGGACGGATGTTGCGGTCTCCCCTTGTTACGTTTTTTTTTTTTTAATTTATTTAATTTATAAAATTAATACGATAATAATAATAATAGTCATTTAAATTAATTTAACTATTTGTAAATCAATGTATTGGCTTATTGGGTAATAAATGATTGAGCGAGCGCTACGACCAACTGGTTATTCTTGCCTCTAAGCACTCCGACCTGAAAGGGTTTTAATCGCGAGATTAAAAATTTAGCATTTGAAACATGTACTAGGCACGTACTTATTAACTTAAAAAAATATTTTCGAGGACGTTTTGCGACCATTATTAAAACAATTACTATCTGCGAAAATTGCCGTTATAAGCGCGTTTCTATCGTTTTCCTTAAAGAACGTAATCACGCCAAGGTTAATTTAAGTAAATGTTTGCAAGTAAGCGAAATAATTGTGGTGTTGCTTAAAAGAAACGTTGATTCCGAATTAAAAAACACGTCGAGTAACTTACTTGTAAGCATCTTCGTAACGGCCGGGGCGACATTAACTTCGCACAATAGTTCGAAGGAAATGGTATGATAGCATTTTATAATAGCGGAATTTTGTAACGAAAGCCATAAAGAGTTTCCAGACAACGTTACGCACGTAATCGGTTTATTGGCGTCGTTGTTCAAAGTCATATTGCTTTCCGTTACTAACGTTTCCGTGTTAAATACTTTTATGGTATTTCCGCAACCGCACCACAATTTTCCAACACTCGGAAGCATTTTTGATACCGGCATCGCCGTAGTTCCTACGGAGACCGTTGTTGGAAAACTGGTGTTCCATCCAAACGCTGAAATTGCAAAAATTAGACGACGCAGAAAAATCATATAAAACTACCTACAGTTATCTCTTTCGTATATAATTATATCGCCATTAGCTAGGGCTATATATACTTTATTTTCCATGTATCTGGAAAACGATGGTAGGTAGTTAAAAACGTGGAAGATGATGGATGATACGTTTACTTACATAATTGACAAGATAGCACTGCCATGCTGAAGTTTTATTTTATTTTTCTTTATACGTATATTGTCGCTGGTATTATAAACGTGGATACACCCGTCTTCCGTTCCAAGCCACATGGTGGATTGTTGGGTGTCGGTTTCTTCAGAATCGGTACTCGTTGTTTCGATCGTTTTAAGAGCACTAGAACTTCTATTGGCATCCGAAACTTCTTCTGCATCACTCCGATCGTCGTCTTCGCTAGACGAACTGCTATCGAACTGTATGGCGGTATGCTCTTCTTTTGCTTCAGGTACATTGTTTTCTTTATTACTTTGAAATATTCCACTACTGGCGCCGGGAATTGACGCGATACACAGAATTCTAGCATTACAAACGCCATTGCACGACGTAACGTTAGGCTCCGGATGTAAACTTAGAACACAAACTTGTCCAACGTATCCATCACTATTGCAAACCCAAACGTCTCTTCTATTTTCCCCGATGGCGGGTGCGGCACAGGTAAATTGTAAGCCAGCTCTCGTTTTTCGAATTGGAACCGCCGCTATTAATTCCGGACTGGGTCTTCTGTCCCCTGACATAGCTAAAAATTCAAAAATTTTATTCGACTACGAGAAAAAGCACTCTTCGTTTCTTCACTTTTAATTATAATATACGTATATGTATAAAACTTCTTCTCGTTATAATTTCATTAAGTAAATACATATGTTTAATTAGACAACAAGAATCTATTCTGCAATGTTTGCGCGTCTTCCGTTAAAATTTTCTTACTTAATTCACCCCTATCTTCTCTAAAAATGTTCCGAAAACAAAATATAATTTGCTTTATGAAAAAAGTAAATTACCTAATTTGTGTTTGGCTTCGTTAAACGCTTCTTCCCACGACGCTCTTTTTTCCGGTTTCGAAAAAACGACGGACAAATTTTCTAAACCGTTCCTGCAATACAAAATTTGTTTAGAGCGACTTCTGAAGTGCATGTTCATAAAAGCGGAATCGTTTGGCAAAATTTCAACACATCAGTTTTTCAATTTTTTTTTCTCATAATTCGGGAATGCATTTTTTTTGTAAAATAATGGCGAGTTAGTAAGTAAACATCGCCAAAATGTTGCGAGATTTAGAGCCCGTTCAGATGACCGACGTTTTACACGCATAACAAGATATACACAGAAGTTCCATAAGCCGTTCAGATGAACTACGCGCATTACCATCTGAACAGCTTATGGTACTTATGTATATATCTTGTTACGCGCGTAAAACGCCGGTCATCTGAACTAGGCCTTAAACGGTTCAATTTTTGATAGGTAATTGGTATGCGAATTTCAGGACGTGACCTTTATCATCCCAAATTGACAGGTTATGTAAATTGGAAGTGCATTAGAAACCAAAAGGTAACAATAGTAACCGAACCATCGACAGGAGAAAAAACTTTACAAATTTATTATTAAAGTAATGGCTCGTGTCATATGGCCCAAATTAATCAAAGTGGATGGTGAAATTTTATGCAGTTCGTTTTTTAAATAACCTCGAGATCGATTAATTTGATCTAGAAAATTATTTTCAGCTATTTAATTGGGTAACATTTAAAGTTCAAAATTGTTGTACTTTTGCGTGAATCTATTTTATTCAGGATAACGAGATTTTTTAATTATTTGTGTTTGATATACATATGTAAAATATATTTGTTTTTCTCCTGTTGATAATTAATTTTATAAGTTGTGTTTTTACAATTTTCTTTAACTATATAGATAGATAACCTATATAAGTTCCCATATTACTTTAGCTTTTAAGCAGCATTTTATGTGTAGGTAACGAATTTTTGAATTAATTTGTATAATATCGCGAAAAATGCTATTCAACACATACATCCGATCGAACGGATATATCCTATATGTGTGTAGGTACTATTTATTACATACTATAATAATATCACTCGTCCGAGTTGCAACAAGAAAACGTAGGGCTTAGCTTAAATTAGTCGATCGTTTGCCGAGTACATACCTATGCTACCATGATATAATAACTATACAAGGTATGATTTCCGAGTGCTCTAAACGCGTTCAATTCCGCGCAGTGACGTCATTCGGATAGTAGTAGCATACATGTAGAAATTTAAAAGACTACATTCAGGCAAGTTCAATAGTTCGTATTTCAAATTTCTCTCACAATCGTCATTTAAAAAATATTTCGAACAAATTCTTGAAGTGTTAACAACCGGTAACACAAATGAATCCACTTTGACCTCAATTCAGGTTCGTTGCGAGGAAAACAGAAAAAAACAGTTATTTGTCAAAGTTGCAATCAAACACCGCGCACCTCATGTTTATCATGAGACATAAAAACAATTTTAACACCAAAACTACGTTTTATTATACTTGTTACCATCGCTATTCGGAAAATGTCTTATTTACTTTCAGAGTGACGTCAAACGTCAGAGTGAGGCGCAAATCCGCCTCCAAATCATACCTTGTTATTATATTATACCATGTTATGCAACGGTTAAATAGATATTTTCCTTTTAAAAGATGATGATTTATCTACAAATTATCATGGCTTCGGGCGCACTTTGGGAATACCTGCTTAAAACGTATTTATTTACCTAGTTCTAAAATGATACAGAACACTTGAAATGTTAAAACCCAAATATAACTTTCGATACATTATATTATATTATATTTAGGTATTATTTAAAAAATATTTACAAATAAATTTCCGACTTCTTGTCGTTTTCGTTGTAAAATAAAAATTTATTTTATTTATAATACTGTAATAACAGTAACAAGTATTTTTACTTTTTATTTTTTTCTTTCAAATAATAACAAATTTCAAATAAATTGGTTTTTAAATAAAAAAGATAATAAACTCGACCCGGTATCTCTTGTATAAAAATAAAAATCATACCTACTGTAGAATTTAAAAATTATTTAAACGTTGCGTCGACAAAAATTTACGGGCCTGCTGGTTATTTAACTTACATGTTTAGTCAGATTCTTTGGAAATTACGTTACTTGTTAATCGAAATAATTTCACACTTAGATTGACATCTATTTAGGACATACGATTTGTAAAATGAGATAGACGCGACAGTGACATTTTTTTTGTGTTTAATAGTAAAATAAATACAAAAAAAATCCCTTTTGTATCGAATGTGTTTTTAAATATGAAAATATTTTGAATACAAAATATAAAACGTATTAATATCGATAAAACGTTTTTACAACTTTTTTCTGAACTATCGCACCTACTGAAAGTACACATTCTAAATTACTCGCTAATTACGAGTTATTAGATATAACCGAGCTTCCTGTACAATATTTAAAAATTCTAAATGTAAACCCAAAACACGAATAACGTAACACTATGGAGGTTTACTTTAACACGAGTGTATGTATAATAAACACTGAATGAACAAACTCGCTATTGCAGTAGCGTAGTATTATTGCCTAGCTTATTAGTAAAGGTAAAATTTTTAATCTCTAGAGAAAAGGTATTTCATAAAACATCGCAATAGCAAATGATCAGTTACACCAAAATAAATCTCCAAATTATCATTTTTCATAACTACACATCCACGTGTGTGTATTATTGCACAGGAACGAGACAAGAGAAAATCATTTAAATAAAAACTTAGGGTATAGGTATGTATCTATGTATGTATGTATGTATGTATGTACTCACGATGTATTTAAAGTCAAATCTAAACACGACAGCTGTGAGTCACAATTCTGTTGTTCGGTCAGCTGTTTATTGAGTTTCTCGAACATGTCTTTGATAAGTTCGTCTAAAGCCACGTGACTACAATGTAATGTCCAACTTAATTCGTTTATTTGATTCAAAACGGAAACGTCTTCGGTTAAATTTTCGATTTCGGTCATCATTTGTTTTAGGCCGTCATCTTTAGATTTAACGATTTCTAAGTCGTCTAATGATATTTTCATCAACAATTTGTACTTATTGGCTTCTAAAGTGCTGGTAACGCTTCCCTGTCCGGTAGACACCTTTCGTATTGTTCCGCTTTTACGTTTCATGCTTGTAACTAATAATAAATCGGAAAAAAGAAATAAAGTCCTCTCTTTACGTGTCCCTCCTCCTGCAGTCATGCTAACCAAGTCGTGTCTTAAATATTGACGATCGGACGCCACTAATTCTATTAAGCCCTCTATTAACCCCTCGATTTCCCTAAGTTGCTCCAACTCTAAAGCTTCTTTTTCGGTACAATTTATCTTGAGAAGTAGTTCGTGAACCTCACGTTGAGCTGCCAACAACAGACTATGGTCCGGATGAGATATGTCGGTGTGCTTTATTAGCCTTTGAAGCAATAACTCGTACTTGGGAAATTTTTGAATAGGTTTAATCAATAAGGAATCTAAAGCCAACTTTCCTTTATGTTCCCGCGCGGTGTTCTACAAAAACCCTAAATTAGTTTTAAAGTATCGCCACGAAAAAAGTCGACTTGCCTCCAAAAACTTCGCGAACGCAGGTTTGGACTGTTGGGCGCTCTTAATAATATCTCGAGCTCTTTTCCAATTATTTACATAATTCGTGTAACTTTCTATAACTGCAGGTTTCGAAAACTAAAAACATGCCAAGGTTACAAAGAATAATTTAAAAAAATGTTTTAACGCACAGTTTCCAAAAACACGTCTCCCACTTTTTGTTTTATATCCCAATGATCCAGTCGTTTTTTTAATTCGTTTAAGAAGACTCGATGATGGCTTAATAATGAAGGAATCTAAACAAATACAAACTAGTTATTAAATTAATTTTCACGATAATTTTCAAGAATTACCTGAAAGAAAATTTCGTCTACGAGCGTTACATCTAAGAGATTCACATTTTCGGGACTCTTTAGTGGTTCTAAATATTTCTAAAACAACAAACAATGCTGGGTTACGTTATTTTAATTAAAATTTTTCCTTACCAAAACTAAAATTTGCAGAGATTCCACGTATGAATTTTCCGTATCGTAAAGCTCGACGACCACGTGTGTCCGTGTATCCTGCAATATAAACACCCGGTATAATCGTAAGCAAGATGGGAAAAAAGTTCGCTCGAGGATGTTACCGAGAAAACGATAGAGTCGAATAAATGTACAGATCGCACCTGGTGCTCATCGTCGCTTTCCTCTCCAGCAGAACACCCTTCTAAACGTAACCGTAATTCGCGTCTTGAACTAGGCCCGCTCATTTTTAGCAACAACACATTTTGGCAATGCCACACCTTACGATCATGTCGTATACACTGGATAAGAGCATTCCTGCGCCGACGCGTAACGTCGCGACGCCGTCGTCCTGATAGTCCAGAGCCGCGTGCAAAATTATACAAAATTGAACGAACATCATTCTGAATGACAGATTTCGACACCGTTTCTAAACAACAACAAGTTTCCCCTCCCTTTAACCCTTAACGTTCCGCAGTCGGCAATGAGCTTTAGGAAAACGACGTCTATTTATTTATACGTCAAATAGGAATTTGAACTACCTGTCGCTAAGAAAAGTAAATAAAAGTACACATTACATTCGCGTATTTATAGAACAAAAATCGCTCAATTTACATAACCGCAATATGTACTAAAATTCGAAATTGCCTGCATTTTAAGCATTCTAAAATTGCAATAATTACGTAACGACTTACATTGTTTCGTTGCAGATTTTCGACCGTCGCTAATTCTTCCGAACTTCCTCTCAATAGTTGTTCTAAAAGTTCCGTCGAAGCTTCCGATGGCGTTAGTCCTTCTAATTTCGAAGGACTGGACGTCGTTCTTTGATGATTAATCACTAACTTTTGTTCCTGTTCTACACGATTTCCGTGCGACGCTACCGAATCGACACTAATTTTCCTCTTATTATTCAAAGGCTGTAACTGTTTATCACTTGTCACTAACGAATTCAAACAATTTTTTATTTGACTGTCGTCTAACGAATGATTGGATAACCCTCTTATTCTAGAAACATATTTGGGCTTAGAATCGCCAGCTCCGACGGAATTACTACAGGATAACGACGTGGACCCTCCGGGTGCCGTGATGTCTTCTAAAAACTTTAATTCGTTCGCGTAGTAATGATGTTTTCGACCTGCTTCCGGTTTCTTCATTTCCGCTTCCAGCATCTGGCCATAAGGACCTCTTAAAGGACGTTTCGAATACCTCCTGGGAACGTGATGGGGAGACGATTCGTTATTCCTTCCAGATTTCAATTCGCAATCGGACACGTCGGAAGCTACGAAACCTTGTTCGAGTCTAGTCGCGTCTATTTCTCCTTCGGACAAAGAATCGGCTCTTAAAAGATGATCTGCTTTAAAATTGATTTTTAAAGAGGAATTGTCTCTTTCTTCCGAGCTTTGTGCAGACAGCGGTGGGCGATCCGGTCGATTTAATTTCACGGGTGTCCAATCCGTGCCAGACGAATTTTCTTCGGGGCTCTGCGGGTCCTCCTGCGATTTATTCCACGATTCGGGATTTTGGGCCTCGCAGCTCACCTTAAGGGTCGGTATGTCGGGGAGTGTATTTTCGCAGTTCGTAAATTTCTCGTCTTGATCGAATTGCGGAATTACGTCTTCGTTAGATTGATACGTCGTATTTGGCCACTGAGATATATACATGCCCTTTCTTCTGCGTGATTTGTCGCGTTTCTTTTCTTGCGAATTTTGAGAAGATTTTATTCGGTTACTGCCGTTTACGTTCACTTCGCTGTTTCGTACAACGCAATCCGGTGTTTATGGCGACTTTGTCTTCTTTATCTTGCGCACCTGTATTATTATTATTAATGACCGAAGTTTCGCTTAAGCAGCAATCGACTTCGTGTTGTTCGGGACATCCCCGTTGCGTCGTTTCGCGAAAATCGTTAACGTCGTCGTGTCGAGTTAGTAATATCTCTGGCGATTTATCTAAATTCGACGTTTGTAAATTATCGCTATTTAAATTAGTAAGTCGAACGGAAAAATTTTTAGACCTCGGAAGCGTGAGAATTGCGCGATCGTGATCGTGGTGAGTATCTTCGGATTCCGAATGCGATTCTTCGATTGGGCATCTTCGCCTAACGTATTTTTTATCGTTTGCCGAATAATCGACTTGTGAAAACGAAACGCTTCTCGACGGAACGATGCGGGAAGTGCTGCTACTCTCCTCGGACACGTCCGGTGTAGGTGGTAAAGATTGTAGAATTTTAGGCGGCACGTGCCTCGTACGCGGTGGCGGCACGGGCCCTTTTTTTAACCGATCTGTCAACTCACGTAAACGTAGTTCGGTAGCTCTTTTGTCTCGTTCCCGTTCCTTACCGGTACTGTTGCTGTTGTTACGGTTACCGCCGAAGCGGAATCTTGGGAGACGATCCAGGGTGTTAAAGATATCCGCCCCTTCTCCGTTCCCGCACTCACATAGACGCGTATACACTTGCGGTCGGATTATGGCACGTCGTTTCAGCTGGTTCTTTAACAAGGACTTGGTGGAATATAGTACTTGGTCGCGTACTGTTGCTGGCTCAGGCAGCTCTGACGTAGCATCATTCGCGATCCTCATTCTATTTACGCAGCTAAAAATATCTCGGTTATTAATAACCGGCGTGGCGAGCAACGGGATCCGGGAGACGAGACCGGGGCCAGAGGTGGAAGGCCAGCAACACTGGGAGCGGTAACGTGGTCCGGCTCCTGGTGGCGGCGGCGATACAGCTCCTAGACGTACACCGTAACGTACGGAGCCGACGGTTACAAATCTGCCACAAAATACGGACACGGAATTACGGTCACGACATGTTTTAGTGATAAAAATACGATTAATATATTTAGCAAATAAGGGTTGTGAAGTGATTTTTATTAAATTAATGGTAACGAAAATATTTGCGCTAATATTTTTCGCAGTTTTAGTTAGTTAGTTTGTTTTAACTCGGTTATCTACGTTTTCGTGATAAATTAACCGTTCTTACCTTTTGGATACAACGCTACCGGTTTCTTCGTTGATATTGTCCAAGTGCAAACAAGAGGTGCATTCTCCGCACCGACCGAAGCATTCTTCGTGCCACCTGGAATCTCCATAACCCGTCATTCTTGTAGGTTCCGCTTCCACCACCTGTCATCCTTTTGTGTTTAACGCACCCGGTGGCATCGTCGTATCCAAACACCGCATTCAACAAGTTGCGATGTGGCAGATCATGACTTCAGTTAAATATGTGGTTAGTTGTTGCACGCGAAACTAGAAATTACCAGCATCGTCCATCTCATAACAGCGCGTAACTGGACTCTCCTGGACCGGTCGCCACAACGCGAACCGCGTCGTCGTCGTCGTCGTCGTACACAAACGTATTTACGTACATACGTATCGGTGGGGGACGCGGTACACTTATTAGATATTTAAGAATTATGCGACCAAAACAATCAGAAGTAGAGAAGCAGCGCTTCGCGAGGAAACCGAACGCGTATTGAGGAAGAAGTCGAAATGTCGGCTGCGTTACCTGTCCTGTCCTTAACCGCACAGGTATTTAAGAATAAACAAGCAACCTGGCGGGCATTGGCGCTGTACAGGTTGCGCGTAAGGCAATTTATTGCAGTTTAAGAAACCGGAAGTACCTAGTACCTAGGTACTATTTTTAGAAAAACGCTTTTTTGTCGCGTACTTAAAAATAAACCTACATTTTATTTTATTCTCGCAACTAGTCAAACGTAGATATATTTAATAGTCGCTTTACGTGATGACGTCGAAGAAACTACCTCTCTTCCTGCTTTGTGGCTTTAAGTATCCTAGAACAATTTTCTTTATTTCATAAAATTAGAAAGCGCCGAGAAAAGTCGTCGTACGCGATTTCTTCTAGTTGGCGTTCTTGTTAGAATTTTTCCGTAAAACATCTATAGGCGCATTCCCATAACGCGCTCCCGTTTAATTGTCCCAATTAATTTTAATAAATGTCGCGTGACCGTGCTATTTTTATGAATAAAGAAGACAGGAAATTTAGGATTTCCTGGATTTTATTTCGTTAGGTGAAATAAAATGGTTTACAACGAATTGATGACTGAAACACGATTAGTATCATTTTGTTGATACCTTATTAACCCAATACCATTTCTTGGAGCGATCAAGTAATGGAATGGTCATTTACTTACATTCACGAAAGTAGCTACACGTACCTACTAATTACAAATTCAAATACCATCTTGGAATCACCCTGCAAGTATTTTATAATTATTTTTTTTAAATGCAGTTTAATTTTTGTAAGAAAAATTCAAAATCGTTTTCGGTTTCGGCATCGCCGAAAAATCAATCACAACAGAGATCCAAAAAACCTAATTACATACAATATTGTATCCTCCAGAATTACAACTATAAAAAAATAATAATAGTAAAATAGCATTAGGTAATGTAATAACCTATATAAGCATCGCATATTTTAAATTTATGAAACCCTGTAAAGTTAATCGTAGTATAAAGTTTTTTTTTTTAATGATTACATTGAAAAACTATAGTTACAAACAAGATGATTTTGAATATTTTCTTCTTTAAGTGTTTCGTTGTGTTTCTGATTTCTGTGTTTCACTTCTCCTTTTCGAATTTGGTTGAAGAAAAAATAAGACGTCTCTTCATTTTTATCCATAAAAATGTAGGTGGCTACAGGATCATACATTGTATACGGAGGCAATTTTTATAAATCTTTTTATTTTAAAATTTGGCATAACCGTCACTTATCGATATTTAATTAGAATTTTTTACTGCAACAGTAAGGAAATAGTAGGTGTGGCGATGAAGGCACTTTTGCATTTTTAAAATCAAACATGTACGCTATTTATTTGTAAAATTTTGCCTCTTTACACGTAAAATATTAATTTCAATAACAATTAAGAGGCTTAACAAAAAAGTGGTACAAATGACATTTGCGTTTTACCAAAAATATTCCCAATTTTTTTGCAAGCCATTTAGCTGTCATTATGGACTAAATTACTACTATTTTTACTAATACAATTTATAAATTGTATTACTTTCAGCAACTTCCACTTCACGATTCTCGTTATACTGCATATGTCACTATTTGAACAAATGTCACTTGTACCACTTTTCCTCTAAGCCCCTCAATTAGAATTGTCGATGATTAATATCGACGACAACAGTAAGAGATAGTATAGAAACCAGTACCTATTTCTCTCAAAAGTTTAAAAATTAAGGTCCGACACAAAAATGATTAGTGTGTGATTAGTTAATGATTTTTACTCGACAATTGCACTTTATCGAAATAGGTATCTGAATTAATTTTAACCGTTTTTGTTAGTAAGTATTAAAATTTGTAAGATTTTCGCGTGACGTGTTATTTTTGGCCCAACTTGACGTACGAATAAGTAGGAGATTGTTTCTTGCCAAATTTTGGCCTATAGTCTTTTAAAGAGTTACATCGATTCCAAAACGATAATTGGTAATATAAAGCAAAGCGATAAACGGGAAGTTCGAACCAAAAATAAATCAGTACCGAAAGTACCGAGAATAACCGCTAGTATCTTTTGACGCGATTTTTTAAAATTTTCGAATTAAATAGATTTTTTTTCGACGATTCTTGGTGTTGTAGAAATGTTATTCCACAAATATATTATTTAACTAATTTCGTAAATGAATTTGACTCGCGCCGTCGAAACGACGAAGAATGTATGTAAGTATAAATAGTAAATCCATATATGAAGTAGTAAAACAGTTATAAAAATTTTTCAACTGTGCATGTCGTAAAGGATTAATGGATCGACCTTCGGTTATAATAGAAATAATAGACTACATTGTCTTTAGAATCTGTATTATTAAAATTTATATTCTTACTCATAGGAGCAGTTATAGTAGCTATCACAAAGTGGTTTTAATAATACAGCGTACAGCTAAATAAATTGGCGACTCGATAAAAAGTGTATCACAAGCTGTTAATAACTTTTAACAATAACAATTATGAGAGTGAAAATTCATATCTAGCAATTAGCAAGTAACAAACAATGACAATGTCGATATTTGACATTACTATAAAATTTTTACGTAACATTTTAAATAGATAACGACAGTAGTGAAACAGATAGATATATTGTGTATAAATTTAATAATTTATATACATAGCAATTAGCGCTTTATAGAAATTTATTTTTAGTACATTGGACCCGCCCAAATTAAATAATTAAATATAATCGTAATTAAACATACTTTTCGAACATCCTCGACTCTTATCGATATCTTTAACAGATAAAAACTAAATTATAAAGTGCAATGAACCACAAGAACACTTTTATTTTGATAAAGTGACATTTCTTGTACATCTAGGTTTTCGTTTTTTTTAATCTAAATACACAAGTAAGTAAGTAAGTAAGTAAGTAAGTAAGTAAGTAAGTACAAGTGATTCGCTTCGATACATTTTAAAAGACGATCGATTTTACCGACAACAAACTTGATTCAAATTACGTTTTATATTGATTAAAAATAAGGATTGTTTTACGACGATCGGAATTTAATTATGTAGAACGGAGGTCAAAAACCTGCAGCCCCCCCAGCAGCATGCGGCCCGCGAATTTTTCACGTGTTCCGTAGCGCTTTTTGATCACCATAAAAATAAAGTTAATTCTCTCGTTAGCATGTTCGACTTGTAAACGTGTTTTTTTTTTTACAAACGCAACGGAATATCCGATGAAGAAATCGCGAGCGATGATGGGTCGATGATGCAGTCAGTGATCGTCGAATCGTTCCGTCAATGCGAGACGGACGACAAATGCGACTATGACAAATGTCGACCTTCGTCGAGAAGAGTCGACAAGACCAAAATAATTAAATTCGGATTGTCTGCTTCGTAAACGAATCTTAATCCGTGAATTGCTTTTCGGCGCGGTTCTCGTCTGGAATTTTAATTTAAAAATGAAAGCCGCCCGACCGAAAAGATTGCAGGTCCCCGATAGTCGATATGAGAGCAAAGGGCATTCTAATGAAGTGAACGAACGTGATCGACAGGTGCTAACGTGTTGAGCAAATTTATGTCGAAACGAAAGCGGGCGATCGCGAAGAGAGCTACTCACTCACTCCTAAACGTTCCTACACGGACCAAAGCGACGCCAACAACGACAAAAGGAAATATATTAACAATTTGCATTTAATATTTATCGGTAACAATGTATTTTAAAACATATCTATATACAGCATTTTATTTATTCGGTGCTCTTATAGACAATAGATTATTAGTACATTTTGCAACACAGAAGTATATAAAAATATGTGCACCCGCGTTTAAAGAAACTTTTAAGGAATGCGAATGACGTGAGGATTATATATCATTGAAGTGGACGGGTAAACCTATTTATAATTCTAGAATTACGTTTTAATTCAATCAATCGATATCTAGATAATAGATTTTTAATGGGTGTACCTATTTTGGTGCAATAATTTCCCCGTAAAAATGCTTTATTTCGACCGTTGTTGCAATAAATTATAAGCTATTAATTATTGTTCCAAATTCGATGAGTGGATTGAAGATTTAACGGAAGAAAAAATGTCAAAAAGTTGTTAGATAACAAGTTAAGGTTGTAAATAACGATGGACGTACTTACATATACGATTTGCTTATGACATATAAATATAATAGGTATTGCAAACAACTTCTTCATTTGCGTGTATACTTCAAGCAATTTACTAAGGATGTTATTTATTCACCTGCGATCTAAATAATGTGCAGGATTTTTTAAAGTGATAACTTTATACCTGCAGATATTTTTAAGCGGAAACACCTAAATGGTAGTGGTACTTCGACCTTTCTTTTGCCCAAATATGTATGTATGTACGTACGTATGTCTTATAAATAGTAAGCGACACAATTTACGAAGAAACTCGAGGCGGTCATTAAATATCCGCTATGGGGCCTCCCGATGTCGAAATGCTTGTAGTCATCGTTCTTCCGAGGTTTCTGAAAAGAGCAGGTGCTTTTAAATCTACCTCGTCGCAGGTTCGACACTTACCCGTGTATAGAAACCGAATTTGGAATTCCATCTCCTAAACTCTCTCTGCTCATCTCGTCGGCCATCGCGACTTTGAAGTGATGCCCGAAACTAGCCAAATCTTCTCTGAATGCCTCGCTGGCAGGAGTAAGTGCACCACTGGCTGGTGGCAACGAAGTCAGTTCTTGTACACTATCTCCCTCGCCGTCGATATCTTCCGCATTTTTCTCCAACGGTTCCTTTTCTTCGTCATCGTTATAAATTTTAAAGTAGGCGAATGTCAGATATATCACCGATATTATGAAGGACGGGATAGGAATGGCCATAGCATATACTAAATTCATGTGAACCTGCCACATATCTAAATGACTTATGACGACGCCCGGATCTACGCGGCTATAATAGCAGGAAAAGTTCGTACCTATTTCTTTGTATTGCTTGAGAAAAGTAGAACAGTTGAGCATGGGCGGGTAACCGCAACCTTTGACGTTGGGCAAGAGTTTAGCACCTACGTAATACCATTCGGAATCGTTGCCCATCAGACCTGTAGGTTGGGGGTCCAGTAAGTAATCATCTTTTTCTTGTTGTCTATCGTATAGTTGCATGTAATCGTAATCGTCTCGCAGTGCACGTTCTTTTCGAGGTAAAGTTGTCGTCTCTGTGGTAACGGTATTGTTGGCTTCGAGAGCTACTTTTTTGTAATTTACGCGTATTTGCGTGCAATTGTATATTTCTCTGGTACAGCCTTCGCGACACGAAGACCACGTACAATTGTTCGTCCCTCGGCGTCTTTCTGTATAAACTGTCACGCAGAATGCGGGCTTTTCATCGAATTCCATAAAGATTGTTGTGAATGCTGGATCGATGACGAAAGGCACGAGAAATAAGAACGAAAACACGCTGAAGATGCCGAGCAGGACAAAGAACGCTGTAATATAAAAAAGCATTTTTTGCTTCCATGTGCGCTTAACCTTTTTCTCCTCCATGGTCGCGCTATCGTCACGACTCTTCGGCCCAACATCTGCGACCGCACTCAAGAAGCGCGAGCGGCTGCGGCTGCGGCTGCGGCTGGCTCACTGCTCATACCGCGAGGCCGCTCCGCGCGCTCACATTAATTTAAGAGTTTTCAATCCTAAGAGTCTTTTTATAAATTACGGCCACTTCAAAAACTACACCTACATAGTTCGAGAAACTACTCAAAGATGAAACAAAACTAACAAAACGCAGTTTAAGTTTTCACGTTTGCACTCGCGAGCTTGACGATCGGTCACTCGAAGCACATCCATAGTTTGCTATCGGTGGATATGGTATTCGGGGCACTGCAGTCTATATTCGGCGTATTGATTTTGGCGCCGGTGACCGTCAGATGACTCGAAGAGCGTCTGCAAGCGGGGCCCCATGTGATACGAACCTCCAGATGTAATTACGCGATCGAATCGCCCCGCCAAGGTGTGTTGATCGTCAAAAAATATTTGGTATCATCAACACATTTCTACGACCATATACCGTTCTTCGATAAATATCCCGTAAGTAGGAACTAGGTAATATGATGTAAGTGTAGAGGTAGGTTGCGCGCGTTATATTGATTAGGCGACGCCGCAGTGAGCTATTGATTGGGAGGATGGTGCGCGCGAGCCGCACCAATACGGCATCGGTTCAGTACTATTATACTTAGTGGTAGAAATGTAGTGATAGAAACAAACGATCGTCCAAAAATGCCGAAAAAGAAGCCCACTCCAGTCGAGGACCTCATCATTCCTCCGCAAGATAACAGAATTTGCGGCACGATATGTCTCTGTCAAATGACCTTCGTGTTGAGTAGTGTGGCGATCGTCTATCTAACCGTGGCGGTATATGTGCCCTTTACGAGGGCTTTCCAATCGGGGATAACCGAGCAGCCGGTGATGTGCACGACAACTCGAAATATTTCCGTCGAAACCTGCGATTGGGGTTCTTGCGGCGAATGGTGTCTGAGCAAAACTTCGGGATCTTGTGTGCAAATATACGTGAACCTTCGCCAAAACGGTTCGACTATTTTATTGGTCGATTGTACAAGTACGGCTAATAAGACTTGCTTCGGTATCGATCACGATAACGCTCCCACAAGTCGTTGCATTGCTGATCAATGTAGAAATTTAACGGGTACTTTCAATTGTACTAAAGGTACGTGCATTAACATTACGGACGCTTTCGAATGTATCTTTAAAGACACCGATCCGCCGCTGAAGTGTTCGGGACGTCGAGGAAAAATAACCTGCATAGATTTGGACGGTTTGTATAACTGCAATAGAGGGACGTGCGAAAAAATACGGGTTCCGTATAATTGCGATAGACGTTGCGTCGATATTCCGACACGCAACAAAAACGTTATCGTTTTAAGTGGGGATAAAGTACACCTATCGCAATGCAACCGAGCGCTGGACATGGACACTGGAGAGGAAGTGTGGAACGAAACCCAAAATCAAGTCATGATGCTTTCGTGTTATAGCATAGATAACACTAGTCAAGGAGCCGTGGCGATAGATTGCGTGAACGGGTCGCTAATGGCCAATAACGTTCTGGGCGACCTTACTAATTTTACCTATTTAAGTTATTTGAGCGCGTACAACGTAATTCCGCTGCATAACGAACAGCGCGTGGCTCCCCCGGAATCGGATTTACTTATCGCCAACGACAGTAAATTACTTATCAATTTGGAAGGTTGCGTGAACACTCTTCAAGACGAGTGCAAAGACTTTTTGAAAGTTTATGGAAAAGATGGTACCGATCATAACGCCCGTGCGCGTTTTCCCTGTTATTTTGCTGCAGATAACGTAGGAGTTACGGTAGCCAGATTCAATCTGGCCACGACGACACGTCAGTTTTTAGTTGCCTTCATCTTGCCTTCGATTCTATTTATAATTTCGTGTCTCACTTTAATTCTTTGTCAGCGCACTGTAGTGGTAGGAGATGATGCTAAAATGCGTTTTCAGGGCTGCAATACACCCGAAGGTCCTTTGGAGAAAAGCGCTTCGAACAACAACATGGCAGATAGAGGCGGCGGAGATTCCATTATGGCGCTGTAGAATAAACCGCGTTCTAGTTACGTAGATACATATATCGCAATATTGCTATATTTTTAATATTTATTTTATTATTTTTGTAGGTGTCCCGCTTCTATTGGATACTAAGCGAACCGACGACGATTTATTCTGAAGGCAAGTGTGCCGCCCCCCCTCCCCCATATTCGAATATATTGCACAAGTACAAAACGTCGCACACTAATTTATCAAAGTATTCTTCTGTAATGACTTTAAAACAGTTAACGCTCATATCTATCGCGGAGACCGCAAAATTTTACGCGTCTCTATGTTTGGGTACCGTCGCTTTCGTATCGGTTTTTGCCTTTTTATTTTTAATACCCTTCGTGGTAGATCCCGCTATTAGCAGTTTATTAGCAGATTACGAGCCCGACCCTGTAACGTGCGTGGCTACCGAGCACGTGTACACCGAAGGTTTGAAAAACTGCTCCTGGGCTTCTTGTCGCGAAGGGTGCACTCGAGAAGCTACTCGGTGTCACCAAATTCTAGTTAATTATTCTCGATTACCGTTTCGCGAATGGAGACCTTCCGTTCATCTTCATTGGGACGTGGCTGATACCAGATTTCTCATAAACGCAGAAGGCTGTGGATATCCTCCTTCGGTCAATTGTTCCGAATTTGCTAAACAATACGGTTATAGCACGGCGGGAACACCTTTTCCCTGTTATTACAGTCGCGCTTATCCTAAAATAGTTGTGGCGAGATATTCGTGGGACGACACTCTCCGACATCTCGTGTTGTCCATAGCTATCCCCAATTTACTTTTCGGGGCGTCCATAGGTGTACTTAGCTACTGGTATTGTCCCGGATGCGGCCGTGCTTGTCACAAATACGTACATCACTTTCCCGAAGAGTAAGACGTTTTTTGTCTTTTTGTGGATCCGTTTCGAGTTACCTTTGTGTTTCAGAGATGAAGATTACGACGAGGATCCGTACTAAATTAAATGCGACGACGCGACGCTTCTAATTTTTTTATTATTTCTTCTGCTTAATACCGCAAGATATCGAACTTCGCTGTTTACATTTTACTATAACAAAACTTTTACTATTTTCAACTGGAAAATGATATAATAAAAAGCAATTTCAAAAATTAATCGATTAATTAAAAAACATCGATTATTCTATACGAGCATCTAGAACTAACGAGAGAAAAATGTAATTTTCAACTTTCGAGTGCATATTATGATGACGTGACGTGATATACGTGATTCGAAGGTGTTCTCGTCAAACGTGTAGCAGTTCAAAATTTGAACTCTTGTTGGACATCGTTAGTTAATTATTATATTTTCCAATTATTTATTATTAGATTTCAATTCTTTTCAATTTGAATGTCTTTCTTGTAAGACGATGTCGAGCACCTATTATACAATCGCTTTTTGCGATAGAAACCTAGATTAGTTTTATTGTATGTAATTCAACGCGTCTCAATGTTATACTCGTTATGTATCTACTGCTTAAACTTCTCCTACACCTAGTGTTCAAATTTTGTAAAATAATAAATTTATAACGATATCGTTGAAAGGAAATAAACTCAAGCTTTAGAGTTCAGTTTCTTTACTCGTTCCTCGTGTATTTACCTACTTACATACATTTACCCACCCATCATTTACCTTAAATAAGCACAACTTTCGTTAAAGGTTTTACTCTTCTTGCTCGTGTTACTATAAATCTGGGTACGAGCAAAGCAACATTTCTTCGAATCGAGATTCATTTTGTAAATTAATATTTTTCTACATTTTGAAAAATTTTACCATAACTTTTCCAATTAATATGTCATTAATTACTTCAAATTATTCATTCCTTGCTTCAAACAAAATTCAGCGCCAGAAAGAAAGTATCGTATTTCGCTAGTTTTAAATGGTTTTTTCTACAAATTAAGACACATTAAAATTCGTAATTCTAGTTTTATACAGCAATATTAACATTAGTTATTCGTTTTAATCCATTAATGCGAATCATAAAACCATTCTATAAATGTAAATCTAGAGAAATATCCTTATTTTAAGGAGATCCTCTTAAGATTGCCTAAAAATTGACACGACAACAAACTACTGTAGGTGCCTATTTTTTCTTCTCATCTTTTAACATCAATGTCAACGTATTTACCTATGTGTTTACACAAGTATGTTTTGTTCAATTAGTTTTGGAATACTAGGTACCAAACCGATCATATTTTATGAAGCTGTTTTAGAAAAATGATTTTCCACAATCGACGACGAACTAAATTTAATAAAAATAAAATTAAGTATCGATTGTTTTCAACTAAAAACAGAAGAGCGCTGGCGTGTAAGCAGACGCCTGCGTCCAGTGACGAAAAGACGCCCACCTGTACAAATTTTTTGCTACGTCCGTCACGGCATGTGTCTTGTACGATATGTAGTGTAAATTCGAGTGAACGTGCGTGCATTCATCATTCCGTGCCTTTTATAAAAAGAATGGGACGTAGGAATAAATGCAAACCACGTCTAATTCCTCCTCAGGATAAGCGAATCTGCGGTAGTATTTGTTTTTGCCAGTTAATGGTAGTAATCAGTTGTGTATCACTTATTTACTTAACAGTAGCCATTTACATACCCGCTTATCGAACATTTAACTCCGGCTTTGAACTAACTCCTATTATGTGCCAAACGATTAATACGAGTATGTTAAATAATTGTAGTTGGGCATCTTGTGGCGAATGGTGCCTTACAAAAACATCTGGATTTTGTCCGCAGATTCACGTAACAGCTCGTCAAAACGGTACTACTCTTCAGTTACAAAATTGCAGTCAGTTATATTCGGTGTCTTGCCCAGACGTGGATCAGGAAAAACTTAAGGTTTACAATTGTAATAACGGTTCCGAATGTAGGACCCTCACTGGATTCTTCAATTGCTCCAAGGGTCGTTGCAGTAACATGTCTTCGAATTATTTATGCCATTACAAAGCTGACGGCGTGACTGTCGATAGTGACAAAGACAATATGAAACTAAACGGTTTTTTCGAATGCAAAGATTCCAGATGTACTAAAGTTAAACGTGCATTCAATTGCGACAGGTACTGCGACGAAATAAATACAACTTCCAGTAATGTTTACATTTATATCGACGATACTCTTCACATGGCAAATTGTAAAAAGGCGACGGCAACTACGGCTACCAATGGGGGGGAAGATGGATATCCAATTCCTATGACGACTGTTTGGAAGAAAACCTCGGAAGATGAAGTTTTAATGGTATCGTGCAATAGCTTGCTGAAAGATGGTGACGTTTTAAAGTATCTGCATAACATACTTGTTGTAACTTTATTACTATTTAGTTATTTTTAGCCTTACAGATTGCATTAACGGAACCATCTTCAATTATACCGATATTTCAAAACCGTTAATCAATTTCACTACATTCTGGAGTCTCTCCAATAAATATCTAAGATACATAGATAGGAGTCAAATGTTTTTACCGATGCAATCGAACATAACGATTTATAATTCTTCCTATCTTTACATTAATTTAGAAGGATGTGTAAATACGTTGAAAGGAGAGTGTAAAGAATTTTTAAATACTCATGGTCGAGATGGGCGTAACCAAACAGCGGCTTCTCGTTTTCCATGTTTTTACAAAAAGGTAATAAATACTAAGTAAATATAGGTGCCCACCATATTTGTAATGTTTTTATTTATTTAGAACGACTCTTCGATGGTACTCGCTCGTCATGACTTGAATAAAACATGGCACGAATTTGTAATAGCACTTAGCGTACCTGCTGGAGTATTTGTCGTTTCTTTTATTAGTTTATGCATGATCGTGCAAATAGTTAGAGTAGGAGACGATACCAAAATGCGATGCAAATATTGTATGGCAAAATCTAATACGGAGCAATCCGAAATTATGATCTCAAACAGTAAATACGAAATATGTTCTCCCTCTGATGAACCATTAAAAAAAGACGAAACTCCTTTAATTCGATCATAATTTATTGTCGACGATATTACTGAGTATTTCCTAGAACAGGGGTCGGCAACCTTTTGAGTCGGAAGAGCCAAAAATTACAATTTACAAAATTTCAAAGTTTTTAAAGAGCCACAAAATTTTTTCTTGCCAACAATAAATAGTACTCGCATAAATAACTAGAGCCGCAGCTTCACATCCAAAGAGCCGCAGGTTGCCGACCCATGTCCTAGAACATTAATAGTCGTATTTCCATGTTTGCGTAATAAGTGTTTTTATTCTCGGTGTTTTCACTTCTTTAAAAAATTGACCAAATATTTATCGCTTAAAATATTTAGGCTTTTGATTGTCCAATTATAGATCTTGAATTAAGTGCAACATAATATACCTAATGACCGCGTAAATGATGAACAACCACTAACAATTATTTGAAATTTAAGCGCTATAGATTAAGAGCAATAAAAACAACGCTATACGTAATATTTTCGTTAATCATATAAAACGAATCGATTAAATATTTTTCAAAAATAATTCAAATTCGATTTTAGCTCGAGCTCAAACATTTTTCCAAGTAGTTAACGGTAAATTTAAGACTAAAATCCATTTTGATCATAGAGAGAGTGAAATTTCCGAATCGACATATTCGTAATCTCAAACCAAACTGCTAGGTATTGTAAACTTAAAATACTACAGTTGACGGTTATAATTAACTTCAACTATTTAACTGACAAATTAAAAATAAAATAAGGCGATTAACTAATCGTCCATTAAATCGAGTTGTTCCATTATCGTAATTGAGAGCCTTCGTGAATATAAAACGGTGATACAGGTTAGTCATTGTATGTAAGTACAGTGAAAACTTGATTATTCCGACTAATCGCTGTCGAAGGTTATTCGGATAATTAAATTCATAGAAAAAACAAATCAAAGGTATTACATACATGAGTAAATAATGCTAAATAAACATTTATTTAAAATGAACCAAAACATAAGAACAAACAATTAAACTTATTCTCGACAATTATTTCTCTAAATGACAGCCAAATCTCGAATTCGTAATGAATCGTGCGCGATTGACGATCTGTATAACCGAGATCCTGATAATGCAGTTTTTACTGTATTATCTACTAAAATTTTAACAATCCGTTGAATAGTTCGAATTTCTTCTACAAATCAGCAGTTTCTAAACGTATTTCCGTTTATCTGACAATGAATAGTACGATATAGAGATAAAATTTTAATCTTACATTCTCTTATTTGATTTTTATTATAAAGTCGGGATTTCCACGAAAATAAATAACATTATTAATGGTTTAGAATTGAATTGCCGATAAAAAATATTTATTCTCTGTCTCGGTCAATTAACAGTTTAAACTTTGAATGATTTTTGGTGGTGAGTTTTTAGTTTTATAAATTTCATAATTTATCCGGTCGTTTCGTTCAATATTATTTTCTACCATATTATAGATGAAGCCAAATAATTTCCACATATGATTCTTTTTAGTTTTAATTTCGTAATAATTAACACTGTTATCGATATTCACCTTAAATTTCCTATTCATAAGTTGAAAAAAATAACTGCACAAATAAAACTAAGGTGCGTTTTACTTGTTTCGGGCAAAAATGATTAAAATTTTTCTCCTCGAATAAAAGTTATTAATACCTCGACCCTATAAAATTAAATGTTTGTCGACATTTCCTTAGGCATTTAATAGTAACTATGGTTTACTTTCTTTCCATATTATTCTTGCAGTGATGCAGAAGTGTAACTACCAATACTATCTTCTATTTAGGCATTTAACCCTTTCACTGCTCTGGACGTATATGTTCGTAAAAAAAATGTGTGTCCCATACGCTCTGAACGAGTATTTTCGCGTCTTGTTTTTTTTTTTTTTTCTATAGTTTATTGCTTTACACGACTATTTTCGCTGAGTATTATTTACATTTAAACGTCTGTGAGCGTGTTCCACCTGCAGAGTTGACTTTGCGCAATACGATCGGTATAATCAGACTTATACACAAAAGTTGCCTCTAGCATTCTGTGAAGTATGTGTCGGAATACTGGTTATAAGTGAATATTTTCATTAATTGTATACATTTCTCGTTACATATGTGAACCCTGTAATGTTTCTTTATGTGTTGTACCTTGCTTTGAGTTTTTTCATACTAAAAAAAATTATTAATTTTATGTAAGGTGTTATAAGCACAAATTTTTGAAATAAATTTTCTTTGCATTTGTGTAAAATATTCTTCATTTCACTCTTTTTGCGAATATTCTTATTTTTTTAAAAAAAAACGCCATAATCTGTGATTCTTGAATTAAAAAAATGATTGTTAACTGCTATACACGAACAAACACGCCGCATCTAAATTCGTCGAACTGCTCTGCACGAATAAATACGCAACCACGCAAATCAATGCGCACAGCAAGCACAAAATCTCAAAACGCGTGTCGCAGCCAAAGGGTTAAGATAACTTTAGAGTACCTAATAATTAACATTATCAACAATTAACTTGTGGGGAAAGAAATAATTTTCCAATAAAACTCAACATCCCTTATTATTAGATAAGTCCGTGTAGTTTTCTTTAAAAACTCGGGTAATTATAGTTTTACTAAAACCCAGACTTAATCATGCAAACATTAAAAAGCTATCAGTATAATTAAAACAGTATTTTGAAAATGTATGCCCCATAATTAAAGTTGGTATCAACAACCGACCACCGACTATTATTAGACTGGTTCGTCATAAAATTTGGATCTTTGTTCAGTTGAACCTTTCATAATACAGGGTAAATTGATTACATATCCAAAAATGAGCGGAATTCAAATTTTATTCGACCTTTAAGTATCCCGAGCAATTTAGACCTATGTAGGTAGATATCGACGCAGTTTTTCCAGAAGGGCGTAACCCACAAAAAGTAAATTTTACAGGAGAGCACATTTTGAGTCGTCGCGTAGCTATAAGACCGGTGGAAAAAATTGAAATATTATCATTAGATTTTAACAGATGACGCCTTTGCTTTAGATGCATAAGATAGTCAGAATAACTCATTTTCACAAAAAATGTAGGTTAAGTCCTTTTGGAAAAACGCCATCGATATTATGTATGTATATTAAACCTAACACCGAAGCGTACAGGTTTCGTCAGGACTATACTGTTTAGTTTTGTGGAAACCCTGTGAAGAGATAGTGGCAATTAACGAACCGTGAAAAATTGTTATTGTTAAACAAAATATAGTTACTATATCGCGTTGTCCTTTTAAATATAAAAGCGCTATATGTATTAGTATTTATCAACTTAAATATGCTTCAGAAGCATAAGCAATGTTGATGTAATGATGTCTTATTATTGTGCCTTCAGTAATAACATATGTATACATAAACAGAAATATTTATAACTACCTATTTATTTTCGTATTAAAATATTGCGCTTCACTTTTACAATAAAATATATTACTTAAACCAGAAAAAATGTAGGTATATTTTATAGCATTGTAGCCTTTACATATTTAAGTGCAATACTGGACATTGTATTTAAGTCACGATGTTTTATTCAAGTTGTTGATTTATAAAGAGATATCTAGTGCAGCTTATATGTGAAATCGTTGTTTGTAAACATACCGCAAAATGTATTTATATGAAGCATTTCAATTACAGGGTCCAAATATAGGTACTTATTTATTTTAAAGTTTCATTTTTACCTTTCAAACACCACTATTTGAATCATAACCAAGTAATAATCAAAAGACGTATTTCTAAAAACAGTGTTTAATAACGACATGTCCTAAATGGACAATACGTAATTAATTAACCTGCACATCTCTATGAATTTGGCTCAAAATATTTAACTCTAACCAAAAAACATCCTGTAAAATCTTGCACAAAAGAAATCTTACGTAAAAATTGGAAAAAAGAAAAACCGCGAATATCAAGGATTAATATTGTTACGTTGTTAAACTATAAATTTCTGGAAATCTCGAAAACAACGCCGTATTATATCCATGGCTTTTTCATATAACTTTGACCCGACCTGAAACTTTTAGTTTAGGTCCAGTATCTACGAGAAAAGTCGATTTCCACCAAAAAAATCATCAGAAATTACACAATGCACGCCATTTCGTTATATTCTATGTTTGAAGAAATCACGAAAACAACGCCTTGCGAATTTCTTAAAATTTTGACCAGAACTGAAATCTTCAGTTTATACCCATTTCTATTCGAGGGCGAATAGAAACCAAAAAACAGCGTTTACATCAAAAACAGGCATCGTAAATAAGGTAATACTACGTCCCTTTAACCAAGTCATGGGACAGAAACTGTATGAAATTCGAATTTTTCTGTTAGAGCTAACCGTTTAAATTTATAAGAGGTGTTAAATCTAAAAATAATTAGATAAGTTTTCCTTTCTAACATTTATTAAAAACGTTTGTTAAAAATAATAATTATGCATATTTTTAAAAGTGTTTAGTTTATTAATCCTGTCATCATTACTAGAATTTGAACATGACCAAATGCTTTCGCAATCTATCGAACCGAATAGCAACTTACTATTAGTTATTATCGCTTTGCTAGATGGCAATCGAATAGAAAAACATAGACCTACTATTTTGTAGTTGGAACATTTGCAGATATGTAAAATAAACCCCTTGCAAGGAAATAAGCCCTCAACCGTTTAGATTAAATTAAAAATTAATATACTTCGCGATAAATTGAAACTTTATCGGTAGAAGTTAAAAGAACTTTTTCTTGTTATCTAACCACCAACAAATAAAATAGTTTTAAAGACTGATGTTTAAAATTTAGAAATAAACGTTGCAAACTTAATATTTACGAGTCTTTCTGTACTTGCAATGATTTCAAAAATATGTATCTGAAAGTTCTCTAAGAAAGCTGAAACACAAACCCTTGCAAATAAATAAGCCCTTAACCCTTCAGATTAACTTTAATTAGAATATCTTGCTCAGAAATAAACACTTTAGCAGCAGAAAGTTAAAAAACTGGTTTTTGTTAACTTACGATCAACAATAAATCTAAATGCAGCTACACTTTATCCAAATCTATATGCAATTCACGTCATCAATTGTCTACCAAAACCGTAATATAAAATTTCCTAACAGTTCCGTGTAAAAATGGTGCGATAATTTAAAAAGTAATTGGTAATACAAGGACCTCTATCCGACCGCTAACGATATCTGCGTAACTTACATTCTTCGACATATCCGTATGTTGATATCTTTATCTAACACGTTGATAACATGCTTCGCGTCCGTATGTCTATTTTGCGGCATATGCGTACGAGAAATATATCAGAAATGCGACGCTGCCAAATATTTTACGCCCATTCTAAAGCACGTGTTGCGCCTTAATATGTGCAGGGAATCCACCGTGAAATATGTCAAAGAGATTTAATTTAATAGGCCATTTTGAGAAAGTAACGGCAAGATATTTGTATTATTAATATAAATACATAACAATAACGTAGGGTTTAAGTAGAAGAAATACTGTAATCGTAGAACAATATTTGAATTGCATCATATCGCTATGACTCCAATGAGATTTTTACAAGAATATGCGGCAAATCCAACTAGCGACATTCCATTATAATATGTGTGTATTTAAACGAAACATGGATTTTTAAAAAGGGTTCCACGATCAAGTCATGTTAACATAATACTATAAAAAGGTGGAAAGTATGGAAAAGGTAGTTTAGAAACATTGTAGTGATTATTCTAATGTGTCAGTTACTTTGTATGTATATTATCATAGGAACAGTAAATGGGTTTACACCTGAGGCAAAATTACTATTTCATTCCAAAACAACTAGCAATTACCACGGGGAAATGAATACTAGTAATTTTCTACAGTGGTTTGAAGAACAGCTATTAAAGCCCTTAGAGGAACCATCCTTGATCCTCATGGATAATGCATCTTATCACAGTAGTTTGCTCGACATGCAACCTACAACGGTTACAATTATGTAGGTTGTTTTGTGTGTGTAATTTAAGTTTACAAGCTGTTGTTTATATATATATATGTTCAGATTGGTTGTGTTTGTAATATTTATTGCTTTTGATTTACGACATTGATTTGATTTTGATATGTTTTGGTAGTTGTGTAATTGATGTACGTAACTGTACTTGTAATAAAACTGATACAAATTGTACAATAACACTTTATTCTGCTATTCCTAATTGTCATTAGTCTGGTTCTGCTTACAAATAACCTGCATGCATATGTTTGCAATAATACACATGTAAACAAGTTACGTGGAGTTTTAGTATTACATAGATTATTATAAAAGACCATGCATGCATATTCAAAAATGTACTGCTTTATATTAGTTATATAACGTTCAGTGGTACACGTTATCTTGCTTTAATACTGGAAATGTGAACTTCCTGTGTACATATGTTAGACAAATTGATCCTGGAAATGCATGGTACCACTTTGTCAGAAAAACATGCATATAATAAACGGTTAGTTCTCAAATCGAGTAATTAGTAACTACTAGTTAATTACTACCCAATGAGGTGTGTTAATTTTGTGGTAACATTGATTTACTATACATTCACGAACTTTGTACGTGTTGCAAGGTTTCAATTTGTAACAGGTGAAGACCCAGTGACTTTAACCTCTACATACGATCACCCTGAAACAAAATGCATTGCAGTGTATGTCGGTAGGAGAAGCAGACATCAGAGGTAGTCATGAAAGTATCAACTATTATCAATAATATTGATGCTTACATGTTCTGCTTTACCAAAGGTGAATGATTGAGGTTTTTCTATAATTGCACGAATACAAGACGACCCATTACTCCGAAAGTAACTTGTCTACCTAAATATCAATTCGATTATTGTATAACGTTTCCTACCTCATTCTAATGAACTGTATTAATCTTTCTTTGGCATATAAAAGTGTGCAAATAACATATCGGAAAAACCACACTATATATTTGGTTAAAATCAAACTACAGTTAATACAGCAACAGCTACAATTTATAGTAACGCATTGCCTAATAATTTGTATCGAAACATTAGCATTGTTTACGAATGTGAAAATTTGAGGTTATATCTTTTGTTCACAAGCGTTAGAACAATCCGACATCACTGCGTATGACGTCAGCATCTAGCAACTTTTTATTGATGACGTATTGCATATAAATTTGAACAGGCCGTAGGTACCTAATTAAAAATATAGTTGTAGGTATGGACGTCTAATTTCTACTGGTTAAAAGAAGAGCAACATAATCTCCATTTTTACAAAAATTAGCCATAAGGACTGTCAAAAGAAAGGTGGGTAGAATTATTAGATGCATAATATTAATGGTATTTTAATACTATCACTTGTACTGCACGTAAGTTATGGAGAATAATAGATGCAATTAATATACTTATTGTACGCACGTTGAAATATTTTATATAACCCTTTATATAACCCTAGGGTGTCTAGAACTTAGCGAAACGTCTGAATAGATGGTACTATAGCAAATTTCTTATACATAGACAACCATATTAACACTAGTTCCTTGAAGAGACAATTTAAAAGCTTATTATCGGTCCCGGTTTATTTATGACCTACTGATTTACGGCTTCTCAAACGTTTGGTTTGGCAGGTAGAAGTTTTTTCTGAGAAGGGATTTGCCTAGTACAGTTTGAATTCTCAATCTATACATTCAAGATAGATTTCAATGCACGTCGTTAATAAGAAGTGACTAAATTGTATATTTGTAATTTTCAGTTTAAAGTTTTGAACGTGGCATATTCTATAAATGATTTACCTGCACACATATAACATGACAAAGAAAGACTGCAATTTATTAGTACCTAATGTAAAAATAGGTACAAGGTTTTATTGATGAAGTATATTGGAACCTATCTTGGATAACGTATAATTAACCACATTACTTCTATCCGTACTGAAAATAATATAACAAAATAATATTTTAACGTCGAACTTCGAGAACGATTCATATCTAATTACTAGTTATTATCGCACCCAAGTAAGCGGATTATCGAAACTAATCCTTTCGGGGTGGCGCAGGTACGCCCAAAGTATAAACGTTTCCCTCCTTCCTTTCTTCTTTATTGTTCAACTTATTTCTAAATTTTATTTGGTACTCGTATTTGCCATTCATGACTTGTTTGGTGTATCGATCTTGGACCAACGTTAAAAATTGTTGTTTATTAAAAGCTTTTAAATGACATACGACTTGAAATGCGTTTCAATTTGAAATTTTTTAGTTGACCTCCACCTCCCACTCCCGGAGGTTACACACCTAAACATTTTCCATCAAAAATTGTGCCCTAAAAATAATGGAATAGGTAGGTAAGTACGTGTTCGCCAATTTTTCCATATAGGTGCCCAACAATTTTCGGAAAAAAGGTGCGGGGCCAGACATTGTGGACATTTGGCATATCTATGCCATTTAAAACAAAACAAAACGAAATTTTTAACATTAAGTTTAAATCTAATAACATTTGCAACCATTTCATTCTGTTTATAATAATAACATTTAAATTTTGAATAGCTGATTTATAATTCATATTGTTTATTACAAACTACATTATTTTTTATTACACATATTATTATTATTTTTATTATTAAAAATTATGTAGTAGCAGAGGTACCTATAAAGTTTTTATTTTTAAAAAGCAATTTCTGACGCTTTCTAACTATTTAAAACTTGCCTGCAGTTTCGAATGAAGGTACCTATAGGTACCTTTATATATCTGTCAGGATTATTTGGGTAATAAATATTTCTAACAAGACCACGTGCCGAGTTGTAGAGGTCTGCACATTCTTTCTCTTTCTGTGAGCCCTCTTTGTTTAATTGTGAAATTTTATAAAAACATTTGTACGATTATCGTGTGCTATTAAAGATGAAAACTTGATCGACATCTTAAATGATATAAAAAAACGTTATCTAGGCAATGACAAAACATGAGCTCGATATGTTGACGCATATATGAAATTTTGAATTTTATTCATAAAAGTAAACTTATACGCAACATTTTTTCAATAAAAAATCTATTTCTACTTCAGCTATCTTCATCAAAACTTGTTATCTCCTAGATATTGCATTGAACATTATACATTGTAAAATTGAAGCCGCAATTTAAATTGGATTTTGAATTGTGTACAAAAGTTCTAATTTCGTTATTAATAATTTTATATTAAATTTTAAAAACTCAAATAATAGATAATTTGATGGCGAAAAATCTCCAACTGAGAGAATTTTGTAGAATTTAAAAATAAAGAATATAATTCACTTCTAAGGGTCGCCGGGTCGCCTCCCCTTAAATTTCAATTTCCTTTCTGTAATTGGAGACTCGCCGTATTTTGGAAGCATTCGAAGTAATAAGCCATTCAAATTTGCACGTTCACGGTTCTGAAACAATCACGTACAACACGTATATTGTAGTGCATTAGTAATCATACAAACCGATATTAAATTATTTATACAATTTCTAAAAAAAAGAGAAGCACATTTTAACAATCATGCACCGATCACCAACTAACTAATTATTACCTATTAACATTCCGGGCCTAAACTCTTGCAAAACACAAAACATAAATTCCCGATAACAGCGATCGGACTGGGTCACTATTTTACATAAAAATCCATATTTTTGATCCTAGTACATAAAATTACGTATTACGTACGATTTGTTCCTAAAAGTACATATTCGATAATTTATTATATTTTTTCTTGAACGTGATTATTCAGTAAATTCTGACCATAAATTTTTGTTATACGGTTCGTGCCGTGTTATTTCTACGCCGATAACGTCCAGTTGATTGCATCTAGGTAACCTGTTACGATACCAACTCGCACGGAGTTCTAGTTATATAATTTTGCCGGGTTTCACAAATTTAGTTTAAAAAATATCCGAACGTTTATTTACTTATGTACCTACATAATATACAGGATGATTCACAATTAATGCGAAAAACTTGTAGGGGCAATTCCTTGTCAAAAATTAAGGGTGGGGGGGCTTTTACTAAGGTTTTTCATAAAATGTCTCCTTTCGTAGTTCCTCAAAAAGGGAAGCTCTTGAATTAATTAATGTTAATGTTAATGTTAATTAAAAATGTTACAATGTAGAATAGTTGAATAAAGTTATAACAGTTGTTGACAAGTTCTGACAACGAACAACACTATTTAACAAATAAAATATCACTCACCAAATATTGATATGTTCCAAGTTTCACTGTAGTGTACTATCACTTACCTTATTTTTTACTAAAAAAATTGTAGGTTTTATAGGAAAAATGAAAAAGTCAAAAAATGTTCTAAATAAAGCGAGCTTTCAAAAGGGATTTTTTAAATTGCAAAATTTAACTCTTCAAAAAGGTCTTTGAAAAAACCAAGAGGGGTTGCATTTTTCACCTCTTCACCTCCATGTGAAACGAATGCATTGAAAAGGTAAAATCTGTCAAAATAAGAGACATTTAAAAAAATAAGAAAACATTAAAAAAAATTAAAATCCTCAAATAAGATTCTTTTAAGTACTTACGTAAAATGCAGGCTAACACTACTGCCACTGCGACTGCCATTTGTCTGTAACAGACTATAAGAAAAGGTTATAAACTTCTAAATGTTTCTTTGTATTCCCTACCTTTTTCTCGTCATCGTTTGTTTTCCCTCTATCGTTAATTTCCAGCGGAGATTCTTCCGTTGTCACTTGCTTTATTAGGTATCTATACTTTACACTTCATATTTTACTGTATTTCACCAACTACTGTGATCTCGAAAACGCGCGTAAGATAAAATTTCGTTCGCGAAATTGTACCGTCGAATGTTTGAGGGGAACCTTAATCAAGACCCTAACCGAGTCCCTATCCAAGAACCTAACCAAGCTCGATTTTCAGACAATTTGTGTTAGAGCTTAAAGGTCCATGTATTTACACTTTATAAATACATGGAGAGTTAGTCGACAAAGAAAGATCTTACCTTTCCTCGTTGAATTAATCCTTTTTGTTGGTAATCCTTTTAGAGAACACAACACTTGCGCACTCACACGCAAAAAGGCCTTATAAACCGAACGAGCACTCCTCGCACACACGTATAATACGACGCCGTAACTTAAAATTCGAACTACTGTAACAAGCACTTCCGCTTTGCACTACTAACGCGAAAGATCTGAAATGGTTTTGCCAGAATTCTATATATAAATGCTTTCGAGTTATTACCTGGATACCGGGAAATCCTGCTTTTATTTTAAAAAGATTCGGTTCTTTGTTCGCACTTAGATAAGATATGAAAGTAGGTGGCGCACACGTTTTATTAGTTGCTTTGTATTTTATCGGACGCATAAAAATGCGATTAAACTTTTATCTAGTTTGTGGTTTGTAATAGGAAAGTTTTCACACGAATAGTTTTTAAATTAAAAATAGAATAAATTCATAATTCTACGTTACAAAGGCAGTGATTATTCAAATAATTTTACTGCATGAAAAATACATAATTTTTGAATAAATTTCCTAAAAAGTAGGTACATATTTTAAAAATGTTCGGTCACTATTTGCATTTTTTTTATCAAACTCCACCACGACCCCTGCGATAAACAAAGTAAATGCATGATAATGTACAAGGGTGTGAGTTCGAATCAAGGAAAGAATGTGAGATATCTAATAATTTATCTACGTTATGTTTTATTAGGTAGTTATTAAGTAAGTGGGAAGTTTAGATTTAAATTTGTTTTTGATGAAATTAAATTAGTTTCATTTTTGTAAAAATAAGGCCAGTGTAGGTACATAAGTATCTAAAAATAAATATTAGCAACTAGCCCTACTTACATAACAAAATAACGAAATCGTTATAAAAAATATAGGCATTGAAAGTAATATAGACATGCATAATGTATGTATATACAAAAAATATTATTTAACGCCATTAATGCATAAATCAATTTCGTAAAAGAACTTAATAAGTATACAAGTAGTACATGAAAATATATTTAGAAGAGATAATTTAAATTTTTTCTAATTATAATAATTATAGAGGTTTAAGAAGCAAATAAACAATATCTAAATAAAATTTAGGGATAGTTTAACCATTGCTTGAACAGGCTTAAGAATATTTACAAAACAATCTGTAAATAGGTACCTACATATCTTTTATCATTTTCATAAAATATGTACATATATGTAAACCAAATTTAATCAAAATCATATCGTTCATTTCTCTTATTGTAAATTATTAAAGAAATAAATTTGTTCTTAAGGGGGGGCTGAAAAAATCAGCTTCTACCATGTTTCCGCTAGTAACGCCACAGTAGTATTTTTCTAATTATTTTAATTAATATCAAACGGTTTAATCGTAAGATGGCGCGATTTTGGCATCAGCTATTTAAATGTTAATTCCCGTTTTCTTGTACTAAAATAGTTTCTACAGAATGCGCTTTTTCATTGATGCATTGGCATCTAATTTAGTTATGTTTACGTTGTAAACTTTGCTACCGTTTCTAGGATATAGTTACAGAATATAAAGAATGGGCGTTTTGATGAGAGACACAAAAATAATGAAATGCAAGTTAACAAGCTTAAAAAAATTATTTAACTTGCAACCAGAAAAGTTACCAAGTTATGGGAGCGGAAAATTCGAAATATTTCTCTTCAAGAAAGTCACAATTGGATTGATTGATCAGTCTTGATTTTTAAAATTTATTTTTTGTGTAAAATGTGAGAGAAGTGCCATTATTAATACAAAATAAAAATTGTAACAATAGGAAATCCAATATTACCGATATATGCACATATGTAATTACTTATGTATATATTTCAGAATAATTATTATTATAGCATGCCATTAATTGCATTAAAACTTAAATAGTTACAGTTTCGTTCTCAAATACATGTAGCTATACGTTATTCACGATAGGTTCTAATGCACGCAGCCATGCACAAAGAGTTACTAAATTGTATATTTGTAATATTCAGATTAAAGTTTTGAACATGGCACTGACATGGCAAAATAGACTAAAATCTATTAGTACTGTAAAAATACGAGGTTTTATTGATGACGGGTTGGGACCTATCGCGAATAACGTATATATACATATCTACTTATTTATGGGAAATGTCCGCCGCATTCTCAGCATTTCTCGGTAATTCACAGAAATCATAAACAACAACACGTCGAAATGCAAAATAATTATGCTTACTTCCGAAAAATAAACCGAATGAAATTTTATCTTTTATAGAATGAAAACTTGTAAATAAATAAAACTGTAGGTATGGCAAATGTACCTATATACATATTTAATTTTAATTGTAATTTTGAAATTAGACTATTTTATACAATATTATAAATCACGAATACATTTGTAGAAATGGTTGGAATTTCACTATTTAGAGTGTAAGAAAATACAGGAGTTCAATTTTGGTTTTAGTTTATATGTATAAGAATTACGAATTCATTTTCGGTATTGGTACGTTGACTATAAATATTTCACAACGAAATATGCCACCTAGCAGTTTGATGTCCACGATCAGCCGGAAAAATTTAAAAAAATTAAAAAAATACCACTATAGTATTTTTACAGCACCATCTATTCAATAATAGTTGGACAATTTTGTTAGACAAATTCTTCGAAATCAAGTAGGTATCTGTAAGATAGCTTTATACTTGAAAATGACGATTTTTCGGAAAACGGTTTACGAATTCTAGCAACAATTATACCCTGTACTTTCGTATACGTATTCACTGAACCTTCTTCTACTTGCTCCTTATAATATTTTAGTCATATAGTAGCTAAATATCTTATAATTTGAAGTATTCGGAAGCATGTGTACAACTTAGCAAAACTGTTCCTTTAACTTTTTTAGGATAAAAATATAGGGAGCAACTAGGTAATTGAATTAGTATTTATTATCAATTAAATTTTTTTAATAAAATTTAATAGTTTTTTAGTATCGTTTCCTGAAGTGAATCTACCATAGCGACATCTATTGATTCTCGCTTATCGAACCCCCCTCTTAATATCTAACCACCAACAAATCTAAATGTTTTTAAAACGATTACTTAAAATTTAGAAATAAACGTTGAAAATATATATGTAGGTACTGTGGCAACTGACTAATTAATAAAGTATTTAAGTACCTACTATGTAGGTAAGTACAAGTATAAGTATGTTAATATATACATACATATGTTATCCTTATTATATAAATTCGGTACCTATCTACTGTAAAGTTCTACTAAACCAAATTGATCACATAGTAGACTTAAGGGAAGAAAGCCATCTGACTTTAAAATTAAATTACTATATATCGTAGTTTCAAGTATTCATCTATCTAAATACAATATTATTCGTTGTAAAAATCCATGAATTAAAGTCCGGGATTTTTTGGGTCTTTTAGAACGGTTCTACAGGCAACACTCGTTTTTGAAATAAATCAGTATCGCCAACTTTACGTTTATTCTTTTCTTAATGTTATTTTACCTAACTGCTATGTAACCTAATAGAAATTACATTTATCTATTCATAAACGGGATATGTACGTTTACATAATAATTAAAGAAAAATAAGGCAGTAGTTTTGTTTATAATATAAAGTGATATAATATATTACGATATATGAAAAACCCGAGATACAACTCGACCAAATCAAATTTTACACTATTTGATTTTTTGCAGTTTCGTATTAAGTTAGTCCTTTTTTTTCACTTACTAATAAATCGTCAATTAAATTAAGGAATTTTTATTAAGCATCTTTTACGCAAAGTGATAGTGATTGATGTGTAATTACTATCGAGTGATAATAATTTAGAAAAAATATTTGTCTTAGACCTACTGAGTTTCTAGGTTAATATTTTTCAGCATAAAACAAAAGTAATCAGAAATTCTACATCTTGATTAGAGGTCGCTTACTATTGCAAAGAATACCTATGTATCGTGGTGGACAAGACATGGATTCTCCTGCGGAATTAGAATCACAGTTTATATTACGTTTGCCCGAGGTACATCTTAATTGCATATTTAAGTTGTATTAATTATTTAAATATATAATTATTTATTTTCATCTAACTTTATAGTATTTTATAGTCATAATGTTTCTATATGTTCTATATGGTTAACACTTAATCTGTTAAAATACCATTGACTAATAATGAGTAATAGTTTAAAATCAGTTATTTTCTAAAATTACAAGGAATATTTTTAACTGTATAAACACCATCCAATGGTTAAATACTATTATTTGCAGTTTATTTCTCTTTTTCTTAACCAGCAGGTATACAGTATACATCGATTATCGATACATACATTTTAAAAATATTTTTTTAAGGAACTTACAGATATGTTACAAGTTATTGCAAAATTGTACTTACATTGTATAGCAAAATATTATAGATTATATTACTTCTAAAATGTTTCTATAGTTTTATTAATAATATTCTTTATCATTATGGTATATAGCCAATTAATAAACTTATAACAATTAAAATGTTTCATATATTCGATTCTGGTTAATTGTTAATCTGTTTTAAACTCTAACCAGGGCTGAAATATATGGAAAATTTTAATTGTTATACGTTTATTTATTGCCTACTATACCATAATAACAAAGAAGAATATTAATATTCCTGCCAAATTTTTTAACTTTGTTTTATTAATCAACTATATTTTGAATTATATATTACATATTAACTCTTTGTAACAAATTTGAAGGATTTTTCAAATTATTATCAAATAGAAATAATCTTAAATGTTTAATGACAATTAAATGCTTTGTTAATACAAAATTCATGTTTTTCTTTATTTAAATCTTTTATATTTTTTGCTTTCTAAAATTAAGTAGTAAAACAAGTCTATAATTTTGCTATTCATTTATCAACTCTTAATACCACCAAATTATTATTATTAGGATCCTGCTAAAATTTTACGTGATGCAATCACCAACAGCAGTACTCTTAAAGATAGACTTACTATTAAAATCGATAATGACATGAGACATGGAGAAGTCCGAGTGGATCATTATTTAATGAATGCTAAAGTGGTTGATTTACCTAGCGTAGTTGAGTCATTAAAAACAATTGATTCTAAGAGTTTTTATAAAACTGCAGACATTTGTCAAATGTTAATATGTAAGGAAGAAGAAGATCTATCTGTGGACGAAGATTCTCCACAAAAAATAAAAAAGAAGGATCCTAACAAAGTAGATAAGAAATACTTATGGCCACACGGTCTTACTCCTCCAACCAAAAACATTAGAAAGCGAAGATTTAGAAAGACTCTAAAGAAAAAATATGTAGAAGCGCCCGAAATTGAAAAAGAAGTGAAACGCCTATTGCGGAGTGATAATGATGCCGTAAGTTTTATATCATTTAATTTTAGTAACTTCTACATTATTTTAGGTAAGCATAAAATGGGAAGTTATTAATGAAGACGATGAAAATCGTGTAAATAAAGGTACAGTTCTAATTAAAAAGGAACCCACAGAATCGAATAATCAAAATGTTGCCGAACATGATATATTTGGTGGTGCTGTAAGTGATTCTGAAGAAGAGGATACTCATTTAAACGTTTTAGAACTTGACGAAACTAGTCAAAATTCTGCAGAAGATAGTCACTTAACAGATTCAAATTCAATGATGGTAATATACTTATTATTTAAAATAATTTTAAATTGTAACATTTTTTGTTAAAGAACACTACAATGGATAATAAAATATTAACAGAATTTACTAGCGATATGTTTGCCAATCTACAAAATTCGCCATTTATGGATTATTATCATCAGGCATCTAGTGTTTCTTATTCCTCACAAAATCTTAATAGGCGTAAATGCTATTATTTTTATAATTCATTTTCATAATTTGTAACTTACAGATGCTATCGAATCACGCTTAGATGACCTAGAAATCGATTTAGCAGATTTGAAAATGCGCCGGCAACAACAGGAACTTGAAATAGAAAATCTAGAAAATATCGCACTTCGACAAAGGTTACAAGATATACTAGATCGATTATTGCAAGAACAACTTGATAAAGAACAAGAACAGTATGAATTGCAAGAACTTTTGAAACTTGCAAATTGATATTACATATTTAATACAATATGAAACATCAAAGATAAATTCATCGAAAATTTAATTACTATGTACATTATCAATATATAAAACTACTTTTATCTTTTTTTACTGGATTTTACAAAAGTTAATAGAAAACATTTTTAAGATATTAAATTTAAAAAAAAACGCTAATAAAAATTATTTATATGTATTTTTTATATACTAACAGATGTTGTTATCTTGGTTATATTTAAAGCAGGTATCTTTTGAACTTTTTTAATCATTATTATTGTATTATGGTATTTTTTTATATTTAGATGTTAAGTTTATATGAAGAGTGGAGGAAGGATATTATAAAGCTTTTCCCTTTAAAGTATCTGTAATGTATAAACATTTTGAAAATATACTTCTTCCAATAAAAAGGAGATTGATTATATAAAATCTTAATTAAGTATTGAAGTTCAACTACAATTCTTTAAACCTGTTAATCAGTTCCATGAAAAATAATATGACGAATGTAGTTTCTACAACAAAAAAACTACTTATTATTTTAATTCTTTAAAATTTATTTAACTTTAGCAATATATTTACTAGCATCTTGATAAGAAAACAATATACAATGCACATTTTAAATAGGTACTCGATATTAAAAAAAATTCACTTCACATTAATCGTCTAAAAATTGCAGTATTCAAATTTCTCTTTATACAACATTATTTGCTTCTGAATCTGTTTGATTCTGAATTTGTTCAGCAGCTTCCATTCTTCGTATGTTTAGAAGCTGTTGATGTTCCATATAAATGGTAATTAGTCTGCGATTAAATTTTACAAATTTCTCGGAGCAGTTTTCTACACATTTAACTTCGTGGTTATCTAAATTACGAGTATTAAAATTATCTACACAATGTTTAAAACATGTTTCCGAAAATGAAATGTACATTTGTAAAAAATCTCGAAACTGCAAATCAATTAATAATTATAATCGTTACAACTTTTACAATGATTACTTACAGTTTTTATATCCTGCATGTTTTTATTTTAGATAAAAACTTATAATTATGATTGAAAAGTTTGGTTATTAAAAATTAGAATTTATAATTATTACGATTATAAAATGCTTATAGATAAAATTGTTTACACATATTTAATTCCTAAATTTATTATAGTAAATTAATTGTATGGTTGGCACATTAAATTTATTAATTATTAAAATCGCATTTAAAAAAAATCACCTCCAAAATTATAGTTGGCAATAGTAGTTGAGGGTTGGTTAAAAAATATATATACAATAATGTTAAAAATAAAATAAATTTAAAATTACATCGGAAAGTCCAGTCAATCATAAATATATATGATCGTTTCATAACTGTTGCTATAATTTATTTAAAACGTAAATCGGCAGATAATTAAAAATGATATATGTAGTAAGTAGGAATGTAATATTGCATTTAAAAAGTCTATATAAAGGAAAAGAAAATACATTTATAGAATTATTATTTAAACATTTTTTTAAAGTCGTCATATGAGCAATATTTCTTTAAAAAAAAGATATAGATACTTAGATGTCTTAAAAAATATTTTTTGAAAGATGATTTAAATTGCGTAAATTTGTGTTTGTTGACTATTTCTTTTTTTAGTTCTTAGCTTTTATGTAAAGCACTTTTCAGTTTCAAATAAATTAATATCTAAAGTGTTTTTATGAATTACGTATTTGTTACGCCACTGTTACAATAAAAATTTGTATAAAAATAACCGTGGTTACGATCGAACAAAAGTTGGTTAACCTGAATTTTGACAAACGATGGGACAAGTTGGCAAACAATTGACGTTTGGATTTTGCCGTTAATCATCATTTTGTCTATTAAACTACTACTAAATATTGTGATTTTTCACAAATATGAAATTTAACTGCTGCTGTTAATAATTTTAATGTGTGTGCGTTGAAAAAAATTTCAATTCTAACAGTTTAAGAGGTGATTAGGTATATGAAATAAATTGTGATACATTGTGAAAACCGCATTCCACAATTTTTTCTTACAGTAAAATGTCTCAGATAAAAAGTTCCACGTCTGAACGAACTAGTATTCATGATATGTTGAAGGATACTCCCAATGAAAGTAGAGGGAATGTAGTTGCAGCAGTCGAAACCAAACCGGCATGTCCATATTCTCGGTCCGTTCCAACAGGTCTTTCATCATGTACAAGTTCACCCGCAATTTTAACACCTACAGCTCCTATTCAAAATGACGATGCTACTGTTATGAAAACTTCATCGCGAATAGAAAACCTAAAAAATTGGTCTATATCTACTTACAAATGCACCAAGCAACTGATGTTTGAAAAATTAGGAAAGTCTTCAAGAACTGTAGATACAGGTTCGATTTATATTAATAGAAAAGTCAGTATAGATATATACTATTTAATTTTAGAACTAGAAGCACAAATAGAGCAACTTAGAGAAACTCAACGAAAATATTCTAATATTTTACGTTTATCTCGAGCACTTACTAGCCACTTTTATCATGTTGTACAAACTCAGGTATAATTTACAATAGAAATTTGTCCATTTTGTTTGATTTATGTTTTATAGCATGCACTAGGAGAGGCATTTTCGGAACTTGCTCAGAAATCGCCAGAACTGCAGGAAGAATTTTTATATAATTCCGAAACACAACGAAACTTAACCAAAAATGGAGAAACCCTTTTGGGAGCATTAAATTTTTTTACATCTTCGGTTAATACTTTATGCAATAAAACTATAGAAGATACGCTTCAAAGTGTTAGACAATATGAAGCTGCCAGAATAGAGTATGATGCATATCGTACGGATTTGGAATCGTTAATGCCAAAAGCAGATGGTACTGTTGATTTTGATGAGGCACAAAAAAGTTTCGAAACACATCGTCAAAATTTCATGAAACTTCGTACAGAAGTAACTATTAAGATGAAATTTCTCGATGAAAATAGAGTAAGTTTATTTATTTGTAATATCATTCTGATTATAACTGAATTGTAATTTTAGATTAAAGTTATGCATAAACAGCTATTACTTTTTCATAATGCAATTTCTGCATACTTTTCTGGCAATCAAACTGCTTTGGAGGCCACATTAAAACAATTTAATATAAAAGTGAAAACACCAAATTCAACATTTCCTTCATGGTTGGAGCAGTAGTAGACATTTAACATGCACTTATTAATCTAGTCATTATGTCATTGTATTAGATTTTTAATTTTTCAATATTTGGATAAACAGGAAAGTATTATTGACTTTATTAAGGGATTACATTTATTAGTAATACCATTCCATTCATTGCTGTATAATTGTGAATTATTTATTGCACATGGCCTGCAAGATGTTTTTCTACAAGAAGGTTATATTTTAAACAAGTAAATTGAGATTTTATTCACCTGTTAAATTAAAATTATAGTTACGTTACTTATAATAGGTTCCAATACACTTCATGGGTAAAAAGATACTAAATTGCATATTTATAATATTCAGTTTAATGTTTTGAACATGGCATATTCTACAGATGATTTACCTGCACACATATGACATGGCAAAGAAAAACTACAATATATTAGTACTGTAAAAATATGAAGTTTTATTGATGATCTGGATTGGAACCTATTGTGAATATTCGTATAGGTGCCACATTTATATTTATATATATTTCATTTCGTTTGTAGTGTAAACATTACAATAAAATTTTTATGATCTGGATAACCACAAGTACTATTTTTTATAATTGTACTTCACATGATTTTCTAGATATATTTAACTTGGTATTTTTATTTTTAATGGACATGTCATTTAAAATAATCTTCATAACTGGCTCTATAAATAATAAAAAAAGTTATTTTTGAAACCTTAGTAGTCATATAGTTAAGTTTAAATATCTTCATAATTCATTATATTTTATACCTTAGACATCGACCATACAACTAGACAGCTTATTTTCTAATGTTCTAAACTTGTTTGGAGGATTTAAAAACATTTTAAAATACTTTTATATCTCTCTGTTATAGATATATCTCAAACTATTTATTACAAAATATTAAATTTACTACATCTTTTAAAACAAAATATTTATCTGGCACTTACTATTATAATTTATTGGGTTAATAAATTAAATAAGTCTGAAATGTAGTAGAATCTCGATTTTTTTTGAAGGGTGAACTATAAAATAGATAAATAAAATATATTAAAACTAATCAGAAAATTTAGTAAATATATTTCTATTAACAACATGAGTAAATTTATGTACACTAAAAGTGCTTTTAAAGCAATTTATCAACTTTGTAATCAGTTCTAATAGTTTTTGTTAATATTTATTGCATTAAATATGTTATTTAAATTGTCAGTATAATAAAAAAACACTAACTACCAATGGACTTTATAAATGCCAATCATAAGAGAAATAAAATAATACAGTTATTTTTAATGATTTTATGTTCTCGAACATGTCATTTTCTAGTTTAGATACCAAAAGACTGAAATAATTACACAAACACTGCCATATTCATTAAATATTTATTTGATTTTGTTGATATCCAAAGCCTACATTTAACATTTTTATTTAATCTGCAAAGTATCATTTTTTATGAGAGTTATAAAAATAAAACGGATAAGGTGTATTAAAGAAATCATGCAATTATAGTGGTTGTAAATTTATTGTTTATGAAAGATTTTATTACTATATTAATTTACCCTTTTGTTACTTATAACATGCAATGGAGTTATGTTCTGAAGTTAATTCTAAAGAATCGATTTTATAGAGTATATCTGTATCCGAGAGGTAAACAGTTGTAACTCTAATTTTGACATAAGCTGGCTTAAATATATTTTACTACTACCGAGTAAAACCTTCCACTGTCTAGTTTTCTTAAAAACAGTTTAATGTAATAATTTAAATTTACAGGTAAATATTAGCATATAAGCATCTAAATATTAGATAACTTCTATTCTTTCCTATTACTTCTATAAATAACAAAAATGGAGTTCGACTATTTACCTCTCAGGTACAAATATATAAAATGACTAATTGAGATTCTGCTACATATAGATGTTAAATTAGGTATTATTCTGTTAACGTCATTTTTGAAGTAATAATATACTCTTAATTAACTAAACTAAATGTAAAAATTGTTACCTTGTAAAATTCAACATTATTGAAAAAACAAAATACGGAGTTGTTTTAAATTAATTCAAATTCTATATTTATAAGGTTCTTAATATTTATTATACTTATTATTAGCGGATGTTTTAATTGCTCGATCATAACTTTTTTCTATGTACATATGCATAATATTTGAATAAACTTTGGAAAGTAAAAAATTGTAAAATCATATAGTATCTATATATTAGAGTGAATGATTATGTTGTGAACGTTAAATGCTTCTTCAATATAGTATAAGAGTAAATAATACATAACAAAACTGACTGCAAGGGGATAGTTTTCTGCCTTAAGTACAATTCTATTGTTAACACTATAGTGTAAATTATTTTTCTATAAAATTGTGACATTTTATTGAAATTTTTATGTCAAATATAACATTTATCAACACACATTATCTTGCTTCTAATAACTATTATGTAACTATGATAATATTAAAATATCACTATCAAACAAATTTAGTTATTTTAACAAATATAATTTATATATCGAATCCTGTACATTTTTAGATAATTAAGAGTATATTGATAGTTTAGTTTTAGGTATTATGGTATTATTAAACAGTTTTGTGCAGTATTGTAATTCTTAAAAAAAATGATGTGGGAAATTTTTTTTATAACATTATTATAGATAATATGTTCCTGTATACATCTGATGGGTTAATATTGAATTTCTCGATCTATTTATTTAATATACCTACCAGATAATTTATACTGCTTTGCCTCAAATAGTGATAATATTTTATTGCTAATAGTAAATAGACTAACATTATTGAATGTATTTCATATTGATATTAATTTTTCTAATAGATATGACAAATCTCACTTGCAAATTAAAATTTCAAAAATAAATAGAATTAATTTTATTTCTAAATGTAAACTTTTATAATTATTTGTAAGTTGTGGGTTATAATAATAAAATACAACTCGTATTTTGTTAACTTACTTAAATATTAAATTTCAAGAAATAATAATGTACCTTATAATGTGAAATGCCCTTTGTATTAAAAATGAATTAAAAAGCAATGCCTATTTGAATGTAAACTAATCTTATTTGCTTTTTATTATTTATAAAAGCTATTTTTTGATTGTGTATGTACTTATAAATTTTATTTATAGTTTAGTACTTTATGTATAATGAATTACAAAATTTGTATAAGATTATTGTGTTATTTATTAGTGATAAAAATTGCTGATGTTTAAGTATCAGTATATAGTTCTTATGCTTAGGGCCGATCTTTTCATCTTCCATTTAATTTAATTGACACATATTTACTATAGAAACGTTTGTTTAAACAATTGTTTCTATGGTAAAAATTTGTCAAGTAAATTTATTGGTAGATGAAAAGATCAGCCCTTAGTCGTAGAGAATTTAAAACATTTTAATAAAATTCTCAAATAATCGTGAATTTTAGAATCTATCAAATCTGAGTGCTTGCGTAATAGAATTATTTTTTAAATTGGTTGAAGGTGCAACTATTTATATTTTTTTATGTTAATTTTATTGTGAAAAATTCAATCGTGGTACAAATTTTCTTCTCAAAAGATATATAATTGTCATTTAAAAATGTATATCGATGGCGTTTTTCCAAAAGAACGTAACCCGCAAAAAATAAATTTTACGGGAGCACATTTTGTGTTGTTGTGTAGCTATAACGGAAATACAAATCGATTTTTCTGATGGCAAAAATCGGAATATTGTTACCAGATTTTAACAGATGATGCCCTTGCTTTAGGTGCATAAGATAATCAGAATAACTTTTTTTTTTCAAAAAGTGCGGGTTACGCCGTTTTGGCATAACGCCAACGATATATAACTAAAACTGATCTAAAGAGTTTAACTAACATAAATATCGTATTAACCTCATTTTGTTTAGAATAAGGTATTTGAAACAGTAATAGTGCTGATTTAAAAAAGAATTTCTCAATTTTATCTGTCTATTTAGTTTTATATTTTTATATAGGTGGTTCTTAAAAATATTAAATTTAGTGTGAAAACTATTAGTTTAGTATAAATGATTTATTTTGTATTTTATTGTAAATGTTTAATTTTGTTTTTTTATTTATATTTTATTATAATTTATTTTGAATTATGAGATATAACTAGTTACACATATTTCATCTTGAAATATATAAATAATAAAAATACATAATTCTTGAACATATACCACTATTAATACCAATTCATTGAATTAATGTTTAATAGTAAATATTGTACTGATGATATTTTAAAGCAATAGTTTATATATTTTTTAATATTCGTGTAGTTAAAAATAATTAATTTTTATTATGTCAAATTTTACAATATTTGTTTATTTTAATTTTTATAAAAGTTTTTATTTTGAATTATTTTTGTATATTATAACTATACACTTTTTTATTTATAAATGTATAGGACAATTTCACAATTAAACTTAAAATTATTAGGTAATGTATTTGTATAATAACTATAAGTACTTTAAATAAATTCAATTCCATTTTTTTTTGTACTATACATACATATTTATAACATTACTTTGTACCATCTACGAAAGAATAATATACATTAAAATTTCAGTTATTTCTTGTGTGGTAAAATATAAAAAACATGCTGCCACCTAACATCTTACTTCTATTTACAAAAATTATTGTCATTTTGCTTTTGAGAAATGGTATTCGTTGCACACGCCAATTTTATTCAAAGTTCTATTTTTAAATCAAAAGTTAATATATTTCTGAAATCAATATCGTAATAAGCGATTGTTTTATAGTTATGTAAATAATACTAAATGTAAATTTATTCCCATTTAAGATGTATTATATTTCACAAAAATTAATATCTTAATTGTTTTTCCCGCCGATTTACACCGAAAAAACAATGGCGGAAATAAAAACTAACTATCTCTATCTAACCACAATAGATGTATGTATAAGTCCTTGCTCTGTTTGCGTCCACTCTCTAACGCCTTCATTTCTCCATTGATTGTCGAAGTGTGCGGTTCTACCATCGCCATTGTTTGTAGCAGCATTAACTTTGTTATTAGATTCATCAATTAAATTTTGCAATGGCAAATTTGGAATCTGCTGCTGTGAAAGCCGAATCAGCTACCGAAGATGATAATACTAACCAAGAGCAAGGAAATATTGGAAATCTTCCTAATAATCAGAACCATGGCGGCGGTCAAGTTGGTTGTAATGAAGGAGGCAATCGTGGTCGAGGACGTGGTTATATCGGTGGTAGAGGTGGCCCAGGTGGACGTCGCCAATTCAACGTAAGTTAAATAATATTTATCAAATATATACAAATTTCAATTAGAAACTGATATTAATTTCGTTAATTATAATAGGAAAAGACGCCATTTTATTTTTTTAGAAATCGATACAAGCTATTTGTGACCGGCAAATGTAACATGTTTGTAAATAGATTTCATTTCATTTACGAATAATTAATATTTTTACACGTTGTAGTAGGACTAGCATATTTAATTTTGAGTTTATATAGAATATATTGAAAACAAAAATTCTTCCTTCCATTTTAGTTACCCCTAACCTCCCTATTATTAGTATGGCGTTAACATAAATATGTACTTGTATCCGTCACAATGAGTACCTATAAATAAACGTTTAACGTAAGTTTAATCGTAATCGTTAAAGGATCTATAAACATACATACAACTAACGCTATATTTCTTTCTGAACAAATGTAACTTACTAACACCCCTTTGAAACCTGTCTTAAAAAGCGTGTAAATGGCAAAAAGTTAGTATATGCAGTCCATGTAATAACAGAAAGTTCTTTGGTAACAAAGGTTACAACCTTTTGACAGCAACGATATAGGACTTATTTAAAATGTTGATTATGCTGTAACTTACATCAGTTCGTGTGCCTGCAGTAACTTGCTACTGTCCACAGTCTCAAAAGTATCCACTTGCAAATATAATTTCTGAGTTGTAATCGCTGCAAAAATATTAGTTTGGTTGAAACTTTTACAGTGGCAGTGTGCCGTTTATTTATTTAAGTTTTTGTTTTTCCCGCCCTCTTTACATTTTTTTGAAAACAAAAATTACAATATGAAACACGCCCCTATTATTCAAGATTGAAAATCAATAGCAATATTGAATAAGGTTCACAAAACAAACTTCTTATAAGTACAGTGCAAAAACAATTAAATTATTTATTCTACCTCTAAAAATCTAATTGTAAAACACAGTCTTTTGATAAATGGGTGAGAATTCTACGGTTACAGATAGCTTTGGTATAACTATCTATGGCAGGGACATCATGTTGGTCTATCAATGCAACCTTATCTTTGATGGGGTTAGGCAGATTAAGAAAATGAGACTTTATAATATTGTCCATCTCCTCGGGTAAATAAAGATTTACCAATTCTACATGTAAATGACAAAGTAGTCTCAAAATAATGATAGATGGGAAAAGGGTATAATAATGACCAAAATTAATAATAGGTCATACCGTATTAAAGGTATATATGGTACGGAATGTAGGTGTAATCGAAAATTTATTAATAAAACAAACATTAATGTAGAAATTAATGATGACATAATTTATGGCTGTTCATTGTTTGACGAGACAGACAATATAAAGTCTAGTTTTGTTAACAATTGATTCTAATTCGCACCCAGATTTTGGAGACTTAAATCAGTTTAAAAAAGTCCTACAGATATAGGTTGCTTTAAAGAGGTGGTCGCCACCAGAGTATTATAGTCTTAATTTATAATTTTAAATAAATTAACATTATGAAGTTCAAATTCCACGAGTAATTTATTTAATGTTCTTTTTAGATGAAACGGGATATTCCTGATTATAACAACAGAAAACCTGCCAAAAGAAGTGTCGGTCAATCTGTAGGAGGTGGTGGTGGCGGATTAAGTGGCAGTGGAGGTGGTGGTGGTGGAGGAATGCGTGGTGAACAAGGAGGACTCATATCTCGTAATGCCGATGACCGTTTAATGGACAGAGTTATGCAAATATCTGGTCCAACTTTCGATTTACCACTAGTTGATACCAGTGAAAAGAAATTTTCGGAAGGAGCCGTTTATACATTGGAAATATTTCTTCAGAAGTCACCGAAGATGACATTAGCCAAATGTTCAAGGCTTATGGAGACCTTAGTGAATTGTTTTTAAACAAGGAAAAGAATTTTGGTTTTATTCGATTGGTATGTCTTTCTTAAATACGTCCATTTATTTATTAATTAATGGTAATTTTTTCTAGGATTATCATGTTAATGCAGAAAAGGCTAAGAAAGAATTGGATGGAACTATGCTTAAGGGTCGAACTTTGAAGATTCGTTTTGCTCCTAACGGTTCTACTATCAAGGTTAAGAATCTTTCACAGTATGTTTCAAATGAAGTTTTATACTGGGCTTTTAGTATTTTTGGGGAGGTATGTGTAACAGTTTTTAGATAAATTAAGAAACTAAAATATTTGCGATTTTAGATTGAGCGTTGTATCGTAATTGTTGATGATCGTGGAAAACCAACTGGCGAGGGTATTGTTGAATATTCAAGAAAGGGTAGTGCTGTAATGGCTATACGCAAATGCTCTGAAAGATGCTTTTTTTTAACTTCATCCTTGCGTCCGGTCATTGTAGAACAGTACGATGCAGTGGATGATACTGATGGTCATCCTGATAAGAATATCCCCAAAAAGAATGCTGAATTTTTGAAGGCTCGTGAGATAGGTCCTCGTTTTGCCAACACTAATTCCTTCGAACACGAGTATGGTATGCGTTGGAAGCAGTTACACGAACTTTATTCTCAGAAAGAGCAGGCACTAAAGAAGGAATTGGAAATGGAAAAAGAGAAATTGGAGGCACAAATGGAATATGCTCGCTATGAACACGAGACTGAAATGTTACGTGAACAATTACGTGTTAGAGAAATGGATCGTGAACGTCAGAAGCGTGAATGGGAAATGAAAGAACGCCAAGCTGAAGAATCTAGACAGAGAAATGAGGAACAAATGCGTCGTCAACAAGAAGAGATGCAAAATAGGATTTTGCATCAAGAAGAAGAGTTACGTAGACGTCAACAAGAGAATAGTCTCTTCATGCAAGCCCATCAACTAGATAATATGCTTGATCAACAAGAGCAAGCATATGATCAACCTGATCACTTATATAATTCTAACAGTAAGTAATTTTATTTAAATTATATATACAGTGAAACCTGTGTAGACGGGCGCAAGAAAGAAGAATATTTATCATGATTAGTACACCACTTGCTAAAACCACATTTACAATAGGAAAATACAATGCCGAAAATTTGTTGTCCGCATACAAACAGATGTTGCAGATTGGATATTGTAAATGTTTTTTAAACACATTATATTTTGTTATCGTTAAGTTATTCAATAATTCAGTTTGAAAATTTTACTAACGAGGGACCATGCGGAATAGCCTCAAAATTTTGTACTGTGCTTTTGCATAGTTAATATACATGGTAAAGCTTCAATAATTTTAATATTTTAAACGTTTTTTTCTTGAATAATGCAAATGATTTAAGAGCAATAGAGATCGGCTGATCAGAGCGCATTTGACTGTGTGTCTTGTCCCTTGTGCATATAACGATTGGTGTTGCTGACAACACTGTTTGGCAAAGTTACTCTATAAGGCGATACTTTATATTAGATACATTTATCGTAAACATCTGGCTCTATTTTAAAAGTTTTAGGTATTTCGATTTAAATATGTACTTATATGAAAATGAAAATATAAACCAAATGTTGCAATTTGATCTGCTAAAGTCTTTTGCCATTTTTTTGTGACCCATTTTCAAGTTAACAATGCAGTAATATAAAAACAAAAAAATAACAATATTTTAAATTAGGAGTAACCACTATAACACTCAAATGCCACAAAAATTTTTCATTTGAAATTATTTACCTATTTTCTATTACATAAATATCTATATTGAATTTATTATAATTTCTCTAATAACACTAGTCAACAAATTTTTAAAATTGTTTTGCGATATGAAAATGTAGGTGCGTTGGAGTATCAAGTACCTGATTACGAATTTGGTATGCAAAATTTCCCATCGCGTAGTAGGATTTTTAGTTACAGGTCATCAATTTTTTACGTACTTTTAACAGGTTTCTACACATTATTTGCAAATAAAATTAAAACAAGAGAAAAATAAAGTTACTTAGAAACGACAGATTATTTTAAATGCTAAACTATATGTATATAAAAATACATTTATGGCAAATTTGCAGCTGATGACTGTCACAAAAACCGATTTTCCCTTATAATCCTTGTGACAGTCTCTTATTATAAGAACTAACAATATTCCTCTATCATTTAATTGCTGGATTTCACCTAGATTTTATAGAGCTTGTAACTTTTTAATGCTCTTGAAACTCAAAATAAAAACGAGCCATAAATTATATGTAATAGTAGAACTACTAAATGATAAAATAAAAAATGACATGGCTCTGTCTCTTTTAATGACATTTAACCATAAAAACTGATTTTTATTTTTTGATTTTACCTAAATTTTATAGGCCCAAAGAAAACAAGAAAAATAAATTATGGACATGGAAATTTTAAACACATCGATTTTGGTAATTTTGTCAACTTAAACCCATTTTAATCATATAAAACAAAATATTTTAGATATTTTTCCATATTCCAAATGGTCTCTTGTTTTTTTACAATATAAATATTTAAAAAAACTAGATGTATGTAATAAAAAAATTTGTAGGTATGCAGTTTTTGCAACCTTTACCTACGAGCACTAAAAATATGCAGCAGTCAATAGAAATAGGTCTAGATTCAAAACGATAAAAGCTTAAAATGTTTTAAAGACTGATTTTGAGTGCTCACTAATGGAACTATCTACGGTACCTACTTAAACATTTCCAAAAAATCCAAGATAGTTGTTGAAGCGCAATTCAATTAGCCCCTCTCTTGCCTTTACAGAGCAGAAGAGGTGGAGAGTCGTGAGAGACAAGTCAAACGAAATACATACATAATTATAACTGATTATATATTACAAAAATAAAAATCTATCAAATAACAAGAAAAGTGTAATAACAACATAATTTAAAACCCTTATGTTTTAGAAATTTTTTAACTTCATTTTCGTGTTCAGCACACCGAAATTAATTTAAAAAGAAAACAACTTTTTTAATGCAATCGCAAAATGACTGTTGACTAGTGTAATTAATAACTATTAATTAAACTGATGTATTTATAATAAAGTCATTTTAATACAAGATTCATTACATTTATTAAGTTACTGCATTTGTTAAATACGACACTTATGTAGATAGCATAATATCACAATTTATCGGGTAGAAACACACAAATAACGGAGTGTAATATCTATAGGTTATTCAAGATAGGTTCCAATCCACGTCATCAATACAAAGTTACTAAATTGTATATTTGTAATTCAGTTATATGTTTGAAAGGCGACATATTCCATCGATGATTTACCTGCAACCGTATTAGATGGTATAAAGCAAGAGTATAAGTTACTTGAACTGTAAAAATACGAGATTTTATTGATGACGTGTATTGGAACTTATCTTGAATAATGTATATTTAAGCACACTACTTCTATCTGTATTGAAAATAATAGAGATAAGTTTATAAATCTATTATATCAATATTATTCTGAATCAGCTAAACATAATCTGCGACTGTAAATGCAGATATCTTAGCTTTGTTGTCAGATTGCTTATTTCGCGTGCAGTAGCTGATATTGCTGAAAAAATGTTATTTAGAAAAAGTTTTTAGTTCATCGTATATGATCTTGTAAGGTTCGTAGATTTTTTACACAACTTTTATAAAAGAAGTTTTCAATTTTTTCTTCTATTTGTTTTAGCTATTTGGACCTTGCAACATTTTTAACATTTTGGCAAAAGCAGAATAAAAAAAATTAATTCCATAAGGTTACAAATTTTAGTTGCGTTTTTCCAATATGGACACCACTCCTTAGTGCTCTTAAGTGACAACATTTTATAAAACAGATAATATTACATGTAATATTAATTTTATGTGCTCTTCTACATTAATGTAGATATATTGAAATACATCAAAAAAATTACTTTGATAACCAATTAAAAATTCTTAAGTTTAAATAAAAATGCTATACTTAATTTTTTTTTTTAACTGAAAACTGACTTTCAACTTTTTGATAACAAAATGCAAGTTTCTACAGTTAGTCTCTCGATTCACCACACTAAAATAACTTATTTGATTTTCACTATAAATTCTATGGTATAGAAGCTATAAGATAATTTGCAGTTTTATATTTCTTAATAACAAAAACGTTTACATCTACTATCCTAAAATTATTCAATTTTGTTTACTATGTACAATAATTAAGTAAAAATTTTTAGTCAATAATTCGAAGGATATTTCGGGTTATTCCTCTATAAGTTTTTTATATTTATTAAGTTGTAACTGTAGATACAATAAAACGATCTTGCATATGATTTGTTTAACATATTTATATTTCAAACACTTATGTTATCTATAAAAATTTTAATTATTAAGTATTTTAATCATTGGTAACCTTAATAATTAGCACTGTCTTTCATATAAAAAAAGTTCAAATTAGGTATAAGTTTCAATTTAATAAACATTGAACCTATTTTAAATTAGTTCAAAAAATTGTAAAATAACATACGTATAAACTAAATGCTATTTTGTCATATTTCAGTACCTTCTGATATGGGTCCTCCTGGAAACCAGAATATGGTATGTACATTTTAAATATTTATTCAAAATAGTTACCTGTCAGAAAAAGATATTTTAATATTGTGTTTAATTCTTTTTTAAATATATTTTTAAAATTAAGTAAAATGGAAAGATTTTAATAAGAAACTTATTTTAAATCAATAAATGATTTAGAAATTCATATACAGTCGCTGGCCATATTATTATAGACTCGCTCATAATACATTATTTATTTATTTTTGCACTACGTTCGAACATCTCTCTCGCTAATGTGGAGAAATCTTAACGTTTTTTTGAAATCAGAGTTGTTTAATGACATTAACAATTTAATAGCAATGTACGAATGATAACGAAGATTTTTAATCAATTGTTAATGTGCAAAAATAAAAAACCAACTGCAAAAATATAAAAAATACAATTTATTAAGTTATAGCAGTTATTTTGTCAAATGCATAATAAATATGTTATACCTCAATTGTGTTAACAAAGTTACTGCTCTACTTGAAATGAGAAGTGACTTACAAAAATATTTTTTAATGTGGTTTTTTTCACATTTTCTGCAATACATATTTTTACAAAATAGTAGCAAATCAACAGAAAGCTAAGATTTAGCCAGTGAATCTAATAATTTGGCCAGAGACTGTAGGTTTCTGGTACAAATTTTAGTAAACAACTGAATTGTTTTTGATACTTAAAAACCGATTTTGTCTCATAATTTTGAATAAAATTATGATGTACTATTACTATAAAATATTGTAATGGATTCTGATAACAAAATAGTTTTGCCTAATCTAATTTTTAAAATACACATTATTAAAATTATAGGCACTCGAACACTTCTTAAAAGATCTAACAATAAGAAGTAAGTCTTGTACAAAAATAATTTATGGTATATTTATGATATTTAAATTATATAATTCTAGATACTTTTATACCTTTCTAATATCTTTAAACTTCTGGTTGTTAACTATACATATATTTTAAGTATTTCACACACATGGTTACTTTAAATTTGTTTAGCCATCTTACTACACTAAGCAGATGTTTAATTAATAAATTCAAAAATGTCTAAATAATGGAAGCTACGGGATTCTTTAAATACATTAAATATACCTTTAAACAGGTTTGTGAATGATACATAACCTTTTGAACTTTCTTATTGATATTTTATAGCTGTACGATATTTCGTATATTTTACAAGAATTTAAGTAATATTGTTGTTTTACATTAACTTTCAGTCACATTGCCTTAAATAGTAAAACTTTTTTTTTATAAAATCTATTGAAAATAATTTCTGAATTTTTTACTGTTAGTCAACGATTCAAAACAAAAACTTTATTACGAATATTTTTGTATATAAGATAATTTAGAGTATTATAAATTGTGCTTCATATAAATGCTCGTAAAACACGTCTTATTTATAAATAGTATCATTATGCATATAGTATATGGAGAAATCAATTCTATATCATACGTATGTCCAAAATAGGGTAGGTATGTTATTACTATATGTGGGCTATATTATGAAGATTTTGTGAAATACACAATTAAAAGTCTGAAGTTAAGTTAATGAAATTTTTTGATGTATACGATTCATTATATTTATTATTTATGGGCATACATTGCCCAGACTCCCAGAAAATGCAATTGAAGTAAGAATGGAATTTATTATTATAAAATCGTTTGTTAAATTAATTTTGTAATTTTTCAAATTGAAACAGTGTTCTATTCTCATAGTTGATAAATTTATTTATAGGTGAAACTACAATTTAGCATTGTTCTTATGACACGCAATTTGTTTCTCTATAAGAAGCACCTAGTATACTATTTTCAGAAAAACACTTATGCGAATGGAGTGACATAGTTGTTAACTAACAAACGTAAAAGTATGCATTTAACAAATTGATTAATGGAAACAATATTACTTGTTTAATTTTTTTTAAACTTTGAAACAGTAGGGACTCCTTTAAATATATTTGAATAACTTTATTCTTAATCCACACAACAACCACATAAAAACTGTCTTCTACTCACATTCATTATTGTTATATACCAACTTAAAACTTTTTTAAATAAATCCCTAACTGTTTTACCAACTTTATAATAATTCCTATATCGTTTTAAAAGATTGAAATATGAAAAAAAAACAGATTTAGTGCTGAAACTTTAGTAACTTTATTGGTTATGCAGGATACTCTTGATAATCTGACAGATATGGAACCAGATGGTGATCATTTAAAATGTGACCAAGTACTATATACATGTTTATTTTTGAAAAAGTTAATAAAATCAACAGAATATAACAATTGACACTTAAATTAAGGTCTGTTTAATAATATTTTGTATATTCTCAAATATGTTTGAAATAAACATTAAATTTATAAAAAATATATTAATTGAAAAGTATTTTAGATCCTATGCAATATTCATAAAATAATAATAGATGGAAGTATAAATGAATATGAAAATTAATATTTGTTATTTTTATATTTTGAAAGAAGGCTAAAAGGAGAATAAGGGAAAAATTTTAAGCGTGGAGTGAATTAAGCTTTTATGCAAGTTCTTTTTTTAAATTTTGTGGATAATCTTATTGTATGTAGTAGATGTAGTTTAATAGATAGTTTGCTGCAATTTTTTAGGTATAATATAGTGCATATTCCTCTTTAAAGCTGATAAACTAATATTAAATTGATGTAATTGTTCAGTTCGTTTCTAATTAAATTATAACATTAATACACAATACTTTTATTCAAAATAAATTCTATTGCTTTTACAATTTAGGTTTCTGCAATAATAAAATCTAATAAGTTATGCTGAAAGAATATCTACTGCTTTAAAAAAAAAAAAAAACACTTATTCTATTATATGCTATGCAATTTTATTAAAATTTTTATCCAACGACTTAGGTTGATAATACATACAAATAATTAAAATTTCAAATCAAAAGAATATAAAACAAATAAGTTATTCGATACCTAATGAGTAGCTTCAATTTTGTTTACTATGTACAATAATTAAGTAAAAATTTTTAGTCAATAATTCAAGGATATTTCGGGTTATTCCTCTATAAGTTTTTATATTTATTAAGTTGTAACTGTAGATACAATAAAACGATCTTGCATATGATTTGTTTAACATATTTATATTTCAAACACTTATGTTATCTATAAAAATTTTAATTATTAAGTATTTTAATCATTGGTAACCTTAATAATTAGCACTGTCTTTCATATAAAAAGTTCAAATTAGGTATAAGTTTCAATTTAATAAACATTGAACCTATTTTAAATTAGTTCAAAAATTGTAAAATAACATACGTATAAACTAAATGCTATTTTGTCATATTTCAGTACCTTCTGATATGGGTCCTCCTGGAAACCAGAATATGGTATGTACATTTTAAATATTTATTCAAAATAGTTACCTGTCAGAAAAGATATTTTAATATTGTGTTTAATTCTTTTTAAATATATTTTTAAAATTAAGTAAAATGGAAAGATTTTAATAAGAAACTTATTTTAAATCAATAAATGATTTAGAAATTCATATACAGTCGCTGGCCATATTATTATAGACTCGCTCATAATACATTATTTATTTATTTTTGCACTACGTTCGAACATCTCTCGCTAATGTGGAGAAATCTTAACGTTTTTTTGAAATCAGAGTTGTTTAATGACATTAACAATTTAATAGCAATGTACGAATGATAACGAAGATTTTTAATCAATTGTTAATGTGCAAAAATAAAAAACCAACTGCAAAAATATAAAAAATACAATTTATTAAGTTATAGCAGTTATTTTGTCAAATGCATAATAAATATGTTATACCTCAATTGTGTTAACAAAGTTACTGCTCTACTTGAAATGAGAAGTGACTTACAAAAATATTTTTTAATGTGGTTTTTTTCACATTTTCTGCAATACATATTTTTACAAAATAGTAGCAAATCAACAGAAAGCTAAGATTTAGCCAGTGAATCTAATAATTTGGCCAGAGACTGTAGGTTTCTGGTACAAATTTTAGTAAACAACTGAATTGTTTTTGATACTTAAAAACCGATTTTGTCTCATAATTTTGAATAAAATTATGATGTACTATTACTATAAAATATTGTAATGGATTCTGATAACAAAATAGTTTTGCCTAATCTAATTTTTAAAATACACATTATTAAAATTATAGGCACTCGAACACTTCTTAAAAGATCTAACAATAAGAAGTAAGTCTTGTACAAAAATAATTTATGGTATATTTATGATATTTAAATTATATAATTCTAGATACTTTTATACCTTTCTAATATCTTTAAACTTCTGGTTGTTAACTATACATATATTTTAAGTATTTCACACACATGGTTACTTTAAATTTGTTTAGCCATCTTACTACACTAAGCAGATGTTTAATTAATAAATTCAAAAATGTCTAAATAATGGAAGCTACGGGATTCTTTAAATACATTAAATATACCTTTAAACAGGTTTGTGAACGATACATGACCTTTTGAACTTTCTTATTGATATTTTATAGCTGTACGATATTTCGTATATTTTACAAGAATTTAAGTAATATTGTTGTTTTACATTAACTTTCAGTCACATTGCCTTAAATAGTAAAACTTTTTTTTATAAAATCTATTGAAAATAATTTCTGAATTTTTTACTGTTAGTCAACGATTCAAAACAAAAACTTTATTACCAATATTTTTGTATATAAGATAATTTAGAGTATTATAAATTGTGCTTCATATAAATGCTCGTAAAACACGTCTTATTTATAAATAGTATCATTATGCATATAGTATATGGAGAAATCAATTTTATATCATACGTATGTCCAAAATAGGGTAGGTATGTTATTACTATATGTGGGCTATATTATGAAGATTTTGTGAAATACACAATTAAAAGTCTGAAGTTAAGTTAATGAAATTTTTTGATGTATACGATTCATTATATTTATTATTTATGGGCATACATTGCCCAGACTCCCAGAAAATGCAATTGAAGTAAGAATGGAATTTATTATTATAAAATCGTTTGTTAAATTAATTTTGTAATTTTTCAAATTGAAACAGTGTTCTATTCTCATAGTTGATAAATTTATTTATAGGTGAAACTACAATTTAGCATTGTTCTTATGACACGCAATTTGTTTCTCTATAAGAAGCACCTAGTATACTATTTTCAGAAAAACATTTATGCGAATGGAGTGACATAGTTGTTAACTAACAAACATAAAAGTATGCATCTAACAAATTGATTAATGGAAACAATATTACTTGTTTAATTTTTTTTAAACTTTGAAACAGTAGGGACTCCTTTAAATATATTTGAATAACTTTATTCTTAATCAACACAACAACCACATAAAAACTGTCTTCTACTCACATTCATTATTGTTATATACCAACTTAAAACTTTTTTAAATAAATCCCTAACTGTTTTACCAACTTTATAATAATTCCTATATCGTTTTAAAAGATTGAAATATGAAAAAAAACAGATTTAGTGCTGAAACTTTAGTAACTTTATTGGTTATGCAGGATACTCTTGATAATCTGACAGATATTGAACCAGATGGTGATCATTTAAAATGTGACCAAGTACTATATACATGTTTATTTTTGAAAAAGTTAATAAAATCAACAGAATATAACAATTGACACTTAAATTAAGGTCTGTTTAATAATATTTTGTATATTCTCAAATATGTTTGAAATAAACATTAAATTTATAAAAAATATATTAATTGAAAAGTATTTTAGATCCTATGCAATATTCATAAAATAATAATAGATGGAAGTATAAATGAATATGAAAATTAATATTTGTTATTTTTATATTTTGAAAGAAGGCTAAAAGGAGAATAAGGGAAAAATTTTAAGCGTGGAGTGAATTAAGCTTTTATGCAAGTTCTTTTTTTAAATTTTGTGGATAATCTTATTGTATGTAGTAGATGTAGTTTAATAGATAGTTTGCTGCAATTTTTTAGGTATAATATAGTGCATATTCCTCTTTAAAGCTGATAAACTAATATTAAATTGATGTAATTGTTCAGTTCGTTTCTAATTAAATTATAACATTAATACACAATACTTTTATTCAAAATAAATTCTATTGCTTTTACAATTTAGGTTTCTGCAATAATAAAATCTAATAAGTTATGCTGAAAGAATATCTACTGCTTTAAAAAAAAAAAAAACACTTATTCTATTATATGCTATGCAATTTTATTAAAATTTTTATCCAACGACTTAGGTTGATAATACATACAAATAATTAAAATTTCAAATCAAAAGAATATAAAACAAATAAGTTATTCGATACCTAATGAGTAGCTTCGCTGTTGTTTCTTATGCACTCATTTATTTATCGTGGCATAATTTCAATAAGATGATCAATATCAGCCTAAGGTACAATTTAGCAGAGCTTGTTGCAAATTTAACAAATGTCTTCCAATAATATCTCACATATGTTCTCTTACAAGTAGTATTAAGAAACGACAGAGCTACTTATTATTGAATAAGTTTGTTTATTTGATGTTCTTTTGCTTAGAAATTTTAACCATTTGTATGTATTACAAATACCAATCCAAGTTGTTAGTAAACATTTCAATAAAATCGCAATATATAAAAGGTGTTTCGTTTTTATTTTTTTTGAAAGCAGTATATTTTAATTTTTCTAGAAACTTGATCAGTTCCTATTTATAGATTACAATGATGGACTGACTACTTTTTTAAATCTGAATAAATACCTATACGTACAACTTCATAGTAGAAATACATAAGAAAAATGAAATGAATAGAAGTATATGTATATATTTATTTATTTTTATATCAACATGTTATGTACAAGCCTAAAGTTATAATACAAACAAAAAGGTTAAATCAACTTACATTTGATACAATCATATTTTATACTTATGTAAGCATGGATCATAATTTTTAAAGTAAATCAGTATTTGATATTAAAGTTATACAATTATAGTCTGGGGCACTCCGGGAAGACGATTACTTAATCAACATGTTCATCTGACAATGAGTTAAAGCAAATTCTACTGCATGTAATTTAGTCGGAGAACAGTTCTTAAACACATTATTTGTAGAGCAAAAGGGATGCAGTGGTAGAGTGACACAGCAAAGAACGTTGCTTGTTATATTTGTTTTTCATATTTACATTTATATCTGATGTAAACGAATGTTACACCTTAATAATTACTTAAGTCATAATTATCAAAAAATCTATAACTTGAATGTTTGCATGACTAACACATTTCAATTACTTTAATAAAACAAACAAACTGAGAAAATGTTTATGAGAACAATTATTGTATAATCTTATATTTGTTGTACATATCTGTATTTTGATAAATGTTTCATGAAGCGGGTTCGATAAATTAATTTCAGTCTCATTAAATATTTCAAAATAAAATGCTTTCCATGTTGATTTAAAAGCTTATGCATATTAAAATATAATTAATGATAACCTGATTTTAATATAAAGATTAGAAAAGGATGTCTTTAAATTTGACCAAAAACAGTTTACTATGTTTAGTTGTAATTACCTATAGTTTATATCATTTTAAAATTCAATATAAATAAGAATATATAATATGTAATAGGTAATTAAACTTCATTGTATAGTTCAATTGGTGAAAATGTACTAATATAGATGGCACATTAAATTTGGTAATTAATATAGTATGAAAGTGTACGATAACAAACACATGGTAATAAGCACAAATAACATTTATTGTTGGACCTTTTCTGTTTTTTTTTTCTTTAAGACACTTGAAGTTAATATGAGTAGACATAATATAATAAAAAATAAAAATAATAAGGCCAAATATCTTACATCTGCCAGTTTGCAAAAAGTATGGGTCGTAGTAGACACCTGAACAAAATACCCTTTGAATGCGAAATATAAAGAAACATGGTACTTTTGTATATCGTTGTTTACTTCAATTACTAGTTTTTAAAATTGCTGCAAAACTGCAAAAGCATAATTATCTTATGTAAAAATAATTTGTGCATTGTGTTCATATTTCATCATCAAAGATAAATTTCTAGAATTAGTAGTAATTTGAATTAAATTTGCGTGATTATTTATTGATTTGCGTTAGTATCTATATAAAACAAAATAATTAAAATGAATTACTTATATATTTTAATTATTAATAATAAAAACCAATCATATTTATACATATTACCTATTATAGCAATATAATCGATTTTTTGAGTAGCAACATTGGCATTATAATAATATATATTGTAAACTGAAAAGTGGTACATAACTTTTAATAGAAAAATATTTTGCGAGTATCAAATCATACTTTTAGAATCGTTGTTTGGCATAATGTAATTTTATATTCTACGGTTTATCATGGTGGTGGTGCATTAAATTATTATAAATCATCTAAACAAGTATTGAGAGCTGATTTAAATAATTTAAGATCTATTAAAAAGTAATAAATAAATAAAATATAGTTTTAGCTTGTACTACTAAAATAACTAAAACAACATTTATCGATGCATCAGAACATGGTTGTAATTTTATTAATATTAAATTTGAATTAAGTTGGGGTAGATTCAAAAATATGTATTGATATTTAAAAAATATTTCTTCCTACTGTTGCTTCATGGTTCATACTGCAAATAAATAATCTTCGTTAATATAACTCTTGTCCAGTTGCTGAAACAATCTATAAATTTATCAAGGGATAAGGTTTTGAACTTAACTAACATGTTAATATTGCTATATGCTGTTTCAATTTATCCAATCAAATACTGATATTTATTGCACCTGTAGAAACCGGGGTTACTCTTATACACATTATTCTGATATTAATGAAGGGGGTAAATATTGATATTTTATTTTTATAATTCGTAATCGAATTTTGAATTCTAAAAATTTAAAAATTTTGAAGTCACAATTTTATTAATAAACACAATCTTTGTAGCTAGTACAATTGAATTTTCAATGTAATAATATATACAGTGAAATCTTAATTTTATGTTTTTGTGGGATCCAAAGTATTGAAACGTAAAATTTGTGAAAATGTAGGTTCAGAGGAGTACGTTTCGTTGTATTAGTTTTTTATGGTTTATTCTCAACAGCTATGAAAGTGAGGCCATACATGAACATTTTATTAAATATTTTAATTTCTTTAAGATTTGATTGATATTTGTTTAATATATTATCCCCGAATTTTAAGAATTAAATAAAAATACATGTTTTAATTGGACATCAGATAGAAATCAAAATATTTAATAAAATGTGCAGAAAACTCACTTTATAGTAAATCATTAGCCTCAACTTCGAATAAGCTATCATTTGTTGTCTTTTAAGTATACCAATTTTTAATTGGTGTCATTTGATAGCTATATATATATATATCTATGTTTACTTAAAGTGTTGTATTTCAAATGCTTCCATGAAGTTTGGTATGCATTCTTTTTTTATCTTGAGACATGTCTAAATATTTAATTATTTTTATTTTAACGATATTAGTGATCGTCAATATAAAATTTTTAATACATTTTTGTTTGTGATCTTGCGATATAACCTGTTTATTTACCTATTTTTATATTTATAATCAAAAATAACATCTTCTGCAAATAACTTGCTACTGTATAATGTACAAGTATTAGCATATTTTTGTAGTGGTATTTTAAATAATTTGTCATTTTCTTAATCTGCGTTTAACAGACAAATCTTAATGATGACTTTACAGTGCTAGTTCAGCAATCTTACAATGATATTTTTATCAAAATAATTTTGTTATAAAAATATGTCAAAATAGTATAAAACAAACAAATATTCTAGAGCAGTGCTGTTGCAGCAAACCGAACGCCTATAATAACCAGGGTTGATGCGACAAATTCTAAAATAAAAAAAAAGTCAAAAGAAAATAAATTCGCCTAATTAACTAAAATTTATATAATGCACTGCGAGTAGACTGCGCATGCGTGTAAAGTAATTGAGAGCGTTGTCTTATTGCCAACTCAATATCCATGCTATGCCGACTCGGTGGTTAGGAGACTAACCTCTCGTCTGACTGGTCCTCTAGGTTCGAGTCCCGGTACGGGCGGTGAAATATCTCCCTGGTAGGCGCGTGGATGTCCCGGGGGCACTAGAAGTAATGCCTAACGGGTTCATCCTCCTGGTGTCTTTCGGGGTGTGCTACTAACACAAAAAAAATCCATGCTATAAACTGTGAGCTTGCTAATTTTCACATTTTTTGTTGAAATTATTTTTCATTATACAGTAGGACCTCGATTATTTGTTACTCTATTAACCGTCAGGGAACCAGCTGTCCACGGTCACTTATAGCTCGGCGTTTTTCCCACCACATCTACCGCTCCCATCCCACTTTCTTCCACACATCACTCTCTGCTCTTCGTCCGCTGTTTTCCCGCCTCTTAGTTATATAACGCTCGACGACTGTGTACATATATAATGTATATACAAACTGAGAAAAAAATTTTTCATAAAAAAATTCCTCATTGTTCTGTTAACCGTCTTTTCGATTATTCGTCAACACTTCGGTCCCGTGTTTGACGGATAATCGAGGACCTACTGTAATTATATTATGTATTAGATAATATTTATTCATTCATAATTTTATAAATATCTGTTATTTATTTTTAATGTATATAGAGCGTAACAGGACTTGGAGCATTTATTTATAAGGCAGATAGATCATGAAAAAACAAAGACATTTTTGTTATACAATGTCTAACATGATATATTACACAGAATTGCCGGTGTTAAAATTTGAAAGAAAATGTTTAATGCCTTTTGTTAACTTTGTTAACAAATGTCAACTCAAAGCAAGTGCTCAGTGTCCACCTGCCATCTTTACGCATAGCTCTAATTTTGCCAATACTAGCGTAGTTGATCAGAATATATTGTTATTGAAACTAACCAGTGATTCAAAAATCTTTTTTTTAATTTTTATCACTTCGATTTTTGATCAGTAAGTGATACTTGATTGATTCTGCTTTTTATAACGAAAAATCTTTATTTAATCGACCTCTACTTATCCTCCAAATAAATGACCCAAATTCTGTTACACCCTGTATACATATTTATGTATTTACTATTTAATTTGTGTGTTCTATTTTGATGTTTTGATATGGAGTTTGGATGGGGGCTTACGGATTACTTCTATTTATTTGTTTTTCAATTACTCACAACACAATTTGATTAACAAAAGGGGGCTCAGGAACAGATTATGTTCTTATATAGACTACTGTATTTTACTTTGAAATAAATTCGGGTGGTATAAAGCTTACGTCACATATATTTTATCTTAAAAAAATAATACTTTCTACTTGAAATAAATTCAAGGTTAACCTGAACATATTTCTATAATTTTGAAATTTATAATTATTATATTTTAACGAATTTAATTTATTGCCGCATTTAATATTTTTAAATAAAAAAATATGAAGTTCTACTGTTTCGATTTTTATGTAAAACTATTTCTTAAATGAATAATATTACTTTATAGATATCTATTAGTTTAAAAGACAATTTTGAATAAGTTTAGAATAATATATGCATATTTAATTTTTTTTTTATTACTTGAACTGACCCAATAAATTCCCAATTTACGTTAATCAATTGAAAACTATAATAATTGAAATAAATGAAATTTTAATTTTGATGCGATTTGTGCTGCTTCTTGCTTGTATATTTGCTATATTTGTTTGTTTTTATTAGAGTACAATATTAAAAATATATATATATATGATCTCTAGTAACTTTATTTTCATAAATCAAGAATTTGTATACATATTGAATTTATTGCAAAGCAGAAAAAATAAATTATTTTTTAATATTTAGGTAAAGTCGAATATTGCTAAGTCGGCATCTACTTAACTTGAATTTTTCCCTAACTCAAATTATTAAAGCAAGATTTAAATTAAAATGTCATCCTTTAGGTCGAATTTTTAAGTCGAACGAACTTTTTTAAATTTCGCAGTAATCCTATACCTTAGTTATAATAAAAAGATAGAAACTATTTAAATGTGGAGACTAAAAACGATAATTTTTGTAATAGATTTCAGCTTCTGGTAGTTCTGTTTATTTTGTTTTCGTGGTTGTATAATTATAGTTATTGATATCAGCATAAATTATTTTTTTCACAAATATGCTGTTGTATTTACTTCAGTAACATCTCAATTTGAGTTGACAGTTCTGATTTTGCTGTTGTTTCGAGATAAAAATGATCTTTGATGCGAATACTTGATAATAAATTGTGGTTTGTTAACTTCTTTTAATATTAGTACTTTTGTTAATTGGGAATCGGTATTACATTTTCTTTTGTTTGATTTTTATTTACTGCATCACATAACAATGTTAACATATAAAAATAATAATGTGTTTAAAATAAAACTATATTTGACAAACATTTTAAATACTAATTATAAATATTCTAAACTTATAAGATTTTTTTTAAATTTATTGCAGTGGTTATTAATGCTGTAGCTTATGTAATTATTAAAGAGTTAAATTTTATTTTACATTTTTAATATTTGAAACTGCGATTTATTTGTGTCATTTTTTATTTATTTATTATTTTTTTAAATATAAATTCAAGTATTTCAAAAGTTTTTTTAAATAATTTCGTCAATTTTCAATAGTTTATCATGTTTATTTCTTCCTAAGTTAATTTACGGCACATATTTTTTTGATTCGATATTTTTAACTTGTATGTTACCATAATCTCTGAAATAAGTCAAAAGAAAATTTAATTTAAAATCTAGTCTTCTGTCGTTAAATCATAATTTTGATGTTAGTCTGACAATTTTTATATTACGTTATTCAAGGGCACTTAAGAAAAATGTCACAAAGTTTAATATTGCTGATCTTTAACATGAACGGAATAAGATTAGACTGTAAAGTCTTGTAGGCTATGGTGGTACCCAATATATTTTTATACAGGCTGTGGACATTGTCTCAAGTAGGTGGTACTTTACTAATATAATTTTTATAGTACAACCTAACAATCTCTCTAAAGTTCACAAGTCTGTACTTCTCATCTTGGGTAACATGCTTTAAAAACTTTATTTGGCATTCGTTATACAACACTTCATTTGGAAATTTGATTTAACTTACTAGATTGTAACTTCTAATTATGTACATACTAGGATCCGAAGGCATTCCTCAAAGCTTATGATCGCAATCACCGTTTTGATGGTCGTGAAATGGGGCAACTTGGGCCACGTGCAGGTGGAAATATGGGGGGCAGGGGACATTGGGTCAACGAAAATCGCGGTGGCGGAGGCAATCGTGACGATTTTCCTTCGAAAAGACGCCGCTACTAACTTGACATTTTTAATATGAATTGAGAGTAGGATTTTTCGCAACATAATTTATAGATAATTCTATATTTATGTTATGCGAGTCCTGCATTTGATTTATACATTAGTGTATGATTCTTTTAAAATAATTTTTACATTTCTTATTCATATAATGTAGGTATTACAAGTATGATTTCTAAACAATATTGTAGTGTAGGTTTACTTGTTTATATGTACCAACCATAATAGTCTTTTATTTATCATGACTAAAATCAGCGTTTTATATATTTTTTTACAAAGTAGTTTAATTTTATGTTTATGTGAATTAAGTGGAACAGCATAAAATAATTAAACTCAATGTAAATCTTACAGTTATTCATGAAATTAGTTTCCAATGGCAATTGATCATACTACTTGATTTTATTATAATACTAGGTATTTAGGATGTAGTTCACTTTATGTATTAATATAATTATAGTAATAACATGCATTTTTTTTCAAAACTAAAAATTGAGATACCTATTTAATCCATCTTCGTTGTTTACTTGGTTAGTTAACGGCGGATGAATTTTTCTCAGATAGAAAACTTGTTTTGCAGTCAAATCTAAACTCTCGAACGAATTGGGTCAGATTTTAGTAACTTCACTTGTATTTATTTTGTATATATATATATTCGAAGTGGTATCGTAAACGTACCAATTTTCGTTATCAAAAAAAATTAGTTCAGTAATACATAAGTTAGATTTTTAGTTCTTTACTATTTTAGTGAATTTTCATACAAAATAAAACTATTGCAGCCTTTCTGATGACGGCACCCCGACGTGTCCTTTTGGTTTTCTCCGATCTCAACCCCTAGATCACGAAAATATAGGTGACTCATTTTGGGTCGGTCATATATATATAATCAATTTCTTGTGGACACGATTCCAGTCGCAATTTTGATCGTAGGAGGTTGAAATTTGGACAGCGTATTGTCTTTACGAAAACGAAGGACGAGTTCGTTAACCAGCCAAATCGACCGACCAATTTCAAAATGGCGGCCGTTCAAAAAAATTCTAATTTCCATTATTACTCATAGAATCGGTAATGTGAAATATGTTTTGGAATTGGCATAAACTTCTCTACCGATCATGTCTCTTTATAATTTTCGATAGAATGCACTGTTTTCGAAATAAACGTAAAAAAGTGATAATTTTTTTTAATTCTTACACATTTCTCTCGTAAATATTATTTTTCAAAAAATGTATTTCTTTCGAGAAAAATTAAAAAAGGAGTTTTTTGATATGCGACATGAAAATTCGATACCGAGGCTTGTGCGCGGTCGGATATTTAAAACATGCACAGGACATTTATTGTTTATTTTAATTACACATTTTAATATATTAAATGATATACATAATTAATATCATTTGCATTAGTTATTCTCCGTGATTCGAAAATCTTTGTTATAGCTGATTTATTATATTTATTATTATTTTGTTATAATTTACTATATTAAGTATAAAATGTGTCAATCATTCGGATTCAGGCCTTTGAAAAATTTTCAAACACAAAAATAATCTCCACGCATGTTAAAACTAAGTAATACATTCTACAATTAAAAACTACGCGAAGTCATTTACTTGAAAGATTTTACAAAGGTTTTTACAAATTTGTTCATCTTCAGAAGCTTTTTATCAAGTTAAATATGTTTGATTAACCGAATTACTTTTGGTCTCATTAATTTGGACAATAAATTGACGTTCTACTGTATTAGTAAATTTGAACAGTGCTATAAAAATATTACCCTTCCAATAAAAATCATTAACTGCAGTTTTTCAACTTCTTCAGTTTCTTGTACTTGTAAATAATAATCTTTTGAATAACTTCTTGATTTTTAATTGATTTCTTTTTTTTATAGGGATTTGATAAAGTACTGATTTTTTTAATAGCCCTGTCCATTAACCATTAGCCAACTTCTATGTATATTCCACATACTATGTATTAGCGTTAGTAGGAATGATCACAAACATCCATGGTTGCTGGAGGATTCGAGCCGTTGGTTTACTTGAAGAGTGTTGGGCTCTCTAGTTCACCACGGCCTCCTTGAGTACTAATTTATAATTAAAATCATATTTTTTCTATTACATCTAACAGTTTTATGACATTTGATGTTCAAAGTTGGAATCCAGACAACAGGTGTAATTTATACATTACTTTTTATTTTTTAACAGGAAAATTCACATAATAATAATAATATAACGATGTTTAAAAAATAGTTCTTATTGAATTTGTGGCAAATTCGCCATTCTCTAAATACTGTCAAACTTCTTATGTTAGACAAAATGGCGGCTGTAACGATTTGAGAACGCAGGGTCTTTTGTGAACAGCGTTCCGCGGCCGGATAAATAAAAACCGCAAATCTTGATCTGCAACGAAAACCCAAAAGTTTTCTTAATCTACATACTAAAAGCTAGAGAAAAACGTGAAAACGATTTTAAAAATATTGATTTTTGTGAAAATGGCGTGCATTTGAAGAAAACGTTAAATTTTCGCTAAAAAAATTCATAAAAAATTGTTCATCGAAATATCGAAAACTTTTCATTTCGCAAAATCTTTACGCTTTTCTCTAGAGAATTTAGGTTTGAAGGAACAGTTAAAATTTGAAGTGTATCGGATGAAAATTGTTCAAGTTATGAATCCGGCCGATTTGAAAAACATGATTTTGAGAAAAACTAGTTTATAGTTTTCAGTCACTGTATGTAATTCACGTTTAACTTTGAAAATTGATTAGCATCGTTTCAACGATTTTATTGATGCTACTAAACATTTAAGATCAAAAATACTTTATTAACGCTATTTATGGATGATATATACTAGTGGACATTAGAAATCGATGGCAAGTCGCATTTTTATATCTGACTCGGATAAACGTTTCGGAGTACTGCTCGCTCTACCTAACAACACTGTGAGGCGTTTGACGCGGGACCCTATAACTTCGGGAAAATCTTTTATCGCTATAAAATCACTCGCACTTTATTTTTAAGACCTTCAAGTGTATTTTAAAAGAATTAAAAAATCGTTTTTAAATTCTACATAGGTGTTACCCCTTAATACGCAAGAGGTTGATTTTTTACCGGGTAAATTTTTTTGACGAAAGCCTATTATTCGAGAATAATTTTTTTATGGGAAATATGTTTGTCACTAAAAAAAAATTCACCCGAATATAAAATTAACCTCGTGTGTATTACAGAAGATCAGTATATAATTACAACAAAATCATTTATTTCGGTTTTCAATCATTTTTGCATTTACAATTTGATATTTGGATGACATTTCTAGTTTGACGCATACGCACTCCGATAAAAGCAAGGTACAGTTTTATCGATTTTTTTATCACCTCTTACTAGCCTGTTTTTCGCACTATAAAAGATTCCTATTGGTCGATTGGTTAATATAATAAGAATATATTAATCGGTGTAATTTATTAGAAATCAAACATTACGACTACTATAAACATATTTGTTGATGTTCATCTTTTATGTCTAATAAAGTTTAGATTAATATTTTCAGTATTAAAAAAAGCAAAACTATTCTTTTAGTTCACCGGTTTGCCTATGGTTTGTTGTTACACGCGATAAAGTTATTTTATCGTTTGAAAACGTATAGTGTAGTTGTTATTGTTATATGTAAGCGCTAATCAATAGAAGATTATCTTCTTACATAGGTGTATAATAAAAGTCGCCATTTTCTTATTTCCTACTCGATATAACAATCGAATTTTATATGTTATACATCAAAATATTATTCAAAATACCTTTTAAATAAACTAGCTTATGAGAACTATACCTATACAGGATTTTATAACTTACGTCTGCAGTCTTCATTATCAACGCACGACAAATAAATGTTACATGGCGGTGTTACGTTACACTGTTCTGTTTTCTGTACGCAGCATTAGGCCTAGTTCAGATGATGAGCGCTTTATGCGCGTAACAAGAAACACAGAAGTACCATAAGCTGTTCAGATGATAACGCATACTAAACGCGGGTAGTTCATCTGAACGGCTTATGGTACTTCTGTATATCTTGTTACGCGCGTCAAACGCCCGTCATCTGTACTAGACCTAAGGGTACGGCCGCACAGAAAGTGTTTCGAGCGTCTTGAACGGGTTTAACAATCACCGTGATAAATTGCATAGATGCATTATTTTTCATATATATTCAAAAAATAACTACGGGAGTTTATCCGATAAAATTAACAGTTCTCGGTTTATAACCTATGCAAAGATTTTCGAGCTTGCTAAAACGCGTAAAAAGCTAGAAGTCGAATCAATCTGTCTTTAAACGTGTAGCAAGCGACTTGAGAAAATGGCGGCGTTTAACGAATCTCTAATTGGAGCTGTATTTACAAGCACGGCAATTCGGAATCCCAAACTGCAATTGCATAAAAACAGAAATTCTTTTTTTTTTATTGTGGTAATAAACCGATAACGTTTAATTAACACCATATATTTCAACCCTGTTTAGAGTTATCTTCAAGTGGTAAAATTTTTATAAAAGGTGGAACAAATAAACAATTACAAAGTATTGTTGTATTCTACTTTGTAATTGTTAATTTGTTCCACCTTTTATAAAAAATTTACCACTTGAAGATAACTCTAAACATGGTTAAAATATATGATGTTGATTAATCGTTATTGGCTTATTACCACAATTTTAAAAAAGAAGAATATTAATTATGGCCAAATCATTGTATCCTTATTAAAAACAGAAGTGCAAACACTAGAATGTAGGTGGAAATTGTTGCTCAGTTATCAACTAACAGTAAATACAATAATCATATTTTTATCTATTATTAAAATAGATAATGAATATATAGATAATTAGGAGTTGGTTGCACTGCACAATTTTCGATAGTAATTTTATTCTGTTGGGGCTTAATCGCCCCCATAAAGAGAATGTACTTGAAAAATGCAAACATCGTTCAAGTAGTTTTATGTTTAATCTTTCCTTTCGTACTTATATTGTACATTCGAACATCACAAAATAGTCTAACAAATAAAGAGTGGTTATGCCACCACTTCCCCGATAACAAAAAATTTAGTTAATAACAAATGCAACTGATACAAAACTGGATCAAATAATCACTTAGAATTTTTTTTATTTTTATTATGAAATAGGAACAAAATCGGTAAAAATTCTTCATATAAACCATTTATTATAATTTTTGACGTAGCAATGTTGTCTAGTAAAAATGGGCACTCCGTGTATCTGTTAATAATCTTAAATAACGCTATCATTTTAGCAGTAGATAATTAAGTTAAAGTCTAAAGTAGGCGATTAAGTAACCAAAAACACTTCACGCTCTTTAAATGCAACAAGCGGCAAACGCTCTTTCTGTGCGACCGTACCCTAAAACCTAACGCGCGTCAAACACCCGTCATCTGTACTAGACCTTAGTTGCAATCTTCCAGCATATGATATAATATTCAATGAACGTTGTTAATGGGGTAATACATGAGGTTCAAATACTCTAATCTAATCCTTTTGATACAAATGTTTAATACGAACTGCTTTAAATATAACTGCCTTCATTTTATTTTCCAAACGATTTAGTTGCGGAAGCGATTTTTGTAGCAAAAGGATTAACATCATCTTAAAATTAACAGGTAAGATATTAAATTTTTTCTTTAAATATTTATGGGCTCTCTAGTTCACCACGGCCTCCTTGAGTACTAATTTATAATTAAAATCATATTTTTTCTATTACATCTAACAGTTTTATGACATTTGATGTTCAAAGTTGGAATCCAGACAACAGGTGTAATTTATACATTACTTTATTATTTTTTTACAGGGAAATGTATTCAACAAATAATAATAATAATATAACGATGTTTAAAAAAATAGTTCTTATTGAATTTGTGGCAAATTCGCCATTCTCTAAATACTGTCAAACTTCTATACATAATATACCATAGCGAATTTCTCTATAATATCGAACCTTTGTGCCAAATACTGCTTTTTTTTTAGATTAAAATACATATAAAACTTTTAGAATAATGAAGTACACTTTCTATTTAACGAATTTTTTAAGCTAAACTAAAATAAAATAAAATTTTCTAGATAAAGGTATGTATTAAATATAATACCTATCGATAATTAATTTACGGTGTTAGATTCTATTGTTTGATTTCGATACTGTTGTTAATTTAATTAAAAAATTAGATGGAAAATAAATCAACGCGAGTCTAAAATCTAAAAATTAATCTACTTATATACATTTCAACCAACTTATCTGACCAATTTAGGTAGTACATAGTATCTTTGCTACAACATTTATCCTTATTCTTGTATAAAATGAAAAAATATATATAAATACTACATTTTACAAACTTGTTTGTGTAAAAGATAGTTTATTTATAAATCGGTTCCTTACTGTTATCTAATTCAAATTTAACATTAGAAACTTATTATTTCTGTGGTATGAGTTCATTATTATAAAGCGTTTGATATATATTTGACGTATATTTGGACGGCGTTTTCGTAAAAGCGAACACGTAACGGCGTAACATCAGTGCGTCTGCAAGTCCAGGCAAAAAACAGAACATCGTCGCGTAACACCGCCGCAATCCTATTTGTACGATTTTTCGTAAAAGTGTAACATCGGTGCAACCACCGATTATCAGTATTTTAGCGTCACATCAAAGAAACTATACGTATAGATTATAAGTGGTATATAAAATGAGTTTTCGAACTAACATTGAGTACAATAGGTAAACTAGTAAACCAAAAGATAAAGAATGGGCTGACCGCTCAGCTACTAGATTCACCAATTCTACGAATTAATATTAATTTACAATATGTATACATCGTCACATAGTCGAGTTTGAACGAAATCTATATACTAACCTAATAATTTTTTTTTAAATATGCTTCTTGAAAGCGCAATTTTCTATCGAATACCAACTTAATTGGTTATGGGGTATTAAGGGGTAACACCTATGTAGCGACCTGTTTTCAACACTTAACTTTGGGAAGAGAAAGGAATTAATCGAAAATTCATTTAAGTGGGCTTATTATATATGTCTTGAGGAATACAAATTTTTTTATGTGTTTGTTAGACAAAATGGCGGCTGTAACGATTTGAGAACGCAGGGTCTTTTTGTGAACAGCGTTCCGCGGCCGGATAAATAAAAACCGCAAATCTTGATCTGCAACGAAAACCCAAAAGTTTTCTTAATCTACATACTAAAAGCTAGAGAAAAACGTGAAAACGATTTTAAAAATATTGATTTTTGTGAAAATGGCGTGCATTTGAAGAAAACGTTAAATTTTCGCTAAAAAAATTCATAAAAAATTGTTCATCGAAATATCGAAAACTTTTCATTTCGCAAAATCTTTACGCTTTTCTCTAGAGAATTTAGGTTTGAAGGAACAGTTAAAATTTGAAGTGTATCGGATGAAAATTGTTCAAGTTACGAATCCGGCCGATTTGAAAAACATGATTTTGAGAAAAACTAGTTTATAGTTTTCAGTCACTGTATGTAATTCACGTTTAACTTTGAAAATTGATTAGCATCGTTTCAACGATTTTATTGATGCTACTAAACATTTAAGATCAAAAATACTTTATTAACGCTATTTATGGATGATATATACTAGTGGACATTAGAAATCGATGGCAAGTCGCATTTTTATATCTGACTCGGGTAAACGTTTCGGAGTACTGCTCGCTCTACCTAACAACACTGTGAGGCGTTTGACGCGGGACCCTATAACTTCGGGAAAATCTTTTATCGCTATAAAATCACTCGCACTTTATTTTTAAGACCTTCAAGTGTATTTTAAAAGAATTAAAAAAAATCGTTTTTTTAAATTCTACATAGGTGTTACCCCTTAATACGCAAGAGGTTGATTTTTTACCGGGTAAATTTTTTTGACGAAAGCCTATTATTCGAGAATAATTTTTTTATGGGAAATATGTTTGTCACTAAAAAAAAATTCACCCGAATATAAAATTAACCTCGTGTGTATTACAGAAGATCAGTATATAATTACAACAAAATCATTTATTTCGGTTTTCAATCATTTTTGCATTTACAATTTGATATTTGGATGACATTTCTAGTTTGACGCATACGCACTCCGATAAAAGCAAGGTACAGTTTTATCGATTTTTTTATCACCTCTTACTAGCCTGTTTTTCGCACTATAAAAGATTCCTATTGGTCGATTGGTTAATATAATAAGAATATATTAATCGGTGTAATTTATTAGAAATCAAACATTACGACTACTATAAACATATTTGTTGATGTTCATCTTTTATGTCTAATAAAGTTTAGATTAATATTTTCAGTATTAAAAAAAGCAAAAAAGCAAAAGAACAACCCATTCCTATTCTTTTAGTTCACCGGTTTGCTTATGGTTTGTTGTTACACGCGATAAAGTTATTTTATCGTTTGAAAACGTATAGTGTAGTTGTTATTGTTATATGTAAGCGCTAATCAATAGAAGATTATCTTCTTACATAGGTGTATAATAAAAGTCGCCATTTTCTTATTTCCTACTCGATATAACAATCGAATTTTATATGTTATACATCAAAATGTTATTCAAAATACATTTTAAATAAACTAGCTTATGAGAACTATACCTATACAGGATTTTATAACTTACGTCTGCAGTCTTCATTATCAACGCACGACAAATAAATGTTACATGGCGGTGTTACGTTACACTGTTCTGTTTTCTGTACGCAGCATTAGGCCTAGTTCAGATGATGAGCGCTTTATGCGCGTAACAAGAAACAGAAGTACCATAAGCTGTTCAGATGATAACGCATACTAAACGCGGGTAGTTCATCTGAACGGCTTATGGTACTTCTGTATATCTTGTTACGCGCGTCAAACGCCCGTCATCTGTACTAGACCTAAGGGTACGCCGCACAGAAAGTGTTTCGAGCGTCTTGAACGGGTTTAACAATCACCGTGATAAATTGCATAGATGCATTATTTTTCATATATATTCAAAAATAACTACGGGAGTTTATCCGATAAAATTAACAGTTCTCGGTTTATAACCTATGCAAAGATTTTCGAGCTTGCTAAAACGCGTAAAAGCTAGAAGTCGAATCAATCTGTCTTTAAACGTGTAGCAAGCGACTTGAGAAAATGGCGGCGTTTAACGAATCTCTAATTGGAGCTGTATTTACAAGCACGGCAATTCGGAATCCCAAACTGCAATTGCATAAAACAGAAATTTTTTTATTGTGGTAATAAACCGATAACGTTTAATTAACACCATATATTTCAACCCTGTTTAGAGTTATCTTCAAGTGGTAAAATTTTTATAAAAGGTGGAACAAATAAACAATTACAAAGTATTGTTGTATTCTACTTTGTAATTGTTAATTTGTTCCACCTTTTATAAAAATTTACCACTTGAAGATAACTCTAAACATGGTTAAAATATATGATGTTGATTAATCGTTATTGGCTTATTACCACAATTTTAAAAAAGAAGAATATTAATTATGGCCAAATAATTGTATCCTTATTAAAAACAGAAGTGCAAACACTAGAATGTAGGTGGAAATTGTTGCTCAGTTATCAACTAACAGTAAATACAATAATCATATTTTTATCTATTATTAAAATAGATAATGAATATATAGATAATTAGGAGTTGGTTGCACTGCACAATTTTCGATAGTAATTTTTATTCTGTTGGGGGCTTAATCGCCCCCATAAAGAGAATGTACTTGAAAAATGCAAACATCGTTCAAGTAGTTTTATGTTTAATCTTTCCTTTCGTACTTATATTGTACATTCGAACATCACAAAATAGTCTAACAAATAAAGAGTGGTTATGCCACCACTTCCCCGATAACAAAAAATTTAGTTAATAACAAATGCAACTGATACAAAACTGGATCAAATAATCACTTAGAATTTTTTTTATTTTTATTATGAAATAGGAACAAAATCGGTAAAAATTCTTCATATAAACCGTTTATTATAATTTTGACGTAGCAATGTTGTCCTAGTAAAATGGGCACTCCGTGTATCTGTTAATAATCTTAAATAACGCTATCATTTTAGCAGTAGATAATTAAGTTAAAGTCTAAAGTAGGCGATTAAGTAACCAAAAACACTTCACGCTCTTTAAATGCAACAAGCGGCAAACGCTCTTTCTGTGCGACCGTACCCTAAAACCTAACGCGCGTCAAACACCCGTCATCTGTACTAGACCTTAGTTGCAATCTTCCAGCATATGATATAATATTCAATGAACGTTGTTAATGGGGTAATACATGAGGTTCAAATACTCTAATCTAATCCTTTTGATACAAATGTTTAATACGAACTGCTTTAAATATAACTGCCTTCATTTTATTTTCCAAACGATTTAGTTGCGGAAGCGATTTTTGTAGCAAAAGGATTAACATCATCTTAAAATTAACAGGTAAGATATTAAATTTTTTCTTTAAATATTTATACAGCTAAAAATTCCATTATTCAAACGAAAGTATCTAATTGCACGTGAAGATCTTCAAGTGATATTACCTCCAGGCAAGCCAGTAATAATCTGAAAATAAAATATTTAATTTTGTTATATTTATAATAAATTCATAAGTATTGAAGGCTTCTTCGTGGAATAATCATAATGGTGAGGAACAATTTATTTTTTATAATGTTGATGTAATAATAATAATTGGGGATAGTTTTATTATAAATTTTTCTTTAGTTTCAATTATTTAACATTTTTATTACATAGTATAAAATAATTTAATTTTTTATAAAATTTGTTGCAAAATTATTAACCAATAAATTGTTGTTAAAATGGATAATTGATTTTCATAATAAGGGTGGGCAAAGTGAAATATAAATTTACAAAAGTCGTCTTTTAATTATTACCATGTGTGTATTAGTAACTTGAATAGCGTTGTCCGTTGTCCGAAAAGGTGAGGAGATAAAGGATGGCTAGTTTTACTTTTTCTAGGGGAATTTTTGGAATGCATTATTTTAAATCGGTATTCTTAATTTTTAACTAGCGATATAATTTGCCGTATTAACCGTTGTAATTAATTTTGTTAATTAATAATAATTAGTTCCCTTAAATATTGTATATAATTTGCTTTGTTGTAGTTTATGGTCTTGATTTGATAAACGTTTAGTTTAAACTCTTTACAAATAGTGCATGTGGACACAAACTGTGTTTCGCCAATTTCTAGATTTGTAAATAATAAATAGTATAAAAATAGTTAATACCGCTAATAAAACAAAACCATTTAAAGTAATACATTCCGAAAATTCCCCTAGAAAAAGTAGAACTACCCATCCTTTATCTTCCCGCCTTTTCTAACGACGCTATTCGCATCTCCGAGTAAAGAATGGTCGCGCATTGTTGCACTAAGTATAAGTACTATAAGCCGTTCAGATGAACTACGCGCGTTTAGCGCGCGTTACCATCTGAACAGCTTATCGTGTACTTATGTATATCTTGTTACGCGCGTAAAACGCCAGTCCTCTAAACTAGGCCTAATGTGGAATTCTGTGCTGAATTGTGCTTTCAGCAGAAAAATTATAAGTGTAGCCTCAATTTCTGAAAGCTCTATAATTTCTTTACTAATTTTTTTCGTGGCTTACCTTTTGCGTTTCAACAAAACACGGTCTCATTGTGTTAGTAATAGTTATTTTTTTTATTTCCGCCATATCACGTTGAGCAAAATAAAATGTATGGAAAGAACTCAAGAATATTTTCGATGGCCCTTGAAGACGAGGACCTAATGTCTTATTCTTATGGCGATCTATATTTACGACTATCAAGAAGCCAAAAAAATAGAAAAAAAATTATTCCTCATCTTTGAGTTTTGTCAGTTTGTTGATGCCTAATGTGGGTAAATTATAGTTGAGAAGCCTACATTTTGTATTATTTTTATATCTATAGTTTTATTCGAGAGAAATAAACAAATTTGTTTATTTCATAGTTATTGCATTATTTTCTTTTGCCCGTTTAGATATTTCACTTTGCCCGACCTAAGACGGATAAAACTGAACATTGTTTACGAACGGTGATTCACTTATGTCGGCGAAATTACCTACTAGTTACTAGTTTTTTTCAAGCATTTTAAAATTAACCGAGTATTAATTTTTACCTATGACATGCGGACCAATAATTGTATCCGTTAAATCGGAAGTTCGCAAAATCGGGCGTTTGCTGTAATACGTCTATATATTACCTACTTAATGGTGGTGTTAATTGATATTCCTAATTGAAAACTTTTGAAAATAAGACGATCATAATTTGTAAACTAAGGCATTGCGTTCGTGTTAACCTGAAAATGATAGAAAATTTATTAAAACGGCTAGGAATATTGTTTATGTTCAATAACATCGCATTTAAATAGATGTATCGATTGCGTTTTGGCAGAAAAAGACGTAACCCATACTTTTTACAAAAATGAGTTATTCTAACTATTTTATGCATCTAAGGCAAAGACATCATCTATTAAAATAACGTATCTGCTTATAGCTACGCGACGACACAAAATTTGCGCTTCTGTAAAATTTACTTTTTATGGATTACGTCCTTTTGCAAAAATGCCGTCGAATTATCTAATAAAAAATAAATCATTATTTTAATATATTTAAAAAAAAGCTTATGACTAACTAACATTAAAATTGCATATGTCATCGCTCTATCAGTTTCAGATAATGGTGAACCTGTTTTAAAGTACAGTAGAACCTCGAGAATCTTAACCAACTGGAACCGGAATGGGCTATTTTCACAACATTTTTGCGGATAGATGGTAGCATGCGTACTCAATTTAATTTGGTTCGTTTTGACAAATTAACTAACTAAAACTGTAACTGTTAGGTATACATTCTGGGAGGAACAGTTAAAATTCTGGCAATATATTTTTAATTTAATAGATTAAAGTAAATTAAAATAGCAAGTTGTGTCAATTTTTATGAAAACGTACCTTTCAAGCAAATCTGCTTTTTACCAGAAATTTTTGCATTGCCTTTCCATAATTCGGTCTGTGTAAATCTTTTAGGGTAAAATATTTGTAATTGACTAATTCCACACAAATGAAGGAACCGAGTACGCATACTGCCACCTAGTATTGCCTTACATAAGTTGTTGAAAATAGCCCATTATAAATTCGTTCGAATTAACGAACATGTAGGTTTAATTGAACACTAGTTGAAATATGTTATTGTATGTACAGTAAGGTATGTTACTTAATATATATATATATATATATATATATATATATATATATATCAATATATATATATATATATATATATATATATATATATATATATATATATATATATACATATATATATATATATACATATATATATATACATATATATATATATATATACACAAATTAATTAATTAAAGAAAACTTTAAATTAGCGTAACGAACCCATATTTTTATAAATAAAAGATAAGCAACCATCGCTATAAGAGATCGCGCTACTTTTCACACTTTTATGTATGTCGGATTATTTTACTTAAGCCGTGTTCAGATTACTGAACATTCAGATTATCGAACTTCTATTATATTTCACATACAATTAGTTGAACATGTGTAAACAAAAATTATACTATTTAATCGTTTATTTTTAACTGTTTAATGTGAATGAAAACAGAATTATAAGACAGAATTTAATTGCAATAAATGAATATAAATATTGTATTAACGCATTACACAATAACGATCCACATGATGTAGTTTACCTATCTATACAGATCGTTTTCTTAGTTTTTCTAATTAAAAACGCCATTTTAGTGCTGATTAATGTCAAGAGTTTTTTAAGTAGAACTAGTTGAAAAATTACAAAAAAACAATTTTTCTTGTGATTTTATTTTTATAAAATTTTATGATATTTAAGTCGTTATGTAGTTACTACAAGTGATTGTAGTATAATTAAACGTCGCATTATATAAAAAGCTTAAAACAGCTTTTTATACAATCGCATTAATTACCAAATATACAACTCTTATTATTGAAAATATGTTTAGTTAAAAAATATTTTTAAAGAATTATCATTTCGTACGTTCAAATTTATTTAAAAATAAAATATTTTTCAATCTCATACCTATACATACATAAGTTGTTAAAGTAATCTGTCTTTGATTCATATTGATTGTGTCTATTATCTACATAGGTAACAAGTATTAGTTAACTGGTTATAATATAGTTTAAAATATATTTTTATATTTTGCATCTATAATGAATTCATTATAACATCGAAATTAGTGCTTTACCCCATTACGACACGCAAATTTTCATTCTTCGAAGTTAATAACATTAAACTTCACATCATAAATTTTCTTGACCATATTCCTGGACAGAGCTTATTGTATATGACCAATTTGAGAAACTTGATCCCAACATAAAAGAGAAATATCTATCTTTCAGGAAATAATTATTTGAATACGCATGCGTCTAGTTTTGCCGACGCCAAATGTAATATCGGCGGAAGTAGTTTTTATTTAGAATCATCGATACCTAATGAATTACAAAATGTCAAATTTGGAAAAGGTTTGCGACACCGCAATATTATCAAGAGAAAAAAATTACTTTTTACAAAAATGTTCAACTTTATTTGCAAACTCGCATTTCATTTCATTGTTCAGGAAACGAGAAAAACGATTATTCAATAAAGTGAATAATATAAAAATTTTAAATGTTGATGTTTTTAGGATCGATCTTTCCATCGTCTGATACATTTATTCGACAAATATACATATTTAAGTACAACAAACTAACTTATTACAAATAAAATTGTCCGAAAACTACGAGAACTTTTAATTTCAGAACAAACTCGAACAACAGAACGAATCAAATAAAATTGTTGGTTGATTTAGCACGTACAAAGTTGCATATGTGCACTTCTTCGATAATTCCCTAAAGGATAGATAGATAGATACATCTGCTCTGTGATGTTGACAACACTTTTAAAATGAAAAGCTCTATCCATATAACCAATATTATATACAAGATCAAAGATACATTTCTAATAAACCTAACCCAAAACCTTAATATTTTGAATTAAATTGACATATCACCAACCACAACAAAATTCCCTAAATTTATATATAAATATACGGTTTTTTTATTTTAAAGGGATAACATATAAAAATAGTATAAAATACACGTTTCATAAGGCTTTTATCGCACTTGTCGTTTAGAAAACTCACCGCTACATGATCCATTTTCTAAACTTGGCCTCGTGCGATGACAAAATATTTTATGAAACTTGTACGTACTTTAATATATTATGATAGTAGCCTTCGGTGTTAAATCTTCCATTAGAATATTCATAATATAATTAATTCGAGTTACTTTCAAATTTAAGTTGTAAGCTCTAATAATACCTTTTGTGTATAAAAAGTTTAACTATAAATCCAATATTTAATTGCTACCGACGATTTCGTTAATTACCACAGTAATTCATTGATGATCTATTAAGTAGTAACTTAACATAATCCTACAGTCATTGCTGGACATCAGGACTGCTCAACAACTTGATTGAAAAATTGTCAAGTTTTGCAGGGAAAATTGAAAATGATGTGGCATACATAAACGGTAGGTATATTTGCATAAAATTATTATATTTTAAGCTTTTCGAATTTCTGATTGTTTCAAATAAATTTTAGAATATTTTTAACGAAATATTAATAACCGTATTTAAATGTAACCCCTCCCCTAATTTCCACTAATCGATTTCGAACACTTTAAACTCGTGTGTTTCTATGCAAAAGATAAATAGAATTAAATCACTGTTACTTTTTAAGTATATTTGAAGGGTTTTTTAATGAGTAGTATAGGCATTTCCGTCGTCATTTTATTCTAATCTAGACCTGAGGCACTACAAATTAAAATGTTCAAAGCATAGAAATTAAAGATTAGTGTCGTCTTAGACATATTTTAATAAATAGATTATTGTCTACTGGAATATAAAAATTAATACCTAATTATTGTGAACGTGATAGGTCAAAATATTTAAAAAAATATTTACTATTAAAGATTTCTTAATGTTTGTTATTAAAAATTCTTGATATTTATTATTATTAGCCATTGATTAAATGCATCTGCAAAAAACTGTATTGTGCTTCTTTAATCAAAAAATTTAATTTACATATTTATAACAAATTAATCAGTAATAGAAGTAATTCCAGAAATATACTTTGCGACTTCACTTAATATCAATCAATACATCTTTATTAATAAGTAGACTGGCGAATTAAATATAAATATTTGTATGAAATATTGAAAAATTGGTTAATTAGCATTATACAAGTACTAATTATTTAAGTAGGCAAGGAAGAGCGGGGATTTTTGAATGGAAATCATCTGTTCGCCATCACATTTTCCATGTGAGCATATGCATATTATGTGTGCGATATTTTCTTTTTTTTTCTTTTGTATTGTATGTGTGTATGTTGTTCATATGAAAATAAAAAATATTTATGTTTATACCCACCTCTAACCTGATTGCATAGTATTCAAATTGAATTTTAATCATTACGGATGTATAAATCGAATAATGATAAATCAGTATATGTTGAAATTGAATTAGGCAAATAAATAAAAACTTATTTTATGGATTTATTTATAACAATTAATATAGGACAGATTATTTATAGATATGTAAGTGCATTGAATGTAACGTGCTTATTTAATTCCAAAACTAAGCCGGATAAAGGTTATACATGTGATAGCTTTTTTGTAGAAAATAAATTTCCGAACTAGATCTAATTGAATTTTTCATTTATTTTAGTTATACATACGTATATACGATATTAATAACCTTTAAGTTAGAACAATATCACTTTTTTATGAAAAGTTAGTAGTTGGTTGTTAAACTGTTTTATGATACAAGGTGGACAGTTGCTCTTGAATACCCTGTATTTTTATATAAATTTTTAGAAAATCACATTGAAAAACAAAATTTAAGTAAACCAGTTTAACGCTGTATAAGCAGTTACTTGAAATTAAAAAAAAAATGACTGATTTTCCAACACAAAAAAACACCTTTAAGTAAAAAGAAATGTCACCAATTTAATTTATAAAATAATTTAATTCATAAAACTGATTATAATATAATTTGAACTGTTTGGTTTACGATAACCCCAATTTGGATATAAAATGATATAATTAAAAAAAACATTTTAAAATGTATAGGTTAAATTAATTAATACATATTTACAATTGTGAGAAAATAACCTGAATATAATTAGTGAAGAATTATAAATTTGTTAACTGTTTACTAGGTAGGTATATACCTAAAGTTTTGTAATAATTCACGATTGACGTCCCCTTTTATTATATCGATCCACTTTTGTGGCCTTTTAGCGATAATTCATTAAAATGGTTTTAAATTGATGATTTAAAATAGTTGACATAGGATAAAGTGATCATTTGTTGTTTTTTTTTCCATTATTTACGAAACAGCTCCAGCTTCTTCCGCCATATTGCCAAAAAGACACGTATAATAGACAGGTCTATTATTTAATTTTCAACGTTTTAAACACTAATATTTATTTAAAACGATAAATGAGCGGGTGTGAATATTATAACTTCGTCTAAAACTTTCTTCTGGTTTTAAACTTCTACTTAAAGTTGTTTAATATTTGTAGTGAATTTTTAGTAACTATCACTAATACCATTAGCTTTTCATTAAATCTGAAAATGTATTCTTGATTCAGCTTTAAATTTATTTCAGTTATATACTTTTCTGACATTTTTTCTTGATCTACTCATAGTTCATGGTGAATTGCTTGCTTGATTCTATGTGTGACACTTACAATATTCTGCAGATATTATTTAAAATACGTAGAAATTGTTGCGTCAAAATTTATCGTTCCGTTCTCCAATTGGATGAATTCTGCATAGCTACAGTACTAATTTATTTTTAACGATTTTCAGGGGTGATTGTATTCCGGGTTTTTTCATCTGTTTCATCAGAATTTATTTTTACCCATCGGTATTTTCTCTTTAAAAAATAAAACCAGTTCTATCGTCCATTCCACTTTAAACTTCAATAACAAATCATTGTAGGGAAGGAACAGTGGAATTGTTTACTTTTGTATCGTTAACTTTCAGTGTTTTAGCGAATTTTCATAGAAAATAAAGCTATTGCAGCCTGTCTGATGACGGGACCCGGACATGTCCTTTTGACTTTTCTCCGATCTCGACCCCTAGACCACCAAAATATAGGTGACTCATTTTGGGTTGGTTATACGACCCACGATGGGACACGATTCCGATCGCAATTTTGATCGTAGGAGGCTGAAATTTGGACAGCGTATTGTATTTACAAAAACGAAAGACGAGTTCGTGAACCGGCCAAATCGACCGACCAACTTCAAAATGGCGGTCGTTCAAAAAAAAAATTAAAAACATTTTAATCTTCGTTATTACTCATCGGATCGGTAATGTGAAATATGTTTTGGAATAGACATAAACTTCTGTACCAATCATGTCTCTTTATAATTTTCGATAGAATGCACCGTTTTCGAAATAAACGAAAAAAAGTGATAATTTTTTTTTTAATTCTTAGAAATTTCTCTCGTAAATATTATTTAAAAAAAATGTATATTTCTTTCGAGAAAAATTTAAAAAAAGGAGTTTTTTGACATGCGACATGAAAATTCGATACCGAGTCTTGCGCGCGGTCGACTTTTTTCAAATTTGATTTGTTAAATTTCGGGGTTTTTCACTTTGAGTCACAATCACCTCTGGATTTTCATTCAATATGCAACTTACATACATTTTCAGTTCAATCTTAAGAAATTTATTGGTGGTTATTTCGCTCTACTTGTAGAAGTTGTTTTTCGAATACCTATTAATATCATTTCTATTATCGATAGAAGTAGGTAATGATGCCTTATCGTCAAGAATTTCACAATGGTAATTATAGGAGTAATGGGTAAGTTTAAAGACGCTTTTACATGTTATGTAGCAAAACATGCTAGGTGGTGTATTATAGCAGAATTATATACATAACACGTTACAGAACTAGTAAATGTTTCTAGCAGTTTTGCTAAGAAAGGTGATGTTATGTAGCAAATTAGATGTTGTCAATCGGGTGTTAGTTTAAGTAAGATCCAACACTGCTATGCAACATTGCTATATAACATGTTGCATGCTCTTAACATGTAAATTTTAAACCGCCTCTCACTGTGACTTCTTAAACCTGTATAAATTTGGTATAAAATTTTATACATAATACAAGATTACAACGTTATAAATTGAAAAGTTCTATAGAAAGTAATATCAATATGTATTCTTATTTATTGAGTGGTAACATTTCATACAAAATTTTGTTTAAAATTTAACGTCGTGTCATACAGGCTTTAGAAGTAAGTATTTTTATTGGCAAACGTTTACAAGTTATATAACATGTTGTATAACATACCATGTTTTGCTACATAATGTAAATGTGGCTTAATGTAATTAAACAGAGTAATTTAGTCCCACAATAATTTCAATAATTTACTATCACTTGCATAGATTCAACATAATGTAAATGAAGAAAGAAGTGGAACAAGCTACAATCTATCAAGGATTGTAAAGCCAGATAAAACTAGGAAAATGGATATTTATAGGGCGCGTAAATGTTTCTAACAACTTTAGTTGCAATCGAGAATTCTTCTGATTATACGTATATGTAATACAATAGCACAACTAGTACACAACACGTTTTGCAATTGCATTATATATTGCATATAAGCGTCATTTAATTTATTAAAACAATCCTGGATTGTATATTATGCAAAGTTACGGGCAAAAAGCACATCTATTTAACGCATTTACTATAATTTATGCAATATAGAAATGATCTATCAACCGTTCTCGAGTTCAAGAAAATTCCTTTGATTGGACACTGTCTGAGCGGGACTCGAATTCAACTGAATCAAACGACACATAAATATTTAGTAATTGTTGAAAAGCGTATTATTTTAATTTATTTCGCTTCAAATATACTGGTACATTTAGATGATTGACGGGTCGTTTTCTATATGGCACGAACTTATAGAACTTCGTTATTGCATACAGTCAAACAAGCTGCAATATCGAACTGGTTTTTAAATGCAAAACTTGCAGTTTTACTGTATACCTACACATGACGAAATTCCATTAAACGCACCTTAATACCTGGCCGGACTTTATTTTTGTCCGTGACTGTATTTTTATGGGAGTTTTGCCCAGGATAATGGTGGTATTGTTCAATTTATTTGCCAACGTAGATATCGACATTGTTACTTCAAGAATTTTCAGAAAAATATATAATTCTAAAATGTAGATTTCGGTGTAGATAATTTTATCGACAAAATAGAAGCGTATTTTTACGTTTCGAATCGTTTTTGGAACCAGTGTATCGAACTATACTATGTGCCATTGAGTGCTTTACAAGTAGATGGAGATTTGTTCCCCATATAATTATTTCTATTCCTAAAAAGTAATGTGATTTGATGATGAACAATGACAGTTTCTAATATAGGAGATGCACACAACTATAGAAAAATTTAAACTAATTCTATTAAACTTTGTAATGAAATAATAATAAAAAACATTGGAACTGCTTACTGTCGAATTCAAAAATTTTATCACTTCGCTCTAGAAACATACCTATCGAAAACGTCAGGGGCAATTTGATTAAAATTTATTGGGAGTATAAACGATTATTTAATACTTATTATGTTGCAAAAATTTCACTTAGCATTTTAATGGTTTTTGTTTTTAACTTATAGCTGTAATTCTAAATAACTAATTGTTAAGTAATAGCAACTTATTAAATATACATTCAAATAAAACAGTTTTGATTAATAATGCGAATTTTTCACTCGTTATTCGTTTTTGAATCATACTCTTTAATTTAGTTTTTCGTTTATTTGTCTTATTGGAAACCTGATTAAAAGTTGTTATAATTGTAATTTATTACAGTCTGTTCTACAATAAGACTTAAGTACAGCCCAGCATATGATAATGTTATTCTTATGGGAAATTAGACGGGAACGTCATTCACTTTTACCTACGGCTCTTGTTAAATTAGTACTTGACTTTCAACAAGCACATTTTTAAAGATTCTCAAACAGCTGCTTATTGAAAATAAAGAATATCCTTGTAAGTAATAAATTGGTCGTAAATGAATTCCTACCCATGTATAAGTATTTTTTTCAATTATTAAAAAGCAACATTGTAAATAACAAAGAACACCATAAATTGCAAACAGCCATAACTTCACCTTAGTCGGGTTGTTTAAATATCGTAGGTAAAAACAGCCTAAATAATGTAAGTAAACCGTTTTAATGACATCTATCATGCTTGAGTAAAGAGATTTTGCCGTTGTTATATTCACCGTTTTCTTTTTGTATTAAACAACTTTAAAAATAGTTAGGTACCTACATTTCACAATAGTTATACTGAACTTTCATTGTAGAACATACTGGGTATATTCACATTTTTGTAATGTAAAAGAATTTTTTAAATAATTTCAAATATAAAGCAAATACTGTGTAAAAATGTCATACAAATATGTATGAAAGATTTTATGAGATAAAAATTATCAAGTAGATAGATATGCACAGTCGTGGACATAATTAATGTCGTGCTTAATTTCTTATTATTTATTAGTAATATTGAATGTGGTAGACGACATCAATTAAGGCCATGATTGTATTTACTAAAATACAGCTAAAAACTGATTTTTGTGAGATATTGCTTTAATATAGGTAAATTAAATAAATTCTCTTTAAAATGAACTTTATTTTATTGTATTTCATAAAGTCATTTTTGAAATACAGTAAAATCTAATTATAACGACGGCGACGGGACCGCTAAGAGTCGGTCGCTATATCAGAAATGTTCAAAAATCAAATGAGTACCTGCCTATCTAATATTTACACATTTAAAAAGAAAATTATAAAATATTAAAATATATATGTATAGATAGGTGTAGTCTGGGGCACTCCGGGAAGATAGTTAGATACTTATCTATAGTCAGCGTATGCGTCTGACAATGGGCGAGATCAGCGGCTGAGATGATAACTAAGCACGCAACATTAGGGCACCGATTTTTACTCGCCGACGTAAAAGTATAATAATAAGTAAATATATAAGAATTCACTATCTAAGTTTATTTGATATACCAATTACAAGCTAATAAATAGCGGCGGGCATATAATATATCTTTATTTGAAACGTGCTGCGTGAGCATCTGAACAGATGCGTCACGTGTCGTCCTATGTGTACTAATGTAAAATTCCATGCCGGCACGTGACGTGTCGGCAGTGTGTCCCCAGCTTAATGTAACCCTAATATTACTTGTTTTTTTTTTAATACTACAATGGTAAAATTAACTATCTACTTCAGTCGTTTAATTGTATCTAGGTTCAATTACCACCACAGGAAAAATAGTACATCTAGTACTTCTTTTGTATTTTCGTTGGTACATTCTTAATAACCTCAACGGCAGCGTTGGTTCAGCAGAGTTGTTAGTCATCGACTAATCTCGTTGACCGCTAACATAAAACAGCTGATGTCCGCTGAACTTGCTCAATGAATTGAAGCAAATTCTACTTTGTATAATTGAGAATGCCGAACGTTATTTTTTTTATAGCGGGAATGAATAAGTATTTATTTTTTTCTAAAAGAAATCATTATAAGCTTATAAATATAAACTGATACGGCAGTACCTATTCGAAATAAAAATACAAAGCCGCTCTGAAAATAGCAATTACAAATTATTAACCGTTGTGAGTGTACTGGAATTCAGCAGTTTTAGTAATGAGTCCCGCTTTTCAAACCCCGACTCTTTTAAACAACTGTTTAAAACAAAAACAGCTTATTATCGACATATTCAGACTGTATTTTAAGAAAGAAGTTACGATAGTAAGCCGATATAATCTTTCTTTAGCTTATGCGCCGCTTAGTTTGTGTAAACGAATTCTTTCTCTTTCCGGACTGCCCCAAACTATACATAAAATGTGCTGCGAGTTATTTGCGTAATCTTGATTGCCGTTATCAACGGAGGCGGATCCACTAAGCCAGCTAAGCAAGTCCTGAGGGTGCCAAGGAAACATGGAACATTGCGGAGGGCGCCTTTGGAGTAGCTCGCCTCAGAGTGCTCAAGAAGGTTCCGCCGCCGTAGGCCGTTATATCCTGAGTTAAAGAATTTATAAACACGGCTATTTTAAGACTTAACCGAAATCGATATTTTAAGCGAAGTCGCGCTATATTCGAATTTGCTAGTGTACATTTACATTGGATTCCAAACAAACTAGAAATTTAGTCGTTATAACCGACTTGTCGTTACAAGCGGTGTCATTATAAACGGATTTCACTCACTAAAATCGGTCACTAGAATTTTTGAATATAATAGTTTTAAATATGACTAAAGTAGTAGTGATTCAGAAACACTAATACATAACTGACCATCAAACGAATCAAGAATTCGTATTCTGTAAGAAGTTTGTTGCTTAGCATAGCCATGTTTCGATGTAAGTAGTGTGTTTACATCGCATTACAAAAGTCAGACAAGATCAAGTTTCGTCTAGAACTCGTTTTTTACTCCATAGTAGGTAGGATATTTTATTAAATGTAATTTGTAATTCATACAAAATAAAAATTGTATAATAAGATTGATGTTCTCTGGGGTCTATTCTGTAAAGAATTTGTTAATTTTAAAGGTTCGTCAAAAAAAAACAACAATCGACCGAATTTTTCGTACGGTTCTATAGTGACTGCAGGTTAACAGACTTTTAAAATTAACAAATTTCTTATCGAATAGACCCCTCCGTGACATAAAAGATTGATAACTATTTTATTTTGTACAATATGTACTTACGTTTATTAATAAGGTGTTTTAAATAGTTTTTGATATATACTATAAAAATTGACATTGCATGGAAATATGACTCAATAAAAACTATTTTAAATTAGTACAGTAAGATTTTTAGATCCTAATAAATTATTTTAATTTCTTAGAAACCGTTGAAGTTAAATATTTTTAACAATCATTTTACTTGTAGGATGTCTAGGATTTATATTTTGTTAATTTTGTTTATTAATAATTTCGGAATGTCGTTCATTACGAATACATAGAATTACTACCACTTATAAAATTTAAATATTCAAACAAGTGCTAACTTCTAAATTTCCAAATATTGTGAGACTAATTGTTTAAACAATTTTGTAGATAGTTTTAGTGAAAATATAATTATAATAATATTGTTAGATGATTACTTTTCGGCCAAAAGATTGATAATAAATTATAAAAAACTCTTACGTGAAATTTTAATATTTTTTAAATTAATGGCTCATGAAGGGTTAATATAATTTATTATATTAATGTAATGTAAAATGTTTTATCTAAAACTAGGTATATCTACAATATTCTTTTACGCACAGATTGCGAATTTAAAATTACAAAATAGGTAGTCATAATCAATTATTGTTACGCAAAAGCGGTCACAACTTTGATACTAGGAAGATGAAATTTTTATAGTATATCTATTCTGCAGCATAAAAAGGTCGAAGGTTGTTACTGGATCAAACTGTTTGAAAGAGATTGATTTTGAAAATCGGCAACTGTCAAAAATTTTAATTTTGACCATCCCAGTTATTAATTATCGAATCATTAACTTTAAATATGTTTTAGAATTCTCATAAAATTCTCTATCAAATATGTCTATGTAATTTGTAATATAATGTACCATTTTTGAATTGAAGAGGTGTTTATAAAGCGTATATCTACTAGAAATGTATCACCATCACGATCTGTGCGCGAACGGATATTTAATATAAAAGAATGACATTCACATCTTACGTGTTTTTTAATTGTATTTAGTTTACGTTCTTAAAATCTAGCTAAGTATACGTTTGCGAACATACTTCTGGAGGAATTTTTGTTTTGTTTTAAGGTCCTAAATCCATATTCTAAGAATAATTCCCAGAAAAATATTAAGTAATTGAAATTCAAATTAAAAATAAAAGAAACGTTATTCTTCTTATGCTTAATAATTAAGAGTTTTTTTATTATTTTATCCCTTATGACGATGGCTGTTATTGAATGTTTTAAATAAATTCCAAACTTATCAGTACTAATTATATCTTTTTACAGGTTTCTCAAGTTACGAACCTGCTAAAAATATTTTTTCGCGGGTATCCAAATGAATTCGAAGAAGTATGTTGACACATTTATTTGAAATATCCAAATATTGGATAACATAAGGTAAATAAAATATTTATCTAAACTTTTACAGCCTTATTAGTAATCAAAGTTAGTAGTCACTATTGAACTACAAGCTTGCCATTATTAAAAACTATATTAATAATCTAGTTTAGCATCCTATTAGGACTAGTTGACTATTATCTTTTTAGTAGACATAAATGGCATATTTAATATCCCACTAAAACTTACTTAACCTCTATTCGATAAAAAAAGCTGGATAACTAGCTGTCAGTTCAAAAATGGATTTGATAGATATTGAAGCCGAAATCAACGAAGTGAAATAGATTCAGTTTGCCATATTAAGGAATCCAAAAATATATGCGAAAAGATTAAATCCACTTGAAATTTATAGTGATAAGGAATTTAAAAAAAAGGTACAGAAATTAAAATTTGCTGTGTTGCCATATATCCATGCATATTAAAAATGCAACTAGTTAATCATCATTTATTTGAACATTATTAATAGGATATTTTTAGTAGCATTCTAGTCGCTATTAACTAATAGAATGTTAGCATGCTATTATGTCCGTTATTATTAATAAGGCAGTTAGTGTATATTATTCTCTATTATAGTGTAATCATTGCCGCTGTGGGAATTACTGTTTAAAACAACTTTTCTTTGAGAATCTAAAATTATGCAAGCGTAAAAAATAAACTATAAGTACCTAATACGTTAACGTAACATTTCTCCCTAAACGTCATGGGATTCCCTAATTTACGATTTATACTGACTACAGACGTAACTGTATACTTGATAAGTATACATGAACATTTTTTTTGTTCAAGTATAGATGATTGCCATATAGCCAGCCTCCACACCCACAAGTAGACTTGAACAAGTGCCAGTTTACGTGTGAACCATGTCGTCGACTGATGACGACGATGCCTGTTGTGGCTGCTTTCGTTTTAGTTTTGAAGAAAAAACAGCAAAGAAAACACCGCAGTACGTGGTGTAAAGACTGGTTGATGAAAATGAAACACTACTCTTACACTAACTAATCTATTAAATAAATTTTGGATCTTATTATGTTTGTATTAGTATTAACGACGAAAGATCCAATTGCTCCCTTGCTTAAGTACTGCATTTAACGACGAACTGGAAAATTTTTAAATATTTACATGACAGTATCAAAAAAAAACAACAATAATAATTTACTAATAATATCCTCGTGATTGGCATAAATATGTAGGTATTTAAGAATAAATGAAAAAACACATTTAAATCGTTTAGCACTCGTCTTTCCTTTAATTACGAAACAGGATACGACCACGAGAAAAGCTTAATAACACTGTGGGTTTTCGTGGGGTATCCACGTTACCACGTGCTAATGTTGCAAGTTAGATTCACAGAGCATGCCGACTCGGTGGTCGAGTGGTTAGGAGACTAACTTATCGCCTGACGGGTCCTGGGTTCGAATCCCGGTACGGGTGGTGGAATATCCCCCTGGTAGGCATGGATGTCCCGGAGGGCACTAGAAGTAAAATGCCTAACGGCGGTTCCTGGTGTTTTTCGGGGTGTGCTACTAACAAAAAAAAAGATTCACAGAGCACACTATTCAAAACAACACAATTGCTTTAAAGATATATTGAATTAAAGATCACACAATAACTCGGCAAGCTCTTCACTACATATATTGAATTACAGATCACAAAATAACTCGGCAAAGACTACACTTGTTAAGCACTTCCGCATTCGCCGAAGGTTACCGGGAGAGTGGTTCTCATCTTGTTTGGCCTTCGGCGATTTTCGGGGGTGTGGTAGTGAGTGCCTTTCTTTGCAGTGCTGCCACAACACTATACTGATTCACACTTGTACAAGTCTGTGCTACACACATTCAAGTATACTTGAACAAGTGCACTTATTCAATACTTGAGCAGTATTCTCCTACACACGCTTATGTAACTTGAACAAAAAAATTGTTCATGTATACTAGCCAAGTAGACAGTTACGTCTGTAGCCAGCATTACTTTCCGACCACTCAATTTTAAATCGACCTTAAATTTTAAAAGGTGCGTTTTTTATGGCTCGAAAAACGATGCCAATTTTACTTTATTGTTAAACTTAATGTTAATGTATCCAAATTTTATTTGAATGCAGCAGTCGGACTGTCACCATTTTACATAAGATTTGCAATAATTAATTATTTATATTTGTTTTTTTTATCAATTTTGTTTTTTACGTCATATTTTGAAGTTTTAATAGTCTGATGTTTTAAATATTGTATTTAGTTTTTTAATTGTTAATTTATTTCCATCTTTATAATTTTACCACTTTGAAGATAGCTCAAATCAGGGTTGAAATATATGGTGTTTTGTTAATTGTTCCAAGTATATATTTATTGGCTTAATCTTTAAAAGAAGACTATTAATTCGACCAAAGAATTGTATCCTTATTATTCTACAAATAAACATAAAACAAAAATAAAGTACCAAAATCTCGAAAGCGAAACCTTTTCGGACAAATTTAAGAGATTACAAAAGTGTATTGGCCAACCAAGTGTTTTTGCCAACCCAGAAGGTTCTTCGTTTTTAATATTTCAAGTAAATTTTTTTGTATTTAAGTTGTATATATATATATATATATATATATATATATATAAATTATTAGAATATTTTTTTAAGTAAAAAGATGGCAAAATAAAAAGTTAATCGAGAAACTTGGGCATTCAACAGTTTTCGACGCACAATTCATACACATACGATGCTCAAATAAATTTAATTTATTTTAATTTAATTTCTTCATTATATATGAACAAAATTAACAACTTGTATTTTCGAGATCGGAGAAAACCAAAAACGGCATGTCTGGATCCCGTCATCAGATAAGCTGCAATATATTATCTATGAAAATTCGCTAAATGTGCTTATAACAAACATTAAATTGTTGGAGAGTTTTTCACACCATCTTCGAGGTACTCCTTCAGGTGCGTTGTCTCTGTAAGGTCGACACTTCGCCTATAGCCCTATCGCACCTTAAAACTCCTTAGTGAGTTACTACGCGCAACCCACCCCAAGCAAGCCAAGGCAATTTAAAATCTTGACCTTCACGGCGCAACTCAATATAACTTGTTTACAACTCTCGAACTTATTCTATTTTATGTACATAATAGGCACACAGCCCGTTCTTCTTCGGAGTCTACTAAGGTCGTCTAGCGCTCCGTCAATCCTTTCTATATCTTTGTTTCTTCTTGAATGCCTCATTTACATCAATTTGCACCGCAACATCCCAATCGTTAGCGTGCCTTCTTTGAAGATAAATTTCCAAAAGAAATCCATCTTATATCTGGCTTAACTTGAATTAAGCTTAGCTTAACAATAAATCGTAAGATTAAAGATCAACTAAATCCTATAAAAACTAATATTGAAAGCGCTTACTACAGTTTTGGCGGTAAATTCCGAAATTTTCCTTATTTTTGAGTATTGGGTAGATAATCAGGAAACTAACCGCACTGTATCTTTACCTCCACACAGTTGCCTTATTTTCATTTTGTTAGTAACATACCTATAACAATTACATGAAAGTATTAAATTTAATAGAAAAAGATGGAAATTTAGAACAAGGAGTATTTAAAGAATGCCATAAAGAAACTGGAATTATTAGAATATTTTTTTAAGTAAAAAGATGGCAAAATAAAAAGTTAATCGAGAAACTTGGGCATTCAACAGTTTTCGACGCACAATTCATACACATACGATGCTCAAATAAATTTAATTTGTTTTTAATTCAACATTAATAAGGTGTTAAATACACAGTTTTAAAAAAAATTAATAAGTATATTATTGTATCTATAATATTTATTTAAAATAAAATAAATCACTCCCGTTAATTAATATAAACTAAAAGTAAACTAACCATAATAAATTTTAATAACTGACTCGATTATTCTTAAAACAAAGAAAGTTAAAAATTAATGTTTGCAAATTTTAGTATTCAAATTTTGTCTCGTTGTCAGTCTAAATTGTTACGACAATCAAAAATTTGAATTCCGTTTTTTATCTGTAAACGAATGTATTGAACAGGTAAAATCTCTCAAAAGAAGAGAAATTAAAAAAAATCAAAAGCATTTTAAAAAATTAAAATCCTGAAATAAATATATATTTTTTAATACTTACATAGAATGCAGACTAACACTGCTAAACTGTAACTTGTTTATAACATACAATAAAAAAAAATAGAAACTTCTAAATGTTTCTTTATATTTCCTACCTTTTTCTCGTCATCGTGTGTTTTCCCTCTATCGTCAATTTCCAGCGTAGATTCTTCTGTTGACTGCGAACATGCATTATTACGTACCTATATTTACGCTTCATATTTCACTGTATTTCACCAGCCACTATGATCGGGAAAACGCGCATAAGATCAAATTTCGTTCGCGAAATTGGACAGTCGAATGTTTGAGGAGAGCCCTAATCAAGACCCTATCCAAGAGCCTAACCAAGCTCGATTTTCAGAGAATTTGTGTTAGAACTTAAATATCCATGTATTTACATTTTATAAATACACGAAAAGTTAGTAGACAAAGAAAAATCCTACCTTTCCTCGTCGTATTAATCCTTTTTGTTGGTAATCCTTTTAGAGAACACAACACTCGCGTACTCACACGCAAAAAGGCCTTATAAACAGAACAAGCACTCCAAGCACACATGTATAATACGACGTCGTAACTTAAAATTTTAACTACTGAAACAAGCACTACCGCTTTGTACTACTAACGCGAAAGATCTGAAACGGTTTTGCCAGAATTCTATATATAAATGCCTTCCAGTTATTACCTGGATACCAGGAAATCCTGCTTTTATTTTAAAAAGATTCGGTTCTTTGTTCGCACTTAGATAAGATATGAAAGTAGGTGGCGCACACGTTTTATTAGTTGCTTTGTATTTATCGGTCGCATAAAAATGCGATTAAATTTTTATCTAGTTTGTGGATCGTAATAAGACAATTTTCAATGCTTAAGGACACACGAATAGTTTTTAAATTAAAAATAGACTAAATTTATAATTTTACGGTATAAAGGCAGTGATTATTCAAATAATTTACTAAATGAAAAATACATAATTTTTGAATAAATTTCCTAAAAAGTACATATTTTAAATAATTTCGGTCAAGCTCCACTATGACCCCTGTGAATGTCTACTATGTCTACTGGCGAATATTAAATTTCCAAATAGTTCCCTGTTAAAATTATACAGCAACTCAAAAAGAAATTGAAGAAGATTCTCTAGCGGTTTCTGCGAACATATTACTCTCGGGTGTATCCGTATACCGTTCTTTATCTATTCTTCACGTTCGTATGTCTATTTATAGACAACAGTTGATGACCAACGATTTGTATTGAAAGTTTTGCGTTATTGACGAATGTTAGAACTTGAGGTTACATTTTTTGTTTACAAACGTTGAAAAGATCTGACACTACTATGTGAGATGTTACCAACTAATAATTTTTTATTGATGACAAGTGTTCAAATAAAATTTGGATGGATCGTACTATATAATATTATCTAATAGGGTTGTCCGTTTTCAGAAAAGGAGAGAAGATAAAGGATGGCTAGTTCTACTTTTTCTAAGGGACTTTTGGAATGTATTACTTAAATTGGTATCATTAATTTTTAATTAGCGGTATAAATTCTCGTATTATCTATATTTATATTATTTATCATTTACAAATCCGGAAATTAACGAAACAAAGTTTATTTGTCCAAATGCACTATTTATAAATAGTTTAAACTAAACGTTTATCAAATCAAGTCCATAAACTACAACTAGACAAATTATATACAATTTTTAAGGGAACTAATTATTAATAATTAACAAAATTAACTATCAAATGTTAATACGGCAAATTATATCGTTAGTTAAAAATTGAGAATACCGATTAAAAATAATGCATTCCAAAAATCCCTAAAACTTCCCCCTAGAAAAAGTAGAACTAGATGTCCTTTATTTTTTCACCTTTTCTCACAACGAACAATGATATTCTTATTAATTATAATGTTGCAATTGTTTATACGGTTTTATATTTCGCGATTAAGAAATAACTAATAGGAGATTATCAGTTCTTTTATAGCTTAAGCCACCATGACAAACCATACAATATGGCAATGTGCAGTAACAGCGCAAACGCAACTACGTCTTAATAGTGCGCGTAGTAGCTTCCTTAAAAGCAGTTGAGATTATTCTTGTTTATAAAACATGGAGAAAAATAAGAAATCGATTTTAACAAACCAAATAAAGAATTACAAACAACGTGAAAAAGAGATGATAGATATTCGAAATATTATAACTGCTTTTATGAATGTTAATCAAGAATTCACAGAAAACTCGATTAAAACAAGCTCAACCTCATGACGAATCTGAACGTGAACCTGTAAAAACGAACAACGAATTGAAATTGCCGTTATTTTCTGCTGCTGAAAGTACCAAGAAAAAGTCGTCGGATTTCTGAATCTGAAATATACACTAGTGGTGCAACTGAAGAAAAATTGGAAATCCAGAAATTTCAGCAAGATAATTGGATGGAGCAGTTTAACATCTTCGGCAACGGTGAGTATTATTTTTCAAACATTTATTCCTATCCAAAAAAGTAAAATAGTTATATACGCCCTTTCAACGTTGCGTTCACTGTGTTAATAACATGTCACCGTAAACCGGGACTACTTCGGCATAGTTTTGGTATGTTGTTCCTTCTTTATACTGACAAATAAAATAATATCGATGTTCTTATGACATTTAAAGCCTTGGCTATCAAATAGTCTAATTGCCAAAAAGCTGTAATTTGGAAAAATATTTTTATTTTTTATTTCCTATCGATGTTGCCCCTAAGATGGTGGGGGTACATTGATTTCAAAAAATTATATATATATATATATATATATATTTTTTTAATTAAAATAAAACCAAAAAAAAACATCAAATATTCGAAAAATAATCTATTTTCTTAACTGAAGATAAACTTAAAGGATGCGTTATAAAGACTATGGTGAAACATCATAGTTGGTGACTCCAAACTTTATATGGTCATTGGGAAGAGCAACTTATCCTTGGCTCCTGTGCAAATTATCAGAAAAAGTTACTTAATTTTGTAATGTCAGTATACTGGCGTAGATGATGCCATACAATTAGTGTTCTGTGCAGCATGCTGACATCCCAAAAGTAAATAACTTTTTCTAAAAACTTTAAAACTTTTCCAACTATTTTAAAAATTTGGTGACACGTGTCTTTGTTTATAACGTGTCCTTCAATTCTCAACTTAAACAATAATGTTTAATATTATATAATGATAGATATGTAATTAAAAAAATGTAAACTGCAACGTAAAACAAAATATAACAATATAACATAAAAAACTTTATTTACTATGAAAATTCGCTAATACGCGCATGTCGAAATTGCCCCAGTTTACAGTATTTTATGATAACACAATAATACAACATTAGTTCAACAAATTTTTCAATAATGTAACTTTATTATATACAAAAAGAATTTTTGCATTTGGTGTGTCGTACGTCAGCAATTGTGATGGTTCTACTTTTATTATCCCCAAAGGCAAATTAATTATTAGAGTAATTCAAATTCAATATATACATTCTCTTACAAGAGATTTCAGCTACATTATTTCCAAATTTCGAATAATTGGTGCAGAAATACTTTAGTTATATCTTAAAATTGCCCAAAGAGAAACGAATAGCAAAACTCGACAGTTTTTGTGAATAACCTTAGAGAATCTCCAAAATGACTTGACGTAAAAAACTGATATTTTCACTGTGTAATTTCAAATAGTGCATTGATAAACTGTAAATATTTTAGAAAATATGACCTGACTGTTTTTGAGATATAAGCTTTCAAAATCAAGGATCTACACTTTTACTTTTGCGTTCACGTTGTGGAAGGTAGAAACTTACATAATTATATGAGGCTACATAATGCATATACAACCACTATTTATTGTAAAGATGCATTCGCGCCTATACAGGGTGCCTCTGAAATAAGAGACAATACGGTAACAGATAATAGCTGAAATAACACTAAAGCAAAATCAAAAAGATATTGATTATTATTGCTGCGGCATACAGCTTGAGATGTGCAAATGTAGACCAGAGTTTTTCTGCGACAGTGTTGTTTATTGACGAATGTTGGCGAAGCTGGCATTTTAAATTATCATAATATTCATAAGTGGACCCATGATAACCCTCAAATAGGTAATACTACGGAGTCGTTATCAACAATGGTTTTCGATAAATGGATAGGTGATACCTGCATTAGTAGGTTGTATGTCTGTAATTACCAGTATGTGTAATGCAGCAACTTATTCGATTTTCTACAGAATCGTTGCTAGATTCTTTACAGATACTTACCTATCCAAACTGCAACATTCTTAATATTAATTATTCTCATCTAAACAATACACGTGAAATAATAAAAAATAATTACATTTATAGGATAGGATATTCACCTATAAACAAGAACAATTAGGTCATCGCATTTATATCGTTCTGAAATGAAAGTCGACGTTTTTTTGCCACCTTGCACGTATACATAAATATCGACTAACAAAAACAAAGATAAATTACGTATTTTGTGTTTAGTCGTGAAGGTACAGATCCATACTAGGCAATTATTTGCGTTTCTTTCTACATCATCTATTACCTGTTAAAATATTGTCTCTTTTTTTCAGAGACATCCTGTATAATAAAAATTGATTTAAAGCTGCTCTATTAAATGATCAATTTCAAGATGAAAAACTGTTTTGATTACTAAATTGTCTGAATTGTTTCATATTTTGTCAACGAAATTTTTACAAATTCTAAAATTTATAAAGGTTGCTATATATATATAGTAACTAACTACCTGTTTAAAACCACTACAGGTGCATGTTAAATCTACAAATTATTAGTTCTTTTTTTAATTATTAATCCTTATATATTAAATCCGATATTAATATATATTTTGTAAGATTAAAATATATATTTTTTTAATGTAGCCTAAAAGACTGTCGTCGTCGCAATGCTTTATCCAAAAAGCAAACAGATGTAGATGAAAAAGAAAAGGAAGATCCGAAATAAACACGCATACAGTAGCCAGCCATCTTATAAAAATTGTACTTATTATTTAAAAATTTTCGTTTTCTAAACGTAATGATTTTAAGTACCATTTGATAGCTTGTAATTTAGGTGTATTGTTAGTAATTTTAATCTTTAAATTTTTTATAAACTAAAATGTTTTTACCAAAATATAAAACTTACTTATTTCCAATTGACATAATTGAAAAATTATATGAATTGTTTACTGAGAAATAAAAAATAATGTCAAATATGAAATAAGTATAAACATATTTTTTAGAATTATAAAACGTTCCTTACAATTTATATATTTAATAAAGTATTATATTTCATTATCTATACATTTTTTTTTCCTTTCCTTAGGATCCATATTAATTTTATAAGAAATTATAATTATGCATTGTGTTATGTCTTGTAATTTGTGTATACAAAAGTTGCATATTTTTATTGCATCAATTTGTTGCATAGCTACTAATAATATAATCTATATAATAAACTTGCCGTAAATAAATAAGGTGCATTATTATGAATTAAATATGAAAAAAAATCCATTATATAAATTATCTCTTAACATGTATTATTTTAGACAGAAGCATTGACTGTATAGTATTATAGACAACTAACCCTATGTTATTTTTCGGTAACGCTCAAGGGACACCAGAAACGCTGTTTTAGGACACCATTACAAGCGTCGCTACTTTCGAGTAGGTAGAACACTGTTAGATTTTGAAAAAAAAAATTTTAATTCAGTGCATCTAGATGTCGCAAATTAAAATTGCATTTTACAACTATAACGCACGAAATTCTTCCAACCGTTTTTAAAATTACCTGCTTTTGTTGATCCCTTAAATATACCGTCCTAATCTTTTTAGTATAGTTCACGGTCAAAGCTGGTATTTACCACCTAAATTTTCTTATTGACTATTTGATAATTTCGTTCAAAAAGGTTCATATAAGCTATACATTCTTTTTTGTTAAAATATTGTTAGTTTGTCCTTTTAATTATTTCCCTATTATTATTAATTGCTACATTGTCAAACAATGTACATAATGTATTTATAGCACTTCCCTTCATATGATATTAGATAAGCAGGTACCTTTCTGTTAATATTTCACCAATAATAAGTTTCCGTTTTGACATATGCAATAAATTATTAATGCAACTTTTAGGTAGGTATATACTGCACTACGTTTAAAATACAATGCACACCGACTATTAGAATCACGAATAATGTATGATATAATGTATATAATTTGGGTATTATTATCACTTTCGCAAAGCACGAGAAGAACATAGGAAAAACATCGTTTATAGTAATCATGACATCGGTTTCAGTTATCAATTTTTTTAAAGATCGTTTTCATTTACGAGCAATAAACCTTGTTTGCGTAGATTTGTTTGTTTGTATTTTCAAGTTCAAGTGACACCGAATTTCTCTCTCCAATCAGAGGTAAATGTATTCTGGGATTTTCAATTGGCCCTTCCAGGATTTTCATCTGTCTCATCAGGATTTATTTTTACCCATCGGTATTTTCACTTCCAAAAGAGAAAGAAACAGTTCTATCCCCCACTTTAAACTTCAATAACAAATTATTGTGGATAAGGAACAAAGAGTGCAATTGTTTATTTTTGTATCAGTAATTTTCATGGTTTTTTTATTTTGAATCGTTAAATTTCAGGGTTTTCTACTTTGAGTGAAAACCTTATTTCTTTTTGTTCATATACATACAGTAGAATCCGGTTATAATAAATCACAAGGGACTCACAACATGAGTTCGTTACATCCGAAGTTCGTACAAAAACTTCATTTACCGTATATAAAAATGTTCGCACTTTTTATTCAAAAATTTCAGTGCAAATTTCTAGGTGTGGACATTACACGGGCATTCCAGCTCCAAACAAATTGAAAAAAAGATTACTAATGCCGTCTTACACGGGTCAATATTTTTTTCTTTTATTTCTTGCTGAAGATCAAGGTGTCGTCAATTACATGAGCGTGGATACTTCTCGAGCGTATACGGTAATATAAATTTAATTGAAAAAACTTTAACGAACCGCAATATTATATGGTATTTACATATTGTTTTTAATTTTTTTTTCAATAGAAAGTAGGAACCAGAACTAAATCTGCATTTTGAACTTTTCTCTGCTTGAAGGTGATTTGGAAGTATCAAATCAGGTACGCAATTGTCTTATGTATTATTGTTATATAACATCTAAGGCTATTGTGCTTGGTTACCACTTGTGTCCGTTATCTAGTAAAGTTTAAAAGATTAAATATCCGCTGGGAAGGTCAGCTAATAAACGTATTTTTAGAAGAGAAGAGAAGAGAAGAATTTATTATATGAACGTTTTAAAGACAACGTCTTCGCACTGGCAGCGTCATAAACAATCTATTATTTTCGAAAAAACATGTTTACCTACTTTTAAGGAAACTTTTAAAATACGGGAACAATTTTGTCGAACGTTATATCCGAAAGTTCGTTATAACCACCAAAATTTATAAGGGTTATCTTATGGATTGCAATGGCGGGACTTTTAGGAATGGTTCGTTATATCTAGAGGTTCGCTATAAACAAGTTCGTTATAAGCAACTTCACCTGTAGATATGTATGTAAAATAATTTGTGTTTTTTTATCGCATATTGTTATCAATCGGTTATTGTTACCAAAAACTCAGAGTTCAGATGTGATCGCATTAAACGACGTGCACTATAGTTTCGTTTACTGCCAAATAAAATACCGGATTATTTACTACATGTTTATTTCCCGACAAATAAACTATGTTAAATCCATATTGAAGTAAAATTAGTGATTTGCCTATACATAGGTATTTATTAAATCGTTTATTTTTTCGTATATTTTTATTCAAGTATGTAATTAAGATTTTGAACTGAGTAGTGATTTGGGAAGGTGATCAACGCTACAATTAAATTGAAAAAAATTTGACTGATTAGTTATTTGCGGATTTTCCACGAATTTTCGCGGGAATCTCGGAAACATAATCCCAGAGAATGTTGAGGATCGATTATATATAAATAATACAAGTATAGTTTAGCATCTAGCTGCCTACCTATAGGTAATGTGAATATGTAATTTATTATATAATTTTTGTATTGTATTATTATAAGTAGTAAATTATAATCTATAAAAAAAACCTATTTTTTGTAATATTAATTTTAAATATTAATGAGTATCCAGGTAATATTAATATTAGTAAGTAGATAATTGTCCATGTTATATTAATAATAAGAATTAATTGAATCGAAATCGCAAATACATTAACATTGAGAGGGTTACTCTGGCTTACCCTGTTAGGTACCTGCTTTTTACGACTACGTATTGTTCGTGGCATTCCTAAATGCAAGTTTCATCTTTGGTTTGCTTTTCTAAAGTAGTGTCACAAACCATTTATAAAAACAACCTGACATCTATATTTCTCTTTTAAATCTATATTTCCCATCAAATACGAAATTTCAAACTATGAACAATTTTATATTGACGCACCATCTATAGCACAGAAAAATGGGGTTGCCACTTGCTCCATTTACGTGAGCTGTCTATAATACTATATAGTCAATGACAGAAGTATAATTTAAGAGGGGGGTTCGATAAGCGAGAATCAACAGATGTCACTATAGTAGATTCACTTCAGAAAACGATACCAAAAAACTATTAAATTTATTAAAAAAATTTAATTGATAATAAATACTAATTCAATTACCTAGTTGCTCCCTATATTTTTATCCTAAAAAAGTTAAAGGAACAGTTTTGCTAAGTTGTACACACGCTTCCGAATACTTCATAAGATATTTAGCTACTATATGACTAAAATATTATAAGGAGCAACTAGAAGATGGTTCAGTGAATACGTATACGAAAGTACAGGGTGTAATTGTTGCTAGAATTCGTAAACCGTTTCTTGAAAAATCGTCATTTTCAAATATAAAACTATCTTACAGATAGCTACTTGATTTCGAAAAATTTGTCTAACAAAATTGTCCAACTATTATTGAATAGATGGTGCTGTAAAAATACTAGATGATATTTTTCGAAAATGAACTCGTAATTCTTATACATATAAACTAAAATCAAAATTGAACTTCTGTATTTTCTTACACTATAAATAGTGAAATTCCAACTATTTCTACAAATGTGTACGTGATTTATAATATTGTATAAAAAGGTCTAATTTCAAAATTACAGTTAAAATTAAGTATGTATATAGGTACATTTGCCATACCTACAGTTTTATTTATTTACAAGTTTTCATTCTATAAAAAATAGAATCTCATTCGGTTTGTTTTTCGATAGTAGCATAATTATTTTGCATTCGACGTGTTGTTTATGATTTCTGTGAATTACTGAGAAATGCTGAGAATGCGACAGACGTTTCCCATAAATAAGTAGATTTGTATACATACGTTATTCGCGATAGGTCCCAACGCGTCATCAATAAAACCTCCTATTTTTACAGTACTAATAGATTTTAGTCTATTTTGCCATGTCATATGTGTGCAGGTAAATCATCTGTAGACATCTGAGTGCCATGTTCAAAACTTTAATCTGAATATTACAAATATACAATTTAGTAACTTTTGTGCATGGCTACGTGCATTGGAACCTATCGTGAATAACGTATGGCTACATTTATTTGAGAACGAAACTGTAACTATTTAACTTTTAATGCAATTAATGGCATGCTATAATAATTATTATTCTCAAATATATACATAAGTAATTACATATGTGCATATATCAGTAATATTGGATTTTCTATTGTTACAATTTTTATTTTGTATTAATAATGGCACTTCTCTCACATATTACACAAAATAAATTTTAAAAATCAATAATCATTATCATTGTGACTTTCTTGAAGAGAAATATTTTGAATTTTCCGCTCCCATAACTTGGTAATTTTTCTGGTTGCAAGTTAAATAATTTTTTTAAGCTTGTTAACTTGCATTTCATTATTTTTGTGTCTCTCATCAAAACGCCCGTTCTTTATATTCTGTAACTTTATATCCTAGAATAAACAATTAAAACGCTAGCAAAGTTTACAACGTAAACATAATTAAATTAGATGCCAATGCATCAATGAAAAAGCGCACTCTGTAGAAACTATTTAGTACAAGAAAACAGGAATTAACATTTAAATAGCTGATGCCAAAATCGCGCCATCTTACGATTAACCTGTTTGATATTAATTAAAATAATTAAAAAAATACTACTGTGTCGTTACTAGCGGAAACATTGTAGAAGCTGATTTTTCCAGGCCCCTCTTAAGTTTAATTTTTAGCTCTGTAAAATAAAAATATAGGAATCAATTCTTGGTAATACTTAATGCATTTCACTGTAGATAATTTGGCAATTATGTATGCAGTACAATCTCGGTAGTCCAAAATAATAAATGTTTCGGTTGATTCGGATTAGCAAGTTTTTTGAATCACCAGAATGTGCATGTTATTGCTTACGTTATTAAATACATATTTACTATGTACAATACTGCTAACATACAACTGATATAAAAAATGAAAGATGTTTCACAGAAGCATTTATTATTATGTATTTACTTACAGATATTTAAAACATGTAAGTACAATATTAGAATATGCAAACATTCACCGAAATCGAACTTGAATCATAAAATAAGTATACTGCATGAAAGTTACCAAAATTGGATATGTATCCACTTCTAATTTAAATTATTTTAGAGAACGTTAGACAGGTGGAAATCTCAGAAAAGTTTGAAACTTTGCAGGATTGTAGTACTAGTCAACCCTAATCAAGAGTCGTATTCCGTTCGTGTTCTTACGCGGTTTAAGAGGGTGAAATCCACCCTTGAAAATTGGAACTTTTTTAATTTTGCTTATCTGAAACAACAAGAGCTATCACCAACAAACTATATATTTTTGTAAATGGCTGTTCAAAACCTACATTATGATATAAAAATTAAGGGTAAACATTTTAAGGATAGTACTGTGCGTCCGATGCGGACTAGTGGATGTTTAACTTAAGAATGCTGCCGCTGCGACTACCACTTGTCTGTAACAGACTACAAGAAAAAAAATTAGAAACTTCTAAAATTTTTCTTTGTATTTCTTACATTTTTCTAATTATCGCTTTCCCTCTATGGTCAATTATCAGCATAGATTCTTCCGTTGACTGCGAACTTATATTATTACATACCTATACCTGCGTAAGGTAAAATTTCGTTCGCAAAATTGGACCGTCGAATGTTTGAGGGGAGCCCTAACCAAAACCCTTACCGAGTCCCTATTCGAGAATCTAACCAAGCTCTATTTTCAGAGAATTTGTGATAGAGCTTAAAGGTCCATGTATTTACACTTTATAAATACTTGGAGAGTTAGTCGATAAAGAAATATCCTACCTTTCCTCGTCGTATTAATCCTTTTTGTTTGTAATCCTTTTAGAGTATACAACAAAACTCCCACACTCACACGCAAAAGAGCCTTATTAACCGAACGAGCACTCCTCGCACACACGAACAATACGACGCCGTAATTTAAAATTCGAACTACTGAAACAAGTACTACCGCTCTGTACCACTAACGCGAAAGATCTGAAACGGTTTTGTCAGAATTCTACATGTATAGGTGTATTCGAGTTATTACGTGGATACTAGGAAATCCCGTTTTTATTTTAAAAACATTCAGTTCTTTGTTCGCACTACGATAAGCTATGAAAGTAGTACATGTTTTATTAGTTGCTTTATATTTTATCAGTCACATAAAAATGCGATTAAACTTTTATCTGGTTTATGGTTTGTAATAGGGAAATTTTCAATGCTTAAGGGCATACGAGTAATTTTTAAATTAAAAATCGAGTAAATTTATAATTCTGCGATATAAAGGCAGTAGATAGTGATTATTCAAATAATTTTACTGCATAAAAAATACATAATTTCGAAGAAATTTCTTAAAAAGTACATATTTTAAAAATTTTCGCTCATCTGCCAATTTTTTTATCAAACTCCACTAGGACCCCTGTAATAGCCCAAGCTCCCATCACACAAAAACCTACGACACAACACTACTAAAATTTTCTTAGTGTGTTTAAGAGTTAATATGGTGAGAAATATCCAACCGGTGGCAAACAATTGAATTTTTATTTTAATCATTTTTGATAAACTTTGATACTTGATAAAATTTATTACAGACTTTAGAAAACTATCAATTATTTAGAATTATTGTGGTCTGCCTCGCAAACTGGCAGTCCTCCTTCGAAATGAATAAATTTTCAATATGTCACCTACTGTATATAACTACATCGTGTTGTTTTTTTTTCAAACTAGTTTTAATTGTCCTTGACATGAATATATATGCCTGCCGATGTAAAAATGTACCCAAGTTTGGCAAAATTAGGGGTGAAAATTCGAAAGGATGACACTCCTTAGCATTTTCATCCCTAATTTTTGTATCATAATGTAGGTCTTTAACAGCCATTTATAAAAATATGTAGTTTGTTGGCGATAGCTCTTGTTGTTTCGCAGATAATAAGAAAAATCGATAAAAGTTCCAATTTTCAAGGGTGGATTTCACCCTCTTAAACCGCGTAAGAGCACACACGGAATACGGCTCTTGATTAGGGTTGACTAGTACTAGAATCCTGCAAAATTTCAAATTTTTCTGAGATTTCCACCTGCCTAACGTTCCTTGTTAGTTAATTTTGTTAAATTTCACGTTTTGATATTTTTAGTCCACCCTCTCGAAATTTAAAACGGAAACAACTTCTTGTAAATATTTAATAACGTCACTTTCTGTTAATCTCGCCAACAATTATTTATTTATATGTTACATGGTCACTATTCTACTGTTTTTTTTTAAATTTTAATTAAACTTTATAATCTAAGAACGAATGCAACAATATCTACCTATTGTAAATATAATATAATATAAAAATTAGGTACTCTTAATTTAATTTGACAATTTTAATCAATTTATATTATTGAAAATTTCACTTGAAATATTTTAATATGTTTAATTCACGTTAGATGTCACTTCCAATCGTACATACATACCTACCGATTTTATAGTAGGTTAAAATTATTTTAAATGCCGCTTTTCGACATTAAAAAATGAGGTAATTGTTATTTTATTTGTCTTCTAATACTAATATTATATTTGTTAGGTGTATAAAAAGCAGTGAAAGTGATCTTAACAAATTTTACTATAAGTCTGGATTTAAAATTAATTATTCTTCGAACTCCACAATTACCACAGAAAACAGTTTTGAAGTAGAAAATATTCATTCTACAAAAACAACTATTAATTATGAACCACAAGCATGTTCAAGTATACAAGCAAATATGATAGCAGATAGATGTAGAGTTGGTATAGCTGGTTGTAATGGAGTAATTAGTTATGAAGGACATGGAAATCGAAAACTACATAAAACTATGAAATAATTTATATTAATATTATTATACAACATTTACAAGTACATGTATTTTGAATTAATTTGATCAGCCATTAAGTATTATTTGTTAGTACTAATTATATATTATACTTATTGATGTCTTATATTTACCTATTACTAGATTGATTGAAATGCGATTTAATGCTTAAAAGACATTTGCCATTTAACAAAGGTGTAGTACATCCCCAATAGCATAAGGACATCCATTAGACATTCTATCAATCTCCTGCTTGAACACCGAAGATCTGGTGGTGTAGTAGTATTTTGAAAGTATTTTGTAAAAGTTGGTGGATGCAATTGGTTTATTTTAACATTTCTGTTTAAGTTAGTCGCCAAATTTTCATAATATAGGTAGGTAACTTAATTATTTTAAAAAATTTAACAGTTTTCAGAAAAATTTAATAACCTTTTAGAAACATTTTTTAACTTATGAAAAATTTAGTAACTTTTCTTAAAAGTTTTGTTACTTTTTAGGAAACTAGTTTTTTGTTAATTTATGTTTAATTTTTGTTTTTATATAATTTCTAATACTTTTCCTAAATGAAATTGGTAGTTTCTTATAACTTGTCCATATATTAATAATAGTATCCAAAATAGATTCAACCTACAAAATGTTAGGTATGAACTTGCCAACAATTACATAAAACAGGCTCACTAACTTGTACTATGATGTTAAATTCTACAAGAAATTAATTGTGGTGTAAGTTCAGGTGTCACATGTTTCTAATAAACACTATTAAATTATTACCTACTAATGATTTTAGTGTTTCGATGTTTTTTAATGAATAAGACGTTTTTCCGAATAGGTATACCTATTAATACATTATTGTCGATGCCTTCCTAACTGGAAATCAACGTTCCGCGTAGCTTATGATAGTGTAGTATTTATAAATAATAGTAGGGTTTTCAAAAAAATTAATATCTGTCCACTATACTTATTTCTTGTATTCTAATAAGTAGTTAAATAATGCTATATTGTAACAAATGCTACATATTAAAAGTGTGGTGTGTTTGTAATTTATATAATAATTTATTTTTATATTTTACGTCTACTGTTGTTTATCTGTTATCTTTAGTAAAATAGGTGTAGACAGTACCATTTTCAATAATAATTTTGCATGTACCTTCCTCGTTTTTCAAGCAAGTATAATATTAAATAATATATAATAAAACTACCACATGATGATATTATATATGTCGTAGTCATAATGCAAAATTAGGCTTTTTATAAAATGCCTAGGGATTTTATAAAAAGCCGGCAAAACGCGAACACACAATGCAATTTTTTATTATGACTACACCAATTCAGGCAAATTGATAAAATGGCGGCAAAACGTGAACAGAAGAATGTATATCTCGCTCTGACTAATTATTTTCAGGCATTTTACAATTTGCCAACAGCAAAAAAATTGCTGTAGTCACAATAAAAAATTGCATTGTACGTTCGCGTTTTGCCGGCTTTTTATAAAATCCCTAGGCATTTTGACTACGACATATACATAATTTAGAAAAATTATAATTTTGTATGCTTAAAAAATATATTCAGGCAAAAATTCATGCAGCTAATTATATTTTTTTAATAATAGTCAATTATAAAGTCAATTATATAAAATTAATTGAAATTACCAACAATGTATCGAGACATATGCATATAATATTATTATAATTATCTAATACTCCTATACTAATTCATAAATTACAGTATTATTGAAGTATTTAAAAAGTGAAAGTTGATGTTTACAACATTGCATAGTCAATTGCTTTATTATACTGCAAATATATAATTAATTGTTACCAGAGATAATAAAATTTTACATATATATTCTTATATATTAGTGTCCCATTAAAGACACTTCAAAGACAAATAAATTAAAAAAAAATATATATATATATATCACAAGTCTATGCAGTAGGTGCACCTATACCATATTACACTGTAAATATGTACCTATTTGTTTATTTTAATTTTGGTGCGCGCACTAAATATATAAAAAAATAATTTCGTTATCTAATAATTTTCTCTAGCTTTTCTTAACAATTTCTCAATAAAAATAAATTTAGTTTTTTTAATTGGTGCATAAACTCAAATATTAAGGTCCTAAATGTAATATTGAACTGACTTGTATATGTGTAAATTATAGATATTTGTTATAACTAGTACATCATTCATATAATTAATATAAAAATACACATTTTGCTATAAAGGTTGAACTATATTTAGTCTAAAATAAATAAATATTTTTATATATAAATATCTTATTAGGATGAATTAAATACAACGAATTCTTCATGTCAGATAATAAGTAAGAATATAACTACTTACTTACTACACATTATTTAATTACAAACCTGATAAAACAACAAATATTTGCACGTTCACTATACTATTGACGTATCGCCAAAAATTGTTTTTAATAGTTTTTTAATAATATAGATTAACTTAAGACATTATATCAGTCTTCTTTTGATTTTTGCGCGCGTGTATCATTTTTAAACGAAGAAAAGAACGTCAAAGCTTTCATCAATTGATAGCTTTTTGATACAGGAATATTTGAATCGTACAACTTTTTCGAATTTTTACACTCCACATAAAACCACCAGTTGCATTTCAAAATCGCTTGGTCAAAAAGAGTCGACTCTGGACAGAGGAAACTTTTCATTACAAGCCCATCGTCAGTTAATGCGCACACGTGGAAAACCTGAAACGAAATAATTGCCTATGTTAAAATTGAGTGATCAACAAATAGTTATGTAAGGGTAGGTACATATTATTAGATATGTAAAATTGACGGTAACTGTTAATCGTTATGATTTCTTGAACTATTTAAAAATTAATCGGTTAAAATAGTACCTATTTCTATCTTATTTTCAATATTAGAGTTAAACATTTATAGTAACCTAAATAATATTTTGATGATTTAAATATCAAACTAACCTACTAACATGTCTTATTTTTAATACAATAAATTAGTATCTTGAGGTACTACAATTGCGATAAATATGATGCAAACTTGTATCCTTTCAAATGATGAAGGTTCGGCGATAAAAATATAACTAGGTTAAATAAAATATTCTGCAATTCTTAATTCTATAAAAAAGATATAAGTAATTGCTGATTTGGAAAAAACGTAATTTTAACATAAAGCTTAAGCAATAATTTGTTGCAAATATTCCGGAAGAGTTTTATTCTCTAAAAACTAGAAATATAGGTAATCTAATTAAAACAAATGAATAATCCATTAACATACTTCAAATATTTCGTCACTGAACTAAATCTACAATATTGTGAATGTATTAAAAATCCAAAGGCATATGTGTATGTAGGTAAAGCTCCTTAAACTATTATTGTATCCTTTTATCCGTATTATAAAAACATCGTTAATTCTTTAAACTTATACGAATTAAGTAAATTAAACTCATTCGGTTGTAATCCTAAACCACATCGAATTATACATTTCACTCTAATAATTCAACCAGCTTATACCTTTATAGATATAGTATATTCATCAACAAGGGTATAACGATACGCGAGTAGAAGTCTATGCTTTTTCCACGACTATTAAAAATACAGAAAAACTAAAAATTCATACATAAACTTCAAATTGATGATTTATTTTGACACTTGTATCGGACGCAATATACGTATACATATACATATACGTATTTCATAGCACACTCAAATTATGTAGGTTTGCGGATTGCGATTGGACATTCAGGTACCGTTATTAACGTGCGATTGGTGAATTTCGTTGTTGTTACACACTGTGTAATAACGAATATCATTGTTCAATTGAAAATGCAATAGTAATACGCGTATTATTAAATAGTCATGAAGAAAATATTTATTATATCCACCCAATATTGAAACTCTACACATCGTGAACGTTTTTTAACAGACTAAATCGACTATTGTTAAAGACATCGTTTCCTTGCAAATAACTGTTATGTCCTCTCTTAACTAAAAAAAAATAATTGTAAACGTGATTTCATAAAAATATTCTCTAGTGACTTACGGATGTTTAAAGTTGTAAATTTAAATGTACATTTTTATTAGCTTAATTCAGTTTTGTGTACGGCTATCTTCGAATCATTATTATGATAGATTTAAATGATAAAATAGAAATGGTTTTCAGATTAAAACAATAGGATAATAAAAACCTAAGGTGTTGATATGAAAGAAAATAATGAATCTAATCTGAATTTTAATATCAAGAAAAATTATTAATTACATTTCAGGAAGTGAAGGGTACGTGTTGTCAGTGCCTACTTTAAAAAATATTTTAATGATAATTCATATTTTGATAAATCAGATCATTTGTACCAATTTAATAACGACTGCGTTGTTTTTTTTTTAAATTACGTTGCAACGATTTTAACAATAAAAATTGATAAAACATTGAAATAATTTATATTTCGCTCAGATAACCCATTCATCAATTACTTATATAACTTTTAAAATTCGAGGGTTGCTTTGAAAGTACGTAACTAATAGCGCAATATTTTAATTTTCAATTTTTTATTTCTCTTTCAATCCCACTAACTTTTCCTATTTAAATATTTTTCAAATACACCGCTGGTTTCCGCATCAATTTAATATTTATGATATAAAGATAACTTATTGTAGGTAAATTAAAAACAGTTGACTTAAAAGTTTAGTAGTTCGGCTTATTCGAAAATACGTAGGAAAATCTGCGATAGGTAGATTATATAACATTTACAAGAATAGATAGGTACCTAGTTAATTACTACGAAGCGACCTTGAGACCAAAGTACGATTCAACCAGTGTGATTGCGAAAACTTTAGATCTAATTAAAATTTTAATATGTGAAGCTTAATTACTGTTAATTACTTTATTTTTATGTAATATCCAGAGAGGAGCAGGTAAGTTATTTTAATTATTAGTATCACAAAATTGCAAAAATGTACGCTTTTTGAAATAAAAAAGTAGACGTTTTATAAACGTGTTTATTTGGTTTATTGCAACGAGAAAAAATACACAGTTACAACAAATAGAAAATTAAGTAATGAAAGTATTGTACCTACATTTTTACCGTAAATTAAGGTCGATATTATATTATTGTTAGGTATATGTTAATTTACGATATATATATATATATATATATATATATATATATATATATATATATATATATATATATATATATATATATATATATATATATATATATATATATATATATATATATATATATATATATATATATATATATATATATATATATATATATATATATATATATATATATATATATATATATATATATATATATATATATATATATATATATATATATATATATATATATATATATATATATATATATATATATATATATATATATATATATATATATATATATATATATATATATATATATATATATATATATATATATATATATATATATATATATATATATATATATATATATATATATATATATATATATATATATATATATATATATATATATATATATATATATATATATATATATATATATATATATATATATATATATATATATATATATATATATATATATATATATATATATATATATATATATATATATATATATATATATATATATATATATATATATATATATATATATATATATATATATATAATATATATATATGTAAACAAATAATAAAGAAACTTGATTTAAAACACGTTTATTGAGAATCTACGTTATCGACCTAGATAAGAACTTTTGATTAAACACGACAAAATTATATTCAAATCTAAAAGAGATCTAAGGAAATATATTGTATTAAAATTCTCATTTTGTAAACTTAAAGCTACGTTAACACCTAGATTTTGGAAACTTTTTTTTCAATTTGAAGGCAGAATAATGCAATGTTACAATGTTCTTATCGGGAGCGATCCAATATCAGTGTTTGTTGCTCATAAAACTACAATGCTATGAACAAGTTCTTAATGATAACAACTTTAAGTGCCTATGTATACCTATCAAAAAACACAAACGTTTTGAATATAACGATTACTTTGCCTAGGCCAATTGGTCTAAATACCTAATATCTTTCAGATATAGAGCGAGTTAATATTAAGGTAGGTACAGAAGCAAAACTTCCAGATTCTAAAGCTCGTGTTCTCAGGAGAGAACACGAGTTCCTTGTGGAGGAACACCGACTTTGACCCTAAAATTGACACTTCCCAATATAGAAAATGTCATTTAGATTCTGATTCGAGACTTAGAGCTTACGTTGACACATTTGGAGAAATATTACCGTTCATCGTCTTTGAAATTTGAAATTGAAAAGTTGTCTAAATTATATCGATGATGTTTTGTCAAAAGGGCGTTACCCACACTTTTTGTGAAAATGAGTTATTCTGACTATCTTATGCATCTAAAGCAAAGACATCATCTTTTCATCAAATCTAGTAACAATATTTCGATTTTTTTCACCGAAAAAATCGATTTGTATCTCCGTGAAACGTATCTTCTTATAGCTACACGACGACAAAAAATGTGCTTTCCTGTAAAATTTACTTTTTGTGAATTACGCCCTTCTGGAAAAACTGCGTCGGTATATTAAAAGGAAGAGAAAATATAAATAGAAGATCTAAACGTAAACTGGCATTTAATGAAAGATGCAAAAAAAAATAAGATAAAATTTACTTCGTTTATTTCGAAATAGAAAAACTGGAAACTGAAATCAGTTGCACGCAAGTTGGTTTATATATTCTCTTGAGCAATTTATTCGCGTACAGTTTTAGAAATTCGTAAGCGTTTTCGTTTGGTTACCCACATGTTGACCAAAAAGTGGCCCAATTAATTAAAAAGTACATTTGAAAAGGTTAATTACGAGATGCATAATGTCGTATTTTAGGAAACAGTCGTTTAGTTTTTCATTTAGTTTTCGTTTTCTCCCTTACGAAATGTTGATGTATTTAATTAAAGTTCGCGATATAAAATATAAGGTCAATGTAAAGTGCGCTTTCATTAATAATTAATCAATCTGGAAAAATTGAATTAATACATATCGTTGATCTGTTTTCAAAATATTGCAAATAGATTAATTTAGTATATATTTTACGTTTTCATTTTTTGCTTATTATATTATAGGTACTTAAATTTCTATCCGGAAGCTCGATAAACTTTCTTACTTTTATTACACTTACAAACAACAACCATATAGTATTTTGTTAATATCTGTCGTTTAGGAACTAATAATAATATGTAGGACAAACGTGGGAGGAACGTTTTAATTATATTCGTCCATACTAGGACGTTTGACAAATTTTTATTTAAATAAATTTGATCCAAATTTATGTGAGTATGTATTTAAGTAGGTAATATAAATATAACTTTAATATAACGCTCTAGTAAAATCCTGATTATAAATAATAAAAACTAGTAGTATTCGATAAATTACATTTTATTATAAATGTTAAAGATTAACAAATATATATCTGTCGCGGGAAATAATAATTATTGTTGTGAACTTAGAAACCATGACCTTGTTTGCATTACAGGTCAAGGCATCAAGGCTGCTTTAACAAAGTATTACCCAAATTATTCGTAAAGTTATTTAAAAATTAGTAGATATTTGTTTAATAAAATAAATAAACTTAAATAAATACCGTTAAACGTTCTAATGTTTCAAGAATTTATAAAAACGACAATTTTTAATTAAAAAATGAAAGAAATTGCTTTTGTTTCAAAATATACTATATCGATATTGACGATAAATCTACAAATCAATTATCAAATTGCATTTAAAAATATCTATCAATTTTAAAAGCTCGAACCGTTACATATACCTATTTACGTATATTTATTTACCTACTTACTTTTCTTAACAAAATGCATATACACGCATACGCTTAATTCATGCAATTAGAAGAAATACAATTATATTTAAACAAATGTAATACCTACAGGGGATGGACAAAATAATGTGAACGCCATACTAAATATTACATATTTGTTTATGTTGGGCCCCCTGCCAAGGTATGAACAGTTCGGCGTGTATATGTGGCGCACTTGACGTAATAACCGTTCTAATTTATATTTCAGTATACTACTCGCTTTGTTCTACGATGGTGTTAACAATCAGACTTTGAAATGGGCGACCTGTCAGACTTCGAAAGAGGATAAATCGTGGGTGCTCGATTAGCAGGAGCATCTCCGCTGTGACGACAGCCTACACAAAACATGGCAAAACAACATCTGCGAAGAGAAGGAGTGGACGCAAAACAACGTTAACAAACAGGAACCGCCGAATATTAAAAAGGGTTGTGGCCAAGCAACATAAAACTACGGCAGCAAAGACGACAGCACAACTCAACAATCACTCGAACAATCCTGTTTCGACAAAAACAGTGCGGCGGGAGCTTCACAAAAGTAACATTTATGGCAGGGTTGCAATTTCAAAACCTCTTATAACAGATGCCAATGCAAAGCTGCGAAAGAAGTGGTGCCACAATCATAAAATTTGGACGATTGATGATTGGAAGAATGTAGTATGGTCTGATGAATCATCATTTACTTTGTTCCCTACAAATTACCGGGTTTATGTATGGAGAACCCTCAAAGAAGCCTACTACCTACAGTCAAGCACGGGGGCGGCTCTGTGATGATTTGGGCGGCTACATCATGGTATTCTGCTGGTCCGATTATTACCCTTAATGGCCGTATTACTGCGAATGAATATCTAAATATCCTCAATGATAAAGTTCTTACTATGACCAGTATATTGTTGTCAAACACTGCCATATTCCAAGACGATAATGCGCCCATACACACAGCCAAAAAATTTTAGTCTTGGTTCGAGGAACATCAGAATATTATCAAGCATCTGCCCTGGCCAGCGCAATCGCCAGATCTCAACATCATTGAGCCGCTATGGGGAGTTTTGGAGCAGAAAGTGAGGAGCAGATTTTCACCTCCATCATCATTGAAGCAATTGGCGGAGATGTTGGTGGAAGAATGTGACAACATTCCATTGGATACTATCCGTACACTCTACAAATCTATTCCGCGACGAATTACAGCTGTCTTAAAAGCAAACGGTGGCCCTACACATTATTGATTAACAAATATTGTATATTAGTCAGGTGTTCACATTATTTTGTTCACTCCCTGTATATGTTTTTCAAAATGTATCGACTTTGGTATTAATTTCGAACTCGATTTAACACAAATATGTGTACATTTTGTAATGTAATAAGGTTTTTCCATATGTCGTAATACGGGAAAATTTTATGTAAACTGATTTATCTATATTATACGCCTAATTCGTAAATTGTTAAGGAATAAGTGCTCGGCAAGTACATCATTGTTACTTTTCCTTAATTTATCACCTAAAGTGTACCATTAAATAAACTTTCATATCTAATTAAAAACCATTATAAATATTAACTCTCTAAATTTGTTGAAATGTGTAAAAAAATTTCACGTATTTTTATGATGTTCGAACAATTTAAATCTATCTAGCGTTAAATAATTCGTTACTTATTTCGCTATTTCTTTTACAAATGAATCAAATATTGGCGTTAATAACCCACAAAGGAAATGCAATTCCATTTTTTTTTGAAATGTTAAATGAATATCGATAAAAAAAAGACCAACATTCAATAGACAGGAGGCCTAAAAGACGTGAAAGACGAATTGTTGCATTAAGCTCTCGAAGCTTCAATATTCTATGCGCAATTTTATAATGAACGATTAAGCTTACTAATTTATGTTTGTATGTGGAATCAATAAGCCGTAATTATACATTTTATGAAAAGGATATCTACTTCGTAAAATGGCTCCACACGTTGTAAATTAAAAATGCTTTGCAAAATATGGACAAATTTTTTTATTGTTTGTTTCGTAAGAAAAAGCTTTGTCTAATTTTGCCCGGTTATAGGAGTGCGGATCAAAAGTCGTATAATTTTTCAACTTAAAGCTTATGTTACAAATTTTTAACTATAAATAATAAACGCTATCGCTATTATTATGAATCAGACTGAAAATTTTTTATCGCAATTCGTAACCAATTAAATGGATATTTATTTGCATTTATGAACAGATAAATATCTAGCAAGTAATAAAACTTGTATAAATAGATAGGTATTATTTCGTAACTTATTAATCAAAATTTGAACAATGAATAGAAAATTTTCTAAAATGAAACTGGGCTTTTTGGTCTTTATGTAATAACTCGTGCATTTTTATAAACGTAATTCTGACAAAATTATTTACTTCAGTTCTGTCGGGTGATTAGTAAAGTTCGGTTGTGTTGTTCTGTATAGTTATTCTACCATGGTTGTTTAGTATACCTATTTATTTAATATTTCGGCGTCGTTCGCGAAGTGCTCGTGTTTTTATATGTGCGCGCAGATTATATTGTGTGTATTTCAAAGATCGTGAAATTTTCTTGGCATATAAGGATTACAATGAAAAAATAAGTACAATGAAGAAAGGTAGGATTTTTTAAATTCCCAATTAATTCCTTCGTGTATTTATAAAATGGAAATACATTACTTTTAGCTCTAACACGAATTCATCTCTAACAAAATCAAATAAGCATTTTTCAAACTTTCTTAAGCTCTTCTAAAATTTCTCGATCTTTATTTCACGGTCGTTTTCGCAGGAGTACAACCATTTTAATTCGTATTATCCGTTTATGTATTACGTGCCGCAAATACAATCGTGGTTATTTGTTCTTTTTATTTATCTTTGTTTTTGCAGTAATTGAGGGTACACCTATTTGTTTTGTTCTTGTTTAAAATCGGCGAGTTCCACTGATTTCTTTCAAGAAAAAGAAAAAGTACTTTTATTGCTTCTGATACTAATCAGTTTTTATTAGTTTAGGTAACGTTTATATTGATTTTAAACGAAAACTATGTTCAATCGCCAAAATAAATATTTTAATTCTATATTCTACCATATAAGTAGATTTAATTAAACTAAAATATAACTTGACATTTCAATTATTGTTTTCAGCGATTACGAAAACCCGAACAATCGCAATATCACGATCTTCGTAAAGAAGAGATGCTCAAACAAGTTTCATAGTATTATAACAATTATAAAATTAATTCGCGTTTTTTTCTTTTAATTGATCATTTGTAATGCTAATTGTATTCATAATTAACAAGTCGATAAAAATACTCACCATACATCCGAGGTCTTCATCAGCATATAATCCCGGAAAATGCTTCTGGTTACCGCAATAAAAAGAGGTTTCCGGAAGATCGACGCGAGAAGAGAAATTATCGTCAAAATTTTTATCGTACCCGACGGGGTAATATTCTTTGGGAGCGTTCATGACCTTATTTCGACTTAAGGCGTGCCTCGATGGCGGCATCGTCGGAGGTTTGTATGTTGTCGTCGTAGTGGTTGATGTTGCAATATGTTTTTGTATCAATTGTTGCTGCCGTAAAAATAGTGCAGCTTCTATAGCTTCTGTCGATATATTTGTAGCCGCCGATAATGCTTGTAGGGTGTTCGAAGTGGTTTGTGGTAATATCGAAGAAAGGTCGTTGGAAGGGGAAGGTAAAGTTCTTAACGCAAAATTGCTACTACTTAGTTTTTCCGTTACTCGAGGTGGTGTATTATTTATGGGAACAATAACGGCCATCGCTTGCTTTTTACCATCAATAGCGATGGTTGAGCCGGCGGAAGATCTAGATATAGAAGAAGGTAGAGCTTTGATAACGGGTACGATACCCATCAAAGCTGGAGTAGCTATATTATTGACACTAATTCGCGTTATGTTACTGTTTGATAATCCAAGAGCAACAGGTCTTTCTGCTGCTGGAGGAATCGGTTTGAAAGGAGGAATCGTGGATATATCTGAAGCTACTATCGACGATATGAGTTGACCCTTAGGCAGTACTTGAACCGGTCTCAATGGCATGCTTTTTCCCTAAATTAAGATAAATTAACGTATAAACGTTAGTTTACTTTAATTTTCTTACGATATTCGGTTGTTGTATTTGACTTAATAACATTTGAAGCTTCGAGTTTCCTTGAACGGAACGTCTTCGATTAGTTTCCGAATCCACGTTTGAAAGGGATTCTTTGAAACCCAATTCGTCACCAAGACTAAATCCTGGAAGTAATACGTAAAAACACAAACAATTTGTTATACAGGGTGATTCTTAACGTGCGCAGGAAACTGAAAGGATAGCCAGAGAGGGCCCAATCAAATATTATCAAAAACTTAGCATCCTGAAAGTTACAGCAAGCTATAGTTTTTATAAATTAACGCTCACTTATCGAATAGGTAGGTACCGCTTGTATTAATAAGGTAGAATTAGAAACAATATCGCTGTTTTTTTTTTCATTTCCACATAAACATACTTAACAAAAACATTCGCATAATAAACTGTTTGAAAAGTTGTCCCCGTTGTGCTATGTATATACCTACAATTGCGCACGACGAATTCAACTTTCTGTTATTTCCTCGAATAATTGAAGTTGACGTAAGTGCTCTGTATAGCAGCATTGATTCGATGGTAACAACTTCGATAGCATCTACCATATTTTTCAGACGTGAACACAAATTTCATTAATTTCTTAACTAAACGTTGTATAATTATCTCTCAAATATTCAAAATTCAGATTTAAATCGTCAATTAATAGCATATATATATAGTTTCTAATTAATTCTCATTGATTGATTAAAGTTAAACTTGCTGTAACTTTCCAGTTACTGAGCTTCGGCCAAAATCCATTCCAAAATTCGTCCAACTTTTTTTTTATTTTGACCTTCTCCAGTCGCTTTCTCGGTCTCCTTCGAACGTTAAAAATCGCCGTGTAAGGTTTTCTACAGATTAATTTTTATTAATGTAGTATGTGTCGTCGATAATAATGAACATAAATCTACTCATAATTTTGGAAGAATCCGATTATTTTAGCATAAAGTGTAATAGAAATGAATTTAAATTGTAAAGTAGTTATCGAAACGGATATTTTTAATATTATTTAAACGTTTTTCTTTTCATTTTAAAGTGACAGTAGAACAGATAATATTTTTAGAATTTGAACTCTTATCAAGTTTTTTGTTACTTTCTAAACACATAGATATATTTTGACAGCGAAGATGATCATTTTTATTAATATTTATACATTGAAACTAAAAGCATTCCACGTATTGTATGGTATGGTGAAATTCGAACTCACAATCGTCTAATCACAAAGCAGAAGTTCTATAGTATCGCCATTTTAGGTTCCCACTTCACCCAAAAGTCCTATTTTTTCATTATTTAAACTAACGCTTACGGTTGACCCCATAACAGTAATTCAGTTATAATTTTAAAATGAAATACTTTAATATTCTTGTATTATGATTTAAAACTGCGATGAATGTAATATGAACCGGTTCAAACACTACTTTAATCATAATTTTATTTATCTCATAATAAATAATGTTTCGTTAGTGTAGATCAACAACTTGTTCTGCAATTTTTTCTCGGCAAAACTAATCTTATTTTTGACATTTAAACTTGCGTATCACGTTATTTATGTAGGCTCGAACACATCTCGAAACATGTTTTCATCGGTAAAATTGAGAAAGCTATCATAATATTATGTAGAGTTAAATAGGTAGGTAAATACAAAATTAAAAAAATTAAGGAAAAAATAAATTCGATAGTCATAATCATAATCATAATTATTGAAGAAAATGATTACTAACAAAGTTAAAACACAACATTGATAACTCATGACGAAGTACATATTTAACAAAAACATGATCGGAAAACTTAATTTGGCACAAAAACATCAATTTTTAAACAAGTTTAAATTTATGATATAAAGCATAAGTCAGTTCCACGTTCTTTCTTTGAAATTAGCGACTTAAGTAAATTGTTTCTACTTAATTTGTTTGTTGGACGAGTGGTTATTTATACCAAGTTCTTATAAAACCTGCTGTATTTATTTGCGAACAATCCGATTCAATGAAATTATGTGTATAGTATAGTATAGTTAGTGTTTATATGTACCTATATATAAATATAAAATATACCGAGTTTAATAATTTTCAATTAAGATACACTGTCTCGTGATCCACGTTAAAATAAATAACGCAATAAATATGACCATCCTGTATAATTATGTTAATGCTACGATGCATAATACTACAGGTTTAAATGTATCGCTTTTAAGATAACAAATTTCACTTATTTATTATCAATCAGTTTCAAGTTTAGTGGAAAAAAATTGTCACTGATAAGTTAAAAGCGCGTCTGCCGAACATCGATTTTCTACAGTTTCGTATCTACGACTGCTAAAACGATTACCTATTTAGTTTCGACATTTATTTTGTAATTTAGCTTCCGATATTTAAATGCATTATGTATTTATGTACATATGTTTACAGTCTTTATGTTTCTTTCCTATGTATGTATTTCAAAATAACCAGAAAAATGTGAGTTCGCGTGTTTTCTTTTACGTTAAATCGGTTTTTCCAAAACCCGGAATTGATATCTTCGGTCTTGGATGCACGTTTACGTTACGGGGTTAAATCGTTCGTGGTTTTATTCGAGTTTCTGACATCGATAATGCATAAAATACCATTAGAAAGTAAATGAAAGTATCATTAGAAATAAGTAAGAATAGTTAACCCATAGATTAGGTATATGAAATTTTACAGCTATTTAGCATTTAGCTTAGCATATTTTCAAAATAAATCTAAAAATTACTTATTAGTACGTATAGTCCTTTGTCATTCATATTTACAAGATGGATTAAAACTACAAATGTAGAACATTATTGACCAAAACTGAGCAGAAAAAAGCAAAGAAAGATTACCCAGGCCTACGTGAGCTTTGATACCACCAAGATTCCTAACTCGGAAGAGTCCGGATTTCTTAAAAGCGCAGTTCAGGACAAATCCGAATTCCGATTCCAGAACACAGGTAGGATGGCCAGGACGCCAAGTCCCGCCTGTAACCAATAAGTGCGATTGTAAGTAATACCTCTTTGAAAACACCGTTAGTTTGAATCTAAGCCACGTGCTCGAAGATTATTTTAATCGTCCGAATCGCGAAACAATATACGTTAATTTGTATTTTCGTTTTAAAGACCTACTGACCCACATGACTCGTCCTAACTGTTTTGTGACATGACATGTTTTCAAACTTTAGTAAAATCACTTGGCGCTAAATATATTTTTTTACATACCTAGTCTATAGACCCACAAACCTCGGAAGAGTATTAAGAAATTACTCAAGGCATTTACTCTGATAGGATCATCTACATATTTAGTAAATTAATCATGCTAAATGCTATTATACAATTAGATTAAATTATGTACAAAATCGCAGTCTAGTAATATTATAAATCGAAATTTGACCTACCGAAAATTGTAAATAAAAAAATTAAACTGGTCCACTTCATAGCTGTACGACCAGAGTAAGGACGCTAACGCAAAAACGCAAAAACACAAAACACCATGCACGTCATAAACTTAGTTAACTTTCATCACCGACCACCACCAGCAACCAACCGACTTCTTCGACTCTGCTGAGACTTGATGACTAAAAGACTGTTCACTGACCCAGTCTTTACGCCAATCGAGTAACGGTATCGATGGTGCCAATACGATGGCGTAAACGGAATAACCTTCTAACTAGATGAACACCATGAAGCTTTAACGCTTGCAATTCAACCTCGAAAACATATTTATAGGTTATTATTATCACAAACAAGAATTCTTACAAAATGTTTGGTAATTATAAGTAATTAGCTGATTACTTGTCGGCTTAAGAAATTCTATAATTCATGTTAATTGAGGTACCTATATTATATTTTTTAAATTAACAAATAAGGTAACTAATTTTAATCAAAATCGTTAGTTATAGATACTCAAGAATTTGTAATAATAAATGAAAATCTATTTTGAAATATAGATGATAGTATACGAGGTTTGGTACCCTCTTACCATCTTACAATTAAACCCAAAGACATAAACATAACTTATTCTCTTTAGAAACTGTATATACAGTAAATAAAAGCCATAAACTAGAACAATTTAATTTTAGAATTTGGGCCTTGGCGTTGAAGTGGAAGTATCAAACAAATACATAGGTAATTGTAAATATAGGATTATATAGATATACCTAGATAGGTAGGTAGGTAGGTAGGTAGGTAGGTAGGTAGGTACCCTATACACTTATATTGGAAAAGGTAGTGTGAAAACTTGAAATCTGATTGCTTGGTTGCTCATTCAAAACTCTTGCTCTTCTTAATTTATTGTGGAATGGAGATCGTTCTTTCAAAAAGTCGAGTCCTCGTCCAAGCCATTTTTAAAGCAAAAACGACAGTTTTTTCGAATAGCTTCAAATAAATTTCGGAAGCTTCTCGAACTTCGATTGTTTCAGTAATATTTGTGCTGTATCGTCGTTACAATAATTCTTTCGACGCAGTTTTTGCAGATTATCGTAAACAACAAAACGTAAACTTTACAGGAGAGCACATTATGTGTTGTTCCGTAGCTAAAAGCAGATACGTTTTGTGAAAATACAAATCGATTTTTCTGATGGAAAAAATCGGAATATTGTCACCAGATTTTAACAGATGACGTATTTTCCTTAGGCGCATAAGATAATCAGAACGACTAATTTTCGCAAAACTGCGTCAAATTATCAACAGACAAAAAACGACGCTGTATATCGCGTGGTTTTACTGTTTTTAGTTTAAGTACGTTAAACTTCAACACCGTGTAAATAACTCTAAAAACATTCGCTGTAAATAGTCAAATTTAAAACGACAATGAACAACAAAATGTGCGTTCGTGCCAATTTGTAATCAAAATGTTTTAAAACGTCATATTATATACCTATATAATACGTATATTTTTATACGCATTCACGTATCAAGATTTTGTACTTAATTTTTTACGTTTTAAAAAGTTTTTACGTATTTTACGACTCAAAAGTTCATTTGACGTGCTCAAAAAGTATAACAATAAATTTAGAAACGAATAACAGTGTAGTGGTAGGTTACCTCGTTCTATTCTAAAGTTAGTATGTGTTGCTCCAAAAATATGTAATTCTATTTATACTAATAGTTGAAGTTACTTATTACTGTTCGTCTTTTAGTAATTCTCTTTAACAAACGATGGTAAGACTTTTGGATTTGTTATACTGTTTTTTGTGATAAGTAAAAAATTTATAAATTTTTATGAATTGTCTACGTAGTACCTATAATAATTTTTTATGTGAGCGTTAATCGTCCATGTTTCCCCGAACACGTGATAGTTTCTATATAACAATTTTTAATATTCATCGCAGAATTCAATTTTAAATTCAAATTAAATATGTTCAAGATGTGTTTCTTCAGTATGGTAATTATTTGTCGAGGATATGTTTGGGTATATCGGTGCATTATCTGTTCCACTGAAAAGTGTCAAATTCTAATTTTTATTTTAAAATTTTACAATATAACAATGTGTTCGTTAATGAAAAACTAAGTATCTACTCACCTTGATTTTTTTTTAAATTTAAATAATTTTAAATAATTAGTATAACAACAGTTATGGTCCATTAATAAATCGTTTCTTAGGTACTTGTAAAAAAATAATATTTCTCGTTAATTAGCTGTTAGAAAATATACTCGTGAGATCTTTATAAAATAGAATTTAAATCTTACTTAAACTGACGATCAAAAACATTAAATTCTAGACATTATAATGTAATTTTAAACTAACGTATGTGCTTTTGTAATTGATTGATTTATTTATACTTTATAGATATTTGCAACATATATTTGTTATAAATACCGACAAAAAATTTATAATTATTACAAATAACAGATTGTAGGTAGTAACACTTTAGTTATAGATTTAAAAACTGCTGTTTATTAATAGCATCGAGTGCCCCTTAGGAAAAATATTAACCATTAAATTAAAAACAACATCCTCTATTGTACTGCAACATAATTAATGCATGAACTATTTAAAATGAGCAAACAAAAGTATTTAACCACATGACCCATTGTGTAAATTGTTAATTGTGACTTTTTTTACTACACTGTTCTATGTATATTTGTGTTGCTTAATTATATAAAAATAATTTTCTACTTTGATACTAAGATTAAATTATTCGTCACAATTTAATGGCCTTTTATACCGTTTTGTTTTAATAAAACAACAATTGTTTTGTCTGACATGTGCACTTTAACCATCAATTAATGTATTAAATAATTAATATAATAATAAATAATATCTTATGTCTTATGTTAAAATAATTACTCCTACAATCTTAAGTCACTTAATTGTTTGTAAAATTGACTTACTTAGTTCTAATTTCCGTGCTCCTAATTAAATTTTACACTTATAACATACATATCTATATACATATTAGTAAAATAAATTAAATTATGCACTACAAGCTTGTTCGCCAATTGAAAACATTATGGAGAATGGTACAAACTTTAGCTTATTATAATCCTAGTTTTATAAACTCTCATAGATAATTATCGTTAACAGAATTATATTCTAATCATTTTCTATGATGTTTCAACCTGTAAATAGAAGTATGAGTATATTTAGTTTGATTTGCCCATAGGTATACATGTCTTTGGAAACAAATAGTATATGGTCTATTTCATAAACACATCCATTAAATGCCTTAAAATAACTTTAAATATCAATCAATATTCAGTTCTAAAAACATGAAGGGAGGGGGTATTGTAATATAAAAAAATACATTTATTATGTAGATAAAATACTCTGGTGTACTACCTCAATATAGTGAGAACTATTAATTAGGTAACATAAATGTTTAACAATCCAGCTTCAAGCAAATTATTGTTCCTAAAACATGCATACGTACTTTCGGAATCAAACAAAATTCTTTAATAACGCGAATAATGTTTAAATATTCAATTTTGTACGAAAAATACTAGTTATGTAATTTCAAAACTGTTAAAAAAGCGCGTCTATTTTCTATATACACTACATTTAATAATTATCGATATGCGTGTAAATTAAGTTTTTTTTTTTATAATACTTACTTATACGACTTTTAATAATAAAATATTAACGATAACGTATTTCTTGACTTGCAAATAAAATATCATTGTTGAAAATATTACCAATATTACAAAAACTAGTAAGATACAAGATATTGCCAGCAAGAGGTACTTTAGGTACATCCTAACCTTTCATTGTTGACATTCTAACTGGTTTTATTGGTTTAATTATATGATGTGTTCACAAAGAATATCGTTTTAATGATTGATTGCCTAGATAGTTATTCACTTAAAAGTTAATAAACGTTTTTTTAGAGTTGATTAAATCATAAAGACGTTGTTGATTATATACACTTAAAACTAGAGGGGTAGACTAGAATTCTTTCTTAATTTGTTGCTTAGATAAACTGTGTTTTAGTGCAATGGATGATAATAAAGGCGTCGAGGCTGGAAATGTATGCAGAAGAAAACGAGAAGATAAAGTGAGACGTAAAGATAATAGAGCACTGGAAAATGTATTAAAAGATATTAATGCATTACCAGAAGAGCAAAAATTTCAAGCATTAATTGCCAAATATTCTGAACTATATGAAGATTATAGAACTAGCAATGTATCTCTCACAATTTCAGAAAAAGCATCCACTGTTTTGCAAAAAGAAAAGGACCAACTTAGTTCTGAGCAAAGCAAATTAGTACTGATTCGTTCACGATTGGAAGGCCTTTGTCGAGAATTGCAGCGACAGAATAAAATTATTAAGGTAAAAGTTAATTATAAAAATGGTAAAATGAAGCTAAAGTTATGTACAAAGCTATATACATATACCTATGTATATAATAAATTGGCCATTAATTATACAGATAGTAAATTTTAAAATCACATTGAACATATCTGTAGTTGTGATTATTGTTTCAGTAGCACTATTACAAAAGCTAATACTTCATATAATTGAAACATTTGTTCATAATTCTAACATTTACTCATTTTTTTTTAAATATTAATATATATTACAATTCCAAAGATCAAGTTTCCTAACTGATCTGTTGAATACCCATACAATAACAGACCGAATCTTAACCACGTATAGGGAAAAAGTTTATAGGAAATTTCTCGGAAAATTTTATTTTCAATAAAAGTTTCTGCATTTTCCTAAACTCAAGAGTAGTCTCGAGTAGTTATCTGAGTATCTTCGAGTTAGGTACGACATATATCATGTTCTCGTTTATTCTAATAATTGGCTTTAATTACACATAATTGATTATAATCTTTATAGGAAGAAAACATTGTGAAAATTAGAGAAGAGGAGGAAAGACGAAAGGAAGTAGCTGCAAAGTTTCAAAAAACGTTGTCTGAAGTAACAACTAAAGTTCAAGAAAATACAGAAACAAATATGAAACTTAGAGACGACAATTTAAATATGGCCAGTAAGATCGAATCTCTTTATAAACAGTTTCAGGAGCGCAACGAAGAACAAACAAAAATGGAGCAACAAGTTGAAGTTGAGAAGCAAATATCCGAAGCTAAAGTGCAAAAAATGCAACTAGAATTAAAAGCTGAACAAGAATTATGGAACCAAGAACGGCACATGTTATTGGGAAAATGTAAAGAAAGCGAAGACTGTTGTTCTAGACTACAAAAAACCGTTAAAGCTTTACAAGAAAGTATTGAGCTCTATTCTAGCAGGTGTCAGGAATATCAATCATCGATGGTTAAAAGTACTGAAATATTTAACAATTTTAAATTGCAAATGACTAAGGAAATGGTGTCTTTGGAAAAGGAAGCTATAATTTGGAAACAAACTTCACAAAAAAATGCTCAAACAATTATGGAATTATCTACAGATAATAAGGAAAATGCTGTAAAATTGGAAACCAAGGAAAAAAAATTAGAGCAATTACAAAAATTATGTCGGCAACTACAAGTTGATCGTTCGGCTTATTTAAAAGTACTAAAGCAACATGGAATCAAACCTCCATCACAACTACTAATTAATGAGAATGCTAAAGTTAAACAACCAACAAATGAAGAACGTTTCCAACAAATTAGGGAAGAACTAAAATTGTTAGAGCATCGATTTAATTATAAACCTGTTCGCCTTAAGACACCAGATGAACCGCTTGATGAAGCTTCTGCAGAAGTTTTGAATGTTTTGGATGAACTTGTCAAAAGGGTTGAAAATCTGAATACGAATAAAAAGTAGATTTTGTAAAACGATTTAAATGAGAGATTTCTGGCAGAAATTTTTTACAAGTTCATCCAAAGCCTTGTTCTTAATGTTTAGATATTTCTTTAAAGATTTAAGTAAATATCCCATTAATATGGGATAATGCCCCCCCCCCCATCGCAGTTTAAAATTTTTGTTGTAGTATTTATCTATTATCATATTAGATTCAACTGAATCCGCTTTTTTACATAATTGTCTATTAATAATATATATAGTGAGTTTCAAAAAATTCTTTCCATATGGAAAACTTTTTTATTATTAGTTTGTCAAAAAATGTTATTCTTGATAAAAGTTAATGCATTCTCTAAAATTAATAATGGACCCATCAGATATTACCAGGGATATAAGCATAGACGAGGAAATAAAGATTAGTAAATTTTGCTCAAGAATAAAGTGCCATTATTTTGCAATATATCGAAAAATTTTATTAACAAATAGTCTTTAGAATTACACGTAATACTTAAATATGAATTTTCATCGCCATATTTTGAAATAGAAAACTTTTAGGATAATTGTTAAACATTATTAAATAAAAAATTATAATTTGCAATCGGTACTATCATATAAATTTCAAAAATTGTTACTAATCTAGTCAAAAATGATCAAGTTTCCACTCAAATAAAACTTCAGACAATTTTTTTTTAAAGAAAATTTATTACTATTTAATCGATTTTAAATCATCTTTCCTGTTAAACAATGAATATAAGCCTAATTAATCATTCTGTAGACACAAATTTGACATCAAATAATTACTTAAGAAATGAGTGCCAAAAACCCAAAATTTTTCAAGTTCAAAATAAGACGATGAAAATGTATGTTTAAGTATTACTTGTAATTCTAAAGAATATTTGTTAATAAAATTTTTCAATATATTGCAAAATAATGATACTTTATTCCTGAGCAAAATTTGCTAATCCTCATTTCCTCGCTTATGCTTATATCTCTGATAACACCTGATGGGTTCACTATTAGTTTTAGAGGACACACCAACTTTTATCTTATATATATATAAGTTATAAAAATTATAAATGCACAGATTGCAATGGGTCCATTTATGCACTGACGGCACCAACGTTTGCCGCTGCAACATCTGTCCATAAATGGACCCATTGCTATCTGTGTTCTTAGAATGTTACGACTTCGTGCCCTCCTGCGACCAATGACATACATAAATGTGGACTTAGTTACAAATCATTTTTAATAATTCATTGTCTATTAGACATATCCTGCTGTTTATATACATATTTAATCTAACGATTTTCAGTCGTGCAAAATAAAAATATGTATTCTAATAACTTAGTGTTTGATGTGGTAACATAAGAAATAGATTAATGCTAGATGTTAATTGAAGTTAAAATGCTGAAGATTGATCGTTACAGCAATTTAATAAAAGAAAAACCTAGAACAAGACTAAAAGTACTTTGTAATTAAATTTACAGTAATAAGATTCAATTAAAAAGAAAAGTAAGTGTTTAATACAATGATTTTCTAAATTTGATCCTTGGAAAGATTAATATTGTGTAATCTTTAAATATATTACTGAGGGCTCTATCTTAAAATTTGTTAATTTAAAAAACCGGTTCACATGTGACTATAGAAACATAATTATAGAAATTTCGATTGTGATTTTGGTTGTTAATATTTTAACAGGCTTTTAAATTAAAAGATTCCTTACAGAATAGATCCCTGTTGGCAATAACTATAGAAACATTTTGATATTTGTATACATATGCCTGGTTATGTTTTACATGTACAAATAGAATTGTTTTCAATTTTCAGTCTGCTAACAATTTCTTATGAACCAGTTTAATTTTTAATGTAATTTTAAATATAATCTGTAATATTCCAAATTCGTCTTTTTAGAAATTTTATTTTACTTCACTTTTGATGTTTGTCACTATGTACTTTAGATCAGTAATTAATTATTTTTAGCTTAAATTTATTCTCCCGATAGTATTGAAAATATAAAAATATTGTTTTAAAAAAGTACTTTCTGAAATGGAAAGCAATTTTTATAAGCAATATATGAATTATTTATTTCTGAAGTTTGATTTTATTGTTAAATTCAAAAGCATACCAATATTTTTCTAATAATAAAAAATTTGAGTAATGTCATCCTCAGTATTTAACCTAGATCATAAATGTGATTATAACATTAATTGGTTGTATAATGTTGAGTATAATGATCTTGTATATTATAATCGACTGGTTGAATATCTTAACATAAATGATCAATCAAATGCATGCTTATTATATTCAAAATTATATAACCAAAAGATCAGATTTGTGTTCAAAATCATCACTTGAGTAATTCATTTTTTATACTATAGCCAATTATAGTGTTTACATAACAATGGGAGTTTGTCTATTGAGCATGCCGATGTACCAAAAATATTAATATAAAAAACATATTGTCTTATAAATAAGAAGTTAGGTATTTTCAATGGATTCATAAATGTTTAAGAGTGTTAAGTGGTTACGTATAAAGCTTATAGTTGTACTGTATTAAAATGTTGACTGTAGTTGTCAGAAAGGCTACACTAATCACACCACAATCAACATATTAATTGCAAAAAGTAACTGTCGCTATTTTGTGTTCTTTATGTCAAAAAAATATTAACCATGTAGAACATCTAATTACTATTGAATTGTACGTACTATTGCTATACTTTAAATACAACATTATATCTATATCTTCTGTTGGAAGTAAAAGCAACTTTGTATATCTAATATAATATATGTTTAATGTAGTCGAGTTTAAATTAATTTGTTAAATCTTGAACCGATCAGTGTGTCTTTTGCACTTTTCAAAGACAAAAAATTTGTAGAAAATAATTAGAACAATTATGACTAAAGAGAATACTAAAATTGCAGTTATGATAAAAATGTGGTTCTTCAGAAACGACGTTCATTTGTTCTATTAAATAAAAGTCAGGATGAAAAATCCAAAAAAATGTATACAATGAATATTTTAACTAAGAAATTCATAAGCAAGCTGTCGCGGAAAGCGTAACATAAGCATATTCTGTATTTAATTTATTTTTTAATAAAAAATTGTTTATAAAATTTAAATAACGAATACCTAATTATAAATTATTGAATTGTAATGTTTATAAAAGTAACAGGTTACCACGCAATAGTCATTAAAGTATATCATTAACTCAATAACTCTCATGTCCGTTAGAATTGAAAAATAGGTTATCCGAATAAGGGTTAAAATAAAACTCGATATCTGTTGATAATAAAAACCCCGAAATTTAAATTTTTCATAATTACATGCATTGTTGCCAAATATTCCTCTACTCTAATTATTATTCTTCGATTTAATTTAAACTAAAAATATAATTAAGCTATTAAAAGGTGAAAATAATAATCATATAAACTTTTAGAAGGAACGTATTCGATAAAATACATGTTCATAAATTGCTATTTTTAGAAAGTTTTATTATTATCAACAAAAAATACTTGCTTCAGCTGTAATATATAGTTAAGTACCTGAGATATTATTCTGAATAAAAATAATGCATTTAAAAGTATAATTTCAATTTCTACGCTAATTAGAAAACAAAAGTAGGAATCTAAAGAATTTAAATTAGCCTTAAATTACTGAAATTGGCAGCATTGTATTTTAATGCAGCTTCACTTTTTTATCTCTTCTCAGTGGTGGGTTGAGTTTTTGCCACCAATAATCATGCATCATCGTTTCATTTGACAATCATGTATTGCGTTTAGAATAAATAGGTTAATTTTTGGGTGTTTATGTACATAGTATTTTACAATTACTTTAACTATGACAATGGAAAGAAGAATAAAGCTTAAAGCATTGAATAGTCATATTACTTGTAAAATATGTAGAGGTTATTTAATAGATGCTACTACTGTCACAGAATGTTTACATACTTGTAAGTTTCTTAATCATTTATTAAAATACAACTTATATATATAATAATAACCACTTTTCAGTTTGTAAAAGTTGTTTAGTGAAACATTTAGAAGAAAATAATACTTGTCCAACATGCAATATTGTCATTCATCAGTCACATCCGTTACAATATATCAGTTTTGACCGTACTATGCAAGATATCGTATACAAATTAGTTCCAGACCTTCAAAAAAGTGAGTATTATTAGAACTATAGATTAAGTTTAAAGTAAAAGTATCAGATTAAGTATCATCATTAAAGTAATCACAATTTTTGTTTAGTAACTGATGCCTATGTGCAAATTTAAAAGTCATTCTTATAAAGAGTATGATGAGTAAACTATAATAAACGATTTATGAACAATTACCAGATAAATAACATTTATAATCTATCAAATTTTATAAGTCAAATATAAACTACGTCATTTAAATTAAATGCTTTATCTAATTCAATGTTTGATATTATACCTGAAAATTTAATTTATAAGCAAGAAAATAAATTAGGGAATAAATGTTGCAAGCAATAGATTTGAATGCTATATTATGTTAACTTATAAACTGTCACACATCAATCTGTAACATTTTCTTGCGTTCGTATAAATAGTAATACATATCTGGTGAACTATACATGACGGAATGTTTAATCTGCAAATTTGATAATATTAATTTTTAGTAGAATTGTGGAAAAGTTTACATAAATTTTCCAACAAAATAGCTGGACGTTTAAGTGTTAAGTTTAACTTATAATGAATATTATAGTAACAATTTTTAGTGTATTTTAACTTCAAATTAGAAGTATGTGACTTAAAAATCAAACCTATTGTAAAAATATACGTGTGCCTTTGTATTTGCACTAATAACCATTTTATTTCAAAATGGAAGATTATGTGTAATAATTTTTGCCAATCTTAATTTCAGTTACTATAATGAAAATTTGCAATTACCTTTATCTTTGTTAACTGATATGTTTATAATGTTCCAAGAAACTTCAATTATTTTCATCATTGGTATGTATTATTTGGGGAAAAACACTTTCACAACACATTTTAAACATTTGTTTTCCTAAGGCTCTTCGCTACTGCTGGCGATTTAAGTAGAGCGCCACATTTTATAGAGAAGAAATCGTGATTTTTAAACTTTATTTAAGAATTTGACAACAACACATTTGAAAAGTTCAGTGAAAATATATAAAAACACAAATGCAGATATTTGTTGTTAAAGTGGATTTTCAATTACTGTAAACATTTAAAAATTATACAGTGTCATTTTACCTAAACAATTTTAACTATTCTGTGTTTAGATTTATTCATCTTTACTAATTATACAATAGTATAAAAGACATTTTTTAATAAACAAGAAATTAAACTTCGATTCTTACATATATAATATATATATATATATATATATTCAATTAAGTAATTATCACATTTTCATCGAAAACTTTAACGTTAAAATAATTTATAATTTTTTTTTATAAGTAACTAGTAAATTTGTAAAAATAATATATATTATTGTTTATAAAGAAAATGTTTTTATCGTTATATTTAATTAAATATAATTCAATGCTGATTAAATAATACACAGTAAAAATGTTTAATTTTTCTAGAAGTATATATCAGAAATATATTATATAAATATTTGTTTAATATGTAATCAACGTTTAGACAATTAATTTATTTATAGATTATATTGTATTTAGTATATCTAAATAATAATTGTAAATGCAGTAAAACCTGTGAAGTTGATCACCCCTACAATCTGACCAACTGTCCTAATTGACTACATTTTGATGAACTTGTATGGCACAGTGAATTCCCATTTAATTATATAGAGTATAGTCTTTACTGTAGGTTGACCAGATTTGAAAGGAATCAGTGGTGGGGAAGACAAATAGGTTTGACTGTATGGCTATAGAGGAGCTTCTGTAGACAGATGGGTATAGCACTCATCTGATAAACTAGGGGTTTGAAGTTTAAATCCTTTTAACATGGCCAGTTGTGAATGTCAAGTTTAAGAGTTTAGAATTAGATTACAGTACATTTAGTTGCATGAATAAATTCCAATGTCATTTAAAACAGAATAGTATATATACTTATTTAGCATGTAAAGAAACTATAAAATTATACTTATTTATTTAATATACTTTGTTTAAGAAACTTAAGTTACCTACTGTACAAAATTAAAAATTTATAAAGAATGCTATAGCTTTAGTAGTTTTGCTCTATGCCCATTAGTTTAAGAATAAAAGAGCAAAATATCCTTTTGGAATAATTTCAAAAATTTGGACATTAACTTATTGAAAATTAATTGACTTCTAATAGTAATATAAATCTATATAATATTAATGAAATTAAAAAAAAACAAACTTATCTAGTAAACTGTAATAAAGATTAAAACCATTTTTTGATATTAAAGATTATTTGTACATTTATTTTATCGGTTGAACAAGTATCTTTGATGATTACTGACTTAAATTTAGCTTAAAAGATAATTACATTATTTTTATGTGCACTGCACTAATTTTAACATCACGGAAATAAAATAATAATAAAAGAGAAAAGTGTATTACTTCTTTACAAAAGTAAAATATAGAATGGGTACAAAGAAATGGCTTTAGTGCAATAACATTTTAACAACAGTTAATCGCTACATTACAAATGGCTACACTATATAAATTCAAGTGCAGTTTAGCCTACACTAGTGTAACGTCATTGAGTACAATTTCACTAGCTGAATACCAAATTGAATATGTATTAAGATGAATAATTCAAAATTTAATATGATGTTCATAAACAAATCAAAAATTAGTGTTCATAATACCCAAATCAAAAGATAGGTATTTAACAAAACTACTAATGTTAAAGGATTCTGAATAAAAAAGTTACTTTTACAAAGTGTAAGTTTTTATGGTGACAATTAACCTATTCGAAGATATTTATAAATGTAAAAAATTCCTTAGTTATTTCAATTCTTTGATGAATTGAAATTTTTCCTATTTAACCGATTGTAGGTAGGTACCTATTTTCTATAACTACTTATATATTCCATTGTTGCAACCAATTTTAGTTTCTGCCAATATTTAAAAACTAAAATGACAATAGTTACCAATTTATATTTCTGTGGCGATAAAGATGATCTAAAACATTTAATATTTGTTTGTCCTATAAATACTTATTATTCATCAGTCTTGTATGATAAGACTAACAAATACGAAACTATGCAATTTCTTTAATTATAAATTTATAGTATGGAACAACAATACAAACATCTACATCAAAATATTTATATAAAGATGATATTCCCAGTGAGAAGGTAAATTAAGTAGATAGTTAGGAAGAGAGGAAAAACCACTGGAGAAATTTAAGGAGAATAACAGAAAAAAAAAACAACTACAAGAGATGGATAGAGAACTTGTCACCATGAGGTATAAATGAGAAAAATAAAGAAGAAGAAATTAATATTCACTGAAACTTAATAAAATGGAATCCCTGTGTATTTTTCCTTTGTTTAAAATAACCTATTCTACCTGCTCTTGCTTTATCTTTAAACTACTGCTGTCTACTCAGTATGTGTTTGAAGAACTAATGATGAATTCCATCATCAGTATGACCTTGTTTATATTCCTCTTCCCCTCTTTCACTTCATGTCTATACGATGAACAGGTTTCCATGTTTTTTCACAATAAGATTTAGGACTTTAAAATTTCAAAGCATTTTAGTAATTTAAAAAGAATGGTTTAGTACTGTAGTAGTAAATTATTATATAAATAGATATAAATATTGATTTTTATGCATTATTAGAGTTTTAGCTGTTCTATTCTTTTTAAATCATGTGCTTTGTTTATCTATTTTTTTTATTTTTAAGATTTGCATTTGTAAATCATCTTTTATGGTTTTTTTTTATTCCATTGTGCACTACTTTAACATGATTGTTTTTGATGTTTTTCTCCTTATTTTTTACTTGTCGTATCTTCATTATTATAATCTTTATACAATATCTTTGGTTTTATACAATTCGTTGATCTCTTGATTTATTAATTTATTTTCCTAAATTTCTATCTGTTCAGCTTCATTTATTTCTTTACTTATTTACATTTCACATTTATAATTTTATATGTACATTACTATCGGCTTCATTAGCTTTTTTACATTTTCAATTTGGTATCTTCTCATATACTTATTGATTGGAATTTTCCCATCAATTACAAGGCACACACTTTTATTTTTTGTCATAATTCTTATGATTAGATTTTTGCTTTTATTTTTATTTAGGTATATTTAATATTGTCCATTGCCGACTCAGATGGCTGGGCAGTCAGGAAATTGGCCTCTCGCCTGATGGGTTCTGGGATTGAATTCAAGTACGGGTGGTGAAATATGCCCCTGGTAGATGTGGATGTCTATGATCGTGGAGTTAAAATAACCATAACAGTTGAAGCTCCAAAGCCCTCTGCACTAGGTTGGATAAAAAAAACTGTCCATAAATACCTATTTAAAAATGTTGACTTTTATACCTAATTTCTTAGTTTAGTTTACAAATTCCTTGTCAGGTCATGTATTTTATTTTTCTGTTAACACTTTTTGGCAGGAATATTCTTTTCTAATTTTAGTAATATAATAACATTGCTAATGTAAGAAAGACTTTTCTAATGCTTAAAATTAATTGGTTATATAAGTAATGCTCTTTATATTTATTTAATTTAATTTGTGATATATTAGCTTTTACACACTTCTCTACTGTCTTGTTTTATTAATTATTATTTTATTTTTCTAATTATTTATTGTTTTCTCTTTTCAGTCTTTATATTTAATGTTTTAGATAAATATTACTTTCTTCTTTTTAATATGTCTTTTTAAACTTTATGTTACCAATTCAGGTACTTTTTAGATAATTAAAAAGTGAAATACCTATTTCTTCTTCTAATTAAAATTTCATTTTAGTTCTTTTTTATATTTATAAAATCAATTTTATATATTTAAATGTTTTTAAACAAAATTATTATTGGGAACTCATTAAAAGTATTGGTCTCTGGTGGAAAAAAATTGCACTAGTGACGAGCTGATTAAAGAGTTAATATCATTTAATAACAGTATACAATGATTCACTATAGTTTATTAACCATATATTAATTTAATTATTTTATAAAAACCGGTGCCCCTGTCACAAATTCATACAATCTGTGTTTTTATCTATCGCCCTAATAAGTTGTCCAAGTTGGTTACACACGAGCGCCTCTATTGGCAATTTTAGTTCCTATTATTCTACATCTTTCCAATGACCAATGTTGGTAACAATTTTATTAATAAATCTAATGTAATCAGCTTCTAGAATTTCAACTTGAAATAGTAAAATTATGTAGATTTATTTTCCATTAGAACACGACATTATCTTACAATTAGAATATTTTTTTCTGTGATAGGCACTCTTACATAAACATAAAACATCTATAATAATAATAATGCTAAATATAAATAAAAGCAGACCGATAATTGCTCTGCTATGTAAATTTTAATGGTAACATAAAGGTTCAAAGTTACCTTATTTACAGTATTTATGTAGAAAGTTGTGTTTAAGTAGAACATTCTCTTTTAATAAGTTTTAATTTATTTCCATATCTTTAAAATAATTTTTGATTAAGGATCCTGTTCATAACTTTCACGAAAAATTAATTTTCTTTTTTATTTATTACTAATTCATCTAATTATTTTATATTCATAAAGCACATGCTAATATGCTATGAATTATCGTGTTTACCACATCTCATAATTTAGCTAATATGAAAAATAGTGTTCTGTTCTTTAATTTTTATCCATTTTTCCCTTCCTTTTAGATGAATTGAATCGAGAACGTGAATTTTATAGATTAAGAGGTTTAACTTGTCCTAAAGATGTACCACCAAATTCAGGTGAAGTGGACGAAGATAAACACGTTAATGATGTACACGCAGAATCAGATTATCATCGACAAGACGAACAAGTGAACGTTTGCTTGGAATGTATTAGCACTAATTTAAAAACGCTCAAGCGAAGATTTATTCGTTGTTCCGCACAAGCCACTATACTTCACCTAAAAAAATTTGTAGCAAAAAAGGTTCTTAATGGAATGGAAAAATATAAAGATGTAAGAGTAATAGTATTTTTAAAATAAGTAAGCGATATATTCTAATTTTATTTTATTTTAGATCGATATCTTGTGCAATGATGAATTATTAGGGAAAGATCACACTTTAAAATTTGTATATGTAACACGATGGAGATTTCAAAATCCACCTTTAATTTTACAATATCGCCCATGCATCAATTTGTAGCATTTTATAACTTCAGATGAATTACAAGTACTAATTTATTAATTAGTATTTTTAGTTTTATGTATATATTCACCTAAATTTTGACATTTCAGATTTACAAATTGTGATATTTATTTATATATTTTTTTGGTAATATTACGTGTCAATAATACTTACAGATAATATTTTCATTTAAAGGCTGATAAGTTATATTGTTACGTAATAGATTGCGTTGATGCATTCAGCAAGTCTTTATTTTCAAACACTCTTATAATCTGGTTATTCTAAATATGTATATACACACACACACACACACACATACAAAGTATTAATGAAGATTGAGCCATCCCTTGTATTTTTTTATATTTTAAAATTATAATTAAGTTTTGTATATTAGTATATGTTTGGAAATTAATATTTAATTCCGAACATACATTTTTATAACAAGCTTTTTATATATTCTATATAGTGCCTTGTATAAAATGAATGTTCCAGTAACATTTAATTATAGAGAATTAAGAATGATAATAATATATCATCAAACTTGATTAATTTGTGAACTACATACAGTGAGATACGATTTATTTTGTATAGATATATCAATACTTTATTTTTAACATACGAAAATTTTATACGAAAGCCTTATATTGTTTATGATTTAATTAAATTGCTGTTATTATGTAAATTAGATAATTTAAAGTTATTTGTATATTTGTGTAATAACCCTTTGTACATATTTTGCACTTATAAATGAGTGATTGAATAATAGCAATACTAATGTAAACAATATAAGACAACTACTAGTTGCCTAATAGAATAGTGCCTAATTTTGATGATCTCTTAATATTTTTATTACTATCAATTTACGTAAGTGTAGTTTTAGTATATATATTTTTTTATACTCTACATTTCGGTTTCTAAGAAGTTTTAACTAGCAAAAACTGTATATTTACTTGTAAAAATAATTTGAAGCATTGGTAATTTTGTTAATAACTTCTATTTCTAATTTTATAATACTTTTGTTAGTTATAACAAACTACTTAAAAATCTATTTTTTCTTGATTAATTGCAGCTCAATGTCTAGTGATATAAAATTTGATTGCAAAGTTATTTAGTACAAAATAAAACAATTTTGATAAAGACAAATCGTTAAAATATAAATATTAGCAGGAATGGTTGGGTTTTCATGACTACTTTGTATATTAACCCTTTTAAACTCAATAAGGGCTATAGATAGATATAAGATATATATGGAATAGGTTAATGCGCAGTAAAATAACATTTTCAAAACTTGTAAAAACATTTTTACTATGAAAACAAACAATCTGTTAAATTAACAAAACTACAAAATTTTAAGCAAAATAACTTGCCATTTTAAAATTGAGCTGTGTTGTTCAATTACTAAAATATTTTGAAATAAATAAATGCGCAATTTTTCAATGCTGAATAATTTGATGATTGCTTAAATTAGGATTTAATAACATAGACAAGAAATTCGTGACTTTATTTCTGATATAATAAATATATACCTATATATGTAAATTTTCTATGGCAATCAAAAGTGACCGAACTTATTTAAAAGCCTTATTTTTTAACATAAAGTTAATACCGTATTTACTTGAATCTAATGCACACCTTTTTTAGCTGATTTAAGTCTCCAAAGTTGGGGTGCGCATTAGAATCGATGGCACACTAGATTTGTATACAAATTCGAAAATTCTACTTATTGTTCTGTCAAGGTACCGATGATGGAAGCATCAGTACTGGCAATGATTAAAATTTGATTTGGTCGGTATTTTTTTAACAGTTTACTATATTTTAGTAAAAAAAATGTAACCTAAAAGTACCCATTGTCTTATAAGATACCTATGTTACCATATATTGCACTAACTACTAGTATTAATAACGTTATAGCTCATAATTTTAATTCATTTTTGTATAAGCAAATTTTGCACCTATTTTGCTGTTGTGCATTACAATCGCCAGCAAACATTTTTTAAATTGGAATGCGCATTAGATTTGATAGCTTATTACACTCAAGTAAACATGGTATATCTTTTATTAACTGTATTTTTGTTGATTTAAGTAACTTACTAAGCTAAAATTAGAACAGATTTTGGGAATCAATACTTAAAATAAAATTAGTTAGTTTTTCTTGTCATTATTACTATATTTACAACAAAAACAATAATGAAATTGATAATATACATTTGTAATGGTAAGGTATATGGAAAAAAAGACAGTTTGACATAATTCTTTTAGAAAACAATTCAACTACAGTTCTTTCTAAACCTGCAGAATATAAAATACATCTACCTATTGCCAATATGATGTTTGAAAGACTCGAATTTGATTTGTTTTAAAATTAAACATTTATTTTCTTTAAAAATGACACACTTGTGAGAATATAGTAGGCTTGTAATTTGTATATTTATACTATAACCTTTTCTTTTGAAATTGAGATTTGTAAAGGTGATTATTATTTAAAATATTCATTTAGTTTAGAAAATAACTGTAGGTATTCAGTTACATTCCTTCATTGTGCTATTTCACAAACTTTGTTAGCATATCAATTTACTATTTACAGTAGATGCCACTTAATTAGAGAAAGAATTATATTGGGACTTGCAGCTTTGTCTCCAATATCCGGTGATTTCATTAAACGGCAATAAAACAATTAGTTTAATTATTTCCTTCAGACAATAATGAGCATATTAACCGGCTGATTCTAATAACCAATGAACACAATAAGCAGCGACTGCTATATTTATAGAACTGTATTCCAAAATGAAAATTGGCGATATTTCAACATTATTAAATTAGTTAAATTAAATATTACTTATTAGTGCTAGTTTTATTTTAATCTAGCTTAAATAACCATAGAATTATTTTTAGCATTGAAAAAATCGCATATTTATTTTTCCTAGTATTTTGATAGCACCTTCTATAACAATAGCGCTCTAGTCTGAAAACGTGTTATTCTGCTTAATAGTTTGATCATTAACTTGGTCCCTCTATTTCTTCAAATTTGGAAAATTATCTACACAAGCTACAAACAAAGTAAATAGACCCTGTATTTGACATCAGTATTTTGTGCATATATAACTGCCATGTTTTAAAAGTGGATTATATTTTATAGTTTATAATCTTAGAAATTGATTTATTTATTTATGTTTTTTTTAAATAAAGCGCAAAATAATCAAAATTTCATCTACTATTGATAGAAGTATACCTACTGAGTAAATTCATAATTTAAGATATCCTATTTATCAGTCACAGATCCTATTAGAACTGTAACAACTATCAGTTCATGTATATGACACATACAACAATGCAACACACAGAAATAGACTGCTTAGATCTCGCTTGCCAAAACTCAAACATATAAAAGCTATAAAACTAAATGTCGGTAGGAAAATAAAAAAACTTAAGCAACAATGAATATTTAGAAAAAGTCTTCACCTTTCATTTTTTGTTGTAACTGGTTTTAAATAAATAGACTAGTATGTAATGTAAATAAAATTATAAATCTTAATTAAATCACATTGTAAATTATTTATTTAAAAATTTTGGTGTTCTCATTTATACTATATTTTACATTTGTGTCTAGTGTCCCATAAACAGGATATTACCATATTTACTCAAATCTAATGTGCACCTTTTTCAACCGATTTAAGTCTCCAAAATTGAGATGCGCATTAGAATCAATGGCACACTAGATTCTAAATTCTGCTTATCGTTCTGCCAAGGTTCTGATAATGAAAGCAACAGCACTAACAATGATTAAGATTTGATTTGATTATGTATAGGTCAGTATTTTTTTAACAGTTTACTGTATTTTAGTTAAAAAAAATCTAACATTAAGGTATTTATTGTTGTATGTAAAAAACTCATAATATAAACTCATTATCTTGTAAGGTATGTAAATGTTACCATATATATTGCACTAACTACCGGTATTAATAACATTACAGCCCATAATTTTAACTCATTGTTGTATAAGCAAATTTTGCACCTGCTTTACAACTGCACATCTCAATTACCAGTAAACTTTTTTTGAATTTCAAGCATTTGAAAATTTGGGTGTGTATTAGATTCGGGTAAATGTGGTATAATTATGAATTTATTATGTTTAATACCTTTAGTATAGGTTTTATATAAACACATTGACTGCGACTGTTAGAAATGCTGTGTTAATCATAATATGTTATCGGTCTTTGGGAACTGGTATCGCAGTTAAGGTGTTAAAATAAAATAAATAATCTCAACAAAGTTGAGCATGAAAGGGTTAACAAGCAATTTTTTTAAATACTTAAGAAGCAGTTCATGCATTTTAGGACAGTAATGTACCTAGTAGTTTTTAGTAAATGAAATACAGTGAAACTTTTCTTAATGGAATCTTTCAAATAACGGACATCTTTTTTTGTCCCACAAGTGTCCAGTATTAAGGAAACTCCTCACTGTATTTGAAAAAATAAAATTGCAATTTGTACACTGTTCTAAAATCTATGAACTGTATATAAATATGACATTCGTGATAGCAAATTTCAAATTTTATATTATTTTTAATAATTGTTGAATATACATTAAGATTATATAAGGTGACAAAATTTGCACAGGTAGACAAATCAGACAGATACATATGTGTTTGTAGGCTTAGAACATCTAGAAAATAACAAAAAATAATTTTATAAAAGATAGTTTACAAAATTGGATTGATTTTCTTATAGTATTTTAGATTAATGAATGCATATATACGGGTTCAGTATAATTTGTCCATAAATATACATATAATTAGATAATTAAGCAATTAATATCAAATAAATTTTTGATAGTTTAATATTTACATGTATCACGTGTTATTACACAACCGTAGTTGCCTCAATTATATTAACTTATAGTATCTTAATCATTTGATGTAACTTTACCTCAAAGTAATGTAATATGTATTTACTTTTCTAAATTTACAGTAAAGTATAAAATTGACACTATTTAAATTCAAAAAGATTAAATGTATTATAGTTCATTAATATCAAAGTAATACAGAAGTTGTTTTAAAGACACAGTCACGCAGAATAACGGAATTATTTTTATTTAAAGTAAATATTGTTTGTTGTCTGTAATAAGCATTTTATATTGTGACTAAAGTTTCTTTATTTGTAGAAACATTTAGCACTTTAATTATAAATTACATTTTTTTTTAGAAATTTTACATGTTAATATTAGATAGTAAATTAATCCAGTAACTAATAATATTGATCAAATTTAAAAACGGGTAACTGCAGAAATTGTTAACTATAACACCTACAATGTAGTTTTCTCTTGAATGCTTCATCTACATTGTTTTATATTATATCTTAGTACTTATAGATTTTTATTAAGTGCCTGAAAGGTTAAGTCACCAATTAATTTTTCAAGTAAAAAGCTGCCTTAACACTAGATAGACTGTTTTTAGATGTTTTTTACTGTATTTATGAAATTTGTACAAAATTGGCTAGCATGCTTTATTAAAGAACAAAATAATTACCAGTGATTAATGTAGGGACAATTGTTTAATATGAAGACATTAAACTATACACATTATTACAACAAATTAATTAATTAATTACAAAAATGTGATATTTGGTGAGTTCTAAAAATGTCTTTATATCAATGATTAACTAATAATATTAATTAAACTGGATTCATATAAGAACGTATAGTACAAACATATAATAAGAATCTTAAGTCAGTTAGTTGAATGATAGTATTATTTAATAATAGATATGTAGGTATTTGAAAACAAATGTTCTTTAAATGTTCACCTTTACAATATAATTTTATTGCTTCAATTTTTGTACTTGATTGTCTTGCCCTTGAACTTATAAAAAAAGATAGATTGGTACCTATATTTTTTTGTTTAAGTCGCTCTAATTATTATTCAATTTGTAAATTCAAAATGCAAAAAACCGTTTTAGAGTCAAATTACATTTATTTTTGTAGTTGTGTACACATAGTTGTATTTTCAAATTCAATGAACGTGTATGTATATCACAGAATACATTTTTAAAATTTTTATACATTTCCTTAATCTCGCAAAAAATAATTTATATTTTACTAGGTATTATTAGAGTAAAAAGTTTCCAGTTTATTTTCATTTCATTAATGAGTGACGGTAATGTAATTTTTAATCAATTTAAAGTTGTAGTTACCTACTTACTATACATAAATGAATACTGAAGTTTACAAATATTAATTGAACATAGTGAGATTACACAGAAAATTTTTTTGGTTTTGATCAGACTCCAGTTAGTTTTAAAAACATTTGTTAAAAAATATTCAACATAAAATTTGCCAAGAAATGCGACCTGACACGTATAACTGTCTATAATTTAAAATATCGACTGAATTATTGTTATTTCAAATGGCAAACAATAATTTGTTTAGTAAATTTTGCTCCATCTAGTGCCTTTCTTAACTTTTCGTAAATTAAAGCGTGAAAAACTGCAAGTACCTTAAAAATGAATTATCGCTTATTGTGTTCAAATAAAAATTTGTTTTTTCTAAATACTTTTAAGAATGTAATTGTCAGTAAATAAGTGTATGACTAGTTGTTGTGGCATGGACATGTCTATTTTGTACTAGAATTTTTAAATATATCGAGCTTCCATTACAATTTTGGCAGAAAATCTTAAATGTAATTTGTTTGACCATAATAGGACTTATCAATGATTTTATCGTAAACATTAAACAATACTATTTAAACTTGAGCTTTTTGAAAATGAATAGTGAAATGTTATTTAATTGAAATTTTCAATCGCCTTAGCCATCTAAAAAAAAGTTTGTTGTAAAATTTATATATAAATTTTAATAATAAGAAAAAGTTCATTGTCATTTTAAGTAGATTTCACTTAGATTTTTATAGAGGTATTATTTAAATACCTAATGCTATTACACACATAAACAAAATATTCTATTGTTTTTGATTAAAATCAGTTTTCTAATGTCTTTATAACATGTTGAGGCAATGTTCTGTAAATTTGAAAGTTTAGATACAGTAAATATAATATTACATGAATAGCACTGTAAAATTATATATTTATACCAATGCGCTTTTGAATAACATGTTTAAAATTCCATTTCATTTGCAGAAGGACTATCATTTCAAATATGATCGATAACATTACTTATGTGCTTTTAGGTAATTAACACTTGTAAATCTCATTACACTGTGTTTTTATTATTTTTAGGATAATATATTTTAACACGTTGACTACTGTGTACTGTGACTTATATCGTTCAGATTAGGTAGGTCCGGGGTGCTATATGTCGTGTATAAATATTATGTATACTTAATACTTTAAAGTCGATTATATGTGATATCTGCACACTTATCGTTAATTTGATGGGTTTTTGTTGTTTTAACACAGATTTATATTATATTAAAATGACCTAGAAATTGTTTTAATATTTTCTAAATTTATAAGAATATTTTATTGTAACTTGAAACATACAAGCTTATATACTTGGTTCGTGCCTTTTGTGCTAGGGACCCAACCGCTAAATTCGAACCGGCAGTTGTCGTGTTAAGAAATATTATACTTATTGCTATTTTTAAATTTATAGGTATTACTTAGGTCACAATTGTTTTTGTTATGGGTCATTCCACATCAATTCATCCAAGCCTTGACGCCACCCATCTAATAAAATTTCGTATAGGTACTTACACCATATCAGTGAAGTATGCAAAATTTTACCTCTACCTTCTAACCGTTTTTAAGTATTTTCAATTCAACTGATCAACTTGCTCATCTGATTTCTCGCCTAAAAATTATGTACGAAATCAGGTGATCCATTGTAAAGGCAGATGCTGTGCCACTTAAAATCAATTAAATCAGCTGAATGCAAAGCGCCTATTGTAAAATTTTTAACTCGACGATTAATATTATTGAAATTTTACATAGGTTCACAAAAGTATGAATAGTATAAAATCAATTTTAATAATTTTAACAAACTTTAACCTCCTATAGTGTAACTCAAAAACTGTTAGAGATAGAGAAGTAAAATTTTACACGCCTTTCTAGCATAGTACAAAAAGTAAATATACAAAAATTCAATTTTGTTAGATGAATGGACATGGAATGATCCTTATAACTTTCTTGATTTTTCTATTAAAAATGGTAGTTAGCATGCTTGAGATGCATTGTACTCGATTAGTACTATTTTTAGACTATAACTTATTCTAAGCAATAAATTATTTATTAACGCCAGCTTATTAAATATATATATTATACAATGTTTGTATATTTTTATAGCTGTACTATTTAGGACCACAGTCGTTTTTGTTATTTTATACAACTACAAAGATTTTATTATAATATGTGTGTCAATCAACACTTGAAATTTTACCACACCTATATTGCCACTATTTATAAGTTTATGTAGTATAGAAGATAAATTTAGTGATTGCTATCGACTATTTTAAGTATAATTTTGCAATTTTTCGTGTCCTTACTACGAAATAAATAAGAAACTATATAAGGTTCGCAATTCTTAACATGTACCTTGAATTAAATAACTAAGTGTACAAATATTTTTAAATAATCATTGTATGTAGAAAATAAATTGTTTTATATAGAATGACTACCTAGTTATTTTTTCCACTTTTTGATTCACATTGTAAACATTTACTTAAACAGTTAGTTAGGTAGGTAGGTACCTACTTAGAATGTCCAAAGCAGCCATCCATTTAGACATGACAATTAATGAATAATATTTAGCAGACAAAATTAATTACCTATAGGTACAAGATCTTATTTCTGTCAGTTTAAAAGTACAATTAATTAGTGGAATTTACATTTAGGTAGATATTTTATAAAATATCTACTTAAAGAATCCTTAAGATAAGTAAGAAGTAAATCCCAAAATCAGAATTGGAATAGATCATTGGGAATTGGGAAGAGATCATGAATATATAGAAGAATATATAGGCATATCTTATGACATGTTAGGTTTCAGAACGCTGTTCAAAGCAATGCATTTTTCTTCATTTATCAATACATACATATATGCCTAATGTACTGCAATTATTATTTATACGGACGTAATTATCGTAAATAATGCATTTGTAACTAAAATAAACATTTTTTTGTTAATCTTAACATAGGTAGTCAGTTTTAATGTTCATGAAAAACAAATGTTTTGTTTCAAAATGTACTCTATATATAATTTAAAATTGTAAGTTGTATTATTATGTAAAAATCTCTTAAATATTTTAAGGCATCATAACAAAATGAATTTAAAATTTTCGTCATTTTTGCAGTAAAAAAATTAATTTACGATTTTTAGTTAAAATGTGTATGTATATATTTGAACAAACTAGAATATATAATTTAAATGATAAAATTATGTGTTGTCGCTTATGCTAATACACCGCCATGCCGCTGCAATGCAAAAGAAACTGCATTTTTAGCATTCATATACATAGAATGGTGCTAAAGTATCGTTATAACAAGACAAAAGCGATTTAGCGATTAAAATTGTAGACATGTACGGAGTTTGAATTGTCGATAAGATAAGTTGGTACTACTCTCTCAATTTAATGACGAAGGTTGGCAATTTGTATCTAACTAGTTGAACTGGTAATAGACATTTTTTCGAACGTAATTTTTATGTTATTTTAGAAATAAAGTGGTTGGAGGAATTATTACACCATAAAGTTGATTTAGAATTAATACGTCAAAATTGTTAAGAAATTTTCGGCATAAGATGCCATATTTTTTAGGTTAAAGACGCTCCAGTGAACGCGAGTACTCCATCGTTTTTTCAACCAAAAGGAGTTTTACTATTTATAGACGCAACAAATATGTTTTTTCTTTTAATTCCTGTTATTGTAGCATATATAATTGCAAATATCTTTTTCCCTAAAAAAGTAGAGTCAGTAGCAGACAAACATATTGTTATAACTGGTGGATCGAGTGGCATTGGAAAATCTTTCGCAATTTTAGCTGCCAAGAATGGAGCAAACGTAACAGTTATTGGAAGAAATGTAGAAAAGTTAAATGCTAGTGTAGAAGAAATAAAACAAGCACGTCTTAGTGAAGGTCAAAATATACAAGGTATTTCATTAGATGTGACCAATTACCATGAAGTTGAAAATACCTTTAACAAAATCGAAAGTACCATTGGGCTTATTTATATGCTCGTTAATTGTGCTGGATTGGCCGTTTGTGGAAAACTAGAAGATATGTCGATTGATGATATAAAATCTATCATGGATATCAACTTTTTAGGAACCATATATCCTACTCGGGTCGTGGTATCGAAATTCAAACAAAGAAAAAATGGTATTATAATTATAACGGCTTCCCAAGCAGCTCTTTTGGGTATTTTTGGGATGGCAGTTTATTCAGGCAGTAAATTTGCTTTAAGAGGGTTTGCTGAAGCTTTAGATATGGAAGTTCATCCTTATAATATTGGTGTTACTGTTGCTCTTCCGCCAGATACTGATACTCCTGGCTTTGTAAATGAAAACAAAAGTAAACCTCAAGAGACTAAAGAGATATCTAAAGCTGGTGGTCTTTTCCATCCTGATGATGTTGCCAAAAAACTATTTGATGATGCACTTGTAAGTAAATATTTATAAAGGTGGGAGTGCTGAATTTCATATTGCCATTGTGTTGTTTTTAGAAAAGAAAATTTTTTAGTACTATTGGGATGGAAAGTTTTATAATGTCAACTCTATGCATAGGTATGTCAAGATCGTCTGCTTTGGATGTTCTTTTTCAAGTGGTTTTATTAGGACCATTAAGAATTATTGGTGCTATCTTTGCAAAATCTTTTCGTTCCACTGTTACAAAATGTAGCAAAGTTAAATAATTCGTGATATAATCTACCAAAAAAATAAATAATAAAATATCAAATAACTATTAAGTATTCCACATATATGTATTTTAAAACTTGTATGACATGGTTGTACATTTGATACAAAATTCTGTGCATAATGCAAGGTTATAATATTATGAATTGAAAAGTTCTATAGAAAGTAATATGAATTGATATTTGCCTTGTATTAGTTGATAACGTTGGTGACAGTGCATTATATATAAAATTTAGCATCATGTCATACAGGCTCGATACTGTATTGATAATTTTATCATTTGTAGAACTTGACAAATATGATTTATATCGAGTAAAATTATAAAATACAATCTGCATCAATTTAAAAAGGTTATTTAACGAAATGATTAAATTGTAAATTATAGAGGAAAATATAATATTTGAAATGCGCATGTGCCTAGTAATATATTTCTGTTTTAAAAACCCTAAACTATCTAAAATTCCCCAAATAATATTTTTATTAACAAAGTGGTACTACTGCTATATACGTAAACGTAACTAATTATATTCTCGTGTTCATTTGTGAGCTCATATGCAATAATTTAAAACAAAATTATGTCAGTAAGCCATACTGCGAAAACTACTAAAGAAAAATCTTTGACCACTGCTTATTTAGAATTACATCGTTTAGGACAAAATGGTGATTACGATCGGGCTCTTAAAACAGCAAACAAAAGTAAGTTTGTAAATAACTTTAGCATATGTCTTACGAAATTATGTTAATTTTTTAGTACTCAACATTGATCCTCAACAGGAAAAAGCATTCCATTGTAAAATAGTCTGTTTAATTCAACAATCCAAATTTAATGAAGTTATTCAATGTATGCAAAAGAATCCTGCCCTATCGAAGTTTGTCAAATGGACAAATTTTATTTGCAATCATTAATATTTTGTTTACAGAAATTTCCATTTCGAAAAAGCATATTGCTTGTATCGACAAAATTATGCCTTGGAAGCTTTAAAAGTATTAGAGGAAATAAAGGAAATAAATCTTGATGTAAAGGAACTTAAAGCACAAATATTATATCGTTTAGAACAATTTAATGAAGCCTTAGAAATTTATCAAGATATTATTAAAAATTCTGATGATGAATATGCAGATGAACGCCACACCAATCTTGGAGCAGTCATTGCTCAATTAAATGACGAACAATCGGTAATTATTTATGATGAATAGATAGTTAATATTTGAGTTTCATAAATTTGTAGAGTAAAGAGCTGTACAACTTCCAAAGTAACTCCTATGAAGTATGTTATAATTGGGCTTGCTTTTTAATTGCTCAAAAACAATTTAACGAAGCTGAGAATAAACTTAAAATAAGTGAAAAATTATGTCGAGAATTGTTAGAGGAGGATGGAGTTTCAGAGGAAGAAATCGAAATAGAATTAGCACTTATAAGGTATTCATTATAAAAATTAGTAAAACTATTACATGATTAAACTTTTTTAACTTGATATGTGCAATAAAAATTATCGATAATCTTGAATTTAGGATACAAATGGCATGTGTATATCAAATGCAAGGTCGTATCAAAGAAGCTCAGCAGTTGTATGTCCAAACGTTAAAACTCAAATTAGATGATATCACACTAGTTGCCGTTGCCAACAATAATATAATTGTAATTAATAAAGATCAAAATGTTTTCGATTCCAAAAAGAAAATGAAAGTTGCAACCAACGAAGCTCTTATTCATAAATTGTCATCAAGACAAAGAATGTATATAGCATTAAATAATGCAATTTTTATGTATTACACAAATAATTTCCAACTCTGCAATAAAATGTGCAAGTCTATAGAAGAAACATGGCCAAACTTAGCACTTCAAGCAAGAATTACAAAGGCAATTTCTTTAGTAAAATTAGAAAACATAAATGAAGCTTTGCAGTTGCTGAACGAGTATGTACCCAAAACCAAGGAAGAAAAGCTGTCCGTTAAGTTGGCTTCCGTTCATCTTTTATTAATACAGGTATAAATCTTGTTTCATGTATTTATAAAAGAAATATTAATTAGAAACTCTAAATCTACCATGATTTCACTGACATGCTACGTAGAGATCATTTAATTTTTTTCCGATATATGCTATTGTAGTGAAAGAGTTGGGTTTTATTTACTTATGCCCGTACCTATAGTCGATACTGTGTATGAACTCGGACTTGGGCAATAACCAATATTTCATATTACATGGGAAATCTGTATCTAAAAGCATGCTCAAATCTGAGTACGTGAGAAATATGGACTATAAGTATGGGATTAAGATAAATAGGTATATTTAGCACAATATTTTATATAAAATTGCTGTTAATAGTTGTAAGTTGTGATTCAAATTTTTTTAAATTTCGGTTTAACGATTTTTTTCCCTAAATTAATAAATGTTTTACAGGGTGACCAGATTCAAGCATGTAAGATATTAGAAAATATGGATGAAGAAACTTATAAACCTGCTATTGTCGGGGCGCTTATAACACTTTATTTAGGAATGAAGAAGACGGACACAGCACTGAAAGTTTTTGAAAGAACTGTTGATTGGTATCAAAAAAATAAAGTAAGTTAAGGGGCAAATATTTTTTTTACTATATTTAATTACCGTAATATTTTATAACGCCAGATATACTACTAATGTAATTCAAATGATTGTAGAAAAGCGTATAAAAGTATAGAATGTAATTTTTTAAATCACATAAAAGGCATAATCGAACATTCAACAATTATTTCAATAGTAAAAATTCTAAATGATAAATAATATAACAATCCATACTTTTTATTATATAAATATTGATATTTTCATCTTATTAATGATTAAACAACAAAAACCCTTTAATGATCATTGATTGTTATTTATTTTAAAACATTCTGCATTAAAATAATGTGATCAAAGATTTTTGAAAAATGTGCCACTTGGTTTACTTATACATTTAATATTGTTTTTAATTTCTTATTTGCTAATAAATTAAATTCCAGTAAATAAGGTAGAAACTGTCAACCAATATTAAAATATAAATTAAAAAATAAATATTTTTGATATAGCAACACATGATCTATTATTTATGTAATACCAAAATACTGTTATAGGTGAAAGAAGCTAATCTTTGTAATATGTGGAAACAAGCTGCAGATTTTCATATGCGTAATGGTCAAGCGAAAGTGGCAGCGGATAGTTTAGAAGAGTTAATCAGAATTAATCCGAATGATAAAAAAGCAGTTGCGCAATTTGCACTTGCATCCCTTCAGGTAAATATTAATTGATTACAACTTATATTTGATATTATCTAACAAATATCTACATAAAAATTTAGTTCGATAAAAATAAAGCTGAACAAGCAATAATAAAGCTTCCACCACTCGATATGAAATTATCTGAACAAGAATTAGATGCACTAGAAAATACGAGTAGGCCTAGTTTGAAGAAGTCCATACATAAAAATGAACAATCTCCTGGGTAAGAGTATGTTATTTATTACCATATTTTTCTGACCATAAGATGCACAATTTTATGTAGAAACAAGATGATAGATTGTTTTCATTGTTAAAAACATTATATAAAATTTTATTACACTCTATAATACTATTCAATTAAATTTTATATTGCAGAGTAAAAACAGAAATAATTTCTGACAAAAAAAGGAAAAATCGTAAATCTAAACGAAAATTACCCAAGAATTGTGATTTAAGTATACCACCTGACCTTGAACGTTGGTTACCAAAATATGAAAGAACTGGCTATAGAAAAAAACGTGACCGTAGAGTAAAGGAAATAATTAAAGGATCTCAGGGCACCACATCTGCACAAGTTAACCAATTGTAAGTAATAAAATGTGAAAATGATATTTTACCATAATCTTTTTTTAGTGATTTTTCAAAAATGACCGAACAAGAATTGTGCAATAGTCCTGCATCGAGTGTAGAGCCATCTCCGCAACCAAAAAACCAACAAAAAAAAGTGCAACAGAAAAAAAAGAATAAACGTCGTTAAATTTGAATTAATTGGTTTTGGTTAAATTACTTGTATTTATTTTTAAAATACAGTTTTTATATATGTATGTAGATCCAAATATAATTACTACAGTCATCCCCTGAGATATGTAATTAATGCGGACCGTAATTTTACGTAAGTCGAATTTGAAAATTGCTTAAGTGTACCTACGTATTTATTATTATACATACATGAGTATGTACATACCATATATATTATTTATTTTTTATAAAAGAACAAAAGAAATATAAACTATATAAATACTTATATAAAAGAAACAAGACAAAAATCAACTGAAATAGTTGTTACAAGGTGTTGCATACTTGAAATAGAATAATTCTTTGTAAAATTTATGTTACTCTATTCAAAAAAAATTCAATTTCCTGAAATTTTCATTTTACATAACCAAATTTACATAAGTCGCATGTTATGTATCTTGAGGGATGACTATTTGAAAATTCTGTATAATTTTGTGATGTTTTTGAATTCTACGAAATAGCCTGTAATACATCTTTTTAGATCAAATTTTTAAACAAAAATTGATTATGCTAGTAGCAATTGGTTACAGGGTCGATAATAAGTTTTGTCAAAATTTTGCAAAAACGCCAGGTCATAATACGGCGTTATTACTAGATTTCGTAAAATATAGTAGACGAAAACGCATATATTTTGTCAATTTTCGTGAATTTGGATTCAAACTTCCTAAATTTTAAAAACAATTAGAATAAAATTTTAAGTAATTGTTTTTTTAATGAAATTAATTTTATTATAGATTCCTTTTTTGGAACCTTTATTAATATTACAAATTCCTTTTAATCACGAAATTACAAAATTTTTTAAATGTAGGTATTAATAATTTCCTTTATTGAGTAAGAGGATATATTACAGATTTCTGTTTTGTAATACACCATAGTTAACATTTATATCAAGAGATAGTTCATTAATCTATACTCTTAGGACTATTTCTCAACCTTTTCGCATTTCTACGATTCTGTACCAAATCCGAATGACTCCAAATTTTGAAATTTGAATTTATGTATATTTTAGTATTGTTCTGTACTAATTATAAGACATTTTCGATTGAAATCCATGTACTTATTACTGGTAATTTGTGGCAAATCATTTGGAAACTGTTATATAAAATATTTAGCGATAAAACCCCTTAAGAGGGGGCTGAAAAAATCAGCTTCTACCATGTTTCCGCTAGTAACGCCACAGTAGTATTTTTCTAATTATTTTAATTGATATCAAACGGTTTAATCGTAAGATGGCGCGCTTTTGGCATCAATGATGCATTGGCATCTAATTTAATTATGTTTACTTGTAAACGTTGCAAGCGTTTATAATTATTTACTCTAGAATATAAAGTTACAGAATATAAAGAATGGGCGTTTTGATGAGAGACACAAAAATAATGAAATGCAAGTTAACAAGCTTAAAAAAATTATTTAACTTGCAACCAGAAAAGTTACCAAGTTATGGAAGCGGAAAATTCAAAATATTTCTCTTCAAGAAAGTCACAATATTAATGATTATTGATTTTTAAAATTTATTTTTCGTGTAATATGTGAGAGAAGTGCCAATATTAATACAAAATAAAAATTGTAATAATAGGAAATCCAATATTACTGATATATGCACATATGTAATTACTTATGTATATATTTCAGAATAATAATTATTATACCATGCCATTAATTGCATTAAAAGTTAAATAGTTACAGTTTCGTTCACAAATACATGTAGCTATACGTTATTGACGATAGGTTCCAATGCACGCAGCCATGCACAAAAGTTACTAAATTATATATTTGTAATATTCAGATTAAAGTTTTGAACATGGCACTCCGATGTCTACCGATCATTTACCTGCACACATATGACATGACAAAATAGACTAAAACCTATTAGTACTGTAAAAATACGAGGTTTTATGATGACTTGTGGAACCTATCGCGAATAACGTATGTATACATATCTACTTATTTATGGGAAACGTCCGCCGCATTCTCAGCATTTCTTAGTAATTCGCAGAAATCATAAACAACAAACGTCGAAATGCAAAATAATTATGCTTACTATCGAAAAACAAACGGAATGAGATTCTATCTTTTATAGTATGAAAACTTGTAAATAAATAAAACTGTAGGTATGGCAAATGTACCTACATACATACTAATTTTAATTGTAATTTTGAAATTATACCTTTAAAATATAAGGAGCAACTAAGTAATTGAATTAGTATTTATTATCAATTAATTTTTTTAAATTAAATTTAATAGTTTTTTAGTATCATGTCCGAAGTGAATCTACCATAACGACATCTGTTGATTCTCGCTTATGGAACCCCCCTCTTAAAGGCATACGGTAACTATTGCCGCCAAACGATAATCTGTAGATGGCACTGTTAGTGAGTTCTAGAGAAATTTTAAACAGACCATCCTTGGTTGAAATAGCCTGCCTCTGTAGTCATACCTACCTGCTTTGAAGCTAAGGTTATAAATGTTTAGATAAGGAGTTTTTACATTAAAACGTATTAGAAGACGATTTTAAAATTCGCAATACAAAAGTTAAGGGCAGCAGGGTGTCTAGAACTTAGCGAAACGTCTGAATAGATGGTACTATAGCAAATTTCTTATACATAGACAACCATATTAACACTAGTTCCTTGAAGAGACAATTTAAAAGCTTATTATCGGTCCCGATTTATTTATGACCTACTAATTTACGACTTCTCAAACGTTTGGTTTGGCAGGTAGAAGTTCTTTCTGAGAACGGATTTGCCTAGTATAGTTCGAATTCTCGATCTATACATTCAAGATAGTTTTCAATGCACGTCGTCAATAAGAAGTGACTAAATTGTATATTTGTAATATTCAGTTTAAAGTTTTGAACGTGGCATATTCTATAAATGATTTACCTGCACATATATAACATGACAAAGAAAGACTGCACTTTATTAGTACCTAATATAAAAATAGGTACGAGGTTTTATTGATAACGTATATTGGAGCCTATCTTGAATAACGTATAATTAAACTGTCAGCTTCGATAATTCGCTTTCTTGAATTCGCTAATGACCCTGTTATTACAGAATAAGAATGATGTGGTTTTTCATTTCCCATTTATTTAAAATATTTTGCGAAAACTTATAAACTTATTGCCGATTTTTTCACCTCTTGGTGAATTTATCTGATAGGTATTTCCCATAGAATCTAATCTTACTTTAACCGTACTTTGCACGACCAACTGTTTCCACGGTAAATACCTATACGGTTACCGATAAATTTACAAAGAGATGGAAAAATTGACTCTAAGATCCAGAGTAAGTTTTCCCAAAATATTCTAAATAAACGGGAAACCACATCATTCTTATTTTGAACGTCGTACTTTGAGAACGATTCATATCTAATTACAAGTTATTATCGCACCCAAGTAAGCGGATTATCGAAACTGGTCCTTTCGGGGTGGCGCAGCCATGCCCAAAGTATAAACGTTTCCCTCGTTCCTTTCTTCTTTATTGTTCAACTTATTTGTAAATTTTATTTGGTACTCGTATTCGCCATTCATGACTTGTTTGGTGTATCGATCTTGGATCAACGTTAAAAATTGTTGTTTATTAAAAGCTTTTAAATGACATACGACTTGAAATGCGTTTCCATTTGAAATTTTTTAGTTGACCTCCACCTCCCACTCCCGGAGGTTACACACCTAAACATTTTCCATCAAAAATTGTGCCCTAAAAATAATGGAATAGGTAGGTAAGTACGTGTTCGCCGATTTTTCCATATAGGTGCCCAACAATTTTCGGAAAAAAGGTGCGGGGCCAGACATTGTGGACATTTGGCATATCTATGCCATTTAAAACAAAACAAAACGAAATTTTTAACATTAAGTTTAAATCTAATAACATTTGCAACCATTTCATTCTGTTTATAATAATAACACTTAAATTTTGAATAGCTGATTTATAATTCATATTGTTTATTACAAACTACATTATTTTTTATTACACATATTATTATTATTATTAAAAATTATGTAGTAGCAGAGGTGCCTATAACGTTATTATTTTTAAAAAGCAATTTCTGACGTTTTCTAACTATTTAAAACTTGCCTGCAGTTTCGAATGTATACAGGTGCCTTTATATATCTGTCAGGATTATTTGGGTAATAAATATTTCTAACAAAACCAAGTGCCGAGCTGTAGAGGTCTGCACATTCTTTCTCTTTCTGTGAGCCCTCTTTGTTTAATTGTGGAATTTTATAAAAACATTTGTACGATTATTATGTTCTATTAAAGATGAAAACTTGATCGACATCTTAAATGATATAAAAAAACGTTCTCTAGGCAATGACAAAACATGAGCTTGATATGTTTGAAATTTTGAATTTTATTCATAAAAGTAAACTTATACGCAACATTTTTTCAATAAAAAATCTATTTCTACTTCAGCTATCTTCATCAAAACTTGTCATCTCCTAGATATTGTATTGAACATTATACATTGTAAAATTGAAGCCGCAATTTAAATTGGATTTTGAATTGTGTACAAAAGTTCTAATTTCGTTATTAATAATTTTATATTAAATTTTAAAAACTCAAATGATAGATAATTTAATGGCGAAAAATCTCCAAATGAGAGAATTTTGTAGAATTTAAAAATAAAGAATATAATTCATTTCTAATGGTCGCCAGGAATAGAGTATACCTTCCCCTTAAGATTTAATTTTAAGTACAGAAAAAATCTGACATTACTGATCTGAAAAACTGATTTATTTAAAGTTCGCTAATAAATAATCTACTTTAATTTTAATTTTAATTTAATTATTATTATAACAATATAAATAGTATGTTCTCGAGGATATTGAATGCGAGCGGATCTCGGTAATTGTATTGTTATCAAAAAACGTTGTTTAAAAAAAATAATAGATTTCACATGTGAAAAGTATTACATTGGGAGAATTGTACTTAATTTACTAATTTACCTAATTTTCCATAGTTGGTCATTTTCAGATGGATAAATTATTGTTCGTAAAATGAAAATATAAAATGAATATATCTTACAAGGAAGGTTAGGCAGATGGAAATCTCAGAAAAATTTGAAACTTTGCAGGATTGTAGTACAAGTCAACCTTAATCCAGAGCCGTATTTCGTTCGTGCTCTTATGCGGTTTAAGAGGACGTAAACCACCCTTGAAAATTGAAACTTTTTTCGATTTTGCTTATTATCTGTGAAACAACAAGATCTATCGCCAACAAACTATATATTTTTGTAAATGTCTGTTCAAGACCTACATTATGATACAAAAATTACGGGTGAAAATTTTAAGGAATGGTACTGTGCGACCGATGCGGACTAGTGGACGCTTAACTTAACACTGTTGCCGCTGCGATTGACACTTGACTGTAACAGACTATAAGAAAAAAATTAGAAACTTCTAAATTTTTCTTTGTATTTTCTACCTTTTTCTTGTTATCGTTTTCCTTCTATGGTCAATTTCCAGGGTAGATTCTTCCGTTGACTGCGAACTTGTATTATTACATATCTATACCTACGTAAGGTAAAATTTCGTTCGCGAAATTGGACCGTCGCATGTTTGAGGGGAGCCCTAACCAAGCTCGATTTTCAGAGAATTTGTGTTAGAGCTTAAAAGTCCATGTATTTACACTTTATAAATACACGAAGAGTTAGTCGACAAAGAAATATCCTACCTTTTCGCGTCGTATTAATCCTTTTGTTTGTAATCCTTTTAGAGTACACAACACAACACTCGCGCAATTACACGCAAAAAGGCCTTATTAACCGAACGAGCACTCCTCGCACACACGAACAATACGACGTCGTAATTTAAAATTCGAACTACTGAAACAAGCACTACCGCTCTATACCACTGACGCGAAAGATCTGAAGCGGTTTTGCCAAAATTCTATTTATAAATGCATTGGATACTAGGAAATCCTACTTTTATTTTAAAAACATTGAGTTGTTTGTTCGCACACCGATAAGCTATGAAAGTAGGCGGTACACATGTTTTATTAGTTGCTTTGTATTTTATCGGCCACATAAAAATGCGATTAAACTTTTATCTGGTTTATGGTTTGTAATAGGGAAATTTTCAATGCTTAAGGGTACACGAATTTGTTTTTAAATTAAAAATAGAGTAAATTTATAATTTTGCGGTATAAAGGTAGCAGATAGTGATTATTCAAATAATTTTACTGCATAAAAAATACATCATTTTAGAATAAATTTCCTAAAAGGTACATATTTTAAAAAATTTCGGTCATTATCTACCAATTTTTTTTATCAAACTCCACTACGACCTCTGTAATAGCCAAAGCTCCCATTGCACAAAAACCTGTCACAAAACTACTAAAATTTTCTTAGTGTGTTTAAAAGTTAATATGGTGGGAAATATCCAATCGATGGCAGACGATTGAATTTTTGTTTTAATCATTTTTGATAAACTTAAAATAAAATTATTATAAATTACCATACTATTACTATAAATTTATTATAGACTTTAGAGAAATATCAATTATTTAGAATTATCGTGGTCTACCTCGTAAACGCGGTAGTCTTCTCTCCAACTGAATAAATTTTCAATATGTCACCTACTGTATAAAACTACATAGCGTTGTGTTTTTTTTAAACTGTAGTTTTAATTGGCCTTTACATGAATATATATGTCTGCTAATGTAAAAATGTACCCAAGTATGGCAAAATTAAATTTCGAATTGATGACACCCCTTAGGATTTTCATCCCTAATTTTTATATCATAATATAGGTCTTGAACGGCCATTTACAAAAATATATAATTTTTTGGCGATAGCGCTTATTGTTTCACAGATAATAAGCAAAATCGAAAAAGTTCCAATTTTCAAGGGTGGTTTACATCCTCTTAAACCGAGTAAGGGCACGAACGGAATACGGCTCTGGATTAGGGTTGACTAGTACTACAATTCTGAAAAGTTTCAAATTTTCTTGAGATTTCCACCTGCCTAACCTTCCTTGTTAGTAACTGAATAAATCTATTTCTGGTCATATATTTTGAAAAAAACTCCGTAACAATCATAGGATCTTTCGACCAATTACTGAATAACAAATCTGTTATTGGTTTGTAATACCAGAATCTGCTGTAGAATGTCTAAAATCACAATATCGACTTAAAGGACTTAAAAGAAAACGTTTTGCCTGATTTATATTGTTAAGCGACCAATGCTTGCGTTAGATTTTTAGGTTGTAAAATTTATGACCTTTTACAATAGAAATATGGAGGTCTAGTCATATTACCCAGTATTTAACAATAGTTGTGGGACCATCCACAACCATTCTCCGACATTGGGCGTCAACATTTAAACCAAAAATTAAAACTTCCAAGTTCCTGCTTTTGATTATTTATAAAAAAAGTTGATGTAAAAACGAAAATGATCTTCAGAAGTGATTTTTAACGGAAAGACGTGCTAAAACTTCTCCAATTTATTGAAATGATCGTTAAAAACACACATTGAAATTTAAATAAATTGCAAAGCAATTATTTAATTAAAATAAGTATTTATTAAGCAAAAAAGCACGTTGTGCCGTAGATTGAATGTTACGTTACCCACTAGTTATTAATTTTGGAAACTTTGGTTACCCCAGTTTTGAGTTACGATTGCCGTAAAATTGTACTTTTTACACAATCATTAAGGTTTTTAAAGGTGTTATGGAAATGATAGATTTTTTTAAGTATTTTTCTGTGAATCAGAATATTGTAATCTATGGAAAACGTAATTTATTTCATAAAAACATCAATAATTTTATTTGAACCGTGTCACCTTAATAAGGATTCAAGGATCTTTCGAACTTTAACCCCACATGAAACTTTTACTTTGAACCTTTTACTACTAGAAACGCCGATTTGCAGCTACAACAAAGCATGAAATAAAATACATGCCTTTCTAACGAGTTCAAATTATCGAGAAATCTCGAAAAAGAAGCATATTTATAGTATGTTATGGGAAAATTGAAATATTACCGGAAACGATTAGCTCACGTGCCGAACTACTAGAAAATTCGTATTTCGAATATAACAAAACGAGAAATGACAAACTCCACGCATTTAAACCGATTTAAAATTTACTCGGAATCTCGAAAAAACGACGTACTATAGTCCATGGATTCGGCAAAATTTTGACCCAACCTAAATTGTTTAGAACAGGTCCAAAACTACTCGAAAAGTCGTTTTTCAAAGATAACAAAGCAAGAAATGACAAACTACGCGCGTTTCCGTCGATTTAAAATTTTAAAGTGTTGTGTCTTTTCTGGTTTTATTTATATAATTTAACACACAAATACAATAAACGAATTTGAACTGTCAACTCAATATAATTCTAATAATAATTGCACTCTTAGAAAAAACAACGCAGCATAGCCGCCTCTACGTAACATAGAGAAATTTTGAAAAGAATACGTACTATAGTCGATGGTTTTGGCAAAATTTTGACGCTCCCCGAAACGTTATATTACTATTTTGAAACCATATATTATAGGTTTTTTATTTGAGAAAATTTAAATTCGACGGAAACGCGTGTATTTTGTTTCGTGCTTTGTTTTAGTTGGAGATTGGTGTCTCCAGTAGTAAAAGAACCACAGGATTAGTTTCGTTGATGTAGGTAATAATTATTGTAACTAAATTTTTCGAATTGTAATAAATACATATTAAAAATCCTCATTGAACTTATACTATTAAAATTGTTTCTATAAATTTATAATTACCTAGTATATAAACATTTTTATGAATTTTTAATAAATTGCAGTTTATAATTAGCAAAATTATACCTTCAAAGAAGATACTGTGTAATTATATTGATCCTAATCAATATTTGTATATAAATTTAATTACAAATTATAGTTTAAACCATAAATATTTCTCAGTTACTATTGTTAAGTTTATTGTTAATGGACAGATAATTAATCAAAATTTAAATTAGACTGGAACGCTTGGCTGTAATGATACAACAAAATAATTGTTTATTTGTGCTTATCAGTTTTAAAAACTGCAGAATTTCATTACGATTTGTAACAACCTGAATAAATGTAATTGTTACCTAAAAATAACTTGTCTACAAAAAGTTCAATAGCAATTTTTTTTTTAAATTAAGTCCGGAAGTTAGCCATAATTATTTAAGCAATATAACTAGATTTATCGTAAAAAAATATAAAACCTATTTTAAATAATGGTACTATAGTGAATTGTAAATTATAGTTTTTAATTTGTAAAAGTAAGGAAAACTTTTAACATAAAACAAAATTTGGTATTTGTTGATTTATTATTCTACCACATCTACACATATCTGACTGGCTATATTTGCCCCACCAACACCCAAAGGTTGGCAGTTGTTGGCTCATATATCGCTGGCTTGGTATCATAGGGTTTTATATTGTGTAGGATATATTATACATGTAACATAAAACCCTACAATATACCAAGTCAGCAATATATGATATTGCAAGAAACAATGGACTAATATTTGTCATTAGATCATTGGTGCTGGCAGCTCAATAACAAATTTCATTATGCCGTCAAGTTATGTGTTAACATACTCTATTCACCCTCTTCATACAATCGCTGTTTGTAAGGTCCGTGCAAAATATTTAAATTTAAAATCTAACTATTAACACATTCAAATTTATGCAATTTCAATATCAATTAAAAGATAAAACATAACAGATTATCAAAACAACAGACTTTAATCAAAGCTAATAATCTATTTTGATTAAAAAGAATAATAAAAATGATGGTACTAAGAGTAAATCATACATATAATATAATCACATCAAAAAATAGAAAACTTATCGAAACCAATTTTGTTATTCGTTATTGTACTATATTTAAATTTAAATATATGTTAAGTACATATGGAACACCCTTGACCATCATGGTGCTTCACTTTCCTAGCAAAAAGTTTCAGAACATCGAGCAATCCTACAATTAATATAGTTTATGGTCCTTAATAACACAATACATAAAAAATTCGATATTTTATAGCTCGAAGATATGATAGAATGTTAAATTATTTCACAATACATAATCAAATTGAATGCATAAAATTAACTAGCAACAAAATAAATTTCAACGTTTATATGTTGAAAAATGTTATTTATTAAAAAATAAAATTATGGAATAAACAAAATCACAATGAAAAATGACGATCTGGTTACTTAAACCATCAGTCTCATTTTAAAAATCTCTTCCATACTTTTAAAGCTACAACAGCAGTTTTCATAAATCTCAAATATAACTGTAAATACTTTTTAAAATATCACTAGATAGAGTTAAAGTTTTACAGTTACAAGAAGTACATAAAATTATGTAATTCTCGCCGTACAATTTAAATTATATATTAAAATTTACATATATTAATTAAATGATATGTATCCATCTCTTTAATATTCGAGTATATTAATATGACTATAGAAAATGGTGTAATAGTCAAATACATATATACAAACACAACCAGAATTAAAAATAAATATTTATAAATTAGGTAGGGATGAGATCAAACATATTTATAAATACAAAAAACATGTACATTAGAATTTAATTCTGGGTTTTATTTCTTGTGCAACTCCGCCCCAAGCTAACTTATACACTCTTGTACGCCATCTAATTGTTGGATTAAAAAGTGCATGAAGAAATAGATATGGTCCTGAACATTCTCGAAAAAGCCATCCAACTACAAAATCAAATTTATTAAACGGTAATGAGCCATTCTGAAAAACAAAAATTAAAATAAGGAAAATCTATAATAATATATCAAATACCTGAACTATGGATAAAAGTATCCAATCGCATATAAACCACACCAAAATATGAATTAAATAGAACCCTATGGAATCCCACTGGAATAGTAGTCCCACTGCCCATGCCATACAGCCTCCAATAACCATGCATTCAGTTAATGGCTCAAATAACGTAACTAATGGCAACATTGCTACCCGTAGTTTTGCCCATCTAATTATTTAATTAATATAATTAATATTTTCTAAAAAAAATTTGCTACGTACCTTGTTAATCGAGCCTGAAAACTGTTGACATCACACGATCCTGAATTTTGCATTGCAGGTTGACTACAGATTCTAATTCTCCAACCTTTATCAGTAAATGATTTGGCAATAAAAAAATCCTCAGCTAAATAACAGCCAAAAGTTTTAAGTCCACCTTCTTCATCGAGAACAGATTTTCTAATTAATGCCGACATCCCTGTATGACAATTTACTTTCATAAAATCGGCTGCTAAATATATTCGAGATTGAGCAGTTCCAAAGTATATCTATAGGAAAATGTAATTAAAAACCAAAACCTATTTAAATTTTAAAAATTAACCTTTTCTAATGTAGCTGCAAAACCACTTCTATCAGAACTAAATGGCATTTGATGTACTAATGCTGTATTGTCTAGCATATAGCTCATCATATCTTGTAACGTATCCTCCTTCACTAAAATTAAAATATTCGTGTTAATATATTATTTATAAATTTTAACTGTTCGTTTGTTTTATTTTTGCAGGTTGTAAATAAATTAAAAATAAACAAACAATAGAGGAAAACTACTTACTACGTAAACCACTATCAGAAATCAAAATAAATTTATAAACGGCAGCTTCATATGCATTGTGCATATTATTAATTTTTGGATTTACACCGACCATGGATGCACCTATGAAAAGTCTAGCATCAACTTTGGGGTATTTTTCCATTAAACACTTAACAAGCATTATAGCAGGATCGGTATCATCTTCCACGCAAAACAAAAGTTCATACTAGAAACACATAATTATATAATATAATAAGGATCTCGAATAATGCAGAGCTTACCTTTGTATAACTGATATTAAAAAAGGTTTCCAAATTTGCAAACAAATGTGGATCGACACCCATTAATGGTTTGATGATGGAAACACCTGCATAAGGTATATCACTCGATAGTGGAGTTACCTTACAATGTAATCTATATTTCCTACGAAAAAACATTTAAATTTATAATCACGTTAGCATAAATAAGTTAGGTTACAATAATTTATTTAAAGAAATTTCTATTTTTCTAAATTAGATGTAACATTTGCTTACCCGTAAAATATAGCAATTAGATGCAAGATCCATATACTGCACCAAAATACAAAGAAGAATATTGCAAAACCATATAAGGTATAGATCATTAACGCCATTCTATTCAAACGGTTTAAGAGAATCGATATTTAATTTACCTAGACTACAAAAAAATCCAACCATTTTATCACAAATGATCATTTTAAATAAAGTACTTTGACGATTAACAGTATATTAATCATCAACTTTAATGTCCACTTCTATTATTGTTCATGATATATCAATATCGTAAACTAGGGTCAAATCTAAATGTAGACAACAATATGTAAAAAGAGATGGATAACGTTTCCGCGCATGTATATTATTTCGCCGCAGTATTCCTAAACAAAAATTAGGTAAGATAGTTATTTAAAACTATACGTAAATCTATACAAGTTGTTTCTTTTAGTTTTTTTGGATATTAATTGGTATTTTCACCAAGTACTCTATCTCTAATTTTCTCTTTAAACTTTTTTTTTAATTTAAAAAGTTCATCCATTGTTTATTACATTTCTACAACAATAAGTTTTTTATTACTATATTGTATTTTAGTGATGTAAGTCTTATCGTAATTGATGAACCTTGTACTTATAGATTACATAATGCCTGCATCGAATTTTCCAGAAAAAATATGGATAGGGGTCGCAATTTAAAAATACTAATTTTGCTTACCTCAATTCAAAGCTAATTTTATTATTTGCCACAAAATAAACTTATACGTAACCAGCAATGTATGTTTAAAAAAAGCTTTTCTATATATTTCTGGTGCCTATGAAATATACAATACCAATGTTATTACCACCCGAGTTACAATTATGAAATAAAAATAACAATTTTATGAAATATTAAATTTTATAGTATTTTCGTGAATATGTACTTAAATACTTTTACTAATTAAAAAATAAAACATTAATGTGCAATATGTAGGTATTTATTTTTTCATACATAAAGTAATTTTTAATTTTAATATGTACTTATGTTAGTGAATTTAAGAAATGATATGGTGGAAAAAATCCAACCGGTGGCAGACAATTGAATTTTTGTTGCTGCCTTCAAAAAAATTAAGTCTGCCATACTTGGGTACATTTTTACATCGGCAGACATATACATATTCACGTAAAGGACAATTAAAACTATAATTTGAAAAAAAAAGCAACGCGATGTAGTTTTATACAGTAGGTGACATAACGAAAATTTATTCATTTGGAAGGAGGTCTGCCAGATTTGCGAGGCAGAAAATTTTAGTAGTTTTGTGACGTAGATTTTTGTACAATGGAAGCTTGGGCTATTACAGGGATCGTAATGGAGCTTGATCAAAAAAATATATACAGATAATGACCGAAAATTTTTAAAATATGTACTTTTTAGGAAATTTATTCTAAAATTATGTATTTTTTATGCAGTAAAATTATTTGAATAATCACTATCTACTGCCTTTATACTGCAGAATTATAAATTTACTCTATTTTTAATTTAAAAACTATTCGTGCGCTTCTCAACATTGAAAATTTCCCTATTACAAACCATAAACCAGATAAAAGTTTAATCGCATTTTTATGTGGCCGATAAAATACAAAGCAACTAATAAAACATGTGTACCGCCTACTTTCATAGCTTATCGGTGTGCGAACAAACAACTCAATGTTTTTAAAATAAAAGTAGGATTTCCTAGTATCCAATGCATTTATATATAGAATATAGAGATTCGACACTTTTCGTGAACAATAATAAAGATAATGAAAAGTGGTGTCTAGATTCTGGGTGTACGTCTCATTTGTGCAAAAATAAAGACATATTCGTCAAAACAAAAGAGGTATCGTGAAATTCAAAGTTAGCAGCAAACGCAACAACGAAGGTAATGGCAAAAGGTGAAGTTATAGTGTCAACTTCGGATGATAATACAAATAAGTTAATAAAACTTGAAGATGCTCTTTATGTACCGGATCTAAGGATGAATCTGATGTCAATTGCTAAAATTGTTGACAAAAACAACGAGGTTATTTTTAAGAAAAATCTAGCCATCGTGAAAAATTCCCAAGGCGAAATAAAATTGGTTGCGGATAGGATAGGTGATTTGTACTATTTACGTAAAAGTTATCCGCAAACCTGTTTCGGGTCAACTGCAAGAAAAGGTTATTTTTCAACTTGGCACGAAAAACTTGGGCATTTGAATTATAAAGACATGAATCTTATGCATAAAAACAATAAGGTAATTGGTCTTGAATTAAAAGAAGTTATTGAAAATAATCCGTGTAAAGTGTGTTTAGCGGGAAAGTTTGCAAGTACTATTCCTTTTCAGTTAAGAGATAATATAGCGGAAAATCATCTAGAAATAATTCATACAGATGTGTGCGGTCCAATGCGTACAGAATCATTAGGGGGTGTACGTTATTTCCTAATATTTATCGATGAGCACGGCCGATGGTGCGAAGTTTACCTATTACGCGATAAAAAGGAGGTGACAGCAAAATTCATCGAATACAAGAATCGGGTGGAAACGAATACAAGACGAAAAATTAAAGCTGTGCAATCCGACAATGGTAAAGAATTCTGCAACACAGAAATGGACTTAATTTTCAAGAAAACCGGAATACGCCGAAGACTCGCCAACGCATATACTCCGCAACAAAATGGGATAGCGGAACGAAAGAACCGAACATTGGTGGAAACAGCGCGATGTTTGCTAATACAATCTGGTTTGCCGCCGCGTTTTTGGGGTGAAGCAGTTATGACTGCGAATTATATCAAAAACAGGTGCATAACCAGGAGCTTAAATGGTGTTACTCCGTACGAGAAATGGAACGGTAAAAAGCCTAACATTGGTTATTTTAAAACTTTCGGAGAAAAGGTAGTTGTTTCGAATAAATTACCAAATAAAGGAAAGTTTGAACCGAAAGACTTGGAAAGTATATTCGTGGGATATTCGGAGATCTCTAGAGGTTATTGTATATGGGTTACTGAAAATAGGAAAATTCATATTACGAGGGACGTAAAATTCTTAAACGAATTTGAAGAGGAAGACAAATACGAAAAGATCGTTACTAAAAAAACCGATAATGGTAGATTCGAGATGTCGAATAACCTCACTAAAAATGTTCTTTTGCAGGAGACAAACATCGAACCTAATCGTGAGATCGACGATCTACGCGAAAGAGGTGAATTAGCAGGCACGAATCAACGTAGCAAAAACGCAGCGTAAATGCAAAATTCGGACCAGGAAGACCTCAAATTGTGCGTACTGGAAGGCGTGAACGACCAGCAAAGCAGTACCGTATGGTAAGTGAAGAAGTATAAAATACGGGCAACGTCAATGAGAATGTGGAAAATCCAGGTGATTGCTATTCTGAAAATAGATTAATTAACGAAAAAGATGAGATGGAACGTAGTGAACATGAACTGGCCACGTACGCATCCGAAATATCTTTTTCACAAGCTATTTCAGGTCCAGGTCCACGAAGAATGGAAAAGGGCAACCTATTCGGAAATCGTTAGTTTAATCGCGAACGATACATTCGAAATCGTCACGAAACAAGATAGCGTAAATGTAATAAGCTGCAGAACTGTGCTGTGCAGCAAATATAAGGCGGACGGAACTTAGAACGACGGAAAGCAAGAATAGTTGCAAAACGTTTTTCGCAAAGGCCAGGTATTGATTTTAATGGTACATTTGCCCCTGTGGCGAGACTTAGTTCGTTAAGATTGTTAATGGCAATAGCTACGGAAATAGGAATGTCAATTGGACATAAAAACAGCATATTTAAATGGAGAGATGGACACGCTTGTTTATATGAAAAAAACGGATTTCTTAGAAGAATCTCTAAATAAGATTATCAAGGAAGAAACGAACCTTCATCTAATAAAAAGATCCAAAATAATGTGAGAATCAAGTTTGTTTGCTTAAAAAGTCATTATACGGTTTGAAGCAGGCTGGGCGACAATGACACGCAAAGTTTGATCAGATTTTACGAAGCATTGGGTTAACACCGACTCACGCGGATCCTTGTATACAAGAAAATACGGAAATTAACAATAGTATTTGTGTACATCGATGACATTCTTATAGCATCCACGCTCAAAAAATATTGTACCTGATATCAACGAACACTTGTTATTGACTTTTTGACCATTGATACAATGAAAAATTCATTAATACTACTAATAGATGTTCATTTTTTAATTTCCATGTTCGTAGTCCCAACGTTATTATGTTCATTAGAAACTGATGAACATATTTAATAATTTAATGGATATCTTGATTGCTTCGACGATTCTTTTTCATCAATCCAATCATTACTTGATTGTATTTACAAATTTTTACATTAACATCATAACTTAAAATTTATTAATTTAAAACACCATATTAATGTAAAGTCGTTTTGAAATAATAACATTTATCGTATTTATGACTAAGTTCACTAATATACAGTATAAATACAGTTGATTATATTTTTTTAAATTCTATATATAGAATAATGTAGGACTATTAACGGCTTCGCAGAAACAGGATAAATTCAAGACAGTGCAGTTTGGAAACTCAAGCAGTCAAAGTGTGTTTCTTGTGCCAACTGGGTGTTGTTTGAATAAAAAGTACCTATGCATCAATTTATTTTATTTTAACACGTTGACGGACAATTGCGGCTATAGCCGTCAAAGCGAAGTTCACAATGTGGCATGACTGCTATAGCCGTCCAAAACGAAACGGTCGTTTTTAGACACTACGGCTATAGCAGCACAAATGTGCACTTACTGGCGTATACGTAGAAGCATAGTGTCGTGTTTTGAAAACATCTTTTTAGGTTGAAGTTCATATTTCACCTGTTATACGAGTTGCAGATTCAGTATGCACGTGGTTGTGAAGGGAGTAGTGCGATCGTGTTTTCTATTGAATTTATAGTTCTTATTGATACGTTTAACGATATTTATTATTATTTATATAACTATACTGGTATGTATTTGTTTATTATTCATTTTATACTTTAAACAGAAATAAAAAAACAAAATTTAGCATTTTAGGTTAGGTTAACGATACTATAGGTTATACTGTTTACTTTTTTTTTTTGAGTTTTACATTTGAAATATAAATAAATAATGATAATGTAAATGATAAATATATATTATATATATAATATACAATAAATAATAATACAAAATAAAATGTTTTATTCAATATTTACAGAAAATGGACAGTTGGGAAAAAGATCAGGCTAGGCTGCTGAAGATTGTTGAGGAAATGAATAGTGGATCAAGCAACAGTGAGTCTGAATCTGATGCTGACAGTGCTGAAAATAACAATTCGGATAGTGAAGATGATGAATCAACTACAGATGAGGAATATGAAGCACCAGAAGAACCAGAAAATGATGAGACATGGCATACCAATACAACATCTATAAGAAACTTTTCTTTTGATGCAGATGCCGCTGGGATTCTTTTGGATATAGAAGAAAATGTTTCTCCAATTCAGGTTTTTGAAAAATATGGGATGACCAAGTAATGGAAATGATTATAAAATCTACGAATGATTACGGCATAAAACTTTGCAATCAAGCACGGCCACATACAAGGCATAGTAGAAAGGCAAATTTCAAAAATACTGATATGATCGAAATGAGAAAGTTTTTAGGTTTGTGTTTGCTTCAGTCCCAGCTAAAATTCTCCAGCATTAGAAAACTCTTTTCCATTGATGCATTACATTACCACCCAGCATTTCCGTCACAAATGTCTGGAAGGAGGTTTGAGCAAATATTGAGGTGTTTTTGTGTTGAGGAAGAAAATTCAAACGACCCTTTGAGGAAAATAAAAATATTTCTTGATTTGCTCATACAAAAGTTTGCGAATGCATATGCACCAAATGAAGCATTATCATTAGATGAATCGTTGTTATTATTTCGAGGAAGGCTTTATTTTCGCACGTACATGAAAGGCAAAAAGGCAAAATACGGAATTAAATTCTATGAACTTTGTTCAGCCCAAGGTTACGTTTTGAATATAGAAGTATACAAAGGCCATCGAGAAAACGATGAAAACATGACAACTATTGAAAGTCTTGTGATGCGATTGATGCAGTCATACTTAAACAAAGGCCATCATTTGTTCATGGATAATTATTACAACAGTCTACCATTGTCTAACAAATTACTTAGCAAAAGACACATGTGACAGGAACTCTTCGTGTAAATAGGAAGGGTCTGCCACAAGAAATAACACGTCGTAAGCTTAGAAAAGGAGAACATGTATGGCGACGCCAAAATCAGACTTATGTGTCCAAATGGAAAGATAAACGGGATGTGCTATGTCTAACAACAGCTTACCACCCAAGCATGATAAACACAGCTAACCGGCGACAACAGGAAAAGAGAAACCAATTGAAATAGTGAATTATAATCAGAATATGTCAGGTGTAGACAGAGCAGATCAGATGATGTCCTATTATTCCTGTCCACGGAAGACAATTAGATGGTATAAAAGGTAATCTTTCATCTACTGGATGTAGCAGTATGGAATTCTTTCTACATCTTTAAAGAAAAGACAGGTTCTCAAATGAAGTATATAGAGTACAGGAAGCAATCATACGATCTCTAACTGGTATCTCTCCTAAACGGGATGGAAGAACTTTGGTTCAATTTAAACGTGCACAAATCCAAACCAATGAAATCAACAACAATGGAACACAGCATTTTCCTGAGAAAATTTCACCTCCTGAAAATTATCAGCGAAAAACATATTTTCAGCGTTGTAAACAATGTTATAAACAGGGAATAAGGAAGGAAACATCATATTGCTGCAAGAATTGCATGTCAAAACCTGCACTGTGTCCTGCACCATGCTTTGAAACATGGCATACCGAAAATAATGTATATAAAAATATATTATAATAACATATATTATAATAATTAATTATAATATAATTATAATAATTAATAACATATTATAATAATATATTATAATATTATAATATTATAATAATATATAAATATATTATAATATAATATAATTATAAAATTATAATAAATTTTTTGTCATTTATTTATTTTTGTTTGATTAAGAACTAACATTTCGTGTAAAACTCCCAAAAATACTTTGTTGCATACAAAAATTGCTTGTTTGAACCATTAAACCTGTCATTTACGTTTTTAAATTTTTGCTGTTATAGCCGCCATCGTCCTATCACTTAGTGTATAGAGTCCGCTGGCGCCATGACGGTTATAGCCGCAACCTAATTAAAGGTACTAAATTAATCAAAATTAAGTTTATTTAAGCAGAAAGAGTAAAACTATACTTCTAACATTCTAAAAATCACAAAAACATATAGTGTCAATTTTCGAACTTCGCTTGTTCCTACTGTCCGTCAACGTGTTAAATACAGCGAGTGTAACAAATATTCGTGCACTTGAAATTTGCATGGAACATTTTTATTACTCCGTTTTAAACTAAATAATTACAAAAAAAATTAACACGACGTTTACATTAATTTTTATATTAGAACTGCTATAGAAAAATTTTTCTAAAAACGGTTTGCATTTGTTATTACATATCAAATTCCAGAGAAACGTGTATAAACGTTGCGCAAAAAGTATTCGTACAAGGGAGTTGCCGCCGTTATTTGACGAATTTACAATAAACATCTTAGATTGCAAGTTAAAATTAATACTAGATACAATACTAGTAAACTCGTAATTTGTTTTAATTTTAGCTTTTATTTTAAGTGTAGGAATACTTTTTACGTTTGTTTATGCGGAGTCTTGAGTTTTCTTTAATTTTTTATATCCACGTTTTTTAATTTCATTGCCGAGATCTAACAAGGAAGGTTAGGCAGGTGGAAATCTCAGAAAAAATTGAAACTTTGCAGGGTTGTAGTACTAATCAACCCTAATCAAGAGCCGTATTCCGTTCGTGTTCTTACGCGGTTTAAGAGGGTGAAATCCACCCTTGAAAATTGGAACTTTTTTCGATTTTGCTTATTATCGGTGAAACAACAAGAGCTATCGCCAACAAATTATATATTTTTGTAAATGACTGTTCAAGGCCTACATTATGATACAAAAATTAGGGATGAAAATCTTAAGGGGTGTCGACCCTTCGAATTTTTACCCCTAATTTTGCCACACTTTGGTACATTTTTACATCGGCAGACATATATATTCATGTAAAAGACAATTAAAACTATCATTTGAAAAAAAACAACGCGGTGTAGTTTCATACAGTAGGTGACATATTGAAAATTTATTCATTTGGAGGGAGGTCTGCTAGGTTTGCGAGGCAGACCACAATAGTTATAAATAATTGATATTTCTCTAAAGTCTATAATAAATTCTATTAAGTATCAAGTTTATTAAAAATGATTAAAACAAAAATTCAATTGTCTGCCATCGATTAGATATTTCCCATCATATTAACTCTTAAACACACTAAACGAATTTTAGTAGTGTTGTGACGTAGGTTTTTGTGCGATGGGAGCTTGGGCTATTACAAGGGCCGTAGTGAAGTTTGATAAAAAAAAATTGGCAGATAATGACCGAAAATTTTTAAAATATGTACCTTTTAGGAAATTTATTCTAAAATGATGTATTTTTTATGCAGTAAAATTATTTGAATAATCCCTATCTATTGCCTTTATACCGCAGAATTATAAATTTACTCTATTTTTAATTTAAAAAATATTCGTGTGCCCTTAAGCATTAAAAATTTCCCTATTACAAACCATAAACCACATAAAAGTTTAATCGTATTTTTATGTGGCAGATAAAATACAAAGCAACTAATAAAACATGTGCACCGCCTACTTTCATATCTTATCGAAATGCGAACGCAGAACTGAATGTTTTCAAAATAAAAGTGGGATTTTCTAGTATCCAATGCATTTATATATAGAATTCCGGCAAAACCGCTTCAGATCTTTCGCGGCAGTGGTACACAGCGGTAGTGCTTGTTTCAGTAGTTCGAATTTTAAATTACGGCGTCGTATTATTCGTGTGTGCGAGGAGTGCTTGTTCAGTTAATACGGCCTTTTTGCGTGTGAGTGCGCGAGTGTTGTGTTGTGTTGTATACTCTAAAAGGATTAATACGACGAGGAAAGGTAGGATATTTCTTTGTCGACTAACTCTCCATGTATTTATAAAGTGTAAATACATGGGCTTTACGCTCTAACACAAATTCTCTGAAAATCGAGCTTGGTTAGGTTCTTGGATAGGGACTCGCTTAGGGTCTTGGTTAGAGCTCCCCTAAAACTTCAATGGTCCAATTACGTAGGTATAGGTATGTAATAATACAAGTTCGCAGTCAACGGATGAATCTACGCTGGAAATTGACCATAGAGGGAAAACGATAACTAGAAAAGGGTAGAAAATATAAAGAAAAATTTAGAAGTTTCTAATTTTTTTCTTATAGTCTGTTACAGACAAGTGGCAGTCGCAACGGCTGCATTGTTAAGTTAAGCGTCTACTAGTCCGCATCGAACGCACAGTACCATTCCTTAAAATTTTCATCCCTAATTTTTGTATCATAATATAGGTATTGAACAGCCATTTACAAAAATATATAATTTGTTGGCGATAGCTCTTCTTGTTTCGCAGATAATATACAAAATCGAAAAAAGTTTAATTTTAAGGGAGAATTTCATCCTCTTAAACCGCGTAAGCGCACGAACGGAATATGGTTCTGGATTGGGATTGACTAGTACTACAATCCTGTAAAGTTATATTTGAGCAATAATTAATTGAAACATTACAAAAAATAAATTTGTTATAGAAACAATATACCGAAACATTGTCCTATTTGCAATGTGAAATAGTAACTGTACTCTTTTAATATGAATAGAAGTGTACATTGTAACAATGCAAGAATATTCTTTTATTTAATGAACACATTCATTGATACAATAAACAAACTTTACATTTCAGTGGAATAATTTATTGAATCTATGTAAGAATATTGATAAAACTGATAAACACAATTATTATCACTATAAATCAAGTTCATATTATTTATGTACTAATTTATTAAAACAAAGAAAGCTTGTTCATTGGAGCAGTCAAATTATTCATTAACGTAATGAACTGCATTTGATGTTGCAATGTATAAGGTCATTACACCAATAAACATTATTTCATATTATCTATGTACTAATTTATTAAAACAAAGAAAGATTGTTCAATGAAGTAATCAAATTATTCTTTAGCGTAATGAACTGAATTCGTTATACTAACGTATATGTTTTCATGATACCAATAAACGTTCATTGGCTAATGATTTTGAACATCAAGTAATCTTTGGACATACGTTGTAATGATGAAATCGTACTTCGGACGAAAATTAATGAACGCCAGTTCTTAAGTATAATGATTTTGTTATTTTTTTTACGTACTTTTTTGGTTGAGTGTACAGATAACAAAGTAATGCACGAAATTAAAGGAGAACTTAGTAAAAGGCTTATTCTAAAGGATCTTGGGCCGGCGACATATTGCCTGGGAATCGAGATTAAAAGGGAAGAAAACAAATCTACATTATCTCAATCGGGATACATCCGAAAAATTGTAAAGAGAATGAGAATGGAAGATTGCAAAGCTGCGAGTACCTCTATCGCTTCAACTGATGAAATTACAACTGAAAATGTTGACAAAAATGACGAAAATGAAAAAAATTACCCCTTTAGGGAATTAATAGGTGCTCTTATATATTTAGCAGGGGGAACACGTCCAGATATAGCTCACGCAGTTAATGCTCTAAGTCAATTTAACAACAATTTTGGGAAGACACAATGGATAGCGGCAAAGCATATCTTAAGATACCTAAAAGGAACCATTAACTATGGATTAGTGAATAAAAGGAGCGGAGAAGTTTTGAAAGGATTTGTCGATGCAGATTGGGGAAACAATCCCAACGATAGACGATCTTATACGGGTGTCGTATTTATCCTAGGAGGAGCGGCAATTTCGAGGGATTCTCGAAAACAACGAACTGTTGCTCTATCATCCAGCGAAGCAGAGTATATGAGTCTATCGGATGCTGCCAAGGAAGCAATTTATTTAATTAATTATCTAAATGAGTTGGATATAAAATCATACGCATATGTACGATTGTATAACGACAATCAGAGCGCCAGAAGGATGGAAATTAACCCGGTATTTTATTCAAGAACAAAACATATCGATATAAGGTACCCCTTTATTCGGGAAACCTTGAAGAATGATCCCATAAAGTTGGAATACATTCCAACCGAGTTAATGATTGCCGACGTACTTACGAAGGGGCTAACCAAATATAAAAACGAAATATGCATGACGGGATTGGGAATTGAACCGACCTATGGAAAAATATGTGAGTTTGGATCGAGGGAGGGATTGTAGTAACGATCTCTCACTACATAACAAATATAGTAGGAATGAAACAAAAAACAAATTATAGACATGTCATGTAAAATATATTAATATAACAGAATTGGTATATAAATAAATTACGTTAAATTAAAGCTCTAATACAACACTTCCCGTCCACAAACTCAACAAGAACACGTCAAAATAAAACTTTAAGTTTCTATAAATGTTTTTCCTACTACATTCTTCTGCTGACATGTTCACCTCCATAGTTGAAAAGAAAAAATCAATTTATTTAAATAGGTAACTCTTTTATCTGTTATTAAAATTTAATCAAGTTTGGTTTGCATTCTTAATAGATGAAGTAGATAAATACCTACCTACTTCAAAACAATTTCATAGATATTTTTATACCACTTCATGGGGATCAAGGATACTATTCCTAACTTTTCTAATCACTGCTTTTTCAGGATATTAAGTTAAAAAAAATTAATTTTATTGCCGAATTCCTTAAACATTTTAGGATAAAGAGGTACTTTTGCTCACTTTCTATAAAATAAGCCATATTGAAGAAAATCGCGCAATTAATGATAATTGTGTAACCTTACTGATACATATTAATGCTGGGAATACCAATACAAATTGCAGAGACGTGTGTTCACTAGCATCGGCATCGTACGGCACGCACCGGACGGATCGCATTTTAATCAGTTTTTAGAATTTCCATTGTCATTGCCGACATCCGATGCGTGCGGTGCGGATAGGTGAACGCAGTCTCATTCAAAATAAAGTAACGCATTCCAAATCCGATGCGGACCAATGCACACTTACCTTTAGAGCTCTTTCTCATTGCTACACTAATGACGAACATGCATGGCGACCACGTGTTTGTAAAATTAAATGAACCATCGATCACGACCACTCATTCGTTCTAGTTTTTTGTCAGTTACAATGAAATGCTCCGATAAATGTTTATTTCTGTTTCAGTTTCAGATTTAAAAATGCCTTTTATTTGGAATATAGTTAAAATTGTATTGAATAATTATAAGAATATAAACATTTTTCCTACATAATAGATACAAATTCTAAAAGTTAAAATAATATAATAGTGCAATGATCAAATTTCCAAATTTTTTGGCTGTAATCTTTAACAAAATTTCCATAAAACCAACGAATTTGAACCTTAAAGCGAGTTCGCCTAAGAGGCTTTATCCTTGCTGGCCACACAAAAATTAGGATGTAAAAGAAAGAAGCAGCCAAAACTGTGTATGCACCCTATAGTAAGCGAAAGGAGAGAGAAAGGGTTGTATGCAATTTTACAAAACTTAACTCTTAAAATATTAAAATAAGTAAAAAATTAATTAAAATAATTTATTAATGACCAAAAATTTACATCAAAAAGACAAAGGTTATTTTACATGAATAATTAAATCTCTGGAATGAAGATTTAAATTTGCAGCAATTTAAACCTTATTAAAAGCTGCGATGTCGACACTTTGAACCTATAGATAATATTAATTACAAATACATACATTACAAATATATTAAAACATACTAATTCTTCGATTTCTTTGATTTGATCTTGCAACCGATCGACTGATACCAAATCATCTTCTACAACACATGAAATTTGAAGTTTAGATATTCCGAATGCTAAAGGCACTAGTTTAGCAGCACCCCAAATGAGGCCATCCGTTTCAATTTTCCTAATTGCATTTTCCATATCTTTCATGTTAGTTTCATCATCCCATGGTTTAACATCGAGAATAATATTCGATTTAGCAATTAGAGCCGGTTCTAAAATTAATTAAATTAGAAAGATATTAAAAAGCAATCAAAAATGTACTTTTAGACTTTTTTTGTTCATAATCTTTTAGAATCTTCTGACGAAGTTGATTGGCAGTTTCATCTTCTTCTGAATCTGAGGCGAAAAGATCAACATCTTTATCATTTTTTTCTTGAGAAGCTACTGGGATATCCGTTATATTAAGAAAACGAATTTGTTTTTGACTGCTAGTTATTTCTTCTAACGTTTTTACTCGATCCATGATATTATGTAATTTTGCTTCAAAAGAAGATATAACTAAAAATATTAAATACAATTACATATACCATCTATACAATATCCTATACACTAACCTTTTTCTAATTTATTTAAATGGTCTTCGATAGCTTTATTCTGCTTTATTAGAGTAGTATCAAATTCAATAGTGGGCTAAAAATTTAAATTATATTAAATGTAATTGATGTTTATGTACTTAGAAAAAGTAAAGCAATAATGAAACCACGCAGATACATGCACATGCAAGTTAATAACATGCTAAAAGTAATCAATTTCTGTTTTTAAAGTTTATAGTGAATTTTAAGAATCTTATGAAAATTATATAATTATTAGTTAAAAGTACATCCAATAATAAATGACGTATCTGTCAATTTCTACTTAAATTCAATTAACAAATGAGAAAACCATTTTTAAATCGTAGTTAATAGTTATAGTAAATCTAAATATCAAATATTTATTACCATAAAATAAACATTTAGTTATAAATTAATTGAATAGAAAATACATGTATTTACTTCATTTCAGTTTTTAAAACATGTTCGATGTTCAAGAAAATTAATTTTAGTTATTATGCAAATAATACATCATCACATATTTTAAAGAACAACAAAACTACAATATATTTTTCATAAAATTATTTTTAGAAATTAACAAAGATCGCAATCTACAATTTTTCCCAGATTTATACTAATTTATACACCTATGTTTCAATGTTTCATGAAAGATAAAATATCACGAACTCCCATTTAATTTAACAAATAAAGGACTAATTCCTAACATATTCTACACATTGAATAATAATTTGAGATATTTTTAATCAAAACTAATTATGAAACACCTCTTCACTGCACATGTACCTGCAAAAGACTAGCAGTCAGCAGAAAGTTACACATCGGGGTACTTGATACTATGGAAAAAAACTCTATAGGAAAAACTCAAACTTTTTTGAAAGAATAGGAGTACCTTTTTTTAAGCACAAATAGGGGAGGGGCTTTATAGGCCTCAGTACAGGAGACCAACTAGCAAATCAACCCGTCAACTTTAAATATTAGAACTTTAATCAAGATACCTATCTAACACGGATTCCACCTATAAACCTTGATTAAGAATATATGTATGTACATTCTAATAAGACAAAGGAACTGTAATAGATATAGATAATTATTTTTATTAGTGTTTCACAATTATTTCATGTTAAAAGACTGTTTAACCCTAAAAAATATCGTGCTAACATAATTTAATATTACAACAGAAAATCAATATACTATATCTTAAAATATAGTCATAATTTGCAACTATATGCAGAAAACTTTATTTAACAATCCCTATTCGATTAGTTTCAGCAGAATTCCTATATCTAACAATGCAAAAAATATAGTTATATTATACCGAAACAAAAAATTCCTAGGCACACAAATGCAAAAGTGTTTTACTCACTTCTTCAATACAGTTTTTAATGTTAGTTAACCATTCTCTTGCCCTACCTACTTCAGCAGCCAAAGGAGTTTGGATTTCCTATACCAAAAAGAACACCATTATTGTAAATGTAACAGAGGTTAATTAAAACGCGTTAATAGGATAAATTAAATTAATTTTTATCTTGTTTTATTTCGTGCAACCCAAGCTATGATTAAGAAATTAAATATACTATAAAATTTGATTACCTTAGCTTTTTCTTCATAAAACAGACGTTCTGCATCTTCATATCTGCTTCTATCGAGCCACACGTTTTCACTTGCAAGATCCAAAAGAGGCATTGTTATAAAAGTATGTATTTTCAGACTTGGATCTTAGTAAAATTAATTAGTGTATTTCATCTGGTAGCAGAAACTAAAAAGAACTCGTAAAATAGGTTTGGAATTGTGGGAACCCACCACCACAGACCTTACGTCACAGAAACAGATGTAGTAATAACTACAGTCACTTTATGCAGTCTAATGTTAAATTACAATTTTGTCTTCTGAAATTGCAACCTTCAATTTTATAAAAAAATTAATATATAAATGTATAAATTTTTTGACCACGATTAGTTTAAGCCTGTATGACACGATGCTAAATTTGATCCAAAATGCTAATGCATTATCACCAACGTTATAACTTAAGAAATACTAATATTTCCTGTGGGTATGTGCCAATTATATAGAACTTTTCAATTGATAACGTTGTAATCTTGTATTATGCACAACATTTAAGACCACGTCGTACAGGCTTTAATTGATCTCATTTTTTTAATTGATCTATTTAGTCAGCAACTATGTAATTTATTTTTAAATATCATATTGCAGTGTTCTCGGTGATCATCCATCCAAGTACTGTTAATTATTTGCTTGAGAAAACTGTAACAGGTAATTAATAATATAATTTTTTAAACTTAAATGTCACCTATTTAAAGAAATTATTCTATCTAGTGGTATATATATATATATATATATATATATATATATATATTTCTTGTCTTCTTTATTTCATATAATGTTACCCTCTGTTATGTTTCTACTGTTCTCTAGCGGCGTCTTGACGAAACATTAGTAACCTCCGCATACCTAAATAAGGTGTGTATTTAGGTTGTGGATTGTTTTAAAACAAAACATAACCAAATATGTTCCGTTATCAGTATGAATATCATGCTGCGCTTGTTTAAAAAAATAAAATGATATATTGCACGTTAACAGTATTTAAAAGAAAATCGTATTATCTAAACTAAGTATTACAAACATTAAAAATATAGTGGGGTATTCTTACAATTAGAAAGTTGTTCTACATTTTTGTTGATTTTACGTATTTATTATTAAATGAAGCATCTATCGAGCTTAAAAATTAAAAATAATAACGAAAATGATGAAAAGTTGCATCCAATTGTATACGTTGTTTTTATATCTCTTTTACTCGATTTATTGGCTTTCACGATGATTTTACCTTTGTTGCCGTCATTGTTAGAATATTATCGACAAAACGATAACACTGGATTATATACGTGGCTCTCTGAAAACATTTGTTACTTCCAAGAACTTGTTGGAGCACCTGAAAAATATACGTCTGTACTTTTTGGTGGATTCTTAGGATCTATGTTTAGTTTTTTACAATTCATCGCATCCCCTCTTGTTGGAGGTATTTCGGATGTTTTCGGTAGGAAAATAGTTATGACTGTTTGCCTTGTAAGTACATAACATTAAAATATAATTATAACAAACTAATAAATCTACTTTTAAGATTGGTATTGCATCTTCATATATACTATGGGCCTTATCGAATAATTTAGTATTATTTATAATAGCTAGATTCATTGGTGGTATTAGCAAAGGAAATGTTTCTTTGAGTATGGCAATAATAGCAGATGTTTCTTCCATGAAAACTAGAGGAATAGGAATGGTATAAGTAGTGCTATTTATTATTCAAATTTCATAATAACAGTTCAATTATAGGCTTTAGTTGGAATAGCATTTTCAATAGGTTTTATTATTGGTCCTTTAATAGGTGCAGCTTTTGCTGTCTGGGCTCGTAATAAAACAGGAGAATGGTTTATTGTACCTGCCATAATTGCATTTCTATTATCTTTAATAAATTTGGTATTTTTTATTATATGTTTCAAAGAAACATTGCCTACTGTAAGTATTAAACAATTTTAAAAAGCTAATTATTGCTACTACATAAATTTTAGGAAAAACGTGCCAAGCATATGTGGAAAAGTATTAAAAATACAAGAGCTTTAATAGATTTAAGAGAATTATTCCGGTTTCAAGCAGTTTCAAATATTTCACAATCAGATTTAACACAACTAAAAATATTGGGCTGTGTTTATTTTGTGTATTTATTTTTATATAGTGGATTAGAATTCACATTAACATTTTTAACACATCACGTTTTTCATTATAATTCTATGCAACAAGGCTGGATGTTTTTTAATATAGGTAATGTATAATAATTTGTTTTTTTTGCTAATTATTTATATAAATATATTCTTATATATTTATTATAATTGCTTAATAAAAAAAAATATTTATAAAATCAGAAGACATTAGATTAACCAATAATATTACGGATGTGTATTTTTTTATGAGACATGATTTATTCATATTCCAATAGTTATACTCTATTTAAATTATAGGCCTAATCATGTCTGTTATACAAGGAGGATATGTGAGAAGACTCCCACCACATAAAATAAAAACTGCAGTTATATATGGATTATATCTGATTGTGCCTTCGTTTGTTTGTGTGGGAATAGCTAGACACTTGTGGACACTTTATTTAGGATTATTTTTATTTGCTGTGTGTAAGTTTTCTTAATTATAATTAAAATGGTTTGATGATACATTTAATTAAATAGCAACGGCGTTAGTTGTGCCATGTATGATGACCATGGCTTCATCATATGGAACTTCACAACAAAAGGGTACTGTCATGGGCATTTTTAGATCCTTAGGAGCCCTAGCACGGGCATTAGGGCCAATCATTGCAAGTATTAGTTTTTGGAGCTTTGGTTCCACTATCACATACTTCATTGGAGCAGTTTTTCTTTTATGGCCTGTTTTTAAATTGAAAAGCAGTATTTGATTGTTGATCTGAATATATATGTAACCGATTAATAAAATGAATTTATTTTAAACTATAAATTTGTAATATAAAAAATAAAGCTAATAAAAATTTTAATTTTTTCTTTGAATTAAATTGAATGATTCAGTAAACTTTTTATTTAAAATTTCACTTTTAGCAAAACTCCTATAATTAAAAAGGGGAAGTTTTAATAAAAAAGAAATGGCGGTTCAGAAATTTGTTAAAAATGACAACATTGTAATGCGTAAATTGCCATCTGTTAGCTATTACATATAACAACCATTTGTGATTTGTATCATTTTAAAAGTTTTAATAAATTAAGTATATTAATTTCAGTAATATCTATTTTACTTATTACATTATTGTCTACTCTTTTTTTCAAGTAAAAATTAATTTTAATAACATCAATTTCATTTTAAAATGAAAAATTGAATAATTGTGATGGTTAACAATGCGCAGGTCCAGACGTGTAGCTCTTTTGTTTTAATTGGTACGCCATTTTAAGTTTAACAGTGTGATATTTTGTAGGGCGTTTTGTGATTCTAAATTGAATTGCAATTTAGCTTAAAACCGTTTTTAATATCCAGAATTTCAGTTTATTCTACAAATAAAAATGTCTACAGATACTGAAAGCCGTAAATTCTCCAATTTGAGAGTGATTGATTTGAAAAGCGAATTAGAGAAACGTGGATTGGATAAAAGCGGTAATAAACAGGCACTCATCGAACGATTACAGAAGGTACGTTTTACGACATAATTAATAATTGTATGTATGCATGCCTATGAATTTCGTGATGGGTAAATATAATTATGCACGTTCATCAAATTTCTTGGAGTTATAACTACGGTTAATGGCATTCTCCATCACCTAATCACGACTTTGAATATTAAACTATAATTTACAGCGATTGCTTATAGGTTATTGTCGTTTTTCAGAAATAGCCAATGCAATTACAGCTTGTTTTATTGAAGTCATTTTCAAATCTGTATAGCAAAGTGGCAATGATCGATCCAAACAGTTTTCGAAAATTTTCTGGGACGAAAACTGTTGCCTATGTATCTACTTATATTAAAAGCGAGTAAATATTTTACAATTAAAAACCACACAAACGTTTATTTAAAATACCGTGCATTCTAAATTTGTTTCATATTTGATTTTTTGTTTTAATGTTCATCTTTAAAAGTTTTTTGTACGATCAAGTATTTATTCTTTTATTATATGGAATCATGTATGCACCCACTCCAAATATCTCGCCCCTTTTGGCTTTTTCGAACTAATGATCAAGTATGCTTCTTCATTATATTATGAATTACCCTTGATCCCGATTAGTTAAGGAAATTAATGATATTGTATATGTAGCTTTCTTGTTCAAAGAAATTAGGTTAATTAGATTCGTATCTAATAGCATTTAAATTTGATGTTAAATTAATGCAAATGTTTTTAATTCGAATTAATAAAGATATTTATATGTTATAGCAAGAAATGTATGATAAGTTTGACTTAAGTATGATAAATGATTTATCACATACAGTGGAAAATTGTTAAATATTTTCATATTAATGGAATAAATAAATAACTATTAATATTACCTCTTTAACAATTAATTTTAATTTTACTTTGACAAAAGGTGGACACTTCAATATTTTTAAAAATGTTTGTGTTATGCACAATTAGAAAAACTTTTCAAATATGATATGCCAGCATAAACAGGGTTTGAAATTAGAGCTTGTCCGCTTGCCTCGGACAAGTAAACATTAATTCGGGCAAGTTATAATAAATTTGCACTTAGCAAGAAGGTGCATTGAAGTAGGTTTTTTTTTCTTAATTTGTAGATAGAAAAATAATTCAAATGTAGTGTTTCTTTATTGTACCTATCATTACTTACTGCAATATATATATATTAGAAAACAGTTTTTTCAGTTTGTTTTATTTTTGGACAAGTAGAATTTAATGAGCACTTGCCAAAAGAGATGTTTATAATTTCTATTTTATTTTTTAAATCGTCATACTTAGCAGTAAAGTAATCTCTATTTATGTGCGAGGGTGCATTTTTAATTTCCTCTTTTGTTTCAAGAAAGTAATTACTTTCTTGTAAAAGGGAGACTAATTGGTCTCCCTTGGTCAATTATATTTTTTTAATTATATTTTCAGTATTATAATAAACTCATCAAAAAACTACATTTTAAATTACTAAGTTTTTCATCTGCCTTGATATTTATATGAATAATAACCATATGTTTGAGAGTTCTTGACTTTGTCGATTTTCCGATGCTTTCAATGCAATTTTTAACTTTTGCAAGGTTTAATACGTTATTTATGCTTTTTGTGATTCGAAGAAAATTGACCATTTACGTATGTACTATTATAATAAAAATTTTGTTAATAAAAGCTACATATCTATTATCATTAGATCTTATTAGTTAAATATTAGTTTTTTAAAAACATATTCAAATTAAAATTGCTAATATAAAATTTATTTTTGTAGTTAGCTAATCATACATATTACTGATGATAGCTGTATAAGTCTACTCTATAATATTTTTATTGAAAACTATTGCTTTAATCAATAATCTAATTGTAAATTGAAATAAATATTTACAGTAGGTAATGTTATTTACTAATAATAGTGCATATAATGTTTATTTAAAATTGTTTAATTACATTATTCTTAAGGCTTTAGAAGATGAAGGCCTGGATCCTGAGACTTTCGAATTCGTAGACGAAAATAAATCGATAAAACAACCTCCATCTCAATCTAGTAGTAAGTAAATTCAAACTATTTCGAAACACTAAAATGGTATAATATTATGGTTAGTTCGACCATTGTTACAACCCTTGTAATAACTGTTGCGAATGCAGGTGTAGTGGCGGCATGTTCAAACAATACGTGTAATATTGCAAAACAATTTACACAGTAATCTGTTCTAGATGTTATACATTGAATTGCAATGTGTATATATGATCTAATTAGTAATTACATCGAAATAATCTAGTAAAATCTAATCGGCCAGCTTACACATTACTAGACTATATCGCCTTTGGCAATCTTACATTTATTTTAATTGGTATTACAATATTCTTTATCAACATAAATTTTTTTAATAATTTAACATTTTATTTTTTGTTAAATATCACCCACTACAATAATATCGTTTCAGATCAACAAGAAAATATTACAACACCTAAAGAGACTGAAGAATCTGAAGATATGCTCAAAAATTGTGAAATTATAGAGGTATTATTAAAAATGAAAATATATAATTGAAAACATTATAATAAATGTTATAGGAAATCGGTGAGGTTCCAGAAGAATCTGACATATCCAAACATTCTAAGAATGAAGAAAAATTACACGAGAAGGCTAAAATTAGATGGTACGGAAGAAAAAAGTAAAGCTATTGATGACTCCAAAAAATGGGAAACTTCAGATAAACATCATATTTCTTCAAAAGATGATAGCGGTCTAGCTGAAGCAGAAAGTCCGATTCGTCTTACATTAGAAGAAGAAGAAACGTTTCAAGATGAAGAGGTTTGTATTTATGAGAATCCTATCTTTATAGCACATGCACATTATAATAGAACATTAGCACACATTTAAATAATAAAACATATAGTTATTACTTGGTTGCTATGTAATCAACTCCTAAGTTGTAATAATTAATATTTAACAAAAATGAATAACAAGAATCAACTTTAAATATTGCAGCCTATATCAATTTCGAAGATTTGTATAGGTATATTGTATAAACACAATTTTTAAGTCGCTACAAACTATCGCCTAAAGCAATCAAATCAGATTATTCATCATAATCTTCTTCATTGATGTAACAGACTCGACAACTTCTTTGTATATTTTATAGGTAATTTGTAATTATAACGGTGTATCTAATTTTGTAACATGCTGTTTTCAGTCATAGAGGTAACCTAGTAATAGTTTTAGTTTGTATTTTTGCTATTATTATTTGTTTTTACATCTGATAGATAGTTCAATTTAATATTAATCATTTCAGATTGAATCGGTAACTGATAGTACCAAGTCCGATGTGAAGATAAATAAACAGAATGAAAAAGGTAAGTGTATTTATATTATTTATAAATAAATAAGGGAAGATACAGGACTTTCACTAAGAAATGTTATTGTCTTTAAATTATACCTGCAATATTTATATATTGATATAGAAGATCCATCAGAAGATTTGGCTTATGATGTTAAATAATATCAACTTTACACAACAAAGAAAAGTTCATACCTTTAATTTCGTCTGCACCATTAAAGACTTGAATCGTCAGATGTAGAATATTAATTAGAAGAGAAGTTGGCACCATCATTACCGACCATGATTAATTGCATTTTGGAAAATGAATTCCAGTATACATAAGGAATACTACAAAATTATAAATATTGCAGGCATATATTATGACTTCTTTTTCTTAGTTAAAGAAAACAATTATTAAAGTGGTATGAGCGCTTGTGATATACAGATGAATATTTTAAGTGAAAGTGTTTTCAAGGTTGTGTTCATTCAACAGGATTTATATTTTAATCATCTGAAATTTTATTTTACATATAACAACTAACTAGATATTTTTTATGAGCATATATAATGCATTTAATGTTTTTTTTTAAATTTAATTTAGTATTTAAACTCTAAGATCATATTTCTTTTGGACAAGCACAGTTCTCTTTAATTAAATCAAACAGAATAAAATATTTTAAAAATCGAAATTATGATTTTTGTTTACAAACTAACTAATTAATTAGAATTAATTTTATTCACGTGAAATTGATAAATGTAATCCACAAAAGTAATAGATTGCTTATTGTATACATATATGGTAAAAAGTTATTTGTTATGCTATTTTGAACAAATGGAACAAAACAAAGTAAAGATATACTAATAGTATCAGAGTTAAAAACATATAGATGCAATGTCTGCAATTTTATTATGTCTGATTATAAGATGGTATGGATATTTGTTTCTTAGTGTAATATATTATTTTTGGCCTTTTAAGAGTAGGTACTTGTGTGCAGCTTTACATATTGTGAATAAGTGAAGTCGGTGTTGCTTCCATTAAATTCCATTCTTTTTAAAATATAATTTTAACACACAAAAGATAATGGTAGATTTGTTTTTCTGTTCGAGTCAGATCTGTTTCGACAAATAAAACCATATTAAATATTGTTAACAAATTTGACTTTAACAAAATGCAAAGTGTATTCATGCTGATTAAGAATGAGGGTAACATCGATTTTACTGATATATTAAATTTCAGACATTTATTTTATTCTGATGTTCTAATATTCTTAATTTGTTTTGTTCCATTTATTCAAAATAACACGGTAAATATTATTTTATCATATGCATACTATGTATATTTTAGTAAATATTTATTTTGTTATTATTGTAGTTCAATTTGTCTTGTCAATAAATCCAATCAGATAACTGTATCCTATCCTTAAATTATTCAACATGTTGACGGGCACTTAAAACTGAGTTAGGTTTTAAATTTGATATTGATATTTTACTGTATATACATGCAACTGCAGGGACAAACGAGTGTTCTATTGTAACATTAATTTTAATGATAGTTGGTTGATGGTGAGACCAAACATAAAAGTACTTATGTAATATTAAAACAACAACTTTGACTATTTTGTCATAAAATAGTCGGAAACATCATTATTTTGATCTGCAGTATTGCAAATTCAACTTTTGCAAAGTTAGTTTCAGCTTTTTTGTCCATCAATGTGTTAGTTCCTTTAATTTTCTCGACATTTTATTTTAAATCATTTACGGTTGAAAATAACTTCATGAAGAAATTAAAAGTATTTGTTAGTTTAATACCTTTTCTGGCTTGATTCTAAAGACAGGAATATAAAGTCAAGATGCCAGCATATTAATTGTGTAGATAAATGATTGATGTTTGTCTTAGCAGATGTACGGTTTTTAAAATTGGAAATTTTTGTTTAGTCTATTATGAAGTAATGTTGAACTTACAATTATATATTATGTATACTATACTATATAAAGGTGATTTAATTTCAATTTAAGGTCAAAAATATCTAAGGAGATAATTACATGTAAAAAAATCTTATGATAGAGATATTAAAAAACATATATCAATAAGTTCTTAGTTATCGAAAGAAATAAAAATAAATTATATTTAACAAGCCAATTATTAATTGATTATTCGAAAAAACTATTACTTCATAATAAACTTATGAACATATTCTTTTTGTACTTTTTTCCACAAGAAGCACCCTTATGCTCATAAAAAGTAAAATGCTTTTTTGTAAATAAAATTGATTTCGATGCAGAGTTGTCTATTTTTAATAATTGGATCAGCAACATTGTTGAAGAAAGGTGCAGTTTGTGATGATACTAAATAAATTAGAAAATTTAAATTTACCCTTTATTTTACAAATTTATTTTTGTAAAATGAAACAGTTTACATTGACATAAAATGTTCTCCTATGGAGCCATCAAATTAATTACCTCATTTCATACACATGGATTTGTTACATAGATGCGAAGAATTCGTCAAACAAGAACCAGGATGCTGCAAAGGACACACCAGTTAACAGTGAGAAGGCACATCAAAACAAAAAGCAAGAAGGAACTGGTTCGCCAAAATCTAGGTTGGTTTCTTCTTGGATACACGATCGATATATATATGTGGTTTTGTAAGGCGTTTAAGATTTTCTTATATATTGGTAACTCATCAGAAATATGCTGCTAAATTTAAATCGTTTATATGGAATTGAAGTTCTGATATTAAAACAATGGATCTTCATCAAAATGCCAAATGGATATCAAAAAAATGCACCTCATCAAACTTCAAGAGAATTATAAAGTACGAGAACGGAAAAGCGATTGTCCTCAATAATTGCTCATTTGACCTGCTCTTTATCACCATTTTCATCTTTATGGATGACTTCTTTGGAGTTCACTTGTTACTGCCCGTGTCATCTTGAAGAGAAGAATGTTTGTTTAACTGGAATAACATGAAGAACATACAATAACTTAGATTGGAATCGTAGTCGTATTTATGAAAAGCAGCTTTTTGATGAGTTAGAAATAAGTTGAATTAATAAATTTTACTACAAAGATGTATATAACTGAAGACGTAAGGTAACCCTTAAGCAAACCAATTTTATATTATGTCCCTTATTGCAGATTGATTACATTTTAGATTGCCAACATAAGGTTTTTTAAAAATATATACATATATAATAATAAATATATATCATGGAAATTTTAACCTTTTCAGGGATGAATTTATTAAATTAAACTTACTTAATATGCTATAAATATGAAATTTAACAAACGTTTGTTGATATATGTGTATTTTTTGTTAGAAAATATATAATGGATATTTACTCCGAGTAATTTTCATTTTACCTTCATCAATATGTTTGAATTAAAAAAATTAATAAATGCACACATATGTGTAAGTATCCCTGAAGAGATTAAATAATTAATGCCATTATTAACGTTTATAAAATCTTATAAATTTATATTTACTGTTCTAAATATTTTTGTATGAAAATAAAATTTATTTTTATCATAAAATGTATTATAATTTTATAAAGGAAATTAAGAATCGCAATATAAATTTAAATTTTTTCGTATTATCGAATTAAGAAACAAAAAGGTTATTTTATTTATTTTAACAGAAAATATAAATTGTAAAATAATTTTAATCTGATGTATTTCATTCTTACAACCACATAAAGTGTTATTGCATAATTATAATAATGTCTTATTTTATAGCAAAACTAAATCATTGAAAGCAATGAGAATGAGTCTAAATAGAAACTTGTGGATCACCAACATCTCTCAAAATACAAGAGCAGTCGAATTGAAAGATACGTTATCACCTTATGGAAAAGTGATTGGTGCTAAAGTTGTCATGAATGCAAAATATCCTGGAACTTGCTGTTATGGTTATGTTACAATGCTAACTGTTGAAGATGCAAATAATTGCATTGCAAAATTAAATAACACCGAACTAAATGGGCAAATCATTCGTGTTGAAAAAGTTTGTTAAACTCATATGTTATACCTACACGAATTTTTAAAATAACTTTTATAGGTACGGCCCGATCACGTATTTGCAGCCAGATTTAATGTAAAGAAGCCTATTGACAGCAATAAAGATGAAAAGGGAAAACAGAAAGGTGCTGCTATGAGTCAAGTTTTGAAATTTCAAGATAAAGAAACTGGCAAAGGTTTCAACAAAGATGTTGATAAAGCAAAAAAAGAAGACAAACATGATGAAAAAAGAGGTAGTAAGGAAGATCTTACTAAGGACGATTCTAGTGGAAAAAATTTAGATGCAAGCAGGGTGAGGATAACTTATTATTTATTTTAAAAACTATATAATAATTTTTGTAATTATTAAAAGTAATGTAAGTTATATTTAAAAAAAAATTGACAATTAAAAATATGTGTAAATAACAAATTAAAAAGAATCTTAAAAGAGAAAATAAAGTCAAAATTGCCATTTTATTTTAGAAATCGAGAAGTCTGGAAAAATCTCACCACCGATCAACCTCCAACAGTGGAAGTAGAGGTGACGTACTGACATTTGATAAGATAAAGGCAAATAAGAATTACAAAATGTGTTTCTTTTTACAAATTACATTATGTTATTGTAGGAAGTACGAGAAAGGCAACGACAACGTGAAAGAGAACGGTACATAAGAGAAGAGAATCGTCGTCGCCGTGAAGAGATTGCTCGTCAGCGTGAAGTTGAAAGAATGCAACGTAGTGAAGCAGCACGTTTAGATCGTGAAAGAGAAAAACTGCGCACGGAAAGGGAGAAATTGGAAAAAGAAAAGGCAGAAATTATCCGCCTTGAACGTGAACGCCAGAAGGTCGAACGTGAAAAATTGGAGATAGAAAGATTAGAATTACAACGTGCTAAGTTACGTTTACAAGAAGAAGACCGTAGAACAGTAAAACGCTCAGCTCCATATAGACGCGAAGGATCTTATGAAGAAAGAAAGCGTGTTGCTGGGAGTGAAAGACGTTATGAAGAATCACCGACACGTTTTGAACCATCAAGGTTAGCATAAGTTTTGCATGTATTTCTAACACTTAAAATTAGATAAAATACGTTACACGCTGCCAAATATTTTAAAATCGTTTGAAACATGTCCGTGTTAATGGTTTTAAAACTTTTTATAATATTTGGTAATATATTGGAGTGCAGGCAACATTGCATCCATATTTCTTTCATTCCGATACTCTAATATCCTAACTTTGCTTTATTCCACTCTTGAAATACTAATAGTAAATAATCTATTACCGTATGTGTATATTTTGATATATATACATTATACAGTTCATACTTCAAGAAATGTCTGCTTCCAAAGATTGATTGTTTGAAGGTTATCGACTAGCTACCTTCCCTTAATAGTTAAATAATACTCATATTTTATAGATCAAGTAATCAAGTTAATTAAAGAAAATTATTACTTTTGCAGTTTCGAAAACAATTTTAAATCTTAATACAGCAGACATGTGATATTAACCATTTTTGTATTATATTTATACAATTTTGCCTTACAGATATATGCACAAATTACTTAAAATTCAGTTGATTTACTGTAACACAGTACTTACATAATGACTTTTTGAATTAATTATCACTAACAGTAAGTTAATTAACATAAGAACATGGTGATAATAACTTAATAATATATTTGACAAATTATATAGTTTGTTTTTAAATTCGAAACTGAAATAAAATAGCTAACATACCAAAATTTATAAAAGGTGTGTTGTAACATTTTTTGATAATTATAGGTTTTTCTGTAGCATATTAATAAAAAAAAACTTGTTAAAATTAGATTCATGGTGGCATAACCTTTTCTTTTCAATTATGATTTTAATAATCTTGTGAAGTAAAAGTCCATCCATGTAAATTGCATGTTACCTTTCATATCAAATTTGCTTTTAAAATTACTTCATCTGCGTGTTTGGTAAAAGTTTATTTAACATTTTTTAGTGGTGAGTTGGTTTGTGATTGTTTATAGCGGACTTTTACTTTACTGGATTTTTATTAAAAGGAAATTTCACACCAGACACATTCGCAAAATTGATATCTTCTAATTTTTATTAAAATATCTGTGTCTGAGTTAATTTTGATCTAGAGTAATAATAATTTTTTTGACAGTGTCAAGTCTCATGAACCAACTTCACCTACTAAAAAATTTGGATCTACAAAGCCTTATAATACGAGAATAGTAACATACAAAAAACGCGATTCTTATTCATCTAAACGTGAAAACAAATATGAAACTGAATGTGCTCAACCTCAGTCCTCCTCTATAACACGTGATCTACCAACAACTATTACTAAATACGAAGGAAGTTCAGTATTTAGTATTTTTTGTGAAAAGGATTTGCGTGATGGATCGCGACATGAAAATTCATCTATTTCAAATTCCAGGTGATCTAAATTATTCGGTTAAATTCTACCTACGTAAAAGGGTTATAAAAATAAATCTTAATTATTATTGTTTTTTTTTATTAGAATGTCTAAGGAGTCTCGTTATAATGAAAGAGAAAGAGAACGTAGTCCTCATTATCGTACTGTACGGCTTGCAAGGGACCGTCGACCTATTCCAGAACATAAAACTGAATTACGCTCCTCTCGTGAACATCGTTATACAGATCCAGACAAAGGTTGTTATAATGTTCTAGAGTTAATATTTTTTAATTATTATAAAATTTATTTAAATATTTTACATAACATACAAATAGAAGTTTATAGCTTATATTAAACTAACATATCCAATATGTAATCTTTTGTTATAGATTCTCAACGCTTTGATCATAGTAATACTAGTAACAGTTGGACACACTCTTCTCCTTCATCAAATAAAATGTTTAGTTCTAGTGGTTCTAATGTAATTCCTAAAACTTGGAGATCTGCTGAAACATCCAATAATTCAGATCGGTATGAACAACAATATTTTTTAAATCTTTATAAACTAATTTACCTATTAAATCACAATATAGATGTTTTATGGAGTTTATTGTTTTAGGTGGAATACAGGGAATGTATCTCGTGGAACATCACTATCGACAACTGGTTTTTCTGGAAATTCTAATATGAACATGGGACCATCCTGTCCACCACCACCTACTATTAATAATTACCCTTCTGACAGATTTGAATATAAATCGATAAGTACTGTAAGGAAATATTAAAACTTACCAAACATATTTTTGTTTGGGTTATATTCCTTTTTCCAAAACTTGTTTATTAGTTTTGTATTAAAACTTATATTCTTATTATTTTGAATGTAATATAAAAAGTATTATCATCCCATCAATTTAGATCTATATTTTACTTTCAAAATTTGCACCTTAAATATAGATATGAAAAGTATATTTAGATATAATATAAATATAAAAATCTTTATGGTACTGATTTATCTTTAAAAATAATACATTAGTACCAATTTTTAAAAATATTGACGGCATGAAACATTTTGGTTTCTGATTTTAATCAATACATTTATGTTTATACGTGTATAAAATAAATCTATTGTCAGTTCGTTATAAGGTATAATAGGTATATGGTGTATTATACTTGTTGCAGTAAATTGTAAAACTATCTAACTTTAATTTTATTTAATTGGAAATTAGTTTTTTATAATAATTGTCGAGTGTTAATGGTTTAAAAATTTTGAAAAATTATACCTTTTTTTCATTAAGAATTTAATTCTATGATCAGGTAGTTCTCTTAAATAATAGTAATGTTATCTAATCTTTATACTTTGTGCTCATAGAAAAATTCATGTATAATGTTTGTGTGACAAAAATATTTATCACGATTATATTATTTTTGAACTTTCCTGGAATAGACGATTTGGAAAATAATACAAATGAAGCTGCATTTATGTAGTTAAAACAATATAATGAAGATAATTAAGATCGGGATTTTAATAACCTTTTAAATTTTATTTCTTATTTTTATAATGCTGTATAATCATTGTTATTTATTTAGGATTTAGCTGTAAAAATATTTACTTTAAATTGATGATTATATATAATCTTTTATTATTAAACAATAATTTATAGTGTTAATTCTTCTTTTAATATTTTTTATTAAATGATAATTAATTTTTTATTCTTTATTGCTTGTGATACATCAAATTTGTAAAAGTCTAAACAAGACACAGTGTCAGTTTTGTATGTCATTTTGTTTTTTTCAACATTACATACTTTGAGAATTTTCTGTGTATTTGATATTTAAAATCATGTACAACCCTGGAAACGAATTACAGGTAAATGGACGTTTTCAAGGAGTTTCTTTTTATTTTTGGTACATCAATAAAACTCAAATATTACACAATGTATACAGCTATAAAATAAAAATGTGTTACAATTTAAAAGTGCTTATCAAAGAAACCCAAACACGACAATGCTCTTATTAAATGTTTTTTAAATTTATATTGTATTGCAATTTTTCATGTACTAATTTTATTTTATTTTTAACCCTAACTCTTGCTTTATAATTTTGAATTAAATTTTCCGATAAATTATGTTCCAAAGAAATGATAGTAACTCTGGCGAATTTATCTTATTTAATATTTGTGACTTTTCTACCATAGAAATAAAGCTAATATACTTTGTACAATAAATTTAATATCATTACCAATAAAAATTCATGTATTTATGATCGTAAGTTTAAAATAAAGTTCATCGTTAATATTACAAACTATATTAAGTAAGTAGTTTAGTATAAAATCTAATTGGTTACTCACTACTGAAGTTTTTGCTTTCTTAAATATTCCTTTTTTTTGTATTAAAGGACATTACGAGTTTTTATAAGGAGCTGGGCACAACTGAAGATAGCAATGAACCATATACTGTTTGAAAGCCTACAACGTAGGTCCAAGCATAAGTCATGAAAATGGAGTACAACATTTTTACGAGCATTCAAATGTTTTATATCGGTTTTGTAACTAAAGACATTTATCGATAGAATTCATGAACAAGTACTCATGTGTTATATGCCATCGGAAAGTGCGCTTCGAGATCTACACGATGTCAAATTCAACGTCCTAACTGGTGGTACAAGGGCACATTCAATGCTTTAAATAAATTTTTATACGGGCCCAGCAACTTGTAACCAGTCTAGGACACGCATACGTCGACGGACCCTCACGAGCCATATACCACTAGAAAGCACGCATCGAGATCTTTACGATGGTGATAAATTCAACGACCTAACTGGTGGTACAAGTACACTTTTAATGCTTTCAATGGATTATTTATATTATAGAAATAGTACATATTGCATAAGTCTAGACGAAAGAAATAATTGTAAATCAAAAAAATATTTGATGCGATAGATATTACACACTTAAATTAACTTATTAGCGATGTTTATTGCTGGTGGTGCATACGAATTGGTCGGTAAAGCATGCGAAAGCAACCACAACACAAAACAAAAATCCATTTAAAGCATTGAAAGTGTGCTTGTACCAGCAGCTAGGTCGTTGAATTTAACACCATCGTAAAGATCTCGAAGTGCACTTTTCAATGGTATATAGCTCGTGAGGGTCCATCGACGTATGCGTGTTCTAGACGGGATACACGTTGCTGGGCCCGCATTAAAATTAATTTAAAGCATTGAAAGTGCCCTTGTACCACCAGTTAGGAAGTTGATTTTGTCACCATTGTATAGATCTTGAAGCGTACTTTCCGATGGTATATGGCTGGTGAGGGTCCGTCGACGTATGCGTGTCCTAGACTGGTTACATATTTCTGGGCCCGCATAAAAATTCATTTAAAGCATTAAAAGTGCCCTTGTACCACCAGTTAGGACGTTGAATTTGACACCATCGTAAAGATCTCGAAGCGCGCTTTCCAATGGTGTATGGCTGGTGAGGTCCGTCGACGTATGCGTGTTCTAGAGGAGATACACGTTGCTGGGCCCGGACAAAAATCCATTTAAAGCAATAAAAGTGTGCTTGTACCAGCAGCTAGGACGTTGAATTTGATACTATCGTAAAGCTGTCGAAGTGCACTTTCCAATGGTATATGACTCGTGAGGGTCCGTCGACGTATGCGTGTCCTAGACTGGTTACAAGTTGCTGAGCCCGCATAAAAATTCATTTAAAGCCTTGAAAGTGCCCTTGTACCATCAGTTAAGATGTTGAGTTCGACACCATCGTGTAGATCCCGAAGCGCACTTTCCGATGGTATATAACACATGAGTACTTGTTCATGAATTCTATCGATAAATGTCTTTAGTTACAAAACCGATATAAAACATTTGAATGCTCGTAAAAATGTTGTACTCCATTTTCATGACTTATGCTTGGACCTACGTTGTAGTACCCGTTGAGGCTTTCAAACAGTATATGGTTCATTGCTATCTTCAGTTTTGCCCAGCTCCTTATAAAAACTCGTAAGGTCCTTTGTATTAATTGTATTAAAATAATTTAAATTATCTAATATGATTTTGCAAATATTAAAAGGTCCTACAGATAATATCGATGGCGTTTTGTCAAAAGGGCGTAACCCACACTTGTGAAAATGAGTTATTCTGGCTATCTAGCAAGGACATCATCTGTTAAAATCTAGTAACAACTTTCCGATTTTTTCCACCAGAAAAATCGATTTGTATTTCCGTAAAACGTATATGCTTATAGTTATGCAATAACATAAAATGTGTGCTCCTGTAAAATTTACTTTTTGTGGGTTACATCCTTCTACAAACATGCAGTCGATATGTTCTTGTTAGGACATATTTGTTGTCTAAGGATAATAGCTTATAATAGATATCAACTTCTAGAGTAATTAAAGATAATTATTCATAGGAATAAAGATGTGACAGTCTATTAGGGTTTTGTCCGATAAAGATTCGTAATTATAATTAATCAAAATGAAATGATTGATATTGGTTAAAAGTTTAATAGTACCTACATAAAAATAAAATTTGTACAACTAAATTAAACGTATTGTTATACCAAAAAAGAAAACAAGATTCAAATTTACAACATACAATACAAAATACTTTAAATGTTTATTGAATCAATAATGATTTTTGTATTATCTTATTTTTTAGTACTATAAAAGCAATTAAAACAACTAAAATATTTTACACTGGAATTATTGCACCATTGTAAATTTAAATCAGTCAATACTGTAAAAATGTAGCTAAAATAGTACAAAATTAAAATAAAAATTACTTATTAATTTATTGTATTTACAATAATACATACAAAGTTAAGTCTTTTATGGAATTGTAATTTTTCTGAAAAAATAAAAATATTTCTGATATTCCTCTACACTGAAAGGTAGAAGAGGACCAAATTATATATGCATCTGATATTTAAACAATTATGGTGGGTTTATGCAGTCACAATTAATGATTAACAAGTAACAATTATTAGACTATGGTATAGTTTGTACATTCGATTATGAATTACATAATGGACCAAGAGGATGCAAGTATCACATAAAATTTATCAAATTATTTGGTTTTCTAGATTAAAGTGTAATGTGAGAATCTTTGTATTATTACAGTAGTTGCATAAATTATAATCGTTATATTTATTGCCAAATATATTTGGTAATATTCCTATAACTGTTCATAATTACGGGTCAGTGTTTCATTTACAAATGCAAAAGTGTGACGAGCAATTTTTTTATTGTTTTTTAAGGAAGCTATGTTTGGTTAATTAATAAATATATGTTAAAACATTAATTTTACTTTAGCTTGCATCTTATCACGTGATTATTTATGAAAAATAGGAAATATTAATAAATTTATAGTCAAAATGTCACGCAACGTGGTATGTGCGAAACTCATTTTTCGGAGTTCTTGCCCTTGTAGTACAAGTTATACTACTGAGAATACAGCACATTTGCATTAAAATTGAAGTTCATATGAATTGTTATCCAAAGAAAAAAACATCAAGCAGATTAAATTGGGAAAATATTCTGTTTTAGGCCAACATATTTTACGAGAATTTTTCGTGTTACAAACATGGACACACCTTTGCGTCGATATCTGTGGTAGTTTTTTGAAAATTAATACTGGCAATAAAGTTGAAAAAGGGAAACCATCGCCGAGTGAATTGTTGTGATAGTACGGAAGGTCTGTTATTTTTATTTGCTAATTCAATTTTGTAAAGCATAATCTGTTAACAACATGGTCATGCACAGAACATATAAAAGTACAATATTTGGGTTGATTTTTGTACAAACGTTAAATGTTGTGGTAAACATTACATTTTATAAATTTCACGAAAATAGGCTGTGTTTTAAATTATGCTACAGCCAATTATGTTATTTTACATGTTAGTATTCACAAACATGGCCATACTAGACCATGTTTGTATAAACTGACCTTCACATCATTTTAAATTATTAAACTATATTTATTCTCATTTCATATAAAAAAAATCTGTATATATATATATATATATATATATATATATAAGAAAAAGAATAGGGATGCAGAACAGAGAAGACGAACACACATTAAAATTGACCCGGTATTTTTAGCTAACCAGGCATATTAAGCTTGATTACCTATATCGTAAAACTTATTTATTGACCTCTATTCAAAATGTCAAACAAAAATTAAATCTCGCAAAGAAATGTTAACACCAAAAATGAAAATGACCCATACATGTGCACAGTCATCAACAATTAAGAAGCTAAAAGTTAACAAACTTTTATTTTTTAAATTTTACTTAATTGTACGAATGTACTCATTTAATTATATGAAGTTCAAATTTTTTCTTGTTATTTTAATTTTAATTGTAAATTGTAACTGCATAAATCCACCCACCATAATAAACATAATTAATGAAGCAAATGTGATTATTACACACATTTAAAATAAAAGGTTTAGACACGCTATATAATAGTCGAACAATTTTAAAATGGCAAAATAATAATTACAATTAATAAAACAGACAGCAAATTAATTATCGATTATCTTATTTGATATAAATTTGAAAATATTCACATTAGTAAAATAAAAATTGAGAGTACCACTTTTATTTAAAATATTTGTCTCTTTTCGATACGTATTTCTAAAATAAAATTTTAAATAAGGTGGAAGTTATAAAATATGTTTAAAGATACTGTAAGTAATTAAGTATACCGAGTATACTTATTACGAATTATTTGGATCACATAATAATTTGCGGTTCAGGAACTGAAGTAGCTATATTTTTGTGAGGCAGTACTTGACCTCCATTAATATATAATTCATCTTTAACTATAACATCTTCACCTAAAACTGTAATTCCCTCCATTCTAACCCATCGTCCTACTGAACAACGCCAACCGATAATACAATTTTCCAACCAAGAATGAGATCTAATTATAGCATCTCGGAGTATTGTGCAACGTTTGATACATACACCTGTAAATAAGTAATTATAATGAATATTTTTTCAATAAATATTAGTAACGACTGTTTACCATCTTCTACGACAGCACCAGGTCCAATAGTTACGTTGGGTCCAATTTGACAATTGACTCCAATTTTTGCAGTTGGATCGATTAAGACATTGCCTACTACTCCTGGCCCCGATTGTAACTTTTCTGGACTTTTTTGACGAAGCATCTTTAGATACATACACATACCTAAAATTTACAAAAAAATGTCATATATTATATTGTAAGTATGTTAAATAAGCATGTTTTATAAAAGGTGTCTACCAAAATAATGTGGCAACCAAGTAATCTACGATGTAATGAACAAACCAACAGAAAAATGAACGATGCTTGTAATAAAAAAATCTCTAAAAACTTACCAGTCAGAAAATCTTTTGGTTGCCCAACATCCATCCAGAAACCTTGCAGTTCAAATGCACACAACTGTTCATCTTTAGCCATATAAGGAAAAACTTCTTTTTCAACCGACATAGGTCTCAACTCGATTCTATTAATTACGGTAGGATTTAAAATATAAAGTCCGGCATTGATTTTATTAGATATAAATTCCTGAGGTTTTTCCACAAAATTCCGAATACAATTATTTTCATCATACACTACTACACCGTACTTTGAGGGTTCCTCAACTTTTGTAACTACTATGGTACCTTCTCTACCATGATTACGGTGAAATTGAGCTAACTCTTTAAAGGGAAATTCACATATTATATCTGAATTTAAAACAAAGAATGGTTCTGGGCTTTTTTGTAAATAATTTTTAGCTAACGCTATTGGTCCAGCTGTCCCTAAAGGTTCAGTTTCGTGCGAAAAGGTTAGGGTAATTCCTAATGCTTTTGCTTCGAGAGACAGCTCCATTTCCATTTGTTCGGCACGATAAGAAACGGCAAGAATTACTTCAGTTACTCCAGCTTCCACCAACGCTTCGATCTGATGAAGTAGAATAGATTTATTTGCAAATTCTACTAATGGCTTTGGCCGGCTAAGAGTTAGTGGTCGTAATCTGGTACCGTAACCACCCACTAATATTAGGGCTCTCATACCTTTTTTATTATTATCAATCATCGCGATTAACCTAAAAAAAAGAAATTATTTATTGTAAAATTTTAGAAACATACATACAATTTGTGCAGGTAAAAGTATTTACAAGGTGTTTTGTTGGCAATTACACGTCATTAAAACAACTTTGTATGAGTAAATATTTTAAAAGATAACGACCGTCAAATAAATTCATAGTTAAACTATGCACCGTTCACAATAAATTATATTTATCAATTTAAACATGCGTAACAATTTTTGATAAATGCTTTCAAATTTAAATCAAAACACCTAACTATTAACATTAATAGTTATAAAGTAAAATATATGTATTTAAAATTGATATAAAAAAATACGATTTACACTTTATAGCGTAAAATCTACGAATACAATTTTTTAGAAAATGCGGCGATCGTTTCTTTTTAAAATTAAAATCATAAGTTTTGCGAACTTCTTTAATTTGTTTTCAAAACGTTAAAAAAACTTGAAAAAATTCAAAATTAATCTTAGGGACTTGTCATGTTAAGCAACGTGAAGTCACTAACGTCATACATAAATTAACGTGAACGTCTTTAATATCCATACTCTTTCTTCCCATCAGTAAATTCTATGTAAGTTTATTTTCGTTTTTCATTTCAAAAATAATATTTTCCGTTATATTAAATGTTAACATTGGAAAATAATTTTGGAATTCTCTATACGATTTCTTATTTTTATTAATTAGAGTGGGAATGGCGGTTTCCAATAGGATGTTTTCAAGAATACTGGGTAAGTTTAAAATAATTATATAATGCCCCTGGGTTTCATTATCAAAATAGATATTCCTTGTTGGTATTTATAACGTAATTTATTATTATGTTTAATTAGTAATCGCAATTAATTATTTTATATTTTAAAGACTAATATCCACATTTAATAGTCGGATTCAACGAGAAAATTTAGATTAAAGTTCAACTGATAATTTTTTTTAATAATAATTTCTTTCTTATAGCAATAACTATTAAATTGAACGAATCGATTAAAATGTAGGGTCTAAGTTAATTTATTCTTGTGCTCTATACTAAAAAAATAATTGTTTGTAGTAGTTTGTACTTGATTTGAATAATAGAATAACGTAATAGAATTTTGTGTTCTACAGGTACTTATTTATTTGATTATGATTGATTTTCATTATTACAGTCCATATAGTTTCTAGAAATAAAATAGTAAAAATTAAATAGACATTAATTGTGTAGATAAAATGACGACTTTAATCATTAATATGATTTACTATTTCTATATACTACTTCTTGATTTTCTTTATAGAATGCTTTATACTTAAAATGATCGTTTTTAAAATTTATTTCACAGCGGAGGGTTTTAAAGTATCCAAATCCATTCGATTTAACACTTATGATGCTACACGTCGAAATTTGAAGATCAATAACAACACTAAAGTAATATGCCAAGGATTTACTGGCAAGCAAGGAACATTTCATAGCAAACAAGCTATAGAGTATGGTACCAATGTTGTCGGCGGTGTTTCACCTGGAAAAGGAGGAAACACACATCTAGGTCAACCTGTATTCAATACTGTAAAGGAGGTTTGTTGCAGTTATTTAGTATTGTAAATTTATTAAATATATTTTACTCCGAATAATATTAAATTAGGCAAAAGATGCAACTGGAGCTGATGCAACTGTTATCTACGTACCCCCACCGGGAGCAGCTGCAGCTATTTTAGAAGCCATCGAGGTTGAAATTCCTTTAATAGTTTGCATTACGGAAGGCATTCCACAACAAGACATGGTTAAAGTCAAGCGCAGATTGCTTTCCCAAAATAAAAGTAGATTGGTGGGTCCTAATTGTCCAGGAATCATCGCTCCGGAACAAGTAGTTTTACTATTAAAATTAATTTAACAATACGCATAACATTATCGTTATTAGTGTAAGATTGGTATTATGCCAGGCCACATACATCAAAAAGGAAGAGTCGGAGTAGTTTCTCGATCTGGTACATTAACTTACGAAGCAGTTCATCAAACTACTCAAGTAGGATTAGGTCAAACTCTTTGTGTCGGTATTGGGGGAGACCCTTTCAATGGTACAGATTTTATTGATTGCCTCGAAGTATTTCTTCAAGATCCCGAAACTAAAGGTATCATTTTAATTGGCGAAATTGGAGGAGTAGCCGAAGAGAACGCTGCCGAATATCTTTTAAAAAATAATACAGTAATATAACAATATATTTAAATTAAAATTTTTAATCGATACTTTGTTTTAGGGTCCTAATAGTAAACCAGTAGTATCATTCATTGCGGGTATTTCTGCCCCTCCTGGCCGACGAATGGGTCATGCGGGTGCCATCATTTCTGGAGGTAAAGGTGGAGCTCAGGGTAAAATTAATGCTCTAGAAAAGGTATGCAGCAATTCTTTTTAACTAATTAATTGCATGTTTATTTTATAGGCCGGAGCAATTGTTTCAAAATCACCAGCTCAAATGGGAAACATATTATTGAAGGAAATGCGTCGTTTAAATCTAGCATAAATGCTAGTTCCCCTTTTTTGCGATACTGATATTATTGTTTTTGTTGTATATTTAATATAACCTAATCATGTTGTTTAATTTAATTTGTAACATCTGTGTGCTTTAAAAAGTTTTGTTACACCCTTTGGTTACATAAAGGTATTGTAAAATTTTGTATTTATTTCTTAAATTTTCTTTGACATGTATGAAGATGAGTACATACATAAATATTGTAATTAGCTTAAATAAGCTATACGTAAATAGTTTAATTACAAAGATTGTAAGATAAAATTTTGTAACATCTTTTTCTATGCTCTAAAATTGATCCTATTAATTCAAATTATCCGGACACCTTTAGGTAGAGGGGAATATGATTATAAAAAAATATATATTAATTCAAATTATTCGTATAAATTAGATTCTATTTTGAAATTTGACAATGTTAAAAAACGAAAGTTTGTTCTTTGATTAAATTTTAAATAACATACATTAGCTATTTGAAATACATTGAGTAATTATACAAATTTAGATGACTTGTAATAGATAGAAAGTTAATGTTGCTTAAAAATCCTAATTTTAATTAAATACTATATAATAGAAATTTTGTAAGTCATTCAAATATATTTTAAAACGACGAATTCTTACAAATTTCTTTGATTTGACTGAGGAATTTTTAATACTTATATAGATTTATAAAATAATTTTTGTTTAAGATGATAATTTTATAACATCAGATAGTTGCCTTATTTATTTAATTATAGTTAATTGAACATTATATGAACAACTAGAATGCCAGTTTTCACATAAAGGTAAATAAGTAGTAATTTAAACTGCCTAAGAAATATAATAGGTATAATATTTTTGTTATGTTATGTTATGTATTATAACTGATTGTTGTGAATAAAGTTTTATGATAAAAATTGTATTTGATGAATAAAGCCATACGCCTACTTTTTCGTTTTAATTTTACAAAATTTTAATTTCAATTAACCCCGAAATAAAGTTAGATGTAATTACTTAATAATTGTATTTTTAAAATTTAAATATAAAAGGTTATATAGTTACTTACATGTTTAACTTTATTTTTGTTATCTTTGGTGATCTATGTAAGTCTAAATCTAGTTTTTAAATTTTTAAAAGGTATTAAATCAAAATAATAGTAAAAAGATTATTTTAAATAGAATTTGTTAAATTTACACTTTTGGTATTGTATCAATTAACATTTCAACGATTAGATTGACACATTCATTAACACTTGCATATGCAATATTTTCAGTTCACTCTAGTGTGGGTCACCACTGCATATGAAGTATTTATTACTGACAAATACAGTGGTGATTATTTAAATGGAAAAATAAATACTATGAGACAGCACTGCTAGTATTTTTGTTTGTATTTGAAGTCTAAATATAAGATGTATCAAAGAATTACTGTTCGATGTCAATTAATAAACAATTAAATTAAGTGTTAAATTATTGTGTGTGCTCAGATTGTCCACGAATGTGTTAATTCAACAGTAAAAGGATAACACACAACCATAACTACCAAAATTTAATAAGAAACATTTTTACATTTTGATAAAAATATAAATATATCAATCCCAATCTTCATCTTCAGTATTGGTCGATTCAGTTTGTTCAACATTGATTGGTGGTGGAGGAATCATCGCCGAAATTTTATTCATAGCCGAGCTTGTATCTTGATCTTGACTTTTAAATCCAGAAATGCCTTTACGACGAAGAGATAATTTTGCATGTAAATCTGCCATTAAGTCTCCAGTAGGAACGGATTTCTTTTGCTCAGCTGCTTTAAGTTTGGCATTTTTTAGACCTCCAGCCTTACGAATTGCTTCCATTAGACTACCGTGAGCGTCATCCATATTCATAAGTGGATGTGATGTGGAACTTTCCGGTTCATTTTTAACAGGCTTCGATTCTACTACAGGTTCAATAATGTTTAATTCGACAGGTGCAGAAGAAGATACATCTTCTGAAGTAACTGTTGCTGATACTTCGTTTTGAAACAATGGTGGTAATGGAATTGATATATCTACAATTTCCATACTGGTGTTACTAACAGTTACTGATTCATTTGTAGAAGGATATTCCGAAACATTAGGACTTGTGGCAACTGATGGTGCAATTCCTGGACCAAGTTCATCTATATAACGTAAATCATCTGCAATTCCAGGTAAATCAGGTAGATCTAAGGGTACATCTATTACCGGAACATCTCCTAAATCTGGAGAATAAAAATAGGAATCCACCGATGATCTAGTTAAGATTGTTTTATCAGATATTGATAAAGGCGCTTCACCTATATCAGAAATGTTCATAACATCATCCTTTTTAATGGTAAAAGATGATTGTAATGGATCTGATAATACATAATTTTTATATGGATTTTTACCAGTGTTATACAAAAGTAAATCATTAACACATTGAACATCTTTAGGAACTTCGCCCAAACCGCTGTTACTTTTTTCATCTTTATCTGGGCCTAGTTTAACATGATAAAACTGTAGCGGTTCTAAAGGTTTGTCCTTGATTGGCACCTCTTTATATTTAACTTTTGTTCTAGTAAACTCTATGGGTTTGTTTTCAAAAATGGATTTATAATCTCGATAAATATCTACTGCTGGATATTTACAACTAGAAAATACCTGTGTTGCTTTTTTAGTTCCTTTTAAATTTGATATTTTTGCATTTGCTGCATCAATTCGACTAGTTAAATTTAATAATTCTGTACTGTTTTTCGATATTCTCTTATTTACACTATCGAATATATCATCAACTACTTTAGATAAATATCGAAGAGCGTCCGCTATTTGAATTATGGTTTCTTCTCTTCGTAAATTTTGGGGAATAATTGGCACATTGTATAGGATATGCATAATCAGTTGTTTTAAATATTCATATAGAAATTTCAAGTTAAACTACAATATTTCACAAAACCGTTAACGATTGAACCACAAATAACCTAACATTTATATATTACTAGTTACTTTTAATATTTTAAGGTTTTCTCTGGATTGAACAATGACATTATATTTTGGTGCTTTATTTTAAATTCAAAATATAATAATATAATAATGTTAACAAGTATGTACATACATACTATTTATTAAATTGTATATTTCTCATGCTCAATATTAAAGGACAGTCTAAAATTATTTGTTACAAAGCAATTTTCGTTTACATTTTAAGAACGATAAGAAGTTACGTTAAAAAATAAAGTAAAATATATTTATTTTAATTGTATTCATGTTTTTATATGATATACGATTAACAATAATTAATACATTTTGTAAAGTTTTATGTTTTAAAGTTTTAACAATTTTTTTATTAATTTAGAACTTGTCCCAAATTAGTACAATAAAAATAGTCTTTAAACATAAGCTATATTGTATATGAACAATATACTTAACTATAAGTATCTACATGAAAGTAACGAATTCCAATAGTAAATTCCAAAAGTATATCAGTAAATAGATCAGTGGTAATAGGTCAGTAGTAGTAGTAGTAGTAGTAGTAGTAGTAGTAGTAGTAGTGCAGTAAATTTTATTTGTGTATTAAAGTACAAAAATATAATGGAGTTTCAAGAATTTTTGATGGATTATATTGATTTCTGACTGATTCATTGTTTTGATTGATTGATTTCTGTCTAATTTTGGATGGATAATGGCGCTCCAAATACCAAAATACAAAAGGTGCCGTTGTTAAAACTGTTTCATTGCTGTAGAAATAAGATTTATGTTAAAACGGATGTATGTATGAATAAAATATCAATTTATCGTAATTCTACAACTTTTTATTAATCAATGAATGTAACGGCACGATACGCATTCTTAAAGTATCGTATTTTCACCGAAAAAGGCAATTTAAATGTTTGGTTTTTCTATGAATTATTAATTTAATATTTATTTAAATTTAATATAAATAATAATTAATTCCTTATTAATATAGCAAAATATAAATATATCAACTTGCAAATAATTTTGTGGCGTTATAGTGAAAAACATCGCTATAATTCTCGATAAAAGTATGATTAAATCATTAAAATTGCATATAAAAGTAAAAGGGCATGTAATTCGTTGAAGTCCTTGAAACGAACTAGTCCAATGATTTTTCGGAACAAAAATTGTCCTACCTGAAATTAGGAAAATCCGTTTTAATTCTGCTCTTACGTAACGCCATTCTGTAAATTAGCGGTGTTAAACGCGGTTGCTATTTATCGATGAGGATCACATTTCAATTCTATACGTGATAATTTATTTGAATCCGTGATATAGCCTTCCTAACAACACCGAGAAAAACAACGTCATCGTGGATGTTGAAATAAGCCATCAATGTGCGGTCAAGTGTCCATTTTAAAACGCAATACTGACCGCGAACGTTTTGAATATTATATAAAACACGTGCAAACATTTTGATTTAAGTTATTTAATTTTTGTGTGATTTGTTGTTAGCATATTAAATGAGAATGCAGAAAAGTCATTTAATTTTATGTGTTTTCTTATTTGTGATATTCAATGTACACAGAGCGCAGGGTGAGTTTGAAAAAAAACAAGGGAATTTGGAAATTTGTAGGCAATTTGTTTCGTGTTCTTGTTTTTTGTTTACAGTTTCTGAAATTGTTTATCATATTTAATTTCGATTAAAAAATTTTAATTTTGGATCAAGGGCGCTGCATGATTTTTATCTTCGATAAGTGAAAGTGCATTTTTTTAATATAAGAATCGTAGTTAGATTTATCGATGGCCTTTGAAATCCATTTATAGTATGATACACAAACACCCATTATTTTTTTAATTTAATTTCCTTTTAACCCAGAATCAAGTAACTGTCGCACGCCAGGTCAACAAGATGGTACTTGTATATCAATAAAAAACTGCGACTCTCTTCTAAATATATTAAAAGCCAAAGGAGCAGCGCCGGATGTAGCCACATTATTAAGACAATCCCATTGTGGTTGGCAAGGACAATATCCTTTAGTATGTTGTCCTGAAATAATAAGTAAGTCTGTCAGTACCGAACGCATAGAGGAAACGACGATAAAATTAACTGAAAGGACATTAACGGAAACCCCCAGAGAAATCAGCAGTGATGGTTTACCAAGACCTCCAGACTGCGGATTTAATAACATAACAAAAAATCGAGTTGTAAACGGCGTTCCTGCATTATTAGGTAAGCTACCTATATATTAGGTATATGACGTGGCATTTATTTAATGGACGTTTTGATTTATTTATGATTGATTGATTTATTTATTTATTTCATTTATAATGTTGTACGTTATTTATAAATAAATTATTTTTATTAATATTAACCTACATCGATAAACTGGTGAACTTGAAATCAATTTTGACATTGATTTGCAAAAAATATGAATGTAAATAATAGAGCGTCTATTCTGTTAGCATACCTACTCGTATGTAATCGGTAAATAATATTAGGTACAATTACGATGATATCTAAACAACAAAAAGATATCTATCATGTCTTTATTTCAATCGGCGACGCTTTAAAAAACTTTTCCACAATTTTACATATGCATATACATATTAGATAACGCTCAGGACCATAAAAATAAAATATCGAAATAATCAATGTTAATACCAGTATTTCTTCAAATGTCATTTGTAAATAAATAAATTAATTAAATATCTATGCAAATTTATTTAACATCCGTAAATATTTGCATTTCAAGAAAAAAAAACAACAGAACAACCAGTAATCGATTAATTCGTCATTTTAATGTAAACAGCATTTAATGGCAAAAGCCGACAAAAGGGGCAGCATTATTCAATTTTAAATGTTTTTTAAATACCCACTTGGCGCGAAATTAATTTTTTGACATAAATTTAATAGGCTTTTGTTTAAAAACAACGAGCATTGTAAAAAATAATTTTCGTATTTTGATCTTTTCGAAATTACGCGATAAATAATCGCATCTGCTTTTCTTAGAAGACGTTTTCCATAAATTACATTTTCAAGGTTAACAATTTGGTTTACATAACAACACTTAATAAAAATCAAATTACAACTGCTTCAAATTTACGTATGTTGAGAAACAATGAATGTGCACAAGAATGTAAGATAAACGAAAGATAACACCTTGGAATAGTTTGGCAATGATATACCTATTTTAGTTTAGTTTTTCTAGATTAGGATTTCCCAAGCGGTAGTTCTTGAACCTTTTTAACGATGAGTGGAGGCGTGATCTAATTCAAATATGTATGTAGTACGTACGTTGAAACGCATTGTGGATTATTAAATTATTTTCTGTATTTATTTTCACAAACATAATACAAACGAAAGTATTAAAAACAAAATTATAGTATGCACATTTGAGCATTCCGATGTAACTGTATTATAAATCGTTTTACTTTTGAAGTATCAACTGCTCGCAGTTAATATAATATATATACCTACATAGCAGAAAAACAAATTTCGTTTTGCTCTAGTTTTCCAAATTTTACGCAACAGCCTGATTAATTCCAAAAGTAATAATTTATTATAATCAATCATTTTTTAATTAATTTATAATAATAATAAATTAATGCAATTTTAAATTCTAAAATAAAATTGAAATTGGCAGTAGGATTTTAAATATAAATGCGTATATACACATGCATATCACACCTTAGGTATCTAAAATCGTACTTTTTTATAAATAAAAGAAAAGGCTACTACTTATATCTATAAGTAAAATAAATAAAACAAGAACTCTCTAACTCTCGAAGAAGGCCAAAACTTCAGTGTTGATGATAGTAATAGCAATTATATACATAGGTTCAAATTACGAAACCCCAATAGGCGATCGCTTCTAATTTTTGTACATTCATCACTTGCAGGTTACTTATACATGTTTTACTTGAAATCTTTTTTAGGTGAATATCCTTGGATTGTTGCTTTGGGTTATAGAAATGCAAGAAATCCAACTCAACCAAAATGGTTATGTGGTGGTAGTATGATCACAGATAGACATATTTTAACAGCAGGACATTGCGTTTACAACAGGCAAGATTTGTAAGTACCTATAATAGATATTTATCAAATTTTATAAGGTTCAAAATAAGCGTAAAATACTTAATTAAATGTGGAAATAGCAAATTCGTACAAAAATACTGCCTATACTTAACAAAGTTTTGCAAATATTAATTCCCTAAAATAGGCCAGAGTAAAACTATTCTATATGTAGGAACTATTTATTATCAAGAAGATTTAAAGCAAAATATTTCTTCAGTAATAGCAAAACGTAAATTTTTAACTTTAAATAGGATAAGCGCCAATCTACCAAAGAAAGATGGAGGGGTAGAACGTATTGTTAGAAGTGACATAGAAATCTATTGTCCATTGTAATCTTGGTATGTTTGTTTATAAATATTTTAAATAGGTACCTACTTATGTTATTATAAAAACGAAACATTTTACGTTTTTAATATTTCCACGCAAAATCTTTAAATCTTCGAAAATCGAAAACGCAATTTAGCAGTTTTTATATATACCTAAGTTTTTCTACTGTTAATAGATATTTGGCACGCATTGGTGATTTAAATCTTTATTCTGACGACGATGGTGCACAGCCCTCTACGATTGCACTTTCTAAAATAAAACTCCACGAGGAATACAATCCAACATCCTATACAAACGATATAGCAATTTTAACGTTAGCCGAACCTCATAATAATCGTTAGTATTTTTATAATTTATTTTCCGTATGTAACTTTTCAACCTATAAACAGCGCAACATTAATTGTCGTAAACATTTGCCTAATACACATTTGTATTTAATATTGCCTTATTTGAAAGGATTCTTTTGTATACCTATTTGGGGCTATACACATAGCTATTAGCTATTCTACTATATATATATATATAAATAATATATTATATTATATATATATATCTACTTTAATATACATATTGTGCTGTTTATGAGAATAAAAAATATTCGATAATATTATAATTTCTTTAAACATTCTAATATTTAGCTACAGTTCATCCCGTTTGTCTTCCTGTCGATGAGCCATTAAAGTCTAACAATTTCGTGAGACAGTTTCCATTCGTTGCAGGATGGGGGGCACTTTATTTCAGTAAGTGATAAAAAAATATTTTTGGAATTTAGCGTTGAATTATTTATAACTTTTATTTTAGACGGCCCTACAAGTCCCACTCTTCAAACTGCAACAATACCAGTTGTAACAAATGAACAATGTAGTCGTGCATTTGTTAACTTTAGAACAACAACGATAGACTATAGAGTGTTATGTGCAGGTTATACTCAAGGGGGCAAAGATGCCTGTCAAGGGGATTCTGGCGGTCCCCTCATGTATTCTGTAGCAAAAAAACGTCATTTTGTTTTCTATCAAATTGGTGTTGTATCGTATGGATTCCGATGTGCCGAAGAAGGATATCCAGGAGTTTACACTCGATCTACTGCTTTCGTTGACTGGATCGAGCAAAACATAAATTAAATCTTAAATACTTGCTTATATTGTCGTTAATTGTACGTTAATTTTATTTTAATCGAACGGCAGTAGAACGCCGTTAACCGAATGATTAAAAATTCGGATAATATCACCAAAATAATTTATTACCTACCTATCAATTTTAAATTAAATGTACTCTATTAACGGAGTTTAGTTTTTTCAGTAGTATGTATGTACTTGCATCTAATTGTAAGTATCTACATCTAGGTATGTACATAGGTACCTAGAATGGTACGTGTGAATATCAAATGTATGTGAAATCTTTAATTTTGATTAATATACATATTACAATCAGTGTTCTACTGTTGTTATTTAAAAACAAAACATTCCAAATCATTTTGTAGGTATATTAATTTATTATAACATGTTAATAATTATTCATAGGATCATATAACGCCACTCATTTAGTTTATCACGTTATTGTTGTAACTGAAAAATATGTGGAATTTTATTATTGTTATTAACTGTAAAAATATAGTATTATTTAAATTGCGTACAAGTAGATTTATTGAATTAAAGCAACATAAAATAATAATATATTCTTTAAAACTACAATCGCGTATGTCATCTACTTCCGATTTTCTTCAAAGCATGATCGTGTTTTACTATATATAATAACTGACACTGCATTTGTGTTTAGCAAAAATTTATTATTTCTCCCAAATAAATTAGAGTATTTTTTGTACCTCCACCTAAAGAGATTAACGCTGTAAGGGCGTGTATAAGGTATGCAACGCTTGTGGCAACTGTCTAATTTGCGCCCCTCTAAGTCAAAAATAGCTCCAAATGTAGCCTCGAACCTAGTTGCGCCCGTGGCGGGCGCCTCTTGCCACGCCCTCGTTACGGCGTAGAAAGAGATTTCGTAAAAAGAATAAAATGTTTAGAAAATTATTAAGATTATCCTGAGAAATGACTCAAGACAGGTACAACACTTTCCCTTATACTATTTAATATGAGCGAGTCTTATTTCTTATTCAGCCAAGAAGTTAGTAATGTAAATTAATTTCTTCCTCGTTTTCCGCAGCTCATTGAAAATTACAACGGGAACTATTGTAATTTTTATTTAATTACCACGTGCTCGACATAAATTTGCATACATTAGCACATGAATTTCTGCTTATAATTAAATTAATTTGTATTCGTAAAAATTAACAGTGAAAATACAGTTATTTATCTCTAATTTCTAATAGGACGAGTTTACTAATGAATATACCCGTCTATATGCTGTTTAAGAATATTTAGAGATACATGGTTCGAGACTAAAAAAAACACCTATAAACAACTATACCTACTGACAAATGACAAAGGGTTTGTCAACTTATTCTGCTTTGTTAATTTAAATTTAAAGGTAAATTGTTAACTAAAATATAATAGTTATGTATATGTTTTCAAAACTCTTAAAAATGCATATAACATACAGGGTGTTAGTGAATTAACATCGCGGAAAAAAACCACGGGTAGGTAAGATTAAAGCGAACAAAAAACCTAAATAAAAATTTTTCCTAAAATCAATAATTTTCGAGTTATTGCTATTATTAATTTGATAATCGTTTTACTCGAGTATATTCCCTTTAAAGATTTTTAAGAACTCGGAAAGTGAAACTGACTGTTGGGTCAGCAGCTAAAACATCTGTTGTACTCTTTAATTTATGGCCCCCATTGTAGGAGAGTGCCGATTGTTGTGGATATTTTCATTTATGAATGCAATTCCTATTTTCGGTTTACACGTAAAAGTTAGATTAATATAATTAATAACATGCCTGTTTTTGGAACAGTTACGTTTAATATTGAGAGGCTTGAACTAAATGGGGTGCCGGTACTAGTTTTATGATTTTGAGAAATTGAGAAATTTCGAAGGGCTTTTAAAGTATAATTAAATGTAAATAGGCAAGTAGGTACTTTATTTTTTGGTTTTTTACCAAACATAAGGACCAAAAGCAAAATTTAAAAATTAATCATTCCATAATGGACGCAATGAGTGTTAGTAACTTTCAGTGTTATTTCGAGTTTTTCCCGTACATTTATCGAAGTGCCGTTATCGAAATTGATTTTTATTTCACAAAAGTTAATTAGAAAAACACATGCAGATGTAAAAGATTAAAATAAAATGAATAACAAATAGTTACTTAGATATCTACTTAAATGAGGAAACATTTTGAGTATTTGCTACATTACAACATGTCAATGACCGCAAAAGATATTTACGACTTCAACCCCAATCGTTTCTGTTTACTATCGTAGTAACTTAATGGAATGCCAGCTGAGATAATGGTACTTTTGAGAACCCACCTCACTTGAGAACTCACTTGTTGAAGTTTAAAGAGGAACTACTGGTTTAATTTCTTGGACAAAAACACCCTCCCCCCTCAAAAGTAAATTTGCTCAAATCAAAAAATGTTACTAAGATTTTTTGTTTGTATTAATTTCAGGTGCATGTACCTTTCTTCCGCGACGTTAATTCGCTAACACCCTGTATAGGTACCCATACAAACATAAAATCACAAATATTAATCATTCTGTTCGATTTTTATAAAATATTTTATTATTATATTAGTTTACATTACTAATATATGCATATAAGGTTCGTTTAGTTATAATTCTAAATAAAAATCGATTTAAATTCGCTCCGTAATTTTTCTGAATACAACTCTGTGCATTACTTAAGTATGGACCTGTGCACTTTCATTTTTTATACGTATAACGTAATTTATCATCATCTACATGTTGTTAGTATGTGCGATGATTTAGATTTAACGTTGTCGCTAATATCTACAAAAATAAATAGAATATTTTGTGATCGCGAGTTTGTTAGTTATGTCAAGGAGGATTTAGATATAATTTTAAAGAATGAAAATCATTGGTATGTCTTTAATATTTCGACATAACCTTAAAATAATCATTAATGTACCTGTATTTTTATAAATATATACGTAATAACCGAATTATATTTATTAATACAAGTAGTTAAACCTTGTGTGAAGGTTACAATCATTAAAGCAGAACTGGTAGGAAAGGAAATGTTACATACGGAAGGAAAGAGAAAGTCTTAGATTGTGACTTCACTATTATGTAAAATTGTTGCTTTTACTTTCATTTACTTTCAGTGTTTTATTTCCCAAGTTGAAGCCCATTTTTCTTAAGGTTTTACGGTGCCAAGCAGTAATTTCTGATTTAAATTTGTTTTGTGTTAAAAGTGGCTCTAACCAAGTTATCATTATTGGGAAGAAATTACCTTCAAAGTAAGTACCTATAATTTTGTAGCTTTTAAAATGTCGAGAATTTGTATTTAAATTATGACACCTATATACTTGGCTGTCACATTTATATAATTTTTCTATTGCTAATAGTACCTACGCTAAAATATTTTATATTTTTATTTACCTATATTAATTTTGAAGAAACACGTTAAAAAGTCTAGAAATAGTCTAAATAAGTCAAATATTATAATTCAAGCTCTTATTACGTTTATAAAGACTAATTATTAAATAATTTAATTTAAAATTAGGTTTTGTACTATTTTCTGTACAGATGAAAAAATAACTTTTAGTTTCAATCTGATATTTTTTGAATCGATAAATAAAGGAATTCGAATTTTTTTATAATTTCACAAATCAAAAACGTTTTTATTTTACATTTGATCACATATTTCATTCACTTTATATATTTTACATCTTATATTTATATTAATGGACTTATATTAGTTATTACAAATTTATTATCCTTTCAGAAATCATACTGATGACAATTTCCCGGAAACAATAGAAGTGCCAATCGATATGGGCATAGAAGATAAATCTTTTAGTAATACTCTTAAGAAAGTAAGGACAAGACCAACTCAATCCTATTATGTTCCGCCAGCTCAACGTTCTATTTCAAAAAGGTTATTATTTTTTTAAATATATGATATATCAATTAAAAATTATATCTTTTTTAAAGAAAAACTGACGAAGAAACATCTAAAACCTCGAGAAAATCACAAACATCAAAACATAAAGATACCAAAAAATGTCATATACTACCTATGGAAGAATCGTGGGATGTTGTACAAAGAGTAAAATCTCAAAAAGCTTTACATTTAGAAAATACTGATATAATTAGAAAACAGAATGAAAATTCTAGTCAAACTGTTCCTATTGTTTCTGCATGTTCGAGTGTCAAAAACGAAATTAGTAAATGCGATCTGTTGATTCAAAATAATTTACATATTAATGAGTTGTCAAAATTATTAGATACTGTGCATTTAGATGGAAAAGACAAAATCTATATTAAAGACGAGAGTAATGATGATCAAAGTATTTTAAACTGCACATCTGATACAAGCAAAACTACCGATTCTTCTTCCACTGTTTGCACAAGCGATGCACAATCAGAATCGAGTATTTTTAATTATAGTTGTCTTAATTCGGAACAAAATGTTCCCATTTTAAACAAGAAAGTTTTATTTTCAACATCTAATATTAAATTAAGTGTCGATGATTATGATTTGCGTGCAATAGCGGAATCAATATTAAGCGAATGTTCAGTGGTAAGTAGTTAATTCATTTATCTAGTTTTATTATTAAATTATTGTCGACGGTAATTTTTTAAAATGTTATTTTATTATAAAGTAATGTTAATTTTCATAACAGATTACTATGTACATTTACATTTATTACAGTTCATTTGTGGTTTACCAACAATAAATTCTATATAGAAGATTAAATGTCTAATGGCCATTTGCATCGTCAATGATTTAATATTTAAGTCTTACTTAAGTTATTATTTTCCTTAGATACTATTGTGGTTTTATAGATATTTTATACTAAGAAAGGCTTAAACTTAAGGTGTTATGTCGGTGCAAATGGCTATAAGTGTCTCAAATTAATTAACTAGTTTAATGCGGATTAAATGAAATGGTCAGACTGCCATCTCATAATTTTTGATTTAGCTTTCAGATTTTTAATCTTCAATTAGAATTAGACGACTATTGTTCAGTAGGTACGGCACTTCTTTTATTTTATATAAATTGAAACCTTGCAATGTGCATTAACATTCGAGTAAGAGAGGCAGTAACTAAATTTTAATTATGTGTCTTATTTTTAGAAACAAAATTTTAGTGAATATTTGCCTAGAAGAGAAATTACAAATAAGATTATTGAGATTTTAGAATCAATGATAAATGAGGAAGGGAACAAACCAGAAGATCGTGCCATATTTATGCAAGATATCAAAGAAACATTTAAACAAAACATTCTTACTCATTTTTGTAACTCAGATTTTAGTAATATGTTGACTAAAGAATCCAATCAAGAAGATGTAAATCTAAATTTATTAGAGGGGCTTGTATTATCAGATTCTGAACATGAAGTTCAGCCTTTACAAGTGTCTGATCCTCAAGTAGAAGTGTTCTATAAAGAAAAACAGCATACTGACAGACCACCACCGTTATTAATATGTTATAATAATATAAATCAGTATAAACCTGATTCTGATATAGACAATGAAAATAAAGAAATGCAAAGAGCTCTTGTAAACATTAATAGGAAAAGGAGAAGATTGAAACAGATTTCTGATGATAATACATTACAAATAAATGAAGCTAAAGATGTTTTTTCACAAATTGATGTAGTTGCTGAAAAACATAACGATATTGGTAATAAAATTTTTGAGCACAAGTCTACAAATGAAGATAACGATAAATCAGCAAATTGGGAAGATATGTTTGATGAAAATGGCGATTTACATTCAGAATATGTTGATGAGGTATAATTGTTTTGAATTAAATATTTTCCATAACAATATAGCTTTTAGATCGTTAAGCAAATTGGATATGAAGTAAAAGTAGTTAAAGCTACTCACGATTATAGTGATTATGAAAATACTAAATATAAAGATTTAGAACATGTGATTGAATTATATGACTTTCCTTCAACTTTGAAAACGCAAGATATAATGCAGCTATATAGAAGTGCTTCTCAAGATGCCATGTATGTAAAATGGTGTGACGACACTCATTGTTTGCTAGTATTAAGTACACCAGCTCAAGGTAAATAATTTTTAAATTGACATTTTAACTACTTTTATTACATATTTTAGCTCAACGAGCTTTACATATTGAACAAACAATTATCAAATCAAGACCATTAAGTCATGCTAGTAAAGTAGCTACTAAAACAGCAGAAAATAGTGATTTAAAACCTGCTATGAAACGACCACAAACAAACATGCAAACTGCTAGGCGTTTAATTAATACTTATTTAGGTACTAAATCGACTTTAAGTAAAGAACAAGTTGAAAAGGAACGACAAGCTCTTCGTGATGCTAGAGGTAAATAACAAATTAAAACAATATGTGTATTTGATTGAATCAGTTTCGATGTAGAATTAATTTTTCTAAGTAATTTTTAATATTAAATTGTTCACTGTTGGATATAGAATTCTGTTCTAGTCTAGTTTTCCATTTTATCTATTTGTTATCTATGTTGCATCGAGTAGCTTTTATAATTATATGGTTTTTATTTGTAGAACAAAGACGGCTTGCTCGTCAAAATGAAAAAGATGCTTGGGAAGGCCGACCACGAAATTTAAAATCATAAATTAATATTGAGGGAATCCAATCAGAAGAATGCAAAAAAAGCATGTTGTAAGTTTTACAAAACCCAATAAAGTTGTTTGAAATGTTGAAACATTTATTTACAATAAATTGTTATATCTACAATTGAAGTTAATTTGTTTTAAGATTGTAGTGTTGAGTTACAGAAGAAATTTTTGACTATAGTTTCTTTGGTCAAAATGCCAACCAAATCTACATTACTGAAATATTGACTATTAATTATTAACTAATATTAACTACTTGCATATGGCTGTGTGAAGTGATCTCGGCCAAAGCGTCTACCACTGCATTTTGTCTAAATTGAATAGTTTATAAAATATTTACATTTGGTGTAAAATACAGAGTTTAGTGTCCAATAACATTTACAATTACATATTTAGCTAGCGTGTCTTTGTGATTTGATGCTTTTAATACTGTTTTATTTTTAGAGTATATTAATGTTAATAACGAAATAATATATGAACAAATATGTTATGTATTATGTATTAAATAAAATATAATTTTTAACTAAATTGATTTACTTTGTAAATATTTGAAAATTTAAAACAACAGTCTGATGTTTTAAGTGTTTACATTTTCTTTGTAATTGTTAGTTGTTTCCATCTTTTATACATTTTTGCCACTTGAAGATAGTTCTCCAATCAGAGTCTAAATATATGGTGATTTTTAATTGTTCCAAAACATTTTTATCTTTATGATAGGTTTTAAAATAAAAACATGTTTTTGATTATATTATTCATTATGTATTTTAAACATTACAAACTTCAAAGATAATTAATAATTATATAACTAACTAATACTTATAAATAACTAAATAGTTATAATAAATAATATAACATAATATAAATAATTAAAATAACTAATACCCACTGAGATACCATAGAGGTTTTGCTATAACTACTTAATAATGAGAATAAAATATAGGTAACATTATAAAAGTTATTTTTAATTAAATGTTTATTACTAACAGTATATAAATTCAGTGATGGGCTATTAAAATATATTATAGATTTTATGAAAAAAGTTTTAGAATCACTTTCAATTCGTAAGATTGAAAATGTTTATTAAAACGATGTATGTACATTAATTTGAGAAACTATTACATATAATTTCTTATTTTTAGTTGTTACAATATACCATATTTTACATAATTCAAAATTACCTTTGTTTTTACATATCGATAAATAGCTTTAGATTTCGGTTTACCTTTCAAAAATTGGTAGGCACTTTCAATTTGTTTCTATTTGTTTTCAAAATTCACATAATTGCTGTTCCAAAACAGAACGATAGTTACTACGTTATTAAAACTTATAGTAATGGTTGAATCTCACCTCTATCATTTTCTTTGCACACTAAAATAGTATCTATAAGTAGGTATTATTGACAATTAATGGCAATAAAAAGTCATTATTCATTGCTTTATAAATTATTTACGTACCTACACTAATTACGTAATAGTGATTTCTACATATAAGTAAGTCCGTCATTCTAACAATTTGGTTCAACCTGAGAGCAATTACTCTCAAAATGAGTTATCTGAATGTTATTGTGAAAAACAATACCTTTAATATGAACATAGATACGTATTATTTTGAAAGTGATATCTTTTGATATAAGAAAACATTCATATAAAATTAAACTCAAAATACTTAATTTGCAAGTAAACACTTTCCCCTTAATGTTAAGGGGAGGGTATACTTTATTCCCGGCGACCATTAGAAGTGAATTATATTCTTTATTTTTAAATTCTACAAAATTCTCTCATTTGGAGATTTTTCGCCATCAAATTATCTATCATTTGAGTTTTTAAAATTTAATATAAAATTATTAATAACGAAATTAGAACTTTTGTACACAATTCAAAATCCAATTTAAATTGCGGCTTCAATTTTACAATGTATAATGTTCAATACAATATCTAGGAGATAACAAGTTTTGATGAAGATAGCTGAAGTAGAAATAGATTTTTTATTGAAAAAATGTTGCGTATAAGTTTACTTTTATGAATAAAATTCAAAATTTCATATATGCGTCAACATATCGAGCTCATGTTTTGTCATTGCCCAGAGAACGTTTTTTTATATCATTTAAGATGTCGATCAAGTTTTCATCTTTAATAGCACATGATAATCGTACAAATGTTTTTATAAAATTTCACAATTAAACAAAGAGGGCTCACAGAAAGAGAAAGAATGTGCAGACCTCTACAGCACGGCACGTGGTCTTGTTATTATATTAATTACAATAGTTATTAATATTTATTACCCAAATAATCCTAACAGATATATAACGATACCTATATACATTCGAAACTGCAGGCAAGTTTTAAATAGTTAGAAAGCGTCAGAAATTTCTTTTTAAAAATAAAAACGTTATAGGTACCTAGCTCTGCTACTACATAATTTTTAATAATAATAATAATAATATGTGTAATAAAAAATAATGTAATTTGTAATAAACAATATGAATTATAAATCAGCTATTCAAAATTTAAGTGTTATTATTATAAACAGAATGAAATGGTTGCAAATGTTATTAGATTTAAACATAATGTTAAAAATTTCGTTTTCTTTTGTTTTAAATGGCATAGATATACCAAACGTCCACAAACCCTCCCTTCCACAAGGCCCCGCACCATTTTTTCGGAAATTGTTGGATACCTATATGGAAAAATCGGCGAACACGCACTTACCTACCTATTCCATTATTTTTAGGGCACAATTTTTGATGAAAAATGTTTAGGTGTAACTTTCGGGAGTGGGAGGTGGAGGTCAACTAAAAAAATTCAAATGGAAACGTATTTCAAGTCGTATGTCATTTAAAAGCTCTTAATAAACAACAATTTTTAACGATGGTCCAAGATCGATACACCAAACAAGTCATGAATGGCGAATACGAGTACCAAATACAATTTACCAATAAGTTGAACAATAAAGAAGAAAGGAACGAGGGAAACGTTTATACTTTGGGCATAGCTGCGCCACCCCGAAAGGACCAGTTTCGATAATCCGCTTACTTGGGTGCGATAATAACTTGTAATTAGATATGAATCGTTCTCAAAGTACGACGTTCAAAATAAGAATGATGTGGTTTTTCGTTTCTCGTTTATTTAGAATATTTTGCGAAAACTTACTCTCGATCTTAGAGCCGATTTATCCATCTCTTGGTAAATTTATCGGTAACCGTATAGGTATTTACCGTGGAAACAGTTGGTCGTGCAAAGTACGGTTAAAGTAAGATTTGATTCTATGGGAAATACCTATCAGATAAATTCACCAAGAGGTGAAAAAATCGGCAATAAGTTTATAAGTTTTCGCAAAATATTTTAAATAAATGGGAAATGAAAAACCACATCATTCTTATTCTGTAATAACAGGGTCATTAGCGAATTCAAGAAAGCGAATTATCGAAGCCTGACAGTTTAATTATACGTTATTCAAGATAGGCTCCAATATACGTTATCAATAAAACCTCGTACCTATTTTTATATTAGGTACTAATAAAGTGCAGTCTTTCTTTGTCATGTTATATATGTGCAAGTAAATCATTTATAAAATATGGCACGTTCAAAACTTTAAACTGAATATTACAAATATACAATATAGTCACTTCTTATTGACGACGTGCATTGAAAACTATCTTGAATGTATAGATCGAGAATTCGAACTATACTAGGCAAATCCGTTCTCAGAAAGAACTTCTACCTGCCAAACCAAACGTTTGAGAAGTCGTAAATCAGTAGGTCATAAATAAACCGGGACCGATAATAAGCTTTTAAATTGTCTCTTCAAGGAACTAGTGTTAATATGGTTGTCTATATATAAGAAATTTGCTATAGTACCATCTATTCAGACGTTTCGCTAAGTTCTAGACACCCTCCTGCCCTTAACTTTAAAAAGTTGCTTTAGAATTGAAATTATTTCCCTTTTAAATTAAAAATGTTAATGTTTTGTAAACGATTTGAAGGCACATGCTTTCAAGTCGATGTTTATACTACGTTTATTTCAAACGCAACTTTTGAAAGCAGAGATTTTTAAACGATTTTAATTTAATATGTAATTTTTTCAAACTAAATGTGATTTTTTTCAATTTTCGCAAGTTTTCAAAATGAAAACCATGTTACGTGATTTTTCTTTGAGTGTAGGTATTTACATATAAGGTAAGTGTCGGTATTTTCGTCGGTTTTGAACGTTTAAAAAAAAAACTATATTAAGATTTTAAATTGAGGGACATAACAATTAGTAACTTCAGTGAATGTCCTGCACATCGGGCAACAACATTTGCCACATTTTACGTATTTTAACAGTGTAACTTCTCCACAGAAAATAATTGTCCAGTAGCATATGACACGTGGCTCAGGAACCATAATTGAATTAGTAAGGTAAATAAGTCGTGCGTCATTTCTGTAATTCTAACAAAGAAGGTTAGACAGGTGGAAATCTCAGAAAAAATTTGAAACTGCAGGATTGCCTTTGACTAGTCAATCCTAATCAAGAGTCGTATTCTTTTCGTGCTCTTACGCGGTTTAATAGGGTGAAATCCACCCATGAAAATTGGAACTTTTTCGATTTTGCTTATTATCTGTGAAACAACAAGAGCTATCGCCAACAAACTATATATTTTTATAAATGGCTGTTCAAGACCTACATAATGATACAAAAATTTAGGATGAAAATCTTAACGGGTGTCATCCGTTCGAATTTTCACCCCTAATTTTTGACATACTTGGGTACATTTTTGCATCGACATACATATATATTCATGTCAAGGACAATTAAAACTATAATTTGAAAAAAAAATGACACGATGTAGTTTTATATAGTAGGTAACATTGAACATTTATCCATTTGGAGGGAGGACTGCCAGGTTTGCAAGGCAGACCACAATAATTCTAAATAATTGTCATTTTTCTAAAGTCTATAATAAATTTTATCAGGTATCAAGTTTATTGAAAATGATTAAAACAAAAATTCAATTGTCTGCCACCTTAACATCTCTTAAACATACTAAGAAAATTTTAGTAGTGTTGTGACGTAGGTTTTTGTGCGATGGGAGCTTGGGCTATTAAAGGGGTCGTAGTGGAGTTTGATAAACAAAATATGCAGATAATGACCGACAATTTTTAAAATATGTACTTTTTAGGAAATTTATTCTAAAATTATGTATTTTTTATGCAGGAAAATTATTTGAATAATCACTATCTACCGCCTTTATACCGCAGAATTATAAATTTACTCTATTTTTAATTTAAAAACTATTCGTGTGCCTCTCAACATTGAAAATTTCCCTATTACAAACCATAAAGCAGATAAAAGTTTAATCGCATTCTTATGTGGCCGATAAAATACAAAGCAACTTATAAAACATGTTCGCCACTTACTTTTATAGCATATCAGAGTGCGAATAAAAAAAATGAATGTTTTTAAAATAAAAACGGGATTTTCTAGTATCCACATAATAACTCGAATGCATTTATATATAGAATTCTGGCAAAACTGCTTCAGATCTTTCGCGTTAATGGTACAGTTAATGGAAGTGCTTGTTTCAGAAGTTCGAATTTTAAATTACGGCATCGTATTGTTCGTGTGTGCGAGGAGTGCTCGTTCGGTTAATAAGGCCCTTTTGCGTGTGAGTGCGCGAGTGTTGTTTTGTGTACTCTAAAAGGATTACAAATAAAAAGGATTAATACGACGAGGAAAGGTAGGATATTTGTTTGTTGACTAACCCTCCATGTATTTATAAAGTGTAAATATATGAACTTTTAAGCTCCAACACAAATTCTCTGAAAATCGAGCTCGGTTAGGCTCTTGAATAGGTACTCGGTTAAGGTCTTAGTTAGGGCTCCTCTTAAACATTCGACGGTCCAATTTCGCGAACGAAATTTTACCTTACGTAGGTATAGGTATGTAATAATACAAGTTCGCAGCCAATGGAAGAATCTATGCTGGAAATTGACGATAAAGGGAAAACGATGACGAGAAAAAGGTAGAAAATACAAAGAAAAATTTAGAAATTTCTATTTTTTTCTTATAGTCTGTTACAGAGAAATGGTAGTCGCAGTGGCAGCTGTGTTAAGCTAAGCGTCCGCATCGGACGCACAGTACTATCCCTTAAAATGTTCACCCCTAATTTTTGTATCACAATGTAAGTCTTGAACAGCCATTTATAAAAATATATAGTTTGTTGGCGATAGCTCTTGTTGTTTCACAGATAATAAGCAAAATCGAAAAAGTTCCAATTTTCATGGGTGGATTTCACCTTATTAAATCGCGTAAGAGCACGAAAAGAATACGACTCTTGATTAGGATTGACTAGTCAAAGGCAATCTTGCAGTTTAAAATTTTTCTGAGATTTCCACCTGCCTAACCTTTCTTGTAAGTATGAATTTAATAAAATGAAAAATTGGTTTATTAAGTACGTTGGGAACACTAAAGGTCTTAAGTTTTTGTTTTCAAGTAATAAATGATGTATTTTATTATTACAATTAAAATATCAGAGCCGACGAAATTAGATACAAAAAAATCTACAAATTTCCATTTTTCATCGTCGTTAACGAAATTAAAGCCAAGAGAAGAGTAGTTTTTAAATAGATCTTTGAATAACTAAAATAGGTACTTTGATAAAACTATATATTTAAGTGTAATAAAATACAACTTAAATTTTCACTCGACCTAATTTCGTCGCCTATTTTTTATATTAATTTACGTGTTAATAATAATAAAAAGTATGTGAAGGTGCTAGTTTGAACCAAAAGAAGCCAAAAATCTTATATGATATATTTCCGTAAACGCAAAGTTTTCGAATAACAGGCACTGATAGTTCCGTTCATAAAATATAATTGTTATTACTTTTAAAATTTTGATTTAATTGTAATTCTAATAATATCTGTAATACAATTTGTAAAAAGATGGAATCAAAATAAAAAATTAGAAAAGTTAAAATTACTATTAAAATAACAAAATACGAGTATCATCTGACAACGTCTTAGAAACTAACCTATTCATTCCCAGCTAACAATTTTTAAATTTCGCGGCGGATTGCTGTTGGTACTACTCGTATATAAACGTCAATATCAGGTTAAGACTGCGTTCGCACGCCACGATTTTCATAACATGAACTAAAGCTTCAAACATTTTGCATAGATGGCGCTACTATGCGGTTTAGAATTATTCTTATTTAAATTTCAAGATTTGCCTCCTAAATGGGCCAGCAGAATAATTGCCATGAATTGCACCTAAATAATTCAAAAAATAAATGGTCTATTGTAGCTGATTGGCAACTATGCTTCTTGGAAATGTGCTTTCAAATTGAATTATATACAGCCGGCGCGACGGTTCGGTTCGCTGTATTTGTAATAACAATGATAATAAATTGTATGCTAAGTTGTAATGGAGCCTTATTACTTAGAAGTATTATTTTTATTCTGCAATCATAAATCAGTCACTAGTTCAGTTAACTGATATGTGCTTGTTATATCAGTATTGAAAAGACACTAGATTTTAAATGACGATTGCTAGAGCTAATAGGCCATATTGAAATAAAAGAAAAATGTTGCGTTTGTGTAGGGCATTTTAGTTTTTAAATTTCGCGCCTATGGTATAACGTTAGTTGGTTGATAGAGAAGTAGCCAGGTAATAAAAATATACGTGGAAAACGAAAGTGTATTTTTTGAGGTACGAAAATCCTTACAGTTTGCATATCACAATTTAACTGTAACTTTTGTTGTCGATTTAAATAAAATTATCGAAGTATTGTGAAACTTTTATTGTATGAAGTGGGGCACAACACCCAATGAGAAACTGTTTCTATTTCTAATTAATTTTCCTTACATACTTAGTTTATACATACTATGTAGTTTATAGGTTAGGTCCCCCCAACTAGTCATGCAGTATTTATTTTGCTATTATATTCACATGTCACTACCATTGAAAATAGATAATCGTTTATCGATCAAAGTATAGCCAAATAAATTAAAAATAAACTTTAAAAATCACAATTTATAGACAAATTAACCAAGTAAAATAAAAACACTCCTACTTTCATAACCAATAAATAAGTAGCTTACTTGTAACATAATTATAATCTGTTCATAATAATTATTACGATGTTGATCACGATATCGTTATTTTAAATATTACTTTTTATATAATTATAATATTTATATAATATACCTAACCATAATTTTGTAAATTTAGATAATATTAGCAGTATATACATAGATATTAATTTGATTAATACTAGCTAGCTACTAGCTACTAAATCGTGTTTATTTTCTTATATTAGAAACAATTGTTTCTGTTTTATAATAGTTTAATATTAATTTATAAATTGCACCATTACATTTAACACACAATTACATAAACTACTCCTTGTTACTTATCACCTTAGCGATCATCCACTACCACCACCTAGATTATTATATAATAGTTTCTATGGAAATAAAGCTTAAGAAAAGGATTTAGTAGCTAATAAATCTAATTAAATGTCTATGAATAGGGCTGTATAACTTTTACGATATTTGGCAACAACGCAATATTTTCCACTAACAGTTACTAAGAACTATCCCTAAAAATTCGCCAAAATTACGGAGTCGCCTTCTAATAGAGAACCCTGGAACTAAAAAATAATTTGAACTTTGATGAATCAGCTGTTTTGTGACAAGTTTTGCTCCGAAAACACTTTATTGAGATCATCTTCAATTTTACTTCGTTTTATGTAGTAAAACTTTAGGAGCATAATTTAGACGTGATTTCGCAGGGCACTATCCTTTACAGTTTCGATTTGATGCGTAGAACGACCACAAAAAATTCATGAAGGTTAGACAAATTTCAACCATTTCAACATTTTTTTACAAGATTATTATTGACTTTTCGGTAATACCAAAGGAAAGGTCCCTGCGTTTATGTTTTTTCTTCATCCTGTAATTTTATGCGGCCTGTTCGTTATGTCGTTTCGACGATGATCTCAATAGAAGTTACCCCATATTTTCACCATTTTTGACGCCATTTGAATGTGGCGCTAATTTTGCGAACGCAGTCTTAAATAACAAAGGTAGTGACGTACTGCAGTAAATGATTAAATTAAACTAATAACATTTTAATGTAAACATGTTCAAAAATAACTAAGTGGTAAAATACGTGAAATTAATGGACGTAATTATTTATATATGTAACAGCAGTGTTAGCTCCAAAAGAGTAACCAGGTCAGGTGGCTCACAGATTAATTTGAAAAACACTTTATTTCGCTTAATTTACGCATGAGTTAAGAATGCTTGACCCTGTCGCTCGGATCGAAGGTGTCGCTTCACCATTCTGACGCATACTGCTCCTGTTGCGTAGGAGTGCTATCAAATGTGCTAACAGCAGGTATAATATTTCGTTACTCAAACAATTCAAAATTCCTTTCGCCTAATTTATCACCGCTACTGACTGCAAATGTTTTCATGTGAAGCCACGTATTCACTAGGGGACATGTCCGCAACATTTGTCCCGCAACATGTCCCCTGGAACATTGCGGGCCTTTGATCAGTTTTATTCTTGCGTTAGTAATAATATTAGAAACGGTCTTATTTTTGCTTACGAAATCTATTATGATAATGTCGATTTGTGCTATAGAAGTATTTCGCGTAATAAAAGTAAAAAAAGGTGGTGGGTGCAAAGGTACTATTTACTTAAATAGGAAAATAATGCAGATTTATTTACCTACTTCTCAAACGAGGGCAGTTGAACTGCATATTTGCGGATAGGTAAACCAAATATTGTGAGACAACAATAAGTAAGTACCTACTAATACAAAATATGAAGTCATCGTATATAAAAAAAAGGTTACCATTCGAAATGCTGTTAAGAAAATAAATACAACCACTTCTATAGCTTAATTTATGTGACAAGTTATTTACGATGTTGCAGTCCAAGTTCCCGGTTTCAGACCAGGTAACATTTCAGGGACAGAAAAAAATATGATCTGATGACATAATTGAAGACCTAAGTGGATAAAGGTGTTATGTCACAATATTAAGGTTTTGAGTAAATTGCTAAAACGCGTTTTGTTCTGGAACTTTTTAGTTTAGTTTTTTATTTTAGCTAGTGACTATTATTAAATAGGTACATCATCATTATTTTTATATCGTTAAATTTAAATTTAAAAAAAGTTCCAAATTTAGGAGAAAATTTGAGTTTTATGGACATAACACCTTTATCCACCAAATCTAAAATGAAACTAAGGTTAGGGCTACGTAGATAAAGGAGTCAAATATAGTAATGTAAGTTTATTATTTTTATAAAAATACACAAAATCTGATCATACAAAAATTTAACAAGTTTTTCTCTTCTTTTTCGGATTGTCGATATTATTTTCTAAAATTTTCTCATAAAACCATCTGTATTCTTCAACAACAAATTTAATTTGATCTTTTAAATTCTGTAACTTATCAACAGTCAAACCACCTGTTTTCTGTGCTAGTCTGGTTGGTTTACATCCACTTCTGTCATAATTTTGCGTACATTTTTCCGTAAATCAACTTGAAGAAATGGTGTATAATCATCTAAGCATGTTTTATACAAATAGTAGCCAAATTCGTTTACTCTAATCCACTTGACATTATCGCGAAGATTAATTTTGTCATTTAGAGTGTTTTTTTGCTTTTTAAACAGAAATAGATTGCTGGGCAGCGCTTCAAAGTTATAAAAAAAGTTTTCCATGTTTAGACAAATACTGTTTCTTGTACTTGCAGACTGGATTATATTCCGATATTGGTCCGGTATAAAAATGTTTTGATGTTTCCTGATGACTTTCTCAATGCGACCGAAGTCCCTGTCAGAATCAAGGTAGCTATGGCCTACTTCGGGAAACTTATGATCTATTATTTTAAAAAAGCCATTTAAAATTAAATATTCATACACGCCAAGAATCACGAAGTTCTTATTCTGGCCAGCACATGAATCTGACCATACAATCAGTTGCTCAATTTCTGGGTGTTCTTCTTTCAACAGTTTACAAAACCGAAACAGGCAACTTGCAATTTCATTGCTGCCTCTATTGGCAACATCCTCAGTCCATGTGAAGAAATATGATTTCTGCCCCAAATAAGTAATGCAGTGTATGCCAAAATTGTATAGCCACATTTGTCGCAAGTAAAATGCCTTCGATGTTGACAGCTTGGGCAAAGGCATAGTTTGTTGTAAATCCATCGTGATGTAAGCTATGTTTTTGTCAGAAAGTGGCTTTTGTCTGTCTATTTTTTGGCATTCGAAAGCAAATGTATAGTTCTTAGTATGGTCAGCAGTATTTCCACCGGCATCGCATACACTGCAGGTATCGCTTTTCGGATGTCCAAAAGAAAGATTAAATTTTGTCTCAAAAATGTGCCGGTACATAGAAAGTTTGATGAAATATTCGACCCCAAGTTTTTTCTCTTTGCACTCGTTGATGTACATGTCATGCATTTTTGTCACATTTAATAATGGGGATAAGAACTTTTTACTTTCATTTTTATTGCGCGAATAGTGCGAATTCTCCGCCGGAAACTTACTAATGTGATTCATAATGCATGCTATTACATCCTCGTTAATTTTATGTGGTCTATTTTTATGCAATCCTTGTTTGCTTGGTGTTGGAGCTGATTGGCCAGTTTTAGTTGGTTTTGTATATTTTCTACCTTTTTCGTCCTATTTGGTAAAGGGAACAAAAGCGTCTTTACATACCGTTATATTTGCCTTTTCAAAAGTAATGGAATATCTAAAGGAATATTGTTTCGGTCGATTTGTACTTGATTTAGTACGAATTCGATGCCGAGCAACTGGTTCTAGAGCAATGCTTTTAAACAAAATACAACACTTGGCATTATTATTTAAATTATAATATTTTTTTAAAATAGTTTCCCTTGCTTCTAGACTAAATTTAGATCCACACTGTAACCTGCATTTTTCTTTGCATAACGTTAACTGCTTGTTTATTACTTTTTTTGGCATAACTTTTCCTGTTTGCGAAATATATTCCAACCCTTTTTCTCTACACAGTGAAGATTTCTTTCGCTTCCATTCTTGAGGATGACGTGGCCTTTTTCTGGAAATTTTTGGTTGCATTTCAAATAGTTTTTTCTTATTCTTTTTCTGAGATTTTACACTGACACTTTGTTCGCCTTCTGCGGTAACATTCTTGTTTTTCAGCTCTTCCTTAGTAATATTATCATTTTCAAAAGTGTTAATTAATATTTTATTAGCGTCATTCTCTACTTGAAAAACTTCATGAACTTCATTTGATTCATTAATTTCGAGTTCCCGATTTTGAGTACTGTTAGTACTAATTTCTTGGCAAAATATATTTTTATTTGCCTTTTCTCTTCTTTCACAGAAGATTTTATCTTTAGTTTTTTAAACAATCGTCAACATCTGAGTTTTCACTAGAATATTCCCTATCTGAAGGGACATATTCGTCGCTGGATGAAATATTTTCTTCCTCGTCGCTTTCTGCAATTTCGAAAATTAATAATAACTGCCTAGCGAAGTAAGTATTTTTACAAATTTATAATAAACAGCTAAAAGATAATGGCACTTAAAAGAACTAAAATCTTACCTATTTTGGGAGAATTCAACTTTCCTTTTTCAAATAACATCTTCAGAATCCTTTTGCCTCTACTCTCCATGATACTTTAACTTTAACTCACAAATAAACACATTAATTACTTAACACTTTCTGGAGCTACGATAAACACAACCACTAACATAAAGATAACCTCAAAAGTGACATGTCACGTGTTACACCCTGTCTCACAGAAGCAGCCAACTAGACATTAGAGTTTTTGGAGTGGATTAAGGTGTTATGTCACATTTTAGGACATAACACCTTTATCAACTAAAACGTTGCGTATCCTAGTGCGACATACCACGTTTATCAACTAGCAGTTTTTTTAAATGAGCAATTTTGGATATTTTATGCCAAATTAAAGATTAAGTAGTACCAAGGGGACTCAAAAATTAGATTAACTCATTTTTTTCAAAAATGTGACATAACACCTTTATCCACTTAGGTCTTCAATTGTAATACGGCAAATTCAGTTTCTTTGAATTACTTGGTAATTAGATCTGTATCTTACATGATTCGAAGTATAAACACCATATCTACAAGGTGATCAGAAATTGGTGGAATTTCGCCGGAAATCTCCCGGGACGTATAGACCACATCGCGACACCATACGTTCTTATCATTGTTATTCCTACGGCGCCCCCTGCTTAAATATTTACCCCACCGTTAAGAAATAAAATTCAGTTTCTGTACCTAATACTGTTAGAATTTACTAAGTTTTGGTTTACGTTCGTAATAAATAAAAAAAAAAGGTCTCGAAGAGTGGCCTTGAAAATAAGACCATTTTCATTATTATTACTAACACAAGAATAAAACTAATCAAAAGCCTGTGCGACATTCATTGTCGATTAATCATTGTTCTTGTTAGTATCCTAACGAATACTTGAATTAAATATGAGTGAAATAATATCCTAATATTTAAGACGACGTCAGTACAATTGCTGATAGGATTAATCAATTTGTTGTACAGTCAAAAAAAAATAGAAATGTCTTATGAAGGTTCGTATTTCAGTTGAAATTGTAACCCCGAGACAAGATTAGGGTTTTATCACCCTAGTTGCCCTAACTAACTATTGAGAAATGACAAACTTTATAATACCTATACTTTTACTTATATTTGACTTCATTAAATTTATGATATTGTAAAAACTGCTACCGATTTTAGACTACTTATCGTTAGGGTCGATCTTTCCATCTCTTGGTAAATTTATCTGATAGGCATTTAATGGTAAATACACAAGAATAAAACTAATCATGGTAAATAATGGTAAATACCTATCGGACAGAATCAAGAGATGGAAAGATCGGCCTTTACGGTCATTTAGTATTAAAAAATAGGGGTACGTGGATTATGTGGGTTTTAAGTCGGGAAACTTTTTTAACTTTTATTGTATCATTTCACTTAATACACTATTGTCACAAAATTTTTATGTAGTAAGCCAAGAATTCGTTTTTCTAATAAAATACAATACAGTATTATTACAATATTACAATATTATTATTGTGATTTATTTCGGAATACTACAATAAAACATCTGAGTCTACACACATGCAATATGCAACATTTGTGCCTATCGGCAATTATCGATAGAAATTGAAATTGAAATAAATTGCGAAGGGTCTACGCTATCGGTCGTAAAAATTCAAGATAACGTTATATTTATCCAATAGTGGTCATTTTCGGTTAAACAAATTATATCACTGTTAAAAACAAATTTTACAGATTTTGCAGTTTATGTTAAAAAATAAATAAGCAATCATATGATTTGCTATTAACAATAAAATTTAAAAATAAAATCACCGTTATATTTCGGTTTAAACCAAAATTTTCCTTAGTTATTGTTGTTATTATATAAAACAGAAATTCCGGTTCATAATGAATTAATATAAAAGACACCATTACAAAATTATATTTTTCTACCTATCAAGTTTTAAAATTGTAGATAAGTACCGATCGTCCGGTATTAACAAATTTGATAAAAAATACATCTTTTCGCAAAATACCGGTATTCGCGGTAAGTCCGTACTGACGTTTTTGGTTTGTAAATGGAACTCACAAAATACTTAATATACATATAACAGAATTTTACAAGTTATAAATGCATTCAAAATGGATTTTATTCTTTTAAATCAGAAGTAACATAGTAGGTGTCCACAATTTTATTTAAAAACCGAGTTCTTGACTTATTACATAAAAAATTCGCAACAGCAGTTGTAACGTATCAAATTTAATAATACAATTAAAAGTTAAAGAAATGTCCTGACTAAAAATCCGTATAATCCCCGCACCTTTGTTTTTTTAATAAGAAACTTGTGTAAAAATCGAACATTACGCGAGTAAATAGAATAAATAGGTAATTACAATTAGTCTAAAACCAATAGCAGTTTTTAAAATATGTTTTTGAAAAGTCGAATACAAAAGTAGGTAGGCATTAAAGTTCGTCAGTTCTTAACAGGCAGCAAAGACAACGAGGGTCACGAAACCCTTGTTTTGTCTTGGGTGTCAATTCTAGCTCTAATACAAACTTCCATAATACATTTCGATTTTTTATTTATTCAGTTTTGGCCAGCTTCTTCGAAATCTGGCTCACTGTGTTCGATGGCGTTAATAAACAACGCGAGAAATACCTATAAATACGCCATATAACAAATAATTTATGATTGTTTTATCCCTGCGCACTCGTTTTCAAAGCAAAAACAGGGAAATAACCCGAAAGTAAAGATATGTTCCTTAAATGTTCCGGGGACATGTTGCGGGACAAATGTTGCGGAACATGTCCCCTAGTGAATAAGTGAGGCTTGATACCAATAGAAATTTGCCGCGAAATTTAAAAATTGTTAGTTGGGATTATGTAGCCTACATTAGAGCCCGTTCAGATGACCGGCGTTTTGCGCGCGTAAAACACCAGTCATCTGAACTAGGCCTTATGCTAAAGCGTAGTCTGCGTTGATTGTTGGCTAAAGTATTTATTTCAACTTCCGTGAACTCTCGTTATACAAAATGATAAAAAAAGTAAGACGATTGCAGCTTATTATGCTGATATTATGTTTATTGAAGATGTAACGCTAATGTTAAATTACTATCATATGCAAAACATAAATAACAATTCTCGGTGTATGTACTATTATAATTAGAAACTATCTATAAGCATTTCTACAGCCTTGTACAGCCAAGGTCGATTGCCCTTTAATTTCTCGCACCTTAAGGGGGTATTATCAGGGTCCGCCATCTTGAAACAGTAGGTCAAATGAAACCAATATTAATATGCATTGTTTTCGAAAACGAGGCATCTTTACGAAAGATTCATGATTCGTATAGATACCTCCAACCTTCTAGTTTTCAACAAACTCATTGAGTTTTCTTAATAAGGTTAAGAAATTATTAAATTTGCAATCAAATATACAATAGTATTTTAAAGAAATACATCACTTCAGGGAATAAAAACCACCTAGAGTAATAGATAACACATAGCTACGTTCTACAAACACAACGTTAACACTTAAAAATTAACCATTGCTAAGAACAATAGCTATAAAAATTAACCTAAATTACTATAATCTAGGAACATGTTCGTGATGTGTTTGTTAAGTTGAGTCAATTTGTAGTTCAGCTGTTTTTAGAAGGATGGCAGCACGTGCAAATTTTTGCGTTGTTGTCAAACGTATAATTTATGAAACTTCATCCAAAGTAAATAGAAAAACAGAATAATGTTTTGTTTGTATTTTTAAGGTTAAATTCGCACAATAGTCAGCTTCAGTTCTACTTCACTTTACGTTATATGAAATTTTCAAATTGCAGTGAAATTATATTTGTTTTTGCAAAATATAGTCGTGCTAACTAATATTCCTACATTTTATTTTAAGTTAACTTCCGAAAATTAAATAAATAATATATAAGTATATAATAAAATCCAGATAACACAACGTACGGACATCCATAAGATAATTGAAGGGTCTGGTGCAAAAAGAAGGCAGCTCCTACTGCATACGGATTATACGGACTTTTATTGGGGAATGCGAAAAATGATTATTACCAGACGAATATGTTGTACTGGTGAAAAATACTTGTCGCAAGTTTGTAGTAGTTCCGGTTACCCGAAACATCATTTTAAATTTCAGTGGGCTGAAAATTTGGTCACAGTATGTATTCTTTACTAAACTACAACATAACGTACAACTGGAAAATATTTTGTTAGACGTTAAACAGTTTTTACCTTCTGAACAATTTATAACAATGGAGCTACCCCCTTTTTGCGTCGGGCTCTTCAATTGAGGAGCTTAGAGAAAAAGTGGTACAAGTGACATTTGTTCAAATGATAACATGTACAGTATAACAAGAATTGTGAAGTAGAAGTTGCTTAAATTAATACAGTTTATAGAAAAAAACAGTAGTATTTGGTCCATAATGACAGCTATATGGCACTCAAAGTTGAGAATATTTTTAGCAATTGTGGTAAGTTTAATATGAAATATCTCACATAAACTCAAATGTCACTTGTACTACTTTTCCTCAAAGTCCCTCAATTGTTAAATGGACTTTCAAATAGGTTCGTTATGCTGATATTATATGACACGTATTCTTATACAACTTGTAAGGAATATCACTCGAAACATATTCAATAATCGATGAGCAGTAATCAAAAATACAAACCGATGCTTCAAATGCTGTTTGATTATTTATCAATTATCAAATTATGCCTATTCAAACACCAAAGGGAATTGATTAAGATAAATTATAGCATTCAATAGAAAATCATAAATCGATGTATTCTACTAAATACAACCATACATATCTTTTCTATACTGAATAACGGTGACACTTTTTGAACTTAACTGTAATATTCTTAAGTATACATCTACTCACTGCTTTGGAAGATTGGGTATTAGTTATTTCTAATTCATCTTCAAATTTTGTAGATAAAAATGATTTACAGAATACATAATTATTATCTGCAAGATATCTAATACCTCTAATCTTTAGAAGAAAATGGTTATATGGAATAACTGCATCGGTCAACAATTTACAAAAATTTATCGAGAAAGATCGATAACTGCATGTTGGCATTAAACTCCCATAGTGAAGTCGAATGTTATTAATATTATGTTGAAAATTAATATGATCGTGAGATGTTTACCTATAAGAAATATTCAATGTGACATATGTTGAGGTTATGTCTATTTCTTATTTGTAATCACATGTAAATTCAACTTTGGTAATAAATACTTTGTAGGTGTTTGTTAATTTATAATGAGATATAAATAATATATATATACAAAACGCGTGCTTTATTTTAAGGTTAACTTTCACATTTTATTTCATTTACTATTTTATAAAAAGGTATTCAAAATAACAAACACCAAGAAAACTTGGGTACACAATATGTAAAATATAATAATTAATATTTTATATGACATAAGTATAGTTATAGTTTCATAATTAAAATTTTCTAACGCACGTTATCGAATCCGTATCAACAAACTATATTTCGGAAATCTAAAAATGCATATCGGTAATTCGAACCCACTCGTGAAATTCCGTGCAACTTTTCGTAATGATCAAATTTAAAGTCGAACTAGGCTTTGCAAAATAAAGATGCAAAAGGATAAAGGCATAACGAGAGTGGCAACACTGCTAATTTAAAATAAAAATGGCGAATTAGCATTAAAAAAATTTAAATTGTAAATTCTTTAGCAGGATATACATATGCCATCTATTAGCAAACTTGTAAGTGTTAGTTCCAAAATTGCCGTCGAGTTTGACTGTAGCGTGCTAATACCCCCTTAACAAATTCTTACAAACATTTAAATGCGTTTTGTTGATTAACTATGGATTTTAGGCTATATGTTATCTAAAACTTTTTGATTATATTTCATGTTCTGAACTACCATTTGTTAAAATTATTGCCGTCATACTTTTTACACCTTGCATAACGTTAATATAAAGTTACTATTGAATGCATAAAAGTGCTTAGTTAATGTTGACGTCGAGGGATCAAAATTAAGAAGCGGGCGTGGTCCACAAAATTTAACGATAGATAAAGAGTTGGAAATATCAACCAGTGGAAATAATGAAGAACAATAGAGATTTACAATAATAATAATACAGCAAAATTGAAAATATTCAAGAATTAGGTAACTATCTACATCAGATACAAATATTCAGAACTATGAAATAGAAATTAAATTTTTATAAGTACTATTTTTCTTTTTCAGATTCTAAAATTTTATTATTATTTTTTTTAATTTCTGTTGTCCTTTATCACAAATTTGTTCTTTTTTAACTGCATTAAAATATGAAAGAAATGAAACTTTACTTTCCCAACTACATATCATTATTACTATTTATTTATCCTCAACAAAATTTAAATCGAGAGATGCGACGAAAACAGGGGAAGTTTTATGACGAAAACTGGCCAACCGATTGACGAAGTTCGAGTCAAATACACTTTCTAACTTATTTATTAAAATTCAGAAGCACCATGTTAATAGACAACAAAGTTGAGATTAACATTCTAGTTTAAACTAATTGAAGACTATATTGTCGAAGATTCCACTTCAATATGTTTTAAGTAGATTTTTTTTTTGGTTAAGTAAAAGTTATAGTTGAGAGGCCATATTGCTTAACCGATGAAAATAGGGATACTTACCTTAGGTATAATTTTTTAGAACGACCAAACTTGTAAATATGTCGATATTAGTTTAAATAGACCGGAATTTAAAAAAAAATTAAAAATATGGCAGAAATTAATCTAGGTACGTCTAGGTAAGTCTAAAATAGGTTTTATTAAATAGCAATACATAGTACATATAAATAAAAACTTAAATAATTGTATTTTTCGCAGATAAATTTAATTCTCTAAATGCTGTGATGATTCAATTTTTAGAACCAACAAGACATATACAATACAATACATATTGTTAGTAAATCTGTTCAATGAAATATATTATGGTATATTATCATCGTTTTGGTATTCTGTATTAAATTCTATCACGCTGGATTCATATTCCTAAAATTAAACCTGTAGTAATATTTAAGCCAATCGAAGAAAATATTTTAGTATTACATTTAATAATTGTTTGATTATAGGCGACATACACCTTTTACAATCAACTCTTCCGGTACCATCTATGTTGGTAATACATTTACATCGTTGACATGGGATGCGTTTAGCCGTTTCGCTTATTAATTCAGACCATGACGTCGGTATAAGACCTCCTTCACGTTTAATGCGATCGTCTATACTTAAAACAGTTCCGTTAGTACTTAGTGCTAACAAATTATAGATATCACTCATTTGTTCAGGTACCTAAAAAATATTTCGATTATAATTTTATTTAATTTGTAACAACGCCTCGTAACCTTACTCCTCTAATAATTGTTGCATTCATCGCTTTAATACTTCAATTTCCACATCGAAATCCTTTCGCATATACAAAATATTTCCAGTATTATTCAATCCCATTGATTTCCGATTAAACAGTTTTTTCTTCAGTACGTGTAAAGTTATATCTTTTTCCCCAAACATAATCTGGAGATCGTCCAAATTTTTTAATTCCGTGTAATATTCGCATTGCATTAAAATAAACAGTTTCGATACTCCCGGTCTAAATTCTAAATTAGACGCAAATTTAATGGCGTCTATGGCGGGAACAACATAATGTCCATTATTATTTGACGCTCTAAAATGAAGAATGTCTAAGTATAAAATTTTAAAAAGAAAATTTCAAGTTTTACGGTTTCGCATTTATGGCCGTTTCATCTCCCGTTGTCCATATTTGATTTCCTGAGGTGTATATGTAGGGTTTGTTGATATTTTCACCATAACCTACTATAGCAAATTGATTATCCTTATAATCTTTATCGATCAAAGCGACATTAATATCATTGGGGAAATAAGAAAGATCATCGATGTCCCTGTAACAGCTCGTTTCCTTTATGATAACCACGTCTATGGATTTTAGATCGATTCTATCAAATATATCTTCGTTTAATCCTATTCCATATTTGCAGTGTACTGTAAATTGAACTATTCGTTAATCGTCAAATGTTGTTCTTTAGACTTACTACACATTTCGGGAATTTCAATTTGAACGTTTATATTTTGACACTGCGCTCTGTAAGCGGCCACCGAAGAACAGATAGTGGGATTAATTTTATCCTTCATATTATTTACGCACATGTCGTAAAACGGTTTGGTGTCGACGAATTCGAAACACTGTTCGAACGGCGAGTTTACGTTGACAAAGAACACTTGACATAACGTTTCAAACAAAGTAATAGATAAAGGCGATATGTTCTCCTTGATTAGGTCGTTAGCGTGATTAACGTTACTGCAGTTTTGAGCACCAACTTGCCAACTTTGAACGAATTCGAGGATGTTAGATGCTCTATCTCCGTGGGGAAGATTCATGTCGGTCGTTTTCTCGTTATCGAGTGTTCCTAGAAGACCGCCGGTTTTACCAAACAACCATCCAGACAACTTGACGGTACAATAATCGTAGTACAGATTGCAAGTAACTTTCAAACCTTTACCATTCTCGACACTGACTTCAGAAAAATCTCTGGTAACCATCAGCGATTCAGAAACAATTGGCAGATCATTTTCAACGTTATTTAGTACTATTCTAAAGTCCGGCGATATTTCCAAATTACTTTCTCCGCTAATTACACTGATAGATTTTTTCTTGATAAGTCCATTATCCGTGCAATAGTTAATTAAAACGGAGAACGTTTTAGTGACAAAGTCGCTAGCTAAAAGATAACCACATTCTCCGGCAAATACGTAATATTTTTTATCGAAGGTGATATAATTAGATTTTCCCACAATCATGCCAATATTATTGGTGGAAGGTGATAATAATGTATTTGACGATTCCCCCACGTAATTTTTAACAGTATTGATGATGGTAAGGAATTGGCGCCTAAAAATACATTTAATACAAAATTACCTATGTCAAATATGACAATATGTTTATGTTCTTACCTTTGAAGTTGAATTAAGCTTTCCGTTCGCTTTTTAATTCTATCGTACAAAGGATGTTGTTCGAAGTATGGCATTTCGTCAAAGGCTTCCCATTCCACGGGCAGAGGTTGAGTTATCTCTATTATTCCAAGATCTGGTCGAAAAACGTAATCGGATTGTCCTAATACGTTTTCAAAATCTCCGGCGTTATCGTCCAACTTGATTAACGAAGCCAAATAATTGTCAAAATCGGAGATAAACTTGTGTCCATAATTTTGTATGGTTACGGATATGTTATGATAATCCCATATCCATACTGCGCGTTGATAAATAGTACTAAATTGCTTTCGAAATTCTGTCAATGGGGGAAGTTTATTTATATTCCGGTAATTTCCAAAAATCGCTTCCGAGATCGCGTCAACATACGGTCGGTAGTTATCTAAAACGTTTTTAATATCGGCAAGAATCTTATTCAACACCATCTCGACTGCATCCCCAATCGGTTCCAGAATATCGATAAGATGAAGTTCTTCGAACCAATTTAAGTATAGCGCGTATAGTTTTAAGGCTTCTTTACTTTCGCGTAAATTTATTATGTAATGCTGAACAGTATCAAGAATATCTGAAATATAGAAATGGACGACAATGATTAAAATTCAATTTAAACAATAAATAAAAGAGACGCGGTAACGGAGTTTTATATGGAGAGATTCTTTTTACCGCGTTACACAATACTATAAACACTATAAAATGCTCTGACAGGCTTATTATTGTGGTAGTGGTATACGATATGTGAACACATTGTTTGTACCCGCAATTCTTTGCGGCGGGGCGGCGTTGCTGCAGGTTTGAACTTAAAAATATCATTGCGAGTTCGTCGTGTCTGGCGTAGCGGTATGTGTGGACATAATAAACGTTATAAATTATCGTTAATTTTTATAAAAATGTCGAGCATTCAAATATTCTTGCGAATGCTCAAATTTCAAGGGAATGCAATAAGTCGCGAAAATTTCCGAAGGTAACCGATTGACGGTTAGTAGCAAAAAAGTTATACCATCACTGCAGCGCCCCTCTATCAATACACGAGCAGTTGCAATAAAGAAGCACAAAATTAATTATTTGCACTACACGAAGAATAATATGTGCAAGATGTAGTACTAAAAATAATCAAGTTCGCACGGAATGGATGTGTAGGTATGGTGTGTTTATCACCATTTTATCACCGTTTTGCTTTCAGGACTATATGTCATAATGGGACGAAACAAAAAAGTTTTAGTAAAAATAAATCAACCATTTTAAATTTTTCGTTACCAGGACTAGTGATAGGTAAGTACAAACCGTGCACCACCTCATAAAGAGTTATCTAAACTAACGAGGATGTTGACTTTTATTTGATATCGTCATTTTTTTTTTTTGGTATCATTTTGTAAACCGCCTAATCAAAAATTTTCTTTTAATTTCATGCGCGCAACCTGGGCAAAAAAGTACTATAAATATTTGTCTGATGTTCTCGAAGGACTCGTTTGGTTAGCTAACGGTAAATAATTATTATCGGCGGACAATGCCGATTCGATGTCTGATTATATAAAAATATAATCAGACATCAAACACTGTAAAAATAGTGTTTGATTTGTGTCAAATAATGTATGTATATTGTTATTTATTATCACGTTTTATATTATATATTAAAGAACTACTTACCTAAAATCAAAATTTGTAAAATAGCCAGTCGTTGCTCAACGTAAATAATAAAATCGTCTAAAATTTTAAGATAAGGTTCAAAGAATTCTTCGCATTGCTCTTTGATGGAGACGACGTATTCATCGATACTATCCATGAGTTCGACAAGTTTGGCATCGAACCGTTTTAAGGAAGCACGAACTTCCTTAATATCATTTTTCAACATTTCTTTCGCGTAACTTTTAATTTCTTTAATATTCAGTAAACGATTTAACGAATTAATTATTTGTTCGTCAAACGCTGGCAGCAAATTTCGTAAACAGATAACAGTGTCGTTTATTACATTAGATACGGTTTCATATAGTTGAACGAATATCGTCCGAAGTGGATCCAATATTCCATTTAAAATACCAAAGTTAGGACTAAAATTAAATAAAGTCACCGCAATAATTAATAATATTATAATACAATAACAACTCACAATATTTTTCTTAATAATTCTTCGATGTCTCTACAGTAGAACTCGTTAGCGAGATATGCCTGTTCGAAATCGTTCAAAAATTCGTCATAGCTCGCAGAAACATACTTTATTTGTTGTTTTCCGAACGAAGAAATATTTCTTCTCATCTCTAAAATATCCCTAAAGAACATTTGGCCCAAATCATCTTCAACTACATCGACGAACTGTTTCCCTATACTCTCGATAATATACCGTAAATCTTCATATTCTTCTAAAATCGTCGACCGAAATTGCGACAATAACTCATTCTTCCAGTACAATTTGAACCACAAAATTTGAGAACTATTCAACTTGAACGTGAAAAGTCCATCGATCGTCTCCTTGCCGTATACGTCGTGACTGAGTTTGGTCAAAATCTCGCGCTTCGAAGGAAATCCGGTGTAAAAATCGTACCGTCTATCTTTTCCGTAACTAGCGGTTAAACTCAAAGACGAACCGGTCGGTCTAAAATTATAAATACTTTCCATCGTCAACGGATCTTTTCTGTTGACTTGCATCTTCATCAAGAGACCTTGAAAACATCTTCCCGTCCTCGAAATTCCTAATATATGCAGATGGTTCTTGGACGTTCGTATGTTTCCGATAACGTTCAACTTTTCGTGCGCAATTTTCAAAAAGCCTTCCATTTGTTCGCTTCGGTTATATTCGTAGTTCGTGTATTGTAACGTAACGTTGCTTAAGGTGTACTTTGGCGTTCGGAGAACGGCGAAGTGTAGAGAGTAATCGATTTTGGAAGCCACATGTCTTAGAAGAAAACGGCGTTCCATTTTGAAAATATTCGCAGAATGTTTGTAGGAATAGATTTCTAGCTCGAATCGTTTGTTTGGATCTGGAGAGTATTCTAAGGTGGTTGTTAAACGAGACGGGTTGTTATGTAACGATGATAAATCTATTACTAAAACAACTTGATCTTCTAAAGCGGGAATAAACAGTCTAGATTCGTATTTATTAGGAAGTACGTGATTTTGAAAAAATAACATCGAAGTGTCGTTTTTATCCCATTTAAATGTGAAGTTGGTTTTGATACAAGGATATTTACCAATACTAGCTTCGAAAATTTGAGTTATTTCGAATATTTTGAAAGGAAGCGTTACGATGGCCGATTTCTTGAGATAAATGTTTTTGGCGGTCGTGAAATTTACGGACGCGAACGTAACAGCTAATTTTCTGTGTTTGGACCAAGATACGCCTCCAAAATAATGTCGATGGTGTTTATCTACGAATTTATTAATGTCAATAGTTACGATACGATTCGGGAAAATAGCGGCAAAAGAGACGTTTTATTTATAATTAAATGGCCACCTATTTGAGATTGTTCGAGATGGTCGAGATCCCAGGAAAATTTTCCTAAAATCACCAAACGGTTCGAGTTGTGGTACTCGTATTCGATTAAAACCGGCCTCCAAATATTATGAAATTTGATATAGCCTTTGTTGTTCGTTACAGTGAAATTCAATTGCGAAAATGTTTTTGAGTTATATATAATAGCCGCGTGTAATCCGTTTTCTAAATTGTTGGAAAAATCCAAAAAGGTTTTGAAATTACGCATATTTTTGTAACTCGTGCGTATATCGAAAAGAACGCTTAGGTTGTTATAAACGTCGCCCAAAGATTTTACGTGGGCGAAAAATTTATGATTACCCACCCGAGTGTCGAAATTAAACAGAAGAAGGTCGGAATTTAAAGACGTGTTTAAAGTCAAAGTTAAATTAAAATTGTCGATTTTCGTGTTGCTCACAAAAACGTAAGACTTGTTTACGTCGGAATAGTTTAAATTGTGAAGAATAAAAAATTCTCCGTAACCAAACGTTTTCATTTCGGTCGGAAGCGAAATTTTGGAAGAGAATTTAAATTTCTCCAAGACATTACGATAATCTAGGTCAAGTAAAACGCCGTATTCCTTCTTAAAGGAAGGAACGAAGATTAGTCCTTTCAATAGTAAATTCTCGTCGTTGCGATATTCCAGATTTAACGATAATTTTTCGTAGAATTGAATTGGGGTGATTAAGGCGATATGGAACATATATCGATAATTGCTGTAAATTAAGGCGTAATTAAGTTTATAGTGTTCGTTTAGCACATTCAAATCGCACAAAATCGACTGATTTTCCTTAGCGAAAGAAAATTTAAAGCGGTTGTACGGTACGAACGGTAAATTACCGTTCAGAAAAATAACAGGTAATTGATTGTCGGATACGTTTAAGATCAGGTCGAAATTATTATTTTCGTATTGATAACCGAGCGAAACAAAAAAATTGTCGACATTTCGTTTGTATCTTAAATGTGTCGAATAATTGGCGTTAGGGAATTCCATAACAAATTTAGGATTAAAATCATTACTTAATTCAAAAGGAATATTTAACTCCGCGATAAATTTTGGAAACACTAGAATGAAAGGTACCAAAAAACGAACGTTAGCCCGTAAATTACGTTGCGCAATATCGATTTCGGTATTGATGGCAAAATTATCGGTAAAATCCGATTTTACTTCGAATATTTCGTGTGCTCTCAAAACGTTACGTCGAATGTCTAGTTCCCCTTGTAAGTGGACGAAGGATAACCACGATATATCTGGAGCTTCGTATCTTACAAAAACCCCCTTGTTCTCTTTTTTCGCTTGAAAATATACATATTTATCGTGCATCGTCTCATTTATTAAATCTAATTTTAAAAACTTGGAACATCCCGTACCGGCAAAAATAAAAATGAACGAAGAATCGATAGATGTGCTCGTTTGGAAAGTAAATCCGTCGTAAGGTAAAAAGGAACTCGCGACGGTAATGCCTGCCATGTAAGGATCGAAGAGATTTATAACAAAATACGCCTCGTTATTTTTCGACAACATATTTAGAGCCAAACTTCCTCGAATAACTTCGTCGAGACTAATTTTTCCTAGGAAATCTAATACTTTTTCGTCGTAATAGCTAACGTCAACTGTTAAACGGTATTCCTTATTTTCGTCAAGTTCAAAACTTAAACTTCCCGTTAAGTTCGCCATATATTTTTGAACGCAAGAGAAATTCAAACGTTTGCGATTGTTTTCGAACGACCATTTCAAAATTAATTTCAGATCGTCCGTATCGAAAGCTACAGAACGAACGTGCAGATTGAAATCGGAATTTTCGAAATTCGCGTATATTAGGTGATTGTCGAACATCAGCAAATAAAATTTGGACGATACGGGCAAACGATCGAGCTTCAACTCAAAAAATTGACTAATTACGAAGTGCATTCTTTCCAGAGATTTTTCAATATCCACGCTCGCAACGAAAGGCTCGAATAAAGTATATTTCATCCAAATTTTGAACATAGCGGCTTCCTTCGTATTCAAGTAGGTTATTGTCGTGTTGAACCACATTCCCAAATTGTCGTATACATCATGTTTCAACGTTATTCCGGTCTTTGACGTTTCGATCGTTGTGTGCATTCTGCTATATATTTCTTGTTCCAGTTTTACAACCGCAGTTGCTAAGATCGCGGACAAAGAGTTTTCGACTTGAACATCGATATCGTATATATCGTACCATAGTCTTCCTAAAACACTACTGTCTAAAGTGTTCACTAAAATCGACAAACCCAAATTTACGTCGGCGTACGGAATATTCGCTTCCAATAGACTTTTGAGTTGATAAAATGACACGTTGCTTTGTTTAAATAATATTTTATAATCGTCGCACTTTATTCCGTATTGTTTGTCGTCGTTAAAATTTTTAAAGTACACTTTCAACGAATGCGTCACGTTATCTTTATCTCCGTTCAAGACGTAATGCGTCGTTAGTTTCGACTCGTCTAACCGATAATCGATAGATATTTCGTTTTTATCGTTCGGCACGGAATAACCCACGTGCAGAAGGCCGCGTTCGAAAAAATTATTCTCTACTTCGATTTCCCATCTACTTTTTTCCACCGGAACTTCAACGACGAGATGGACGTCCATTTCGTTAAATTTTTTATAGTTGCACTTGAAAATTGATTTTATTTCCTGTTTCGAAAGCTTCGCCTCTATTTTGGTATCGACGTGCCCTATTCCCACATTTTTTTCTACGTAAAGATGATTCAAATACGAAAATGGGGTCGTTAAAATTATAAGAATTTTAGCGTCGCTTTCGTTTTTCTCAGAAACAAACGACAAATCCAAATGATTTTCCTTTCGTCCGAAATACGTGGTCAATATTATTACGCGCCCCGTTCCAACGCCGTCGCGGTAGAGAAAATTTAGACTACTATTATGGTTTTCTCCGATTGCGTTATCGCATTTTATCGAAAGGTTTCCGTTACCGTAATAGGTGAAAGTTGTTTCGGAATCGACTCGGGCGTCATTCCACAATCCCTTAAGTTTAACTCCGTGCATTCCGTTGCTAATTTTGACGTATTGTCCCTCAAGTCGAACTTCCTGATTGTTTAGAAAAGGCAAGTTTAATTCCAACAGCAAATTTTCTGGGTCGTAACTCAAATTTACTTTTGTCGCGCTCCCGCCGTTCCACATTAAGACGGCGCTTCCGTTCTTCCTGTGCCTGTCGATTTTGATAAAGAAATTCGCAATGTTCGCGTTCGAATTACTGGCGATTGCGTTTATTAAAAATATTTCGTTGTCCGAAGTTTTTACGTGACCTATAAATTCGATCGCGGAACTCTCTTTCGTTAGGAAAATTTTTATCGAGCGCACTCGATAATCGTAGACGCCAGTTAGATTTAGACTGGAATAGCCGGAATACGGCGATGTCACGTAAATCGTTGCAAAAATTAACGGCACGATTTCGGTCTTTAAAGTAAAATTTCGACCTCCAATTAAAAGAACGGCGTCGCACCAAAATTCCTCTTTGAAATTATAGTCGAGATTAATTTCGACGGAATCGCCAAATGGCGAAGAAAACGACGAGCGCATCGACGTTTTGGTCCATTTCCGTTTAACTTCCCAGTTGAATTCTAATTGTCGATTTTCGGGCCACACTAGTACGTTGTTAAATTTTAATTCGTCGTCCGTTTGTTTTAAATAGGTTTCGAATTGTAACGTTTTTAATTGTTGCAGAGGCGTCTCTAGACTGAAGTGCGTCCAAATTAATTCGGGATTCGAGATTTGTTCCAGTATTAAACGCAAACTGCCTTCTTCCCCGTACGTTACGAACAAGAACGATTGTAATTTAAAATTGTCGAAATCGTGGCCGAACTTGACATAAGTCGGATAATTGTTTTTACCGAATTTGATTATGGCCAAACTATTTGAATCGTTTCGACGAAGTAACCAAATGATCTCGTAATCGTTTTTCGAAGTCACTTCGTCTATCTCGTGCGTTTCTACGGCGGTAAGGCTAATGTTGCCGTTCAGACCTAATTGGCTGGTCATCGCGATATCGTAACCGTTAACGCCAATCTTTTCGCGATAAACTCCGTTTATAAACTGCCGAGAAAAATTACCATAATCATAACGTATGCCGCAGTTGTAAGAAATAAATCTTTCGTCGATACTCAAGTCCAGGTCGCACGAGAAAACTTTATCCACCCACGTATAGTTAGCCGTAAAATTATAAACGAAACGATCGTTTATACCTAAAGCCGAATACAAACTGTTGAAATTTTTAAAGTCGAATTCGAAATACACATCTTTCGGTTCGTTTACCGCGACGTCCCGCAACATCATAGTCGAGTTCGCAAAAAGTCGACGCCGATCTCCGAATAAATTAAATAGGATTTTAATATCGCGCTCGTCCATATCTAATAGGAATTCGACAGACTTTTCACGAAGGTATCGCACATTAACGACGAACTTGTTTTCTTTCCCATTTAGGGAGTCTTCGATGTTCAAAACGAAAAAACACACATCCCCATCGTATCCGTAATGCCACGTTCCCGAAACGTAATTGTCATTTTGCCGTACAACCAGCGTACCTTCAAGTTTCCCGCGCTTCAGATTATTAAAATCCGCCATTAAAAACATCTCTTCGTAATTCTTGAACGGGGTTTTCGAATAAACGTTCAAATAATTGTCCTTTCCGGTCAAGGAAAACGCGTAATGATCGTTGTACAGTGGAAATTCGATTTTTATTTGGATTTCGTTCGATTCGAAAGGTAACCCGACGGTTAGATGGAATACTTTCTCGACATCGAATTGCAGTGCGGCCACCTCGAATTCCAACAGAAACTGGGGATCTAGAACGAACGAAACCGAAAACGTCTGCAGAATTTGGGATCGACTTCTCAAATAAAACACGGCCAAATAGTGATCGTTTTGAATCTGGAAATTGTACATCAACCCTAAAATGGTATCTGCGTGATTTTGTAACGTAAAACGAAATTCGTTGGGGATCTCGTAATTGGTATGCAAATAAATTGACAGATTCGAATACTGGGGGAAAATCGAGTTAGTCATTCGCGCGTTGAAATCGAAGAAGGTTTCGCTATGAATGTTTTCCGCCACGAGACTCAACAACTCTCTTCCATCTTTTAACATGGCGATAGTGTATATTTTGGGATCGGAAAAGTAATCGAACGTAAATTTATAATTTCCTAACGGAGAGGACGATGTTATGTAGCTTTTTTCGTGGCCCGACCAAATAACGACGATGGGCGTTTTGTTGTATTGTATCTTTAGGAGGGCCTGGTTTTTGAATAGCGCCTTTTTATTCGCGTTCAGGTGGATCTTGCGATTTTGAAGATCGAGAAGTAATTCGAATTTCTCGGCGAGCAACGTGTTTCTAAAAACAAACCTTTTCCATTTATTGATGGTGGTGTTAATATCTAAGGAAGTCGATATTCCGTTGGAGATTTTGTGCGATAAATCGACGTTTATTTTATCTTCGTTCAAGTAAATCGCGTACGACAATGAAAATTGGGACGTGTCCACGAAGTTGTGATTTCCTCCAATCGTGAGCGTTAACGTTGGAGAGATGACGTTTATGTGTGCGTTTCGTCGGTTAAGATTTAATTCTAACGTGGTTTCGTTATCGCTGTTTATTTGGGCCTTTAAAATCGTTTCGACATTCGAGAAATAGTAGTGCGCCTGAAGCGTTACGGGTTTTAGATTGAAACTGGGAAAATCGGCGTGTAACTGCGTTTTAATAGATCGATCGTTGGTAATCCATAAAATTTTGGCTTCGTTAAATTCGTCATCTAAAATTGTGTATAATTCGATAACGTGCTCTTCTGACGTGGCATTGCTATTTAATCCGCCCTTGTATTCCTTATACGGAGTAATAACTTCGACCAAGCCGTCGAACGTTAAAATCGAATCGTAATTGATTATAATCGTAATGTCGTAAGTCGATTTTCCAACGCGAGAATGCCATCTTGTAGGTGTAATTAGTTTGGTGGTAAATTCGTATTTATTCGGGACGAATATCAGGCGATGTTCTACCGAATAAAAGTCGTCGTTGTGATTCAAATCCGCTTCTATGTTATATCCGTTTTCTAATAACTCGTACCGTGCAGTGGCACGTGTCATTTTCAAAAACGGCACATTACTCGCGAACGCGACGGCAATTTTTCCTCCGGTCTCGTTTATTTCGCTCGAACCGTTTATTTCGGCGCGCACGTTAAAAATATTTAAAGTTTCCGTTTCCGATTGTTGCGAATAATCTATAACTAGTTTCCCGTTTAATGACGTATAGCGCTCGATTCGATTAACTTTTTCGATATACTCGTAATTTCCTTTAAAGCGCGCATTACGATCTCCCAGAGAAACTGCGACGCTGATATCTTGAAACCGATTCGAATTTTTATACGTCAATTCCGAAGAAAAATTTTGAATTTGTTCGAAATCCGATAACAAAATCAAATGTCCCATATAGAGTTTGGATTCCTTTTCATAAACACGTTTAAAATTATATTTTACCGTTAAACTTTGTCGATTTTTATTTATCACTATGTAATTTTGATCGGATACCGTATCGATCGACGAACTTATTACAACTTTTTTCCATTTCGGAATCGACGAAGTAAATACGACGTCGCTTTTACGAATGCCGTTTTCGTTACTAGACGAAGCTTTTAATAGAATTTTGTGTTTTTGTGGCGGTAATGATAATAGAAAAGTTCCGGTTTTTAAGGTATTTTCGAAGTCATATTCTAAGTTAACGTCCAATAATATTTTTGAAAATGCCACGTGTCTAGATTTGACGTTTAACATAACCCCGCCTTTACGATTTTCCAAGATAAATTGCGAATCAATATTCAAACCTCTATTCTTTTCTAGATAATGCATCTGCAAAGTTTTCAATTGTCGTAGAAAATTATAATTAACGCCAATGGTAAACGATTCGCTAAAAGTGGAGTTGCACGTTATTCGTATTTTGCTAGTAAGTTTGTCTAGTTTCATAAACGATACCAAACTAACTACACTTCTATCGCCGTATTTTAAAATAAACGAAGGTTTCCAAACGTCGATCGGTTCTTGGGGTACCATTAAATTTAGTATAATCGACGGATGCCAAGGTGTTTGCAAAATAACAGACGCGTCGACGTTATTGTTCGTATCGTAATTTAACGCAAATTCACTTTTGATGCCATTAACGTTTAACGAAATTCCACTATCGAAACGTTTAGTCTTTAAAACGTGAATATATTCGAAATTTCCCAAATAAAATGGCGTTCGAACGTTCAAGTTATTACTTACGGATTTGTACGAATCGTTTAAAATTAAAACATTTTCGAATTTGTAATTAAGAGCCAAAACTACCGATACCGCATAAGAATTATCGAGACGAGCATATCTGCAAGCAATATTGTCTTCCAAAAAGTTAGAAGAAACAATCCAACTAATATCCGAAATGTCGTCACCGTCAGAAAAGTTCACATCCAAAATACTTAAAATGCGATCGCCGTTCGAACGAATATCGATTACAGATTTCGCGGGGTATCGATCGTTTTGAATCACGATGGAAGCGTTGCGAAGCAAAAAATTAATATTGCCCGTTAAATTCGTACGCAAAGGTGGAACGACGTTTCCGTTCAAACTAGCTTCCAAAATATTACTATTCCCACTCGAAATAAGTAAATATTCTTTGAGACGACCTAATGACGTGGAGTGCGTCAATTCCATTTTGTAGGTTCCGATCATGGCGCACGCCATTTCTACTTTCGCCGAATTGACTTGCTCTTCGTTTTCCCAAAACAAAAAGAGGTAATTCGATTGAGTTAATAGGTTAAATTTGATTTCCATTAAAAGTTTATCCGGTTCTGCGACCAGAACGTAGCTGATTTCCGTCACTTCCAAGCCCTTAAAGGGGGTTTTAACTTTAACGTACGATTTAGATTTTTCGAATTTAAAATCTACGAGAATTTCTTCGTTTCTCCAATTGATCAAACCGTTAAAGCTGTTGGTAGAGTCGTTATTGTTTATGAATAACGACCCCGTGATCGGACGAATAGTATCGGACGAAGAAACGATTTCAAAACTGGAAGATATATTTTGACTTCCGGCGTTCCATAAAATTTGGCCAGTTATTTGATGGTTATTAAAAATGATGGCGGCGTCGTTCTTTATTTTAACGACGTCTTCGGTAATATTTTGAGAATGACTTACCGCAATACTGACTTTCGATAACTCGCGTATGGTAGTGTTGAGATCTAAATATCCGGATAGATGATTAACAGATTTAGTTCCAGATATTGTTAGGCTAATTTTTGGTTAAGCCAAGACACGTCCGTCTGAGATAGAAATACATATTTAGTATACTAATTTTATACTGCGCGCAAATTGTATTGTAAATGATTGAGGACAATTCGAATTTGGCGCCGTTCGGATTTATGGTGTTGTTCGCAATTCACGTTCTGCGATATAACGATGTCCTGTTACAGTGGCGTCGAGAATAAGGTGCAGTTAATAGTTTATCATTGGGCGTTCTAACGGCTCGAATCTTCATTCACCCGCGTCTACTGCGCACGATAAAGTAATCCGCTCGAAATACGAAGCTCGAAGCTTTAATTCGATTTAAATAAATTTCAAGCGGGTTATTTTATCGTACGCGATCGACGCGGGTGAATTAAGATTAAAATTTCGAGCCGTTCGAACGCCTCGGGATAAACTAAGTCATTGTAAGTGCATTTTCTATTAAGAAAAAATAAACAAATTAACAATAGAGTACGAGTAACGAGAACGCTTCCAAAAGATTAACGAGTCAACAACGTTGTGATTACACTAAAATACTCTACAATACAGAAATACAGTAAAAAGTCTGGCGCCAAATTCGAATTGTCCTGAATTATTTACTTGTACTTGCCCTGTACTTTTACGTACCCGTAATTCGGAATTTTGCGGAAGGACGTAGTAACTTAACTGAAATTCTTGATAATTTAGGTAACGAAATGGAGTTTCGAGTTTTGCGAACCAAATTACGCCGATATCGTACACTTTGTTTCCCGCTTTTAGGTAAATTCGTTTGGAGGAATCGATTCCCCAAGTTACATTAAGCGTAACTTGTTCGGGCCTAAAATATTAAACGTTACCTACTTTTATATAACGTATATTATGTACTCACAAAAGAATAAAGCTGGCGACCAGTTTCTGATACGGATATTCCAAGTCTAAAACGTATAATCCTTTATTTGTGTAACTGTCGACAATTAAATATATCTTCTGATTAACGTCCCTATCTTTATCCCAATATAATAGTAATTCGAGTTTTTTGTAAGGTACTATCAAGTTTACGGACAACTCGAAATGTTGATAGATATTAAGTCCAATCAGAAATATCAATTCGTTTTCGTTTTTCATTCCGCTTACGGTTAAAAGCTCCTCGTCGTTAATTTGCATTTGAACAGAAAAACCGCCCGGAGCTAATGTTAAATATGAAACGTAACTCATTTGATTTCCTTGTAGTTGAAACGTATGAAGAAACAAATCCGGCGCTATTTGGAGCGAAGTCGTGACGATCCACGGTATGCCAAAACCTTCGATCGTTCCAATCGCGGTATGATTTTGAAGTTGAGAAGTGGTCGAATTTGTGTATTGTCCAATAACCGTTAGAAATTGATTTCTATTTTCCGCTATTTCGTAGAAACTCTCGATGAACACATTATATTCTTTTTCCGATTTTGCTGCCATAGTTCCTTTGACGACGAAAGCTTTTTGTGGATAATATAGTAGAATGTCGAGAGTGCGGTTACTTTCGTCGTTTCCGTTGTAATGGAAAAGAGCTTCCACTCTTTGAGTTCTGTTGAGTTGTAGCAAGCCGTGGACTTTAAGCGCGTGACTTGATTTAAGATAGGTTAAATCTATGTCATAATCTATATCTTTTTTGGCGCATTTTAACGAACACTTAAAGCAAAACTCGTTGTTGCCGTTCGATTTATGAATTTTGAATTTTTCGCGAGTTTCCCACGTTTCTCCAAATAGTGTTACGATACCTTTCACGTCTAAATGTAATTTTCTCTTTTCTATATCGAAGGAAAGTAAACTATCGTATAATGGAGCTTGAGTAGAATTTACGCTTAGGTAAAAATTTTCTGTCGATATCGTTTCTTTTAGTTCCGTATTTTTTATAAGTACAAAATATACGACCTGTTCTTTCAAATCCATATAATCGTAAACGGTTTTCGACACAATTGACATATGGGTAGGAGTATTCTTGATTTCGGCTAGAGTATTTCCATTGATGTACGCCGATTTAATAGCGGCGTTGAACGCGAATTCTTTCGAATTCCGATTAAGCTCTCCAAAGACCATAACGGGATCGTTTTTAAACCATTCAAACTTCAAACTCGCGTTATATTTATTACCTTGTATGTAGTCTACATTTCCAGATAACGCGACCACTTGCTCACTTTTATAATTGATTTTAAGCGAAGGTTCGTACTTCCAGATATCGTCGATTTTCGCCGACTTTAAAGACACGATCCCCAACAAAATCTCGTTATTATTTAATTTCGTTTGTAAAATAAATTCCAGATTATCGTAATCGTTGCCTATTTTACTAATCACCTCCAAGTTTACGAAAGGAGACCGTAGCGACGCGTTAAATGAAAGTTTTTCACAATCTAAAAGATACGAGCTTTCAATTTTTCTATTAATCTTCGAGTTCGGCGTGTCGAAATGTACGAACATCGAATACGTCGGGAAATAGTTTTTAATCTCCGAACTAATGTTGAATATAAATCTATAATTATCGAACGTGTCCGTTTTTCTTAGATTAACGGTGTATCGAAATTTTCCAGTTAATGGAAAGTAAGGCGCGCTCGGTGTCATCGAGGCGTTGACGTATCGAACTCCGTAACATAACTGAGTGCCAGTTGCAACGTTAAATGCCTTATCGGTACACCATTTCCAATCTTCCACGTTAGCGGCAACATCATTTAAGGGATAACTGCGATCGCTTTGTATTAGAGAAACTCGAGATTCTATATTTAAAATGTTCATTTCTTTTTTCGGCGCGTTTAGTTTTAAATCGACAAATTTTCCATTATCTATTATAATATGACCGTCGACGTACGTATTAGAATTCAAAGTGTTCGTCGATTTCAATCCAATCTTGCTAACGCCAGTATCGATTATCATACTTCCGGCAACTTCTACGACGACACTAGGACATATTTTTCCCGCTACCACGAGCTTGTGCGCCCATATTTCTTTTAAGTTCATTATCCCTTCAACGGTTAATCCAACGGTGGACGTCCCATTAACGGATAATTTCAATGGAAAACCGAGTAACGTTGGAATTTTATATGTGGAATCCAAAAACACAAAAGACTTAGTATAATCGATACTTTGTTGTTTAACCAATTTCATTATTGTCTCCAAAACAGTTCGTCCGTTAATAGGACCGCCAATTAGTCCTTCGAAATCCTTAAACTCGGCGAAGGCGATTTCGTTCCCAAAAATTTTAGAATATAACAAACCAGTCGGTTCCTTATATGCAGTTTGTGAAGTAAACGAGTTTCGAAGTTGTTGTATTTTGTCTTCGGATTTGTTTCCGTTACTTCGAATAGTTTCCAATGCGTTACGTATCGATTCTTCCGGAAAATACCCGTCCGGTCCAAATAAACTTTCGATAACTTGTTCGAAGCCCTCCATTCTAGCGCCTACTTCAAAAATGTTCACGGTTTCCCCGAAAAGGTCTAACGTAAAGTTAAACATGGCCGATTTTGGTAAATAAGATTCGGAAGTGAAAACAACGTTACTTTCCAAAGTAGCTCCGGCATTTATCGAATCGAAGTAGATGGACGCTTCGTAATTTCTCGAGTATTTCCTCAGGTCTGTGCTAAATTTATTTCTTATAAACTCGTTTTCCACCAAATTTCGAAGGTTTTCTTTCCATCGCGAAGACGATTCTTGTAGATTCGTGAGATGTGTCCACACAAATGATCCAACTGAAATGATAAAACTTCGTTCTTCACAACCTCACAATTAACCACCGAAACTGTAACGCATCGAGTTGAATTGAAAAGGATCTTAATTTATAAAAGTACATATTTATATTACAAATTGATTGTATAACATATATTAAGATTAGTCATCGCTCCCAGCTTTAAATATTGTACGGCAAAAATAATTGCGAGCAAGCGTATAGTTAGGTATCGGTTTTATTTAATATAATTTATAGATCATTTAAATTATGTAAATTCCTGCACTAAATAAATTTTGAAACGGTTCTTTTATTACTCCGATTAATACAAAAATATTATACGGGGTTTATCGATTCGGTCAATTCGGTGATATTGAGATATGTGATGGCCACTTAACATTACGGGTTAGGTAACATTTATCGATAGTCAAGATAGGTACTTTACAGTTTAGTTATTTCGTCGAAAATTACCTTGATTGGTTTCTTCAGATCTTAATACGTCCTTTACGTGCGCGAACGTGGCATATGAGGCACACTGCATAGCTGCCAAATAAGAGGCAATTCTAATCTCGGAATTTTGTTTAGGATCGGCAAAGAAATTTTCTAGATCTTCGAGATTTTCATTTTCGGCACAGTTTATTCTTCTGTGCGCTCCTATCGCTGTTAATCTCAACTCCATTGGAACGTCGTTGTTCTATAAATTTTAATACATAGCGCCAACATTTTATAGTGAACGTAAATATAATCTTACCGAATAGCAAGATTTTAAATATCTCAAAGAATTAGACAATCCCATGTTTCCGATTCCTTTGAGGGCGAGAAGAATTTTCTTGTAATTTTCGGGACTAGATGGAGAACATCCGAAACGAAGAGGCAATTCGATTATCTTCACGGCGTTTTCTATTTCCCATTCATTCAGGCATCGAGGTTTATCTTTGCAATAAATGTAAATCAAACTAGACGTAGAAAGAATCGATTTATGTCTAACAGATTCTAATGTCATAAAAGGCTGAAACGGGAAATTTTCTTGATTTTTATTATCTATTACGTTTAAATAAATGCTTACCGTTACTGCGTATATAATTGGCAACGATACTTCTTTGAGGTGTATAAGAGATCCGAGCCAGGAATTTATTTCGGATCCCGAAACTTCGCGTTGCTGATACAAAATTTGCATCGTATTTATTCCATCCTCGGAGGTAATTAAGGGCAATGCATCTAACAAAAATTTTCTAAAAACAAATACGTTAAACGTACGTTTTAAAAGGTAAAAAGGTTTTAAAGGCATAGAGTTACTTTTTTCTCGGAGATTGTTTCACCGATTGAAAAACGTCGATAATAGAATTCGTACGCAACTTTTGTAATTCGAAAATTAGCTGCGAAAATAAGGTAAGAACTTCTATTTCTATTCCGTGAGTATTTTTCTCGTTGATGGTATCCAATAAATTAAGAACAGACGTTGTTTCGTTCGATTTATCTTCCACGTAAAGTTTATGATTGTATAATAGGGAATCCCGTTTGAGGTTTGTCGGTACTAAAAATATATCATTTAAGGTTTTTAGACAGAGTGTACTAAAAGAATTAGGTATACGTTTGATTTTTGCGGCGAACTCATTTTTTTTCACAAACCGAAGGTGTTGAGTTAAATATGTAACTGCTCCGTTATTTCCATTCGAGAATGGCTTAAATAGATGTTCTTCGAAACATTCGGTAGAATCCAAAATTAGTTCTTGATTAACTTTTTGCACGCAGCGTTGTGTACTTCTGTAAAATATTAATGAACGATATTTTAAATAAGTATCGAGGGCCACGATCGGTTGAAAAAAAATTAAACATTTAAAGTCGGTTAAATAATTATTGTCATATCGATGTCGATGTCAAGTTTTTGACAACAGGATATTAGTATTAACGGATTTAATAGTCGGTTGACAGATCGTCTGTTAAATTTAGCTTTTATTTAGCGACCGATCTACCGTGTTATAATTTAATTTGAATTAGATCGAAATAACTAAAATCAGTCCCTAATAGCTGACCGAGTAATTTTTGTAGTTAAGGCACCATCAGTAACCATAGCAGTATACAAATTTGATGTTATCAAACAGTTAGTTCTTTACTATTTTTTTTTTAATATAAAATTCTAAGTTGTGATTTTTATGTACTAAAATTTAAATAAAAAATCGTATAACAAAGATAATTTTATATGTTTAGTTCAGGAAGAATGGTTTATCTGTTTCGTGTCAAAAGTTAAATATGTTTTTGTTTTTAAATTAAGCAATTCTATTTCCATATTCCGAAGAATATTTTTAATATCTTTTAAGATAAAAATAGTTTAAATCTCAAATGTTTTGATATGCACGCAGATATGATTCTATTATGTAAACTATTATTTTCATAAACGCGACAAAATTATAAGTTACCACGCGCAATATAGGTGTGTACCTAGTTAAATTAATGATTATAATTATACACGACTAGGTATAGAAACTTAAAAATCCGACCGCGCGCAAGCATCGGTATCGAATTTTCATGTCGCATATCAAAAAACTCCTTTTTTTTTAAGTTTTCTCAAAAGAAATACATTTTTTGATAAATAATATTTACGAGAGAAATTTATAAGAATTAAAAAGTATATATATTTTTTTAAGATTATTTCGAAAATGGTTCATTCTATCGAAAATTATAAAGAAACATGATCAATAGAGAATTTTATGCCGATATATATGACCGACCCAAAATGAATGACCTATAATTTCGTGATTTAGGGGTCGAGATCGGAGGAAAGCCAAAAGGACACATTTGGGTCCCGTCATCAAACACGCTATACGATAGTTTTATTAGTTTTATAGTTTTATTTTCTATGAAAATTCGCTAAAACTAAACATATATATATGATGCCAGCGACCATAAAAGTCGAGGTACCCTAATTCGAAAAAAAAAACAACATACAATCGAGGGGCCGTGGTGGCATAGGAAGCTTGTCGCTGTTCTATGTAGTACACACACGGTCGCGAGATCGAATCTTTCTGCAACCACGGATGACGTACTAACGTCTTACTAACAAGATTTAGTAGAACACTTGTACAAAATAGATTGGCGAATTGGTTCAACCACACCCATTAAATTAAAAAAAACAAACAAACAAACAAATATATACCTATAGCCGACAACATACCCTCTATAGCATTTACGTGATCAACTACCGAAATATGATATCGAGGTCATTCGTTAAATACGAAACTTTCAAAAACTTTTCTAGTCAAAAAATTTAACTCGGTTCAGCATGTACGGCCTTTTTTTTTAACGACGATCCTTCTCTTATTACCGCCAAAAACGGAACTTAAATTTAACATTTTGTTTTCGCTTTGACGTGATCTATACTTCGAAAAATCTATTTTTGGAGAACTTAAGACGATTTTAATATTTTGTTTTACCCTTTTAAAGTCACATTTTTGCAGAGACTTAAACAAAATTTGTACGTAAAACATTTTGGACCATCAAATAAAACAAAGAAGATAACGACAATAAGCGATTAAACGGAATTGAATTTGGCAGAAGTAGCATGAAAATTAACCAACAAATCAAGAACATTACACTGATTGTGAGAGAAAAGGGCAATTTACTATTAAGTATTTTTATTAAAAATCAAGTAGGTAGTACGTCAACTTAATTGATTTTAAAGTTCTTAGGGTTTTTAAAATTCAGTTTGTTACAATGTCCAATCTTAATTATAATATAACAATGTTAAACTTCTGTTAACCCATTTTAATTCAAATACGTGCATATTTAAATTAAAAATACACGTCTTTAATAAATATGAAATTATGAATTCTCTTCACTTTAACGTTGAAAGATAAATTCGAAATGATTTTAATTTTTAGAAATACTAACTGATGTAATACTTATATGCAAGTTGATATTATAACGGTAAATACAGAAATTTTAGAAATCTATAGACTAGTGAAAATACGTACATGTATCTATAGTTTGTTTTATAATACTTTTTCAAAAAATACTTAAAATTAGTTCTCGAGATACAGTCTTCGAGTTTCTGTTTTAAATCGTCTTTGCTTCACAACTTACCCATTTTTTAATAAATACGTTTCAGTTTTATGGGCTATTTATTTTAGATTAAAACTGACGAAGTCTTGAAAAACTGGTTAAAAATGTTTTCCAATGGCGTAGATACAGGAAACACGAACCCTTTTTATAAGTATTTCACAGATTTGTTACATCTACTTATATCATTACCTAACAAATTAGCATTTTCCATAAATTATATAACGTTCGAGTAAAAGCGTTCCAACGATAGGTATATATAATATAGCTAATAATATAAATATATGACGTCACAGGAGATCAAAAGTTCATACGAGTAATTTTCTACGAAAATCGCAATAATGCTCATCAGCTGTTGGATGTTCCATTCATCAGAAAAGGACCATAATACATTTTTTAAAGAAATGAAAGTGAAATAAAAATTCGAGAAGTACCGTTAATGGTACTATCTATAGTACTTGGCGAAATAGCATAAAAATAAAATTTCAAATAAATTCGAACTGATTAACGGTCTTATTCAATTCAATTCAGTTCGATATGCTTTTTATTTTCCTAGAGTAAATATTACCAGTTACATTTCAAGACTAGAAAGCTCTTAATATACTCATTTAATTTGATCTACCATTTATATATTTTACTGTATTATTTTAATTTATATTTATTAGTGAGTTTTCGTTTCTCCAAAGTTTTATTGAAAAAAAGAAAAAGAAAATACAATGTCTATACCTAAATATTCTGTAAATTTTCGATATTTTTCATAGTTTTCATATATATTTAATTCAAAACTTCTTTTGTATAGCTCGTTATAACTTGTTTTCTATTACAAAATTATTAGAATATATTGTAAGTAGGTTTGTTTCGTTGTAAAGTGTTTTAAGCGTTTTCAAAACATCAATAGGTACTCGGAAATTGATTCTGAGCATTTTTAGAAAAATTATTTTGCAAATAAAATTATTTGCAAATTATTTAATAACTTATTTTTCATCGATTTATTGATTCCCAAAGATTTTATTTAAAGTTATTCATACAACATTTAAAAATTAAAGCAAATATAAAGTTATAGAAATGACCAGTAAATGGCATTCGAAATACAAACCTATCTAATCAAATAATAAGCAATGTATTTCATTTAAATTGAAATTTGAACAATAGCAATTTATGATTATAAAAAATATGAATATTTAATTTAAAAAATACTAGTAGGTGGCCGCGCGCCACGCCGTTTTAAATCTAACGAATGCATTATTTTTATATTCAATTTAATATCTTATTAAAATAAACGTATTATGATTATCATTAATAAATAAACTTATAGGAACATACATATAATATATTTTTAAACTCTTACCTTAATAAGGGAATGCTATTTTTAAGGGTGTTGGAATGTGGAACTGTTAACCAAGACATATGACGAGATCTCCTGTTCGAACAAGCATCCAGATTTTTATTTTTATCAATAGTTATATCGGTATCTGAACGTCGAATTTTATATCGAGTCTCGCAATTCCCGGAAATATCCGTCTAAAAAATAATGGATTTACATATTAAAGTCTTAATGGAAAACAGTATACAAACCTCATAAACAACTGAATTTCCATTAAAATCCGGCATACTGTTCTGAAATGAAGATAAGATCGCCTTTTTAATATGCAATATGTCGTCGTCATCTTCTACTTCACTTGGACATATTGTTTCGATACGACCGTTATGAATTGCGAAATGTAAAGGGCGCTCGTGTAGGGCAATTTTCATTTGTTCGCTTTTGTCTGGAATACGAATGACATCCATGCCTTTATTATCGGTGTAAATTTCTTTAAACTTCGTATTCGACAGCTGCATAACATAATTGCAAGGTGAATATACACTTATTTGTACTTCACTTTCAAATAGAAATGCGCTTTGAGCATTTACTTCATCTGGACCTGTTGCGTTAACGGTCGATTTTATGCCACCCTCATAAATATAATTATAAGAATTTCCAACTTCGTAACCAAATTTACTCGATTCATCTGCAATCGTTTTAGATTTATATCGTTTATTTGCGCTTTTTATATTAACGTACCTTCGCAATATCTCGAACATTCATTTCTTGTTCCATTTGTAAATTCTGAAAAACGTTCGCAAAATTAAATTAACGATTTAATTTATTTCCTTTAATTTTTGGAGTACGTCAATATTCTAAAGTTCAAATACAGATAAAATAAAATTCTTATATACGTATTTAATAAAAATTAATAAAAACTCTTACGAATGTATAAAAATGCCACATTTAGTAACAAAAGGAGCGAAGCCCCCATGGCTTTTCAACTATCACCAAATATTGTTCATTCAAAAAATATTAAAGTAACAACTATTGAAACACGACCAGGTTGTTCGCTGATTACAAATCAAGTGATCTTTATAACTGCAGGATTACCACTGATATGACAGTTCGTACACTCCCAGGGGTCATTTATATAGATTAACCGAAGGTCAGTTCAGAGTTCAAAAATGAGGGAGCTGCCGTCAAGAATTTTTTAAAGCTATTTTTGCGTGGTATAGTAAAAACAATTGCTTTTGAGTCGAGACGAATCTACCTATGCAATTAAAAAATACTCTCATTAACGAGCGAGATGAATAAGCCACACTTTCTTAATTGGTTTTAATTAATGAAATTGCCGTCCAAGATATGTTCTTCCTGTTTGTTCGACGAAAAGGGCATTCGAAAATAGGTATTTTTAGGTATAAATGAATATTAATGAAATTGTCAATGTCGTACATACATAAATTATTCTATTGTTAGGGGTATTTTATTGAATAATAACGCAATTTATCTTATCAGATTTAATGAGCGATTTAATGACTAATTCGTATTTAAATTAGTCAATTGGCCGAAATTAGCTGAAGGGTTCTAATAAATTTTTTGACATGGCAGGACGTGAATTCTGACCTGCCTAATAAGGACGGGATGAACCAATTGATTCATGTCCGTATTTTCTTTCCTTTTTATTCTAACGATTCAAACTAGATAATTATTTTATAAGTTATATCGCGAAATATAAATTATAATTGTTTTATCGATTTGGATTTAGGCCGCAGTTTCGTTCCTGAAAGAACTAGCGAAAGTATGAAGTTATATACAAATATGCATATGAAGTATTGAAACATTATTATGTTTAAACTTTTGATAATAAAATACATACAATGAAATTAATAAATGTACAAATATGTTTGTAAAAAGCAATCAATTGCTAATAACGAGTATAAGTATTAATGCTCAGATTCATTTTTATAAAATATTCACTAATTTCCCAAATGGTTTCATATACTTTGCATCGTCAGGGGGTATCCGTCAAGATTCAGATACATATATATATATATATATATATATATATATATATATATATATATATAACGGTGAGTTGATTAGGTCTAATTGTTAATTTAAAACAAGGTATTTACTTTGAGCTTTTAAATGTTTTTTTTTTAATTTCTAATGCCTCTAAAAATTTTATTTTTTTTATCGTTATTAGAATTATGTAAAATTTCTAATTTATTATTAATTGTTAATTTATGTTTATTTTCTAAAATGTGTTTAGCAAAATTTGATTCCTCCGGGTGTTTATTACGAAAAGCTGCGAGGTGTGCATTATAACGAGTTTTCGAAATTTTTGGAGTTTTTTCCAATATAAATAGCATTATATTCATTACATTTTAGTTTATAACTTCCTTAATGTAAAACTGGATTAATTTTTCCTTTAGCATTAAATAGAATGTTTTTCGTTGTACAATAACATATGAAACTGATTTTAGTTTCATTTATTCTTGAAATTTTGTTTGATAGTTTTTCAAAATAAGTTAATGATTTGAAATTAGTGTTATTATCATTTCTGTACAGGAAAATGAATATAAGGACATTTTTAAATTGGTTTTTTCTGTATTAAATTGTTTACACAAAAATATGCGAATATTAATAACTATTATTATATTAACTGTAATACCATGATAAAAATGGGATACGAACCATAGATATTTAATGCATAATATTAAACGAAATAGCTCGGTACGATCTTTTTAGTTTTACTTGGTTTAAAACAATAAATCATTTATAAAAAAGAAATTAATTATTTACTTCAATTACGTATATAACTATTATAACTGGCACATCATTATATAATGTACATTACTATCGCAAAATTTTCCAAATTGTTACCATCAAGTCGTTATGAATATGAATAAGATATTGTCTGTTAGTTAACCACTTGCGCTGGCATTTTACTTGTCCAAATCAATTTACAGCCAATTGGTACTAGAAGTTATCTTTTTAAATGTTTAAACCGAGTACGTGCACAAATTGCATAAAATGCATTCACAACCTCTCCAATTCAATTCACAGTGAATTGGTACTTCGCAATCATCTTATAAAATGTTTAAATTGAATATATACGTGCACGTAATGCATAAAATGCATTTGAATAAATATAAATATACTAAAACTTGTGGCAAATCGGAATCCCAAAGGACCAAATATATGCGTATTTTCCACATTAGTCAAGTTTACGCATTATACAAAATTACATTATATACTTACTATTCTTCTGGCAGGGATTATAGATATAGTTTGTTCACATTGAGCAAGTTTCTGTCATACTCCTGTTCCGCTTTGAACAAGTTTTACCATATAAATTTGTCACTGGTCACTCTCTATTTAGCCATCTGAAATTTGTACGAGGTAATATAAAAAAGAATTGAGAAAAAATAGAAAAACGTTTTTTATAATGTTATACCTATTTGTATTTATTGTACTTAAATTCTAGAAGCATTTACTGAATGTCAAAAATAAAAAAAAAAACACTATTTACAGGCAAATTAATATCATAATAAAAAAACACACCATTTTGAAAAATGTGAAAATCATTAATTTATATTTTCCCAATTTTTTCTTATGTAACCCCATAAAAATTTAAGTCGGTCAGATAGAGAAACAAATTATCTTTCTAACAATGTATTCACATAGGTCATGTTACTATTTAAACGAATTCGAGATGGTGACCGTGCTCAAAAACTATGTAAAAAACTTTTATTCGAAAATGTGGAAAATAATCTCAAATTCAAACCTGTATTTACAACCGTTTTGGCAACAATACTTTGTTTCAGCGACCTAGTATACCGAAAATTCAGAATTAAAAAAATAACTTATCCGATAATCTATGTAGAATTTATTATTTTGCTTCCTTCAATTCGACACAAAAAAGTAGTAAAAATCAAATTATCGAACGTTTTGGTATTAAATTTACATTTTTCCTAGCTCAATTAAATCTTGATATCAAAATTGATTTACCGCGTTTACAGATTAAATAAACAATACTCGAATCAAATGTTTAATTGATATAATTGTTTTAATTGATAAACAAATAATTACTTCATTTTAGGTTATCAGTTGAACTGACAATTAATCTTACACGCCATAACTGTCAGTCGTGACGCGAGCATTACAGAAATTTTAAAAGTTTTATTTAATAAATATATCAATAATCAGTTTTGTCTGTATTTAAATCAATTTATAATAGTTTTGAATAAAATAAATCAAGTTAATAGGTGAACAGATGACGATTATTTGATTTATATTACATCAGATTGTTTTTTAATTTGAACTTTTTAGTGCAAAATTTATTCACGATAATTGTGTAGGTAGAGTTGAAAGTCACATTTTATAGGTATACAATATAAGACATACATACATACATACATATGTAAAATTCTTTGGTACTTATTCTTCGAAAATGTTTTTCGCTAAATTGTTTTCAAGTGAGAGAATAACTAAAAAAAGTGCAACAGTTTGTTAGTAACGGTAATATATAATACATACTTCAGCGTAACATTTAGACTTTTTCTGAAATAATAAAATAGAAACAGAAAGCATTTCTGTCTTACATCTTTTCATCCACATGATAAAATGAACTAAAATCATCTTACTTTACTTTAGGAGTTCTTCTGCGAAGACCATACGTATACGTGAAGTACTGCCTATTACCAAAGGTAGGTAGGAGCGATTTGCCTGTTTACGACCCCTTACTCATTTGTGGCTTCGGACGGATATTTTATACGATAATAATAAAACGATAAAAGAAACGGGCAAAATAAAAATCGTACCCAGCATACGGGAATGTTTTTCATTTTAGTGACTTTTACGGTTTTACTATTATTGCATAAAATATTTCTGGGGAGCCGTGAATATATACTAGATCGAATCCCACCAATCAGACGAATCGATGGTTGAATTTTTGTTTAATTTTAGTTTCTTGATTAAACTTTTTACTTTTGTAAGCTCTTCACTTAAAAAAAAAACAATCAACATTCAAATTTCTTTTACGTTCATTTCTTATATTTACTGTTTTTTATGTCATTCTTTTATCTTCCATTTTCCAGACTCTCGTTTTTTCTATTATTTTTTCACTTTTCATAATTGTATCATCTATTTGTTGTTAGTTATTTTATTAACAAAGTGGAAATAAGATACTTTTGGACGGGTAAGATTGGTTGAGATTAGTTTCTTAATTATTTAAAAACAAGAGAAATTTCGTAACTTGCCATGAATTTTGCAATAAGCGCCTTTGATGTTAATTCTTATGGAACTTACTTATTTTTAGTTGAT